>CM077084.1:64831023-66031023 GCA_039513925.1 Platanthera zijinensis | reverse complement strand
CTCTTCCTCCGATATTTTCTTCCCCACGCGGCCGAGCGGCAATCCTCCCCTGCCATTCCAGGAGACTGAGCGGCTCTCCTCCTTTCTTCGGCATTCAAGTGGCGGACTTCCCCCTTCTCTGGCGGCAGTCCACCCCCTTATTCTGCGTTTAAGCGGCGCGGCATTTTGTGGGTTCTAGCGCCGACGAAAAGAGATTTGGGGCATTTTGTGAGTTCTAAACTACGGGATTTCGTGGGTTCTTCTTCCATTGTCGGCATTTCGTGCGTTATTCCAGCACATAACTTTCTCCCAAGTTGTTGAATAGGTATACCTAATCCTAATTTTTGAAAAAATTTCAACAACACAAATGTTTTCCTGCACCTTGTCTTCCAGCACCTATCTTTTTAATTTTTGTGTGTATGTGATAGTCATTTCCAGCAAACGAATGCACCCTTCCTGTGATAGTCCTTTACTAAATTAAAAATCAATTCATATGTCTGAAAACCTTCCTGCAGGCGAAGAGAAATATTGACAGTTATCAATTTTTGGGTCTGAAAACCTTCCTGCAAACGAACAGAAGAATTGAGTTTTTGCAGAAAACCAAAACCTTTCCGTTTTTGATTTTCGACCAAAACCAATTCCTGTCAAATAAAACCTGCGAAATGAACACACCCTAAATATTTTTGGATGATGTTCTCTAGCAGGGTTGCTCGGAGAAGAACAAAGCAGCAAAATATCATCTTGGGTTTAGACAAAGAGGATATATTTATTGTTTGCATTCGCTCTAGCCTTAAGAGCATATAAATACAACTCAATGACAAATTACAAAGTAGTCCACATATTCGAACAAATTACAAAGATACAAAATATAAACTGAAAAGATAATTTGCATAAATAAAATTTTCATTAACACAATTAAAAAATCATCAAACAAAGAAACAATTAAAGATACATCAAAAGACCTAGGAAGCACTGATTCGTCGGGGATCCTCATGTACATGCACTGGGTATGTTTTTGGTATCAGGACTTGCCTGATACAGCCCAATACGCCTAGGTACGTGAATCCGCTCGAGATTAAGTATCCATAACCCCTCTCCCCCTCCGCAAACGCAACCTTCTATGTCATAACAGTGACTCGGCAGACCCATCGTCAATCTGGATCAAGCCAGTGAAGTCACGCAATATCAACTCAAACCCCTATTCATCGTCAATGGAAGCACCATGCGTCTTCGTTTTCGTTCATCTTCGGTCTTTGTTGTTAATCTATGAGAGAAATCAGTAGGGCCTTCTCAAGGCTAATAGGAAGTTAGAGTGACTGTCCGGAATTACGAGGAAGAAGGCTGAAATTTTCTGGCTCTGGCTGCTTGTTACCTTGAATTAGGGTGATAGTCATAGAGCCTTCACAGCTAATCTTTCTAACACTGATTGACTGTGACACCGGCTGTAGCTTGATCTTCTAATATGCTCGGGGGACTGCAAGCGACGTGAGTGCTATCGTGTGAAGCATGTGCGTCCGAGAGCAGGCAAGCACGGGCGGAAGTACGGTGACCAAGGGTTGCAAAGCAAAGCCAAACTTTGAAAAAGAAAACGCATGGGAGGGAAGTTAGGAAATGACAAAAAGATGCATATTTTTTCAAATTATTTTGAAATTAGGGCATGATTTTATTTAAATTGGAGGGTAAAATAGGTAATATGAATGTTTCACCAAAGCCCACTTTTCACTTTTAATATAAGTGAGTGATAGGCACGGGGCACTGTCCCTACGACGAATCGCTACAGTGCCTCGACCCCGATATGTATGGGCTCTGCCCCTATCAATTAATTAATACAGCTTAAAATAAACTCACTATCAATTAATTAATGCAAAGAGTCGTCGTACACCACTTTTCAATTTGTATTAAAAAAAATTTAATCGTAAGACATATATTATTATGCATGTTAAATCAACTTAATAAAGTTGATGAGTTTAATGGTAGCTCCTCGAAAATACCGCTAACATGCCTAATGACAGTCTTTCTCGAAAAGACCGCTGACATGTCTAATGATAGTCTAATGATTGAAACAATAAAGCTATATTTGGCAATTTTAAATGTTTCACCAAAGCTAACTTTTCTCTTTTAATATGGTAAAGATATAGAATATAGATGAGTGTATGCTAAATATAACACCTCAACCTAGTTTAACAACAAATCAGGAGTCTGATCAGGCCATGTGATAAAAAGTAAACTAAGTAACGGTAATAAAATTGGTACATAGCTGGCATAAATAAAAGTACTAAAAGAAACTTACGGCAAAAGTAAGATAAGCAGTTAAGGGTAAACAAGGGTACCACAAATTTGATTCACAGAGCCAACTAATAAATGAAAGAATAGTAAAATCTAATTCACTGAAAACTTACATAATGTCGGTTACATTGAAAATGTTAGACAATTCCAGTACATGAAGTTCAAAGAACAAGTATAATTATTGAACTGAAAGATAACTGAACTAAAAGATAACTGAACTGAAAGATAACTGAAGGAAAAGACAACCTAAAATGAAGAATCGTGACGCTTATCCTAAGCGCAACTCCCCACTGGTGACCCATAAAAAAATGTCTGAAGACGGGTCAGCCCAACTGGTGAGTACGAAAGCTAGTAACACTAAAAATACATAATTTGTTTGTTTATAAAAATAGGCGCTTTTGATTATTAATATAAGCTTCTGTATAATCTGCCTGCAGACTTATAAGGCATTATCTGTAAATATGTATTATGGATACTGTTTTATTAACAGTGTTATAGACTGTACTAAATTTTGGTACTCTGGACTCTTCTAAAAGATTGGGAAAATAGATTTCATCTTTATGATTTGTTGTACTAAATCTAATAATGGAGCCCGAATGGCGACCCGAAGGTGCCCTGAACTAAAGTGCTTCATGAGTGGAACACGGGCTTGTACTGGAAAATCTCCAAGTCTGGAACTGTGGATTATGGAGCCCGAATGGAGACCCAAAGTTGTCCTGAACAGAAGTGCTCTCTGAGTGGAAAAAGGGCTCGTAACTGAAAGTCTCCAAGTCTAAAACTGTGGTTGACGACCCCACGCCTGAGGCTCATACGGACTGCAGGCCACTGATCTGAAGCTTATTACTTAAATAAATTTTTTCCCTTCTTTTGAGTATATCTGCATTCTTGACTGTATTAGTTCTTGTGGTTGTTGTAAGTAAATGTATTACACTATGTATATTGCATCATACTCGATATCTGGCTTTATCATACTTTACTAAGTTATGTGATCATTGTTTTTCTGCGTTATCTGAAGTAATTTAATTATATTGTTACTGGCTTGAATAATTAAATTACGTAAGCATTCTTCAATAACTTAGAAAATACAGTTATATAAAGTGGTATGTCTAGTCAAAAGGAGTCGAATTTCTTACCTCGGTATTGCGGTACTCGTAGACGTGATGTGGTGGCATGGTTCCTTCTAGATTATGTTGAATTCCACCCAATTGAATGATTTTTCCTCACTTCTACGGTTACATTGAAAACCCAAAGATATCGATTAGGTGAAGGGAAAGGTTCATATACATCTATGAAATAACATTTATACATCTATGAAATAATGTTTATACATCTATGAAATAACTTTTATACATCTATGAAATAACGTTTATACATCTATGAAATAACGTTCATACATCTATGAAATAACGTTCATACATCTATGAAATAACGTTCATACATCTATGAAATAACGTTTATACATCTATGAAATAACGTGTATGCATCTATGAAATAACGTGTATACATCTATGAAATAATGTTCATAAGGGCTTCCACATACCCTTATCAATCACGGGTACCTACGACAAAGTTGAATCAGAGATTAGGCCTCCTCCGATCAACGTCCAAACATTCCTCTTATCCACCACTAGGGTTTAGAAAAAGAAAAACTGATTGAAATTTATTATGAGTGTTGAAAAGGAGTAATTATTGGTTCCCAAAACAATGGCAATTTCACAAATGAGAAAGAGGATCTATGAATAATTAGATCGAAATCCTTGTTTCCTACCACAAGGTTAACTGAGATTCACTGTGAAGGAGAGGGGGTTGAGTGGTTACCTGCAAAGTACTAAGAGGAAGGTTAGTCAAGGGTTGAACGATAAGCAAGAGTCATTCGGATCTGAAAAATCGTAGGGGGAGGCGTCCAAATTATGTATTGCAGCACACGAAAGCCCAAAGCATTGCTTCCAGAGCTCCACGAAAGTGCAGCGGTTGTGTTGGCTAGGGCTGGAGGAGATGGCGTCGTCGATCTTCAACAACGAGGATGGCGGTGAAAGCCGACTGCGAGAGGAATCGGCTCGACGAGAGCTCCTCCGAAGCGAGCAGGTTCTAACACTCCTATATCGAGCGAAGGTTGACTTGAGTTATCGAGAGGGTGATGACGGACCCAGGGGCAGTGGATGCCGGCAGCTTCTACGAAAAAGGGGAAATGGTGGACGCGTGAGGGTTCCTTCATGTGCTCGACTGGAGATCAAATTAGGTTTTGAGTTGAGGGAGAGTTGTGGTTTTTAAAACGTACGGGCTGTTGCGGCTCATATGGAAGCGATGCCTACGGTTGCGATTAAAACTCCTAATCAATCATGAGACAAGGAGGAAAATGTGTGACTAGGCTTTCCACAAAATTGTCATTCCTCTCTAAACTGATAAATCTACATGCTACGCCCTCGCGCAAATATTAAATCGCGTTGACACCAAAATTCATAAATTAATTAAATTAAGGTTAAATCGAGAAATTTATCGTAAGAGATATAAACACCTCGATCAGAGTTGACGTTGCTTGTAAACATTTGAATCGGATCTTGAAATTTACGAATATTCTATATTAAAATTTAGGATGTTACGCTAGAGTCGGAGACTATTAAGGTTTTGGTTCAGCTTTTCTAAAACCGTCGGTCCTCTGAAGGTGCGACTCTGTGAGCCACCCAAGTAGCGACTCATATGGTTCTCTACTGTTAGAAATATTTCATGTGCCATTTATTCTCTTACATTGCCCTCCACTATAAGTAGAGGGACATCTAATATTCAATATTTTATTCTATTTTTCATTTTAACATGGTATCAGATCCCCTGTTGCCCTAGTCGCTCGCTTCTCTCGCCCGCCACTTGCGTCTCTCGCCCGCCGCTCTATTTGTTGTTGTCGTCCGCCTCTTTCCTCTCCTTTATTCTCTCCACCGTAGATCCTTCTCTTTCCCCTCTTCTTTCTCCCCTCTCCTCTCCACCTCCAGTCTCTGAAGGGTCTGTAGCGTGCGGATTGGAGCACGGGCCGATGCCTCCTCCTTCAGCAGCCGTCTGATTGGTCTAATTTTTTCCAGAAATCATTTGATTTTCCATCTCCCAGCACATACTAGGAGGATCGATTGATCACTCCGCAAGATCTTTCGAGATCATCAATATAGTGTTCTTCCCCTCCATTTGCTTCCTCATAGAAAAAAGGTTTTATCTTCCTCTTCTGGCCTCGTTTGACCTCGTCCCTCAAGGAGTTAATGTTCTAGGATTCCGTCCGGTGCTAATGGTGGTGTCCGACATTTTTTCCAACAACGGAGACTTTTCGGCGATCTTCCGAACCTCTGGTGGTTGTTTTTGACCCAATCCGAAATTCTTTGGCAATTATTTGTTCTTTGATCTCCTAATGTCTGATGTGGTTGATTCTCGTGACAGCTCACAATCCGTTGGATTTAACCAGGTTGGGCACGATCATATGACGTCTCAAATTACCATGATTCGTCTTAATACAACAAATTACCTATCCTGGTCTCGATCTATTGTCTTGGCTCTTAAGAGTCGTCGGTTGTTTGGCTATATCAACGGTACTATTAAGGAACCGGAGAAAACTGTGTCCACTTGGGGACAATAAGAATCAGATAACTCTTTGGTCATGTCGTGGTTGATTAATTCCATGCAAGAGGATATTGCACGAAATTATCTATTCTTGGATACAGCTACGAACATTTGGAGTCATGTCAAGTCCACATATTCCCAGAAAGGGAACACCACTCAGATATTTCAGCTACGAAGGAAGATCTTTCTCCTTCGACAAGATGATCGTTCATCGTCCGCCTATTATTTGGAGTTCACTCAACTATATCAGGAGTATGAACACTTTACCTCCCTCGACCTTGTCAGCCTTGTTCGTGCTCATGAAGATCGGAATATGGTATTTGAGTTTCTACATGGTTTACATTGAGACTTTGATCAGATTATTGTTCAGACCCTTTGTCGCACTCTAGTCCCTTCGTTGTCAGAGACCTATAGCATTGTCCAAGAATATGACTGTCGTCAGTCTTGGAGTTTAGAGGTTCTCTCTAGAGGTTTTGCTCCTGCTGCCTCTCATTCTAGAGGCACCAATCCTCGAGACTTCAAGCCCAGGCCCACAGACAAAGACCTCCTGATGTGTGACTACTGTGGTTGGAGTCGGCATACTCGCGACACTTGCTTCAAACTGCATGGGCTCCCTCAACCAAGAGGTGGAATGATACCTCGTGGAGGTCGTGGTGAATGTGGTCGCGGTCGCTTCGGTTTTATCCCTCCTCGGTCTACTCATCTGATTAAGTTCATTGATGATAGTACCTCAGACGGCCAGATCTCAGAGCCCCTATCTCTCCCTGGGTCATTTTCTACTGATGAGATGATGACTCTCCGCCGCATGATGCAGGGGTTATCCTCTGAGCCTACTCCTGATTCATCCACGTCATTTGCCAATTCAGGTACTCCGAGTTCTCATTCTGTTACTGTCTCACCTACCACGCATTGGATCATCAACTCTGGAGCCACTAACCATATGACTGGGTCATTGTCAGGTTTTGTTTCTTATTCACCATTGTCTGGCAGAGACAAGGTAAGCATTGCTGATAGAACTCTCTTCTTTATTGCTAAAAAAGGATTCATCAATTGCTCTACTCTTACCTTAGCTTATGCTCTTCACGTCTCATCTTTTACTCGCAATCTCTTATCTGTTAGTCATATTACAAACTCTATGAACTGCTTCATCACTTTCTTTCGTTCTCACTGTGTCTTTCAGGACTTGTGAACGAAGAAGGTGATTAGCTCTGGTAGGATGCGAGATGGATTGTACATGTTTGATACTACTATCAGACTCTTCATACTCACCAGCTCCCTCTGTTGGCTACTTGACATCATCGCTTGGGTCATCCTTCTGCTACTATTATGTTGTGTTTATTTCTTAGTTTTTCATCTCATGTGTTTAATACGTTTATATGTAATGTTTGTGAACTTGCTAAACAAAAATGTGTCTCTTTTAATCACATATCTAAACCGTGTACTATACTGTTTCATACTATTCATAGTGATGTGTGGGGCCCTTACCCAGTTGCTTATATCTCTGATTATCCTTAGTTTGTTACATTTATTGATTGTTTTTCTCGTTCTACGTGTATTTGATGTGTAGTAAAAGTGAAGTGTTCCCTCTTTTGTTAAAAAAATCATAAAATAGTTTCTATTATATTTGGAGCAACCATAAAAACTTTACGCAGTGATAATGGTCGTGAATATATGGATTACAAATTTGAAAGTTATTCGAATGATCTTGGCATCATTCATCAAACCACTTGTGTACATTCTCATGCACAAAATGGTGTTGCTGAACGTAAAAATCCTCATGTTTTTGAAGTGACACGATGCTTATAATTTATGATGTCTCTTTCGAAATATTATTGGGTCCATGGAGTGATGCCCTTCTTACTGTGACTTACCTAATCAATTGTATGCCTTCCCGTTATTTGGGCAATCACACTCCTCTCTATACCTTAGGTATCCCTCCTACTACTTTTTTGCCTCGTGTATTTTGATGTTCATGTTTTGTTCACATTCATAACATTACTCGAACAAAACCTGATTTGCGTGCCCTTCGTTGTATGTTCATTGGTTACTCTCCTGCACAGAAATGGTATAAATGATATCATCCTCTTAATAGGAAAGTTTGTCTCTATGGATGATATTTTCATGAAACTACCTCTTATTATGAGTCATCACTTTAGGAGAAGTCTTCACACTTGGAAGTGAGTGCTCCTACTCTTCCTTTATGATGGGGAATGGGCCCCGCCCGTTGATCGTATTGCCGATCCGACTCCGCAGTTGCGTCCGGAGGGTCGCCGCGAGTCGAAATGATAAATTAAGTTTATATATTTTGAGTATATTTTCAGGGTTTGATGCAGCCCCCATCCGGGCAAATCTGGACCATTGGATGCGATGAAGTTTATTATAAATAAGAAATTAGGGCTGCAGCAAAGGCATCGAGATTTTGGGAAAGAACAAGCCGTCGGCTCCTTCCCGATTCCTTCGGTCACGCCACCGGTGCCGATGCCGGAGGCCCTCCTTGGTGCCGACTCCAAGAGAAGTTTGTATCTTCAACTCCTCACCCGCCATCTTCTCCATCTCCTCATCCGCCGACTCCTCCCTGCGTCCCTGCTCCCGCAGCCACCGCCGCTTCCTTCTCCAGCCGCGGCAACCGCCCGCAGGAAGCCCTCATCCGCCGGCTCCTCCCTGCGTCCCGGCTCACGCAGCCAGCCCGCCGCCTCTTTCTCCCTGCAGATCCGGCCAGCCGCCGGCTCCTCCCTGCTCCCGCAGCCACCGACGTTCCTCTGTTGCAGCAGATCCAGCCGCCGCCCCTCCTGCTCCCTGCCGGCGACACTGCTGCCGTCGACTTCCTCTGTGCTGACAGAACTGGTTGTCGCCGAGTTTCCGGTACCGATTTCTGCTTCTCCTCTTCTGCCCGAACTTCTGTGCCTGTGCGATTTTACTTTGTGCCCGTGCTTTGCTTGCTTTGTGCCCGTACTTTGCCTTGCTGCCAGTAACAGTAAGAAATGGGATTTATTTTGACTGCAAGCTTATTATTTTCTGTTTAGAACTCTAGCGCTTCTCACCGTTCTGGAATCCGGGAAAATGATGGGGAACGGGCCCCGCCCGTTGATCGTATTGCCAATCCGACTCCACGGTTGCGTCCGGAGGGTCGCCGCGAGTCAAAATGATATATTAAGTTTATATATTTTGAGTATATTTTCAGGGTTTGATGCAGCCCCCATCCGGGCAAATCTGGACCATTGGATGCGATGAAGTTTATTATAAATAAGAAATTAGGGCTGCAGCAAAGGCATCGAGATTTTGGGAAAGAACAAGCCGCCGGCTCCTTCCCGATTCCTTCAGTCACGCCACCGGTGCCGGTGTCGGAGGCCCTCCTTGGTGCCGACTCCAAGAGAGGTTTGTATCTTCATCTCCTCACCCGTCATCTTCTCCATCTCCTCATCCGCCGGCTCCTCCCTGCGTCCCTGCTCCCGCAGCCACCGCCGCTTCCTTCTCCAGTTGCGGCTGCCGCCCGCAGGAAGCCCTCATCTGCCGGCTCCTCCCTGCGTCCCGGCTCCCGCAGCCACCGCCGTCTTCTTCAGCCGCAACAGCCGCCCGCAGCCTCCTCCAGCCAGCCTGCCGATTGGTTCCTACAGGAAGCCCGCAGCCAGCCCGCCGCCTCTTTCTCCTTGCAGATCCGACCAGCCGCCGGCTCCTCCATGCTCCCGCAGCCACCGACGCTCCTCTGTTGCAACAGATCCAGCCGCCGCCCCTCCTGCTCCCTGCCGGCGACATTGCTGCCGTCGACTTCCTCTATGCTGACAGAACTGGTTGTCGCCGAGTTTCTGGCACCGATTTCTGCTTCTCCTCTTCTGCCCGAACTTCTGTGCCTGTGCGATTTTACTTTGTGCCCGTGCTTTGCTTACTTTGTGCCCGTACTTTGCCTTGCTGCCAGTAACAGTAAGAAATGGGATTTATTTTGACTGCAAGCTTATTATTTTCTGTTTAGAACTCTAGCGCTTCTCACCGTTCTGCATTAATTGGTATCAGAGGAACCTGAAAAGTTTTCTCAAACTTTTCAATCCTTCTCCTGTTCTCGAAAATCTTTTGCATACACCCATGACGCTCTCCTATTATTATGATTCTGACAATTCCGAGGATTATGATTCCTATGCTCCTCTCCCTTCCCTCCACTCAAATATCAATTCCTCGCGTGCTACTTATTATTTGCATAAATCTTCATATGTCCCCTCCATTGCATACCCCTCCTATGAATCGAGGCGAGTCTCTCGTCAAGCCTACGATTCATATTCCCCTTCTTCCACCACTTATTCTCATGAATCGAGGCGAGTCCCCTCCCATGCCTACGATTCATATTCTCCGTCATCTACTACATATCCTTCAGTCCGTCATTCTTCCTACTCGTATGATCTTCCGTCACCTTCCCCAAGAGAGAGACACTGGGTTGAGCTTGAAATAAACAAGCAAGCTAGAGTGGAAGAGAGTAAGCAGAGGAGGGAAAGGGAAGAGAAAGAAGATGTCATTTGGGCAGGTTATGTGAAGAATTGGCGTGAGAATGATGCTAAGGAGATTTTAGAGCAGCGACGGAGAAGAGCAGCAATTTTGATACAGTCTCACATCCGAGGGTTTATTCAGCGCCGATCCTTCAAGAAGATGACCAGAGCAGTCCTCGTGATTCAGTCACGCATGAGAGGGTTATTACAGAGACAGTGGTACCAGACAGTGCAGAGAGCTACTCTTATCGTTCAGAGATTTGCCCGTCAGTGGATGGAGTGCAGAAGGACATTCAGTCTGATGGTGGTAGTACCGCCCTATGAGCCTTCGCGCCGTTTGCTCACTTTTATTGATTTGTCACAGTGGTTTGATAAGTCACTTCTCAGCTCGGCTAGGGACCCTTTTCTGATGTTCGATAATGCCTCCGAGGGAAAATCAGTTGGTTTGGATATGAGCCCAAACTGGGTAGGACATGGTGATGACTTGTTGCAGTTTGATCAGATTGATTGGGGCCCAGGTGATACTGAGACACAGATCGATATATCTTTTTTCACACCGCTGATCGATATGATCATTTGCAGTGCAGGATTAGAGAGCGTTGCTCCCTTACCAGTTGCTACAGTTTTCCGTCAGATTCTGAGATTGAGGCCGCCGCCCAAACCTCCCAAAGGCAGTGTTACATTAATTGCAGCATCGCGAGACCAGCATCTGGGAGTGAAAGCTTTTATCTAATGATTGGTGACAGTGGGAAACAGTGCAGACCACCCGCGAAGCCTCATTGGAAGCCCTAAAGATTTGAGGGAAAATCTTCTCCAACAAGGGGAAAATGATGGGGAACGGGCCCCGCCCGTTGATCGTATTGCCGATCCGACTCCGCGGTTGCGTCCGGAGGGTCGCCGCGAGTCGAAATGATATATTAAGTTTATATATTTTGAGTATATTTTCAGGGTTTGATGCAGCCCCCATCCGGACAAATCTGGACCATTGGATGCGATGAAGTTTATTATAAATAAGAAATTAGGGCTGCAGCAAAGGCATCGAGATTTTGGGAAAGAACAAGCCGCCGGCTCCTTCCCGATTCCTTCGGTCACGCCACCGGTGTCGATGCCGGAGGCCCTCCTTGGTGTCGACTCCAAGAGAGGTTTGTATCTTCATCTCCTCACCTGCCATCTTCTCCATCTCATCTGTCGGCTCCTCCCTGCGTCCCTGCTCCCGCAGCCACCGCCGCTTCCTTCTCCAACCGCGGCAGCCGCCGGCAGGAAGCCCTCATCCGTCGGCTCCTCCCTGCGTCCCGGCTCCCGCAGCCACCGCCGTCTTCTCCAGCCGCAGCAGCAGCCCGCAGCCTCCTCCATCCAGCCCGCCGATTGGTTCCTGCAGGAAGCCCGCAGCCAGCCCGCCGCCTCTTTCTCCCAGCAGATCCGGCCAGCCGTCGGCTCCTCCCTGCTCCCGTAGCCACCGACGCTCCTCTGTTGCAGCAGATCCAGCCGCCGCCCCTCCTGCTCCCTGCCGGCGACACTGCTGCCGTCGACTTCCTCTGTGCTGACAGAACTGGTTGTCGCCGAGTTTCCGGTACCGATTTCTGCTTCTCCTCTTCTGCCCGAACTTATGTGCCTGTGCGATTTTACTTTGTGCCCGTGCTTTGCTTACTTTGTGCCCGTACTTTGCCTTGCTGCCAGTAACAGTAAGAAATGGGATTTATTTTGACTGCAAGCTTATTATTTTCTGTTTAGAACTCTAGCACTTCTCACCGCTCTGCATCACTTTACCTATTCCTCCTCTATACATCACCACTCAGAGGGAGAGTGCGGATATTCCTAATGATGTTCCTAAAGATATTCCCAAATGAAATAAATTGCAAGTGTACACTCAGAGAAGCAAATGATCAAACACTCAATCACATTCCATGATACCAGAGCTACTACAGGATTTGTCTTCAGCACCCCTTGAGTTATTTATTGCTCTCTGGAAAGTTATTCACTCATCCACTCAACATCCTTCATCTAACTATATTTCTTATGCTTCTTTATCCTCTTCCCATAAAGTCATTATCGCTTTTCTATTCTCCATGTTTGTTCCTGGTACATGACAGGAGGCACTTAGCCACCCAAAATGGATAAAGGAGATGATGGAGGAAATGAAGGCTCTAGAAAAGAACCATATATGGGACCTGGTTGATCTCCCTCCTGGCAAGAAAATAGTTGGTTGTCGATGGCTTTTTACAGTAAAGCAGAATTATGAAGGTATTGTGGAGAGATTCAAGGCTCGTTGTGGTAAAAGAGGCTACACCTAAACTCATGGTATTGACTACCAAGAGACATTTGCTCTGGTGGCAAAAATGAATTCAATTCGAGTCTTATTATTATGTGCCACATGTAAAGGGTGGGAGCTTCAATAAATGGATATTAAGAATGTTTTCCTTCACGGTGAGTTGGAACTCTATATGTCAATGCCTCCCGGTCTTGTCCCTATTGGTTCAGAAGGGAAAGTTTGCAAATTGAAGAAAGCTCTTTATGGATTAAAACAATCTTAGAGAGCTTGGTTTGAGAGACTTCACAAAGTCATGATATTGTTAGGCTATACCCAAAGTCATGTTGATCACTCTATTTATCTAGCGAAAAGTATGAAGGTGACTATCCCGATTGTAAATGTGGATGAAATGGTTATTACAGGTGATGATATGGATGAGGATTGTGCTCTGAAATTAAAACTTGCTCGTGAATTTGAAGTGAAATATTTGGGTAAGTTGAGATATTTTCTAGGGATTCAAGTAGCAATTTCAAATGTGGGATTCATATTTCACATGTAGGGTAGGCCACGGGGTGCACAAAACCTAGGCTCCTGAGGTGAAATGCAAAAGTGACGCGCTAGTCCTAAACTACATGTAATGAAACCGTCGGAAGTGACAACAAATAAATTGAGCAATGATAATTTTCAGCACCATGCAAATAATCAAGAGTGAAAACGATTATTCAATTTAGCAATTTTATATGGCGTTCCTCCGCTCGGAGGGCCAAGGCCAAGCGCGCGGCGAATAATTCCCTCTGCAAGTTAGTAGTGTATCAAAAACAAAGTTCCACTAGCAAGAATCAAAGCAACATATAATAGTTCACCAATGATAGATGTCAAATCACATAAACCAATACCACAAGAGAACTCACAAAGTAGCGGGTTGAACCGAAGCACTGAAAATTATGGATTCGGATGTGTAGATCGGCGATCGAAGATGGAACCGGCGGCGTGAAAATGATGGTGGTGGCTGTCCTCGGCGGTAAATGGTGAGATCGGACGAGAAAGGGGTAGATCCGGCCACGTACAAGTAGATCCAGGCCGGGGGAGGGTGGATCCGGACGAGGGAAGGGTGTGTGGGTGGTGGATATAACGGATCGGGGGGTTAAAACCCAAGATCTGGACAGATCTAGATTTTTAGAGTTGTTCGGACAGTGGATCCACGAAGGAGAGTTAGCAGATTGGGGAAGAGGTGTAGGGAGGCCGGTGGGCTGTTAGGGCGGTCTTAGGGGAATGGCCGACGGTGGGAAATGGGAGAGGGGTGGTCGGCCGGGCAGTGGGGAGTAGGAGGGTGGTCGGCGACCCTGTAGCGGCGGTGTTGGGGCGACGGGATTGAAAGGGAAGTGGCGGGCTGGGCGGCTGCAGGAAGGCAGTAGGCCGGCTGTTGGGGTTGGCGGAAAGGGGGGATGCAGCGGAGTAAAGTGAGGTTTGAAGAATGGAAAATGATGGCAAGGGTCAAGGGAAGGATAGGGGAGGAGAAAACCAACCTAGGAATCGTCACCTAGGGCTCCACGGTGGCACCGAGGGGTGATCGTTGGAATCCGGGAAGAAGAGTCTCCAAATTCTGCAATACCTCCATTCAGCCCCCTAACACTCCTATTTATAAGAAAAACAAAGCTAGGCCTTCCCCATCAACGGCTATGATTGGTCGGTGGGATTGGCCACTAAAATACTTAAATAATAAACCCAAAAATATAAACTAATATATGTTTTGACTCGCGGCGACGTGCCGGACGCAACCGCGGAGTCGGATCGGCGATATGATCAAGCATTCCTGCGCGAATAAATGAACGTGGGTCCCACCTTGGGGCGAACCCCTCCAGGTGCACGATCTGATGGCTCCCCGTCAACTCCCCCCGACTGAAAAGTCTTCATCTCTGATGAATGGAGACGATCGTACTGAAGTCAAAGTCCAGGGGCGAGTCGATCAAGCTCTACCGGTAGTATCCAAGTGTTGTCAGCGTCTGGGCGGCCCTGCCAATGTACCAAGTAGCGACGTCGCGCCCCCTCCGTGGTGGGAACGAACTGGTGGTATCTGACCTCTGTGATGCTCTCAGCTCTCATCTCTCGAAGGGTGGAACCCGGTGCGATCGGCGGTGCCGGTGGTGAAACCAAAGAAGACGAATTCCCGGGTGGAAGGGTGTAAGCAGTGGATGGGTTGTAGTGGCTATCAGACGTAGGGAAAGTGTGAGAGTGGTAGGGCAACGAAAGTGGGGGTGGGGGTGGCTGGGCATCTCCACTGTTCGGGTCCACATACTCGTGAGGCTCGTAGTACGGCGTCAGATCCTCGACATTAAACACTGGATGAATTCCCACACTTGTCGGGATATCGAGTCGGTGGGCGTTTGTCCCAATACGACTAATAATTGAGTAATGACTCATTTGCCTGACGCTTAGCTTTTTGGCATGCCCCGAGGGGAGCCTCTCAGGGCGGATTTGCACCATACTTTCTCTCCTTCATTAAATATATGTTCTCGCTTTTGCTTATCTGCATGGGTTTTGTAATTTTCATTGTTCATTATTATCCGTCGGCGAACCGACTCATGCAACTCATGCAAATGTTGTGCAAATGACTCAGCAGACTCACTAGGGCGCGACTCTAATGGGCTCGGGATGAGATCAATGGGCTTCCTAGGGTCGTATCCTGACACTACCTGGAATGGACTCAACCCGGTGGACCTATTGACAAAACTGTTGTACGCAAACTCCGCAACTGGAAGATCTAAGTCTAAACTACCTACATGTTCTCCTACTAGGCACCTCAAAAGTTTTCCTAAACTCCTATTTGCAACTTCGGTCTGTCTGTCCGTCTGCGGATGATATGCCGAGGAGAACCTAAGGATGGTGCCAGTCTTATGCCATAGGGTCTTTCAGAAGTAACTCATGAACCTCACATCGCGGTCTGACACAATCGACTTAGGTAGGTCATGCAATCGAAAGACATCCCTCATAAAGATAGACGTTATGTGAGTCGCGTCTCCCGTCTTACGACAAGCAATAAAGTATCATTTTTGAAAATCGATCGACCACCACAAAGATGGAATCATGTTTCCGCAGAGTGCGGGGAAGTACGAGAACAAAATCCATGTTAATGTCCTCCCAAGGGCGGTGTGGGACAGGTAAAGGCGTGTACAAACTCATGTTCTGTTTGGTACCATTTGCCATTTGGCAGATACGACAGTGACGAACAACGCGAGCCACGTCCTTCTTAAGGCTGGGCCAGTAGAGATGGTCCTCAACAATGGCTATGGACTTATCTCGCCCAAAGTGCCCTGCGGCTCCGCCCGAGTGCAACTCCCAAATCAAATAATCACGATATGACGTCTGAGGAATGCACAGGCGAGAGCCCCGGTATAGGTATCCCTCAAATATCTGATATCCCTCAACAAGGTCTGGTGAGTCTCGGGGCAGGGCGGTGTAAATCTCGCCAAAGTCTGGGCATGTCGGATAATCCAGAATCAATCGCTCAAGTCCATCTATGCTTGCGCTCATCGTCTGCAACAGGGAGACGCGGCGACTCAACGCATCAGTCGGTTTGTTCTCAACACCAGCTCGGCGCTTGAGAACATAATGAAAGTCCTGCAGGTACTCGACCCACTTGGCATGTCGGTGTCCAATCTTGCACTGCGAATCGAGATAACGTAAGGCCTGGTGGTCAAAATACAACACAAACTCCCGGGGAAGGAGATAGTGTCTCCAGTAGTGCAGAGACTGGACAATAACATAAAATTTTCGATCATAGTTCGAGTATTTCTACTTGGTCTCGTTCAGCTTCTCACTAAAGTAAGAAACTGGGTGTCCCTCCTGCGTCAATACGCCACCGATGCCTACACCATACGCATCACACGCGACCTCAAAAGCATAGCTAAAGTCCGGCAATCTCAGAACAGGAGCCGTCGTCAGTCTCTCCTTAATCTCCTCGAAGGCTCTAGTAGCTGCGGGGGTCCACTGGAACTCTCCCTTCTTGAGACAGCTCGTGAAGGGGGTCATAATCGTACTAAATCCCTGGAAGAACCTCATGTAGAAGGTGGCAAGTCCGTGAAAACTGCGAGCATCGTGGATGTTCGCTGGCATCGGCCAGTAGCGAATGGATTTGACCTTCTCGGGGTCAACAGATACTTCAGTCGAGGATATAATAAATCCTAGGAAATGAACAGACTCGGAGAGGAATGAGCACTTCTTCAGATTCACATACAATTTCTCTTGGCGGAGGGTGCCGAAGAGAAGCCTCAAGTGATCGAGGTGAGCAGCCTGTGTCTAGCTATAGATCAGTATGTCATCAAAATACACGACCAGAAACTTGCCCATGTAGGGCCGCAACACCTGCGTCATAACTTTCATTAACGTGCTCAGGGCGTTAGATAGTCTTAATGGCATGACTAGCCACTCATAAAGACCGTCTTTGGTTTTGAATGCGGTCTTCCACTCATCATCATCCCGAACTCGTATCTGATGGTACCCACTACGGAGATCGATCTTGGAGAAAATCTGTGCACCGAACATAGTATCCAGTAGATTGTTGAGTCGTGGGATCGGGAAGCGATACTTGACCGTGAACTTGTTAATGGCATCGCAATCGATGCACATGCGTCAACTACCGTCCTTCTTAGGGGTCAGAAGGGAGGGAACCGCACACGGACTCATACTCTCACAAATGAACTGTTTCCGAAGAAGCTCGTCAACCTGCCTCTTGAGCTCAGCGTGCTCATCCGGGTGCATACGATAATGGAGCAGGTTCGGGAGGGAAACCCCTGGAACCAAGTCAATAGCATGTTGAATGTCTCGTGGTGGGGGCAGCTCATCGGCGAGCTCATCCCGCATAATGTCCGCAAACTCATCTAAAAGGGGACGCACCGCTAGGGGGTGGTCAACTGGGGTGTCCTCAGACGCCTGGGTGGCAGCCACGGCGTAGATAATATTTGATTCAGCACTATCTCGTAAAAACTCGCCTCATCTCAAAATATGCAGGGATCTCGATGCGCTCGTACTAACTGATGGTTCAACCACACCCTTGGATCTATACCGAGGCTGGGTGGGCGTCAACGTAATCTTCCGCCCCTTGTCGTAAAAGAAATACGTGTTCGAGCGGTTGAAACACGTGACGTCACGATCAAATAGCCAGGGGCGGCCAAGTAACACATGAGCGATGTCCATGGGAATGACATCGCACCAGACCTTGTCCTGAAATGAAGCAATGGAGATCGGGATAAGGCAATGCTGGGTGACCTGAATCGTCGTCTTATCTACCCAGATGACACGATATGGGTAGGAGTGAGGCTCTGCCTTCACCTGCATACGGTCAAGCCCCTTTTGGGCCACGATGTTCACACAACTCCCACTGCCAATAGCCAACTTGCAGGGACCGCCTGCACTGGGAAAGTACGTGTAAAAGATGGTGGTGCGTCGTCAATCCTCATCTACACGAGGGGTGTGTAGGAGGCGTCTAATCACTCCCACCTCTAAAGATCTCTCAGCGTCACTCTCCCAACCATCTTCGACAGTGGCCTTAACTTCTTCCGTCACCTCCACATCTTCCTCTAAATCCAGCTCCTCGCACTCAACTAGCAGGGTCTGCATGGGGCACTGCGCCGTCACGTGTCATCTGTCAGAACATCTATACCACAGAATACCCCCAGATCGCTAGCCATCAGTGGCAATGGCCTTGCCCTTAGTGTCTGTGGAAACACGTGAGGGTGCGGTCGTGGTGGTCTGGGGCGGAGCGGGTTTCCTAAAAGTCGAGGAATCAGTCTGTGAGGGGAACTGTCTCGTGCTAGATGACCGGAGGTACTGCTCGTACTCGAGAGCGAGCTGAAATATCTGATCGACGGTCTCTAAGCGATGGGGAATCAGCTCTCTTCGAATTTCAGAACGTACGTCTGGCTTAAAACGAGATCCAGTGGCAATAGGCTCCTCCGAGACATCACTCCTGACGACTAGCTCGTCGAAACGAGCCATATACTCAGCGACAGTAAGTGTCCCTTGCCGTAAGTTCCGTAACTGCTCAAATAACTAGTCTCGGTAAGATGCGGGGAGGTACTTCTCGCTCAACCTTTGCTTCATCTCATCTCACTTGGTGATGGGGTGATAATCATCTCGCTCCAAAGCTCTCTCTACGCTAATCCAGAATACCTTAACGTGCCCGACCAGCTTCATTTTTGCGAAGCGAACACAACGCTCATTACTCATATCATACAACTCGAAATAGTGGTCCATGTCCTGGAGCCAATCGTTGAAGGCTTTCGGATCCAGACGACCAACGAACGAAGGGGCGTCGAGTCGAATACGACGAGTGATGTCAAAGTGGTGGTCACCTCTCCGTGGGTCGGGATAATCCTCGGGATAATCATCATGGGCGAAGTCGTATCGAGTGGGCGGAGGACCGTGCTCTCTCCGACCCGGGGGATAATACTCATCGCGGCGACTGTGTAGTGGTACACGATCTCTGGGGTAAGGTTGAGGCTGACGTGGAATACAGTACTCATCACGCTGATGTGGAAGTCTATCACGCGCTGGATCAGGATTTCGCCTTGCCGGCGAAGATGGGGCTCGATGAGGAATATCACGACAGTGGTGGTCTACTGGAGGCTAACCGACTCTCAAGCACTGGTCGAGACGTGGGGGAGCATCAGGGTCATCCTCAAGTGAATCGTCACGTTGCGTTGGAGTGTCCCTGGCGTTCTCTAAGTGGTTAAAACGAAGATTCACCTCGGCAAGATCATGACGCACATCGTTGAACTAGGTACCTAAGGTGTCAAAACGATCTAGGATAAAGCGTTGAAACTCAGCAAAAGCGGCACCCGAATTCGAGCTTGCCGCTCGGTCGTCGGTGATTAACGGTTCTGACATGTTTGCCCTAAATATCCTACCACTACGGAGCATGCAAATGGCCTAACCTTGGCTCTGATACCAAAAATGATGTGAGATAGGCTACGGGGTGCACAAAACCTAGGCTCCTGGGGTGAAATGCAAATGTGACGCGCTAGTACTAAACTACATGCAATGAAACCGTCGGAAGTGACGACAAATAAATTGAGCAATGATCATTTTCAACACCACGCAAATAATCAAGAGTGAAAACGATTATATTCAATTTAGCAAGTTTATATGGCGTTCCTCCGCTCGAAGGGCCAAGGCCAAGCGCACGGCGAATAATTCCTCCTGCAAGTTAGTAGTGTATCGAAAACAAAGTTCCACTAGCAAGAATCAAAGCAACATATAATAGTTCACCAATGATAGATGTCAAATCACATAAACCAATATCACAAGAGAACTCACAAAGTAGCGGGCTGAACCGAAGCACTGAAGATTATGGATCCGGATGTGTAGATCGGCGATCGAAGATGGAACCGGCGGCGTGAAAATGATGGTGGTGGCTGTCCTCGGCGGTAAATGGTGAGATCGGACGAAAAAGGGGTAGATCCGACCACGTACAAGTAGATCCGGGTCGGGGGAGAGTGGATCCGCTATTTAGGGTCGGATCCGGGCGAGGGAAGGGTGTGTGGGTGGTGGAAATAACGGGTCGGAAGGTTAAAACCCTAGATCTGGACTGATCTAGATTTTTAGAGTTGTCCGGACGGTGGATCCACGGAGGAGAGTTAGCGGATTGGGGAAGAGGGGTAGGGAGGCCGGTGGGATATTAGGGCGGTCTTAGGGGTATGGCCGGCGGTGGGAAATGGGAGAGGGGTGGTCGGCCGGGCAGTGGGGAGTTGGAGGGTGGTCGGCGGCCCTGTAGCGGCGGTGGGGGGCGGCGGGATTGAAGGGGAAGTGGCGGGTTGGGCGGCTGCAGGAAGGCAGCAGGTCGGCTGTTGGGGTTGGCAGAAAGTGGGGTTGCAGCGGAGGAAAGTGAGGTTTGAAGGGTGGAAAATGATGGCAAGGGTTAGGGGAAGGATAGGGGAGGAGAAAACCAACCTAGGAATCGTCACCTAGGGCTCCACGGCGTCGGCACTGAGGGGTGATCGCTGGAATCCGGGAAGAAGAGTCTCCAAATTCTGCAATACCTCCATTCAGCCCCCTAACACTCCTATTTATAAAAAAAACAAAGCTAGGACTTCCCCATCAACGGCTATGATTGGCCGATGGGGTCGGCCACTAAAATACATGAATAATAAACCCAAAATTATAAACTAATATATGTTTTTGACTCGCGACGATGTGTCGGACGCAACCGTGGAGTCGGATCGGCGATCCGATCAAGCCTTCCTGCGCGAATAAATGAACGTGGGTCTCGCCTTGCGGCGAACCCCTCCAGGTGCACGATCTGATGGCTCCCCATCAGGAAGTATATCCTTAATTTATTAGAACAGACAGGAATGAATAGTTGCAAGCCTGTTGATACCCTTATTGAAGTCAATCACAAACTTTGACGTGATGATGGAGAGTCAATGAAAGACATTCTTAGTTATCAGAAGCTAGTAGGAAAGTTGATCTACCTATCTTATACTCGTCCTGACATTTTATATGCAGTAGGAGTGGTAAGTTAATACATGCATTCTTCTAAGGAGTAAGGTCAGACATCTTGATGTCGTCCATAGAATTCTAAGGTATTTGAAGACCTCACCTGGTAGGGGCATTCTATTCTCCCAGTGATAACTGAAAAATTGAAGTATATATCGATGCAGACTGGGCTGGATCAGTTGATGATTAAAGATCTATCACGGGATATTGTTCCTTTAGGGCCATTTTGGTCACTTGGAGAAGAAAGAAACAATAGGTTATCACCCGCTTTAGTGTTGAGGCTGAGTTTAGAGTTATGGCTCATGGTATATGTGAGGGGATGTGACTTCGGTCCTTCTTGAATTATCTTGGTTTACTCGAAACTGATCCTTTCAACTTGTACTATGACAATAAGGCTGCAAACAACATTGCTCACAACCTTGTCCAGCATGACTGCACCAAGCACGTTGAAGTTGACCGACACTTCATTAAAGAAAATATTATGAAAGGGATTGTATGTACCCCTTTTGTACACTCGGAGGGACAACTTGCAGATTTCCTCACTATGGCATTGGGTGAAAAAACATTTGTGACTATTAATAGCAAGTTGGGTATGAAGAGAATTACATGCCCAACTCCAACTTGAGGGGAGTGTTAGAATTATTTCAAGTGTCATTTTATTTTCTTATATTACCCTCCACTATAAGTAGAGGGACATCTACTATTCAAAATTCTATTCTATTTTTCATTTTAACATTTATCATCTTCTTGTCTCCGCCCCTGCCTAATCCTTCACCCGCAACAGTAGCTACGACCAACGCCCCCCCCCCCAAAATCCGAACCTCCCGCCTCACCTGTAGTTGTGCCTAGCCCACCTATATGATCCCACGGCCACGCCAAGCCCCCTACTTGAGCCTTGCCCGTCGCATGCAGCCACGTCCATCCCCGACCCTTCCCTCACCCGATGTTACAGCCGTCGTCGTCTGTATTCCTTCCCTCGCCCTCATCCCTCCTCAGCTACCGTTGGCCGCAACCCCTTCTATGACCTCCTCCCTCACCCACTGCAACAGTCACAGCCACTGCCCAGCCAACCACGCAACCCCACCCTTCATCGTTAGGAGTTGTTCATAAAAAGATAATCCTTTTGCCCCCAAACTTCCTTCCATCATCTTCATCGTGTGTTACAACTACCAGGATGTCACCACTGCAAACCATCATCTCTACATACATGCGACGTGCTTAAGTCATTCTTGTATGTCTCCACTATATTTTTATGGATGTTAGAAATTAGAATACATGGTTGCTCGTTGATTTCGTACTGGATTGCAGGGTTTATTCATATTGCATTTGAAAGTATTTGCACTCAAATCGTCAGCGATTTAAAATCCAATTTTCTTTAAATCAAAGTTCTATTAATTCTTGCGTTCATTGTGTAAGCCTATAATTATTTAATTAATTACTTGCGATTTAATTTGATATCGCATAAGTGCATCATTTAGACTTGGTTCGGATTTTCCATGGCATTACAGCTAAGGTTGTGTATGTTTAGATCTCGTTTTCACAGCCTACCCTACTTCGCCAACTGAACCCAACTCTAATTGTGTCCGCATGGTTCAAATGAATTGGGGTTGGGCCAATCAAGCTCGGCCAAAAGACAGTAGGCATGGGGTTTCTAGGCAGGCTCAATTTAAAAGGAGATTAGAGGATCAAAATGTCCCTCTGGGATTTTCAAGAGACGGAGCGATTCCGCATAAGAAAATACATTAATCGGACAAGTGTTAGTGAAAAAAGTATGGTTTAGTAAAATGATGGGAAAACGTAGTAAAGTTCTTTGGTCTAAAATTAAGTTGTCATGGAAAATTGCTTCACACGCTTTTCAAAAATAAGTTTTTCCAAAGATAGTTCTCATATCAATATTAAGTATAGCGCAATAAAATGTAACCTACCAAGAAAAAGAGCTGTTTAAGTGTGTTGTGGGGTATTGGGGTGGAGAGAAAAGAGAGAACTTACAGAAGCAGAAGTTTTCAATGCTTTTGGTCCAGGAAATGTCTTTCCACAGCCATGGCTCTTGGGAAGAACACGGCCCTTCACTTCATCCCCACAAATACCTCTAGCAACATTCCATAACCAGGTACTGGAGTGACAATCAAACAAAATGCAACTACAAGTGAATTATGTGATTTTATTGTTATGCTAATAAAAATTTCATAAACCAAAATGTAATTGCTATCTTTAGTTCTAATGAACAAAGAAATCTGGACATTTCTCATAATGTAAATAAGCAGTTGAAATGTGCAGAAAAGTGAGCTAAAGAAGCTTAATAATCATTGTAGAAATGGCATGTATGTATCTATCATTGAAAAATAGATGAGATAAATACTGTGAACTTCATGAAAGCACTTGCGCCATATCAGTGCATTAGAAATAGTTAGGTATCTGTAAGTGGCATAGATCATTTTACTTACAAAATCATTATGTTTAAATATATTTTCCTATACAACTTGTGCAAAATTAAATATACCGATTTAAAAATTCAACATAAATCACCAAACAAATTAAAAATATTAATAGAGTAATCAAATCAATTATGTACCACATATAGCTATATGATTAGTGTCACACCCAGTATTAAAGCCGTATCGTTCTTGAAGCTTCTCTTCAGGAAATTTTAGTAAATCGCCAACAGTGTTAACCTCAAGATCAATTTGTAAGGAAGTTCCAAGTTTTCCTCCAAGTTGTTTCCTGCAAATAGTAAATTTAGAATGCTAAATACGAGCCATAGAACAAATCCGAACTAATGCTAATGAAAGAACAAAGTAATAAAATGAAGAAGAGATGAGGAAAAAAGGAAACAGTGAAATGGTACAGTAGAATAATTAAATTATTACTGTAAAAAAGTGTAGGAAGACTGATTTTATACATTTTTTTCACAGGCAAAGAAGCAAGCAGGTCTTTTACTGCTGATGATGGCACAATTGTTTGCTGTGCTGGTTTATTCATTCCACTAGCAAGTTTTGCTAACATCTGCCATAAGTACAGAATACTAGTCAACAGAAAATTTTCAAATAAACAAAATACTAGTTCAACAGCAAAAATTTCAAATAAACAAAATACTAGTTCAACAGCAAAATTTCAAATAAAAGGTCAAAAAATAATTGGAATTGTTGATTCATAAGAACATAAATTGCATTAAGTCATATCAAGTATGCCTTCACTGTATGGAAATTTTAGCAAGCACTAGAAGAAACAATACCACAAGGATCACCGAAGCAAGATTCAATTATCCCTTTATTGTATGAAATTTTTTACAAAGCACTAGCAGGAATAATACCAAGAACACGTGTCTTAAAGATTAAAAAAGTAAGATCTGAACATCTGAAGAGAAAATTATGACGAAGAAGAAATTAGCACACACAAAGAAGAGGCAGGCAGAAGTTATGTGGTTCAATAAATCCGACTGCGTGCACAATGGAAACAGAGAATACCCATCTCCCTCTAAACCATATTACAATAGCTTATGGTGTATATCCACCCTTCCCTTATATTTCAGTATGGAGGCAATAAGATCCCCAATAAAAAACTGCATGAAAGTATCTTCAAGAAGGCTATGACAAGAAGATCTACAAAGGAATACTACAGCATGTTTGGGTGGTAACCTAGATTCTTGGAAAAATAAGAAACAGACTGTGATAACAGGATCATCAACTGAAGTTGAATGTAGGGCTATGGCTACTGCCACATGTGAACTAATGCGACTTTTGGATCCACGGAGCTATGCCTGAGCATGTGACAATCAATCGATTGTTCATATTACCTCCTGTTAAATAACTTGTAAAAAAAGGCTCATGTAATAGGCTCATGTAAAGCCCTCTTAGGGATTAGTCTCACATCATAGGATAGTGTTTAGAATCTCCTCGTATATATATGTACAAATACTTGTGTTGTATTCAAGAAAATTAATGAGAAATTAATAAATATTATTATTTTTCTCTCTCCATTCATAATCTTCCACATAATATCAGAGACAAACAGATCCTATAGTTTTTCTACGCTCAGTTTCGTACCGCGCAATCATCTTCCTAACCGCGCGGTTTGGGCGAACTCCGTTTTCTGACCGCCGCCTCTACTGTTGAGCTTCTGCTCCAGCTCCTTCTGCCCTACTCTGCAGGATTTGTAGATTGCCTCGGACATCTACCGGGGCCCACCTAGTTGTCCTTTCTCGCAAGCACGCCTCGTCTGCTTGCATGCTCGTCAGCTTGCCTATTTGTCGAGCTCCCGTCGCTAAGTTCTTGGCTGCACTTTCTTGCGAGCTCTCCTCGCCATGATCGCTCAGATCGCCTGATCGCTTGTTCGTCGAGCTCTACTCTTTGCTCGCTCAACTCGCCTGATCGCTTTCTCGCATATTCGCTGAGCTCCTACTCGCAAATTCTTGGCTGCCTCTTTCTAGCGAGCTCTCCTTGTCCTGCTTGCTTGTTTGCCAAGATCTTGCTCGTCAAGCTCCTGGCTGCTTTACTCCAACGAGTTCCGGCTTCCCTCCAGAGGTCTCTCTGTGTTTGTCGAGCTTCTCGTCGTTGTGTCTGTTCGCACGCCCGCTTGGTCACTGCTCTCTCACTAGCTGCAGTCGCCTCAACTCCTTTCGCGGTCTCCTCGCCGTAACCTCCTTCTCGCCCTCTGTGATCGTCGAGATCGCCTTCTCTCCCTCCGCGGTCACCTCTCCGCAACCGCTCTATGTGGCTTTATGGATTTGAACGATGTCTCGTTACTTCTGGCCCGTGTCGCGACTACTCCTGGAATTTGGGATGAGTACCGGATAACCACTATCTCTCTTAGTGGCCGGAAAAATTTTGTGGAATAGGTTCACTCTGTGCGCTGTGTCCTTCAAACAAAAGACCTTTATCAACTCACAAAGGCACAACCTACTGCCCCCACCGAGGAATGGCTCTGTGATGATGGGTGTGTCAAAACTTGGATTTTGAACTCTATGGACAGTGAACCATACTGTATGGTCATGTATCATGAAATGGCCAAAGGTATGTGGGATGAACTTCACTCCTTATACTTCGCCAAGGACAGTTTACAACACCTGTTTGACATCTTTACCAACCTCCAATTTCTTGATATAGAGATGGATGGTGACCTGACCTCCTTTGTTGTGCGGTCCAAGACTCTAATTGAAGTCTGGATTCAACATCAGCCTCTCACATTGAATCTAGCTGCCCAATATCCACTTATCCTCAATCTTGCTCTCTCTCTCTGATATGTGCTTCATGCTTTTAAAGGTGACAC
This sequence comes from Platanthera zijinensis, assembly GCA_039513925.1. NCBI lineage: Eukaryota > Viridiplantae > Streptophyta > Magnoliopsida > Asparagales > Orchidaceae > Platanthera > Platanthera zijinensis. The sequence continues at coordinate 66,004,683 of CM077084.1, read as the reverse complement.
TACCTCCTAATTCTCTTGGCACTCTCCCCGACTCTTCTCCAACAATCTCCTGCTACTCACCTCACCTCTCTGTCGGCTCGTGGAGCTCGCACCGGCTTTAGGGGCAGAGGTCGATCTGGTAGGCCGCGTCCCGAGTGCTCCTATTGTGGTCAGGAAGGTCATCTTGAGGCGGCTTGTTATCGTAAGCATGGTTTCCCTCTTACGCACCTTGTGTATTTGGAAACTACTGCTCCCACCGCTACTCATCGTGATGTTATTTCCTTACACAACCAGCTCCAGAATCTTCAGGGCTTACTTGGTCGGTCTTCGGGCTCTATTGCGACCATTTCCAATGAAGGTATGTCATGTTTATCCCATAGTCCAACTTGGATTATGGACTCTGGGACGACCAATCATACTACTCCGCAGAAGCCTCCTCAACACTTGGGCATTGCATGTTCTAAGTTCATCACTGTAGCCAATGGTGGCACCACTCCCGTTCATGGCTCTAGCGACATGAACCTGACTTCATCCCGTTCTCTTCGCTTGGTTCTTCATGTTCTGGGATCTTATTTTAATTTACTTTCTGTCAATCGTTTTACTCATAACCTCGATTGCTTTAAAACCTCTTCTTCCTCCTCCTTTGTTGTGCGGGATCGACAGATGCAAAATATCATTGGTATAGGACGATTGTCTAATGGGTTTTACACCTTGGATTTTCCTCCATTACTTTCTCTTTTGTTACCTTTGTTGACTGTCATCAGCATCTTGGGCATGCTCCTCTCTCAATTCTAAAGACAGCTCTTCCAGATCTCTCCCTCGCTGACTTCAACGCATCTTCGGCAAGCAGCATTGCTCTTCTTTTTTTCTCATTGTACTCGGAGCAATGCTGCTTTGGTTTTAGTTCATTCAAACATTTGAGGCTCTTATAAAATGATTAGTGTTTCTGGTTATCGTCATTTTCTTACCTTTATCGATGATTACTCTCGCGAGACTGGTTGTCTTTACTTTGCGATTACTCTGAATTACTGCGTGTCTTTCAAGCCTTTAATGTTGAGATACATACTCAATTCTCAGCCACTATTAAAACTCTTCGGAGCGATAATGCGCGCGAGTATATGAGTCATGCTTTTCAAAACCTTTATACTGATTTCGGTATCATCCACCAAACCTCCTGTGTTTACACACCACAACAGAATGGAGTTGCTGAGCGCAAGAACCATCATCTCTTGAACGTTGCTCGTTCCCTTATGTTTCAAATGCGCGTAGCCAAGCTCTATTGACATTCTGTGATTTATATCGTCAGTTATCTCATCAATCGCATGTCATCCTCCGTCCTCAATTTTATCATGCCCTTCAATCTTCTCTTAACCTCCACCCCTCCCTTTCTCGTGATGCCTTGTGTTTTTGGCAGCACCTGCTATGTTCACTCCCTTGGCCCTATAACTGGCAAGCTTGATCCTCGAGCTACTAAGTACATATTTGTTGGTTACTCTCGCACTCAAAGAGGTTATGTTTGTTATACTCCTTCCAATCACAAATTAGTAATGATTGCAGATGTAACTTTCCTCGAAGATCAGCTTTTTCACTCACCTTTGGCTTCTCATGCACCTCCTCTTTAACTACGTCCTGTCATTCCAGTCATCTCTCCTGCACCACCTCCTTCCTACGCCATCCACCAGAACCGCCAACCCACCTCTTCATGTGTACACTCGTCGTCCTCCTCGCTCCGATGCTCTAAGGATATTACCAATACTGATGAAGCTTTGCGCTTTGCTGATCCGTCCACAACTTCTACAACTCTCCCCATCACTAATTTTGTTTTTTTTTGCAACGACTATCTACGGTGCTTCGCACATTTACGACCTCCTTATCGTCTATTTCCACTCCTATTTCTTTGCAGGAGGCTTTTCAACATCCAGGGTGGCAGACGGCTATGGATGAGGAAATGGCTGCTCTCTGGGCCAATTACACCTAAGATCTTGTCCCTCTCCCTCCTGGACATACATGTGTGAGTTGTAAATGAGACTTTACTATCAAACATGCTCCAAATGGGGCGGTTGAACGTCTACAGGCTCGTCTTGTCACCCGTGATTTTACTCAACAATACGGCCTCGACTACGAAAAGATCTTCTCACATGTTGTAAAGTTAAATATTGTTTGTCTTGATCTCGTTGGATGTTCATCGTCATTGGTCGTTGCATCAGCTGGATGTCAAAAATGCATTTCTAAATGATGATCTTGCTGAAACTGTCTGCATGCATCAACCTCTCAGCTTTGAGACCACGGGGGAGTCACTTGCATGTCAACTCAAGAAATCTCTCTATGGTCGCAAACAGTCTTCTCAGGCATGGTTTGATAAGTTCAGTTAGGTTGTTAGTGATGTTGGATTTACTCGCAGCTCGGTTGACTTCTCTTTCTTCACCCGTCATCGCCCAACAGGCACAGTGATACTCTTTGATGTATTCCTAAATCTGGAATTGTTTTTAAAATAAATAAATTTGCGAGTCGACTTTCAAAATAAGGCGGAGCCAGCAGATTAACATGAATATTCTCAATTGATAACCGACCTAGGGTTCATATAGGCGCAAAGAGAACCAACGTCTGTACGTATTTAGCTTTTGATCATTTCTTCCACAAGCACTTCAAGAGAGTGAATAAAAAATCATTGTCGAGAATTAACGACAAACAGGAGTTAATGAAGTCCTAGGCAAGCAAACTCTAACATTAAAGATCAAAAAATTTCAAACATAATATTATACTAGCGTTCACGAGTGAGACTGGAAATGGAGGTAGCAAGCAAACTCTGACATTAAAGATCAAAAAATTTCAAACATAATATTATACTAGCGTTCACGAGTGAGACTGGAAATGGGGGTATACCTTCAACGTGGGCAAGTGTCAGCTCTAAGGATGGGTGGCAGAGCTTGGGGAACTTCGGGCAGCAACTGGTATTTAATACAGGCTCTGGGAAGCTGGCGGGGTAGGAACTTGGGGCTTGCGGGTGAGCCGCTTGGTCGTTGGGGACTCAACACCACCGGAAGCTGTTGGAGGGGAGCTCGCCAGAAGTAGCCGGACCCCAGGAGGCTCCTTCAGGGTCGATCGAGCAGGTGGTAGCTCAATACGTGCGATGTCGGCGAGCTGGGCAGGAATCAACGGCGGTGGGGACGATTCTCCAGACAATAGACGGCGGAGAACTGGACGTCGGAGCCTTGGAAGGCCTTCAGCAGTGGTGGAGCTAACTGGCGAGGGGTCGGGAGGCGGTGAGGACGTTCGGGTACAGGCGGACAGGATGCTTCCTGGGTAGTCAAAACAAAGAAAAGACGTTTTCTCCGTTTCATTTTTCTCCAGGCTACCGTGAACAAACAGATGGTACCCGATTTAATAGGGAAGGGATTTTAGGATTTTAATAATTAACTTTTAATATGGGGGGTTCAAAAGAGGCAGATTGTAGGAATTAAAGAGGGGGTTACAACTTTAACTAATATTTTGATCAAAAATTGATTGGAGAATAAATAAAGATATTACTCATGGCTCTTGGTGTCCAAACTATAACGATGAAATGGCTTTAGAAATTCCCAATAAAATAATAACTTAATTTGTATGGCCCCTCACTTGCTTGCCTAAATCACCACTACTCCTAATTTGACAGACCTCTCTATTTAGGATCTTATTGGCCGGTCACACCAATAATCCAAACAAAAGTGCGCGAACGTGCGCGATACAACATAGACGAAACTATAATGCGCGAAGACGTGCGCTACATAAATAAAAATATTGTAAATAAAATAAAGATGCAAACTCGGGTTACATCAATTCCCCCGGGGTTGAGAGAGCTCGACCTCGTCAAGAATATGACAAAACCCATCACTGAAACATCCAGGCGTCAAACTGTGAGAGAGCATTATCGTTGTCAAAATGCCATAGAAAGTGGAACAAATGAAGGTCATGTCGTTGCTGCACATCAACTGAAGATATATCATCTTTCCTGAAAGACACAGGAAACCAACCTCCAATGGAAAAAGACAACTCCCGGTGGTGAAATCAGCCATGAATTTGTAGTTTTCCAAAGCTGCTCGCAAACCGTTAGCCATAATATTATGCAAAAAATGTAAATGACCACTAAAAATCATAGCAACAAATAGGAGAGCATCATAAAGTGGGGAAGACGGTGGAATGAACGAACGAGATGAGAAACAAAACAGGAAGTAAGCAAGATCGACTTGTGGAATCATTAAATCATACGGCATCATACGCACTCCTGCTAGACATCTTCGTGCGTCTACAAATCCCAGACCAACCATCGCAATGACAACACTCGCAAGAATCCAACTAGCGCGACAAATTTTAAAATCGTCCTCAAATTTACCAATTAAAACCAACCAGAGGAATCCCTTAAATTGTGTGTCCCTATTAGAAGTAAAAATTCTGTTAAATGTTTCAATTTCCCTACTAAGGCTAATTCGAAAAAATTCAAAGCACATTTGACGAAGCCCTAAATGCTCACTTACACTTACGGATAGTGGTGCGAACTAAACACATGATCACCGAATATAAAATCAACGTGTGGTGGTGATGACAGATCATCTAAAATGGATGACTCACTGGAGCCAAGCGCGTCTTCCTGGAGTAGGGATCCAGGTAGAAGTGCGGCACTAAATAATAGTGGTGTAGGGGTAACTAAGGAAGGTGAGGGCGATGGTGATGAGGTCCTCCCAGGAGCCTTAGGAACAATATTATTCTTCTAGGGAATACAAACAATCTTGCGCCCACGGTGATTGAATGAATGGGAGTTCCTTACACCATCATGCACGACGCGCCTATCGTACTGTCATGCTCTACCCAATAAGATATGGCAGACATCGATGGGGGCGACATCACATAGAACAGAATCCCGATACACATCCCCGATAAAAAACTCTACGAGACAACGGTGAGTAACGAGCATAGTCATGTGACTATTAACCCCAGATAAGTGGTAGGACCGTTCCAAGGGGTGCGTATTGAGCCCTATCTTCTCAACCATATGCTTGAAAACGAAATTTTTCATGCTACCATTGTCAATGATGATGGAACAAAAATGTCCCTGAATGCGCGCAGTAGTGCGAAATATCTCGTGTCTCTGACAATCACGCTCAGTGGACTCACTAGGGGAAATCAAGCTATATCGAAGGACACAAACTAAGTGTTCAGCTTGTTCTCCCTCGACCTCGATAACGCTATCAGACTCGGGCTCGGGCTTGGAGTCACTAAGGAAAACTACATATTCTGGCTCACACCCATCAGAGGAATCAGTAATTGCGACGAAGTGGCGTCGCGGGCACTCAGAAGATTTGTGCACAGGCTCTATGCACTTGAAGCATCGAAATACTTCAGTGTTAGACTTAGGTCCCATGAGCTCCTTACCTCGAGTGAGGCCAGCGGGAGGAGCAGGGGTTCCAGTAGTGACATGAGGAGGGGAATCAGAATTCTTAGAGGTGGTTGCAGTGGTGGTGGTACTCGAGGAAGGCCTATCAGTAGACCTATGCCCAGATGTCCTCTTCTGAAGCGAAGCTTCCACTCTACGTGCTCGACTAGACACTTCGCCCAGATCTCTAAAGTCGTGCAATTCTAGCTCATACCTAATAGCATAGCGAAACCCGTTCAGGTAACGAGACACTGTCATATCGTCCTCCTCGTATAGGTCTAGCCTAGTCTGCAACACTAAGAACTCGTGGGTGTACTCATCCACGGAAAGCTTGTCCTGTCGAAGGTTGTGGAACCTTCGATAAAGAGTTTGCAGATGGTCTGAGGGGACATATCGTTTCCACAGTTGCAACTTAAATTCTACCCACGTGGTGATAGTTGCTAGGCCTAAGATGTATCGGGTGCGCTCTAGTTGAACCCACCAGACTAGTGCGGGTCCTTTAAGCCTAAGGACAGCATACTCGACTTGTCGATTCACAAGCATTTGTTTCCACGCCATGAACCTTTCCACACGCTCACACCAATCGAGGCATTTCTCGGGCTCTACGTGACCCTCAAAATCACCTACATCAAGCTTAACTCCATCGTCCCAACGGAGTTGGAGATGGAGTCCAAGGTTAGGTTGTGCAGGATCTGCGGGCCTAGGATTTTGTTCCTCTTGCCTAGGATTTTGGTGAGGCGCATTTAGTCCCAGGTGACGTTCAGCTTCTAGGTTATTAACGGTGGTTCTCAAGTTGTTTACTATGTGATTCGTGTCTCACGTTGGCGGTGAGTGCTTCTACCGTTTTCATCAGTTCACTCATTCGGATAGCTAGCTCGCCAATATTGGCGGCTATGCGATCTATGCGACTCTTCATTTTTTAAGAGTAAAAACTTTGGAATTTGAATACTAATAAATTTTTTTAAAAAACTCACTGGTATTTTTTTAAACAGGAATATTTTTGAATTTTTTTTTTTAAAACAATTTTTTTAAAAAAAAACTAAATAAACTAAAAAACAGGATCGTTCGAATCACAATAGGAGCGATTCGAACCTCCTCTGATACGAAACTGATGTATTCCTAAATCTTGAATTGTTTTTAAAATAAATAAATTTGCGAGTCGACTTTCAAAATAAGGCGGAGCCGGCAGATTAACACGAATATTCTCAATTGATAACCGACCTAGGGTTCATATGCGCGCAAAGAGAACTAACGTCTGTACGTATTTAGATTTTGATCATTTCTTTCACAAGCGCTTCAAGAGAGTGAATAAAAAAAACATTGTAGAGAATTAACGACAAACAGGAGTTAATGAAGTCCTAGGCAAGCAAGCTCTGACATTAAAGATCAAAACATTTCAAACATAATATTATACTAGCGTTCACGAGTGAGACTTAAAATGGGGGTATACCTTCAGCGTGGGCAAGTGTCAGCTCTAAGGATGGGTGGTAGGGTTTGGGGAACTTCGGGAAGCAACTGGTATTTAATACCGGCTCTGGGAAGCTGGCGGGGTAGGAATTTGGGGCTTGCGGGTGAGCCGCTCGGTCGTTGGGGATTCGACACCACCGAAAGCTCCTGGAGGGGAGCTCGTCGGAGGTAGTCGGACCCCAGGAGGCTCCTTCAGGGTCGATCAAGTAGGTGGCAGCTCAAGACGTGCGATGTCGGCAAGCTGGGCAGGAATCAAAGGTGGTGGGGACGATTCTCCAGACAATAGACGGCGGAGAACTGGACGCCGGAGCCTTGGAAGGCCTTCGGCAGTGGTGGAGCTGGCTGGCGAGGGGCCGGGAGGCGGTGAGGACGTTCGGGTACAGGCGGGCAGGATGTTTCCTGGGTAGTCGAAACAAAGAAAAGACGTTTTCTCCGTTTCGTTTTTCTCCAGGCTACCGTGAACAAACAGATGGTACCCGATTTAATAGGGAAAGGATTTTAGGATTTTAATAATTAACTTTTAATATGAGGGGGTTCAAAAGAGGCTGACTGTAGGAATTAAAGAGGGGGTTACAACTTTAACTAATATTTTGATCTAAATTGATTGGGGAATAAATAAAGATATTACTCCTGGCTCTTGGTGTCCAAACTATAACGATGAAATGGCTTTAGAAATTCCCAATAAAATAATAACTTAATTTGTATGACCCCTCACTTACTTGCCTAAATCACCACTACTCTTAATTTGACGGACCTCTCTATTTAGGGTCTTATTGGCCGGTCACACCAATAATCCAAACAAAAGTGCGAGAACGTGCGCGATACAACATAGACGAAACTATAATGCGTGAAGACGTGCGCTACATAAATAAAAATATTGCAAATAAAATAAAGATGCAAACTCAGGTTACATCACACTTGGTATATATTGATGACATTCTAAATATGTGTAATGGTTTAAAAGGCATCCACAAGATCAAGGAACGCATGGCCTCTGTATTCCAGACCAAAGATTTAGGAAATCTCTAATACTTTCTCGGCATCGAATTAGCTCATCATCCTGATGGTCTTGTACTATCTCAAATAAAGTACTGTCTTGACCTTCTTCATGATGTTTGTTACTTCGGTTGCAAACCAGCTGACACACTTATGGATGATTGGATGTCAATCACAAGCTCTGCGGTTATACCTCTGACTCTGATAAGTTCCTACCAACCCCAGAATACTATCGTTGTCTTGTGAGAAAGTTGATCTATCTTATAGTTACAAGACCTGATACATCCTTTGTTGTTGGGGCTAGTCGATTTATGCATGCTCCACGGACCTCTCACCTCCAGCAGTTGAGCGCATTCTCCGATATCTGAAGTTTGTTCCTGGACAAGGGCTCGTATATATGCCCCCCTTATTTTTATCTCCCATTGCATATTTGATGTTGATTATGTTGGATTCTTCAATGATTGTCGATCCATAAGTGGTTTTTGCACATACTTTAGTGGATATCTTATTACTTGGCGAAGTAAAAAGCAGTTTGTCGTCGCATGCTCATCTGTAAAAGTTGAGTATCGATCAATGGCCTTTGTCGTCTATGAACTCACGTTGCTGGAAAGCCTTCTGGGAGACCTGGGTGTCAAACTCTCCTCTCCTGCCACCTTGTTCTGCGATAATCAAGTGGTTATTCATATTGCCAAAAATCATGTGTTCAATGAACGTACTAATCATATCGAGGTCGATTGTCATTTTATTCGGGAAAAGGTTCAAAAGGAAACTGGACTTGAGACATGATCCTGCTGCAGAACAAATCGCTGATATTTTTACCAAAGTCTTACCGCAACCACTATATCTTCAGTTCTTGTCCAAGCTTAGTTCATGACTTATATGCTCCAGCATGTGCAAGAGTGTTAAATAACTTGTAAAGAAAGGTTCATGTAAATAGGCCCAGGTAAAACACTCTTAGGGATTTGCCCCACACCTTAGGATGGTGTTTAGGCTCTTCTCTCTCCTCCTATATATATGTACAAATACGTGTGTTGTATTCAATAAAATTAATGAGAAATTATTAAATATTATTATTTTTCTCTATCCATTCATAATCTTCTACGCCTCCTGATGCAGGACCAGGAGTCCACCTGCCCGCCACCCTAGAGTCCACCAGGGGCCCACCTTGGAGTCCACCAAGGGGGTTTATCAGGCCCGCGGGCCGTACACCCCAACCCATCCCCGGCCCCACAACAAAGCTGATGGGTTGTTGAGGCCAGGGCTAGATCCCTCGACCTCATTGATAAAGAGCTCTCCTGCGAGTTCCCATCACCAACTGATCTGCGAAGGGTGGCGGGCGCTTAACTTTACTTTCCCTCATCGAAGGGAGGCTGCGGACTCCAACAACCCGTCGGTGGACCGGAGACGGGTTGGGGTGCATGGTCTGCAGACCGGTTGAGGCTGAACCCTTTCGAACTGGATGTTGGGGGTGCCGGCGGTGGTCCTTCCGAGTCGTGGACTGAGGAGACTGTTACGAAAAAAAGTGCACTTTTATGATGCAGGACCGAGAGTCCGCCTTCCCTCCACCCTGGAGTCCACCAGGGGCCCATCTTGGAGTCCACCAAGGGGGTTTATCAGGCCCACGGGTCGTACACCCCAACCCATCCCCGGCCCCACAACAACCGGCTTTGTTGTGGGGTCGGGGATGGGTTGGGGTGTACGTCCCGCGGTCCTGATAAACCCCCTTAGTGGACTCCAAGGTGGGCCCCTGGTGGACTCCAGGGTGGCGGGTAGGTGGACTCCTGGTCCTGCATCACCTCCAATTCTGTGTTTCTTGATAGAACCAAATATATCGAGGTGAATTGTCATTTCTTATGAGAAAGAGTACAGGCTAAAATCATATCACTACATTTGTTAATATGGGAGTCAGCTTGCTAACATATTTGCTAGCTTTATCGAATAAAATGCTAAAGCATAGTGATACCAAATTAAGCATCATTGATATCGACAAAATTAGCTTGTGATGGGGTGTTGAAACTAATATGAAGTTAAGTGGGACATTGTTTTATTTGATATAGGAATAAATAAAATTGGGGATCTCATTATTATATATTTATATTAAAAGGGGTGCAGGAATTAGAGTTTGAAAGTGGAGAAGCATAAGACTATATCATGCAAGACGTTTCTCCCACCAATGTGGGGTTTGAGGGATTTATTTCATTTATTTTGATGTGAGCATTTAAATCTCTTGGATCGATAGTTCAAAAAGATGGAGGTGTTGCTAAAGATGTGATACATAGAATTCAAGCACATTGGTTGATGTGGAGAGGCGTGCCAGGGATCTTATGTGATTATAAAGTAACATTAAAACTTAAAGGTAAGTTTAACCATACTGCAATTAGACCAGTGATGCTCTATGGTTCTGAGTGTTAGGCAGCGAATTGTGTACATGAGCAAAAAATGGGAGTTGTGGTGATGAGAATGCTTAGGTGGATGTGTGGACACATGAAACTGGATAAAATTAGGAATGAATGTATCAGGGATAAGACAGGAGTAGAACCAATTACAAAGAAGATGAGAGAAGCTCGACTAAGATGGTTTGGGCACGTACAAAAGAGGATATTAGAGGCACCTGTTAGGCGTTGTGAGAGTTTAGTCATTAGGCATGTTAAAAGGGGGAGGGATAGACCAATAAAGACTTGGAATGAAACTATAAGGAAAGATATGATGTACTTAGCCATTAGTGAGATTATGACTAAAGATGGGGCACAATGGCGACAAAGGATGCATATAGCCGACCCCACTATAGTGGGATAAAAGCTTGAGTGTTGTTGTTATTTTGATGTGAGCATTTGGTTTGAACCTAATATTAACTATCAACCTTTCTCATCAAAACTAGAGAACCACAATGGCATAAATGAATGTAAAATCCGTAATTTAATGCAAAAATAAAATTTAATTTCAAAATCCGAGCCCATGTAATTGTTTCCAACGGTCGCATCATATCGAGGTAATTACACTTTTGCATTTGATTGTATTTGATGATTGAAATTTAAGCAAAGTATTTTAATAATTTAAAATATATATTACATATTATTCTACGTCTCGATTCGAATTTCATTAGACTGAAGCGTACTAGTTTATGAGGTTTTTATTTGTTAACGGCATAATTGGTATTAAAGAATATTAGGAAGGAGTTATTTCTTTTTCCCCTCAATTCGTGAGCCACGATCCCCCCCCCCCCTCTCACGCAATAGAAGCAAATCGTCGCGCATTTCTATTCCGCTCACGACCTGGACGAGAGAAAAATAGGGTTCCCACAATCCTTATGTTAAAGAGACCGGCGACGCACCTCAATCACTCTCGTCGACGGCAACAGCATGGAAATCCTCTCCAGAAACCCATGTTGACACTTCCGCTCTCTCGAGGGGTTTGGTCAACGTCCCCTTTGGCGTTTTTGTCATGTAGAAAACTCTCCATGGCAGAGATCGTCTTGCTCCCTTGAAGGCAATCGACAGAGCCATCTCCCCATTGGATTTCTACGCTTCATCATTCCCCATTTTCAATTTCAGAGATTGGAACTTGTGACTTTTCCTTAAGCAAATTTTGGAAATTTAAGTTTCCATCTTTACCCTTCTGCGACAACCTTCAGTGGAGGCCGATTTTTTTCTATTCCCGATTGATTTTTCCTCCAATAAAACCCTTACAGGTAATGTCGACCCCCTCTTGAGATTTTAGTTTTACTCTTATGTTGTTATTGTTCGAGTTTCCAATTAACCACTAATTTAATTAGTGAATCTTCATTGTAATTACGACTAATACGACAATTCCCAACTTAGGCGTGGGCTATCTCCATTTCAAAAATCCTAACCCTCCACTATTAGAGAAGTGGTAAGTTCTATTTCTTCGTTATGAAATAGTATTCTTGAAATTTAGGATAAATAAATATATGTTTAATTTCCCTATCAGGGTACACGAGGAGAATAAGAGAAAGAGACCTTTGTGGTAAATCCGAAGAGATTCCTACTTGTTTTTCAGAGTAACCTAGATAGCTATGTCATCGCATCGTGCGTATGAGCGTTGCAATACCGAGGTAAAAAACTCTATTATTTTTAGCTAGACATGCCAGATAGTATGACATAAAATATTTTCTTTATAGTTAAGAGAATACATGTAACAATAGAAACCCACACATCGATATATAATATTAATTGTTGATAAGAAATTATAAACTCATCAAACGTTCAATTAATAAGAGTGGATCATAAATAATGTATTTTCCTTTCAGTTAGACCACTATGAAGTTTGTGAAAATAAACAGTACATGTAATCACGTAATTCTTTAGAAAGCGAGAAAATATGAGTATGTATATAAGGTAATTAACAAGTAAGAGAGGTTCGGTTCAAAACATTTAGATGAATAAGTATGCAATCCAACATCTAATGGAAAATAATTAGGAGGCATGATCAAGACTTTCTCTCATAATAGATAGAGACGCACTATTTTACTCATATGACATAACAGACTGTATGAGCCTCAAGTTTGCAGAGACGACACCCCATTTAGAAGATTATTAGATGTGAATCCTTATTTGTAAGACAATAGAACACATGCATTCAATAATAGGGACTCGGATCGTTAGAATGTGCATAAGAAGCTACTTAACCTAGAATATGAAGGACATTCTTAATACACTTGGAATTCAAGTGTATGCTAAAATCTAGAAATCTCTATAGTTTAATATTTTCGGAACTAGAATGAAAATGTATAATATGATTACACTAAAACTGACATTTATATTTACAATATTTTTTGATAGAAAAGCAAGCTTATAATTGTAGTACATTTTCCTATGTATAAAATATTGTTTTAAAAAGTATGTGCAAATATTTATTTCAAATTATTTGTAGTGTCATTATGAGAAATGATTTTTTTACTCTCTAGTGGGCTGAACCGTTTTCGAGCATTTCTTTTCAGGGGGCACAGGTGGGGAGTTACGCCTAGGATAAGCGTTAACGGTTCTCCTTATTTATTTACTCTCTTAGTTGTACTACCTTTCTCAGTTAATATATTGTTTGTTTATGAACCCAATGTAACCCAAATGTTTAAGATTTTTTTTGTATTAGATAATTTTCAATAATTAGGTTTTTTAGTTATGTAGTTCTTTTCAATTCTATTTGGCTCTGTGGATTCAGAAATTTGAGGTAACTTTTTTCCCTTAGCTTCATTTACTACTTCCGCTATAAGTTTTTCGTTACTAGGTTGAGGTGTTACAGAAATTTAAAGTTAAATAAATGACATGCTTAAATAGAAATTATTGGGATATATAAATATACAATATAATGAAAAATTAAATTAAAAAACAATAATGTGAATGTTGTTTAATATTTTATAGAAGAAAATAACTGAAATGATTGGTCACCCACTTGGAGCAAATCATCAGAAAAAATCCTAAAGCAGTATCAGAAAAAAATCCTAAAGCAAGTATCAGAAGAAAAAAAAGTAAGCAAACTGCATCAACGAGTCCAATGACACTAATAGTTAAAGAAAAATTAGTAGTGCCAAGTAGGTTGAAGGCTCAAGCCTACTAGGATGAGAACAGCGAGCTCCCGCAAGGCATGGATAGAACTATTAGCTAACTCCCTCATCAACATAATTTTACGGATACCTTTTGGGGAAGCACATTAACCTCCAGGAAAATGCGCCCGGAGACGTGAAGAGAGCGGGAATAAATTTTACGAGACGAATGAAGACACAAATTTTATGCCTTTATTTTGTTTCCTTATTTTAGTTCCGTCTTTATTCAGTTTCCTTATTTTTCACATATTTGCATTTAAGACATCCATGTGTGCCGCGATTTTTATTTTCATCATTTTATTGTATGTTTCCTTTTATTGACATTCTTTGAGCGGGAAATGTTCTTGGAGTAAAAAAAAGGGTATTTAAACCCATTAGGAATAAAATTCTCAAGCAAGAATTTACCCTACTCCCCTCCACTTTATTGGCTGACCAGACCTATCTCTCCGTATTGGTTCCCAAAAGGAAATCACCTGCACTCGCACCCACACGAAGAAAGAGAAGGGGAGGATTTTCTCTTTCAATCTTGTCCTCCATCCTGGGACACGAACCGTCTCGCAAGCCTCTATGCATAACCATCTATGGCAAGACATGCCAAGTATGGTTACCAGATGCAGATTTGATCCAGATAACCCAATCAAGGTTAAAACACCAGACTAACTGATGCGGCACAGGCGCCACACCTGCCCGCCACCCTGGAGTCCCACCTGGAGTCAGCATCAGGTGGCTTTCATCAGGCCCGCGGCCCGTACACCCCAACTAGCTCTCCGTCATGGAGTCACCACCATTTGGCAGGTTGTTGAGGCCGGGGCTCGATCCCCAGACCTCCTAGATAAGAGGTCTTCGTCAGCGCTCTCATCACCAACTGATGCACTTTTATGATGCGGCACGGGTGTCACACCTGCCCTCCACCCTGGAGTCCCACTCAGTTGGTGATGAGAGCACTGGTGAAGGTCTCTTATCTAGGAGGTCTGGGGATCGAGACCCGGCCTCAACAACCTGCCGCATGATAGTGACTCCATGGCGGAGAGCTGGTTGGGGTGTGCGGGTCGCGGCCCTAATGAAAGCCGCCTGGTGCTGACTCCAGGTGAGACCCCTGGTGGGACTCCAGGGTGACGGGCAGGTGTGACGCCTGTGTTGCATCACTAACCAATCAGGCCATCGTGATGAGCTGGATTAAAAACTATGACTTAAGACACTACAAATTTTTTTCTAAATGCTTGATCATAGACCATTAAAGTCACCGATATATCTCAGTTTAGCAGCAATTTACCTTGTTATGGGCAATCCCAGCAGAACATGTGAACTCAGTTTCCTTCAGAACATCACCACGTAGTTGTGCTACTATAATGGCTCCACAAGCTAATAATTTATCCTGGCGAAGAGCATCACTCCGACAAAGCCACCCTCTCACATTCTTCTCCTGGTCCTCATCCTGGAGTCAGAGCATTAGAATCAGATTCAGAATGAGAACTTAAGGAAGTTATTGAGAGAATAGCTGCTAAAATGGTTTTTAAAAGAGAAGAGTAGTCAATAACAAAATAGTATGGTTTTCCCGAAGCATAAAATCTTGTTGAATTTTAAGCAGAAAATTTGTATCCCAAAATGAAGTTTAGAACACATCTTACATCACTCAGGCCCAGAACATGGGACTTCAAGGCCACTTTATCAATGTCTTCCAGTGCTTCAGGAGGAACTTCTGACAGCATTGATTCTGCAGCATCAGTTAGATCAAGATAAACCTCGTCGATTGAGGCACGCTCGCACCTTCCTTTTGTTGATAGTATGGAGACGACCTGCAAATTTTACATCAAAATTGAGGAATAATTTGCTAATACAGGCACTCCTGAGAATTGCAGCCCTATTAATTTTCCGCTTCTACACTCATTTGGAGTAAACCTTTTAAAGATTTAGGCTCCGTTTGAAAGAGCGGTATCAGTCGCTCCGGAGAAAATGGAGTTTGTAGAAGTCCGAAATACAAAAAGAAAAACATGAAATTCTTTTCTACTTCATCGATCAATACAAGAATTTGTACAAAATATATAGGAAGGAGGAGTAAATAAATTACAACCCAAGATGTGAGACTAAACTACATGCCAATAACGAGCCTTTATATGGGCTAACTCAAGTTTTCTACACTCCCCCGCAAACTTGGAGCATACAGATGGTAGGTGTCAAGCAAAGAAATGAATTTTCGGTATAGTAGACATGATAAGGCCTTGGTGAGAACATCTGAAATCTGCTCAGCAGCAGGCACATGTCGTAAATCAAGTTTGTGTAGCTGAACCTTTCCTTGATGGAATGACAATCAACTTCAACATATTTGGTACGTTCATGAAAAACAGGATTCTCGGTGATATGGATAGTATCCTGACTAACGCAACTGAGAACCGCGGGAAAGGGGAGTTTCACGCCAAGATCAGTAAGAAGACTTTCCACCGACGTGAGTTCAAAAACAACAGATGTCATTGAACGACTCAGTTTCTGCAGACTAGCATGGGGAGTGCCGCCACCGTTTGCTTCTGGCTTCGTCAAGTGATTAGGTGACGCAAGAGGAATCTATAGGCGGGCGGGAAACTCGGTGATCTAACCTTACATGCTATGCAAATCCGACGGTTAGATCACATGTTAGAAAATAAATTTCAACGTCCCACGCAAATCATTCACAACAAGGCAAATATTTTAATTAGAGCGAAGCAAACTTAGTCTTTCCTCCGCGTGGAAGGCCAAAGCACGAGCGCGCGGCGAATAAACCTTTCCTGCAGTTAGAGATTAATCAGAGAGCAAAATACTATAATGAACAGAAAATCTCAACAACATGTAATAATCCAAAACCATAACAATGTTTACAACTGAACAAACCAATACAAAACACAATACAAATATTAGGCTTGTTGTAATAATAGTAGATCTGAACGTTTGGGGGTTTAAAGAGAGATTCCGATAGTTGGTGGACCGGATCGGGTAAGGAGAAGGCTGGTTGGGGATTAGGACTGGATCGGGGCAAGGGATGGTGGTGGTGCGGGTAGGCGGCCTGCAAGAGGGGAGGGGGATTTGGGGTGGCTGCGGCGCTGGGCTGAAGGGAAAACTGTGGAGGGGGCGTGATGTAGGGTAGGCCGTGGGTGCACAATCTAGACTCTACATACGACACGACCGTCAGTGACGGCGACGAATGTTATGAGCAATAATAATTTTGGCACCACAAAATTAAGCGAAAACAAAGAAAACAATATAATTTAATTTTGGCGATTATAGTTGGCTTTCCTCCGCTCGGAGGGCCAAGGCAAAGCGTGCGGCGAATCGGTCCCCCTGCAAATTAGTAATCAATTGACACAAGGCGCTACAAACTAGAGCCAAACAAAATATGAAGTTTCCAATAATAATATTGCAAATACAACAATCCAAATCACGAAAATAAAACTCACAACTAGCGGGCTGGTTTAGGGCAATGGAGGTGATAAGCCCGGATGCGTGGATCGGGTGCCGAGGGTGGCAACGGAGGTAGCAAAGGCGGGTGGGGGCTGTTTTGGTGGCAAATAACGAAATCGGAGGGCGATGGAGTAGATCCGGATAGGAGCACGTAGATCCGGACTCGGGGAGGGTGGATCCGGTAATAGATGGCCGGATCCGGCTTAGGGAGGGTAGATCGGGGTCGGTAGACCCGGATCGGAGGGGTTAATGGTAGAGGGATTAATGGGCGGTGGATCCACGGAGTTGGAGTAGGGGGGGTGTGGGTTAGGCGGGCTGGTGGGAGGCGGAAAAGGGGGGGGGAGGGGCTGCGTGGCCGGCTGGAGGGAGGCGGAGGCGGAGGGTAATCGGCCGCCCGGATCTGGGCGGAAACCGGCCGAGGCTGGGCGGTTTCAGGCGGGGAAGGGCGGGGTTGGGTGGCGGCCGGGGAGGAGGAAGAAAGGGGGGTTCGGTCGGCTGCTGCTGGGCGGGACAGCGGGAGGGTGGTGGGCTGTGGTAGAGCGGCGGAAGGGGGAGGGAAGGAGGAAGAAAACTTACCCCAAGGCGTCGGCACCAAGGGTCCACGGCGTCGGCACCGCGGGAGACCACCGGAAGTGAGGAAGATGACTCTCCAACTTCAGCAATAATCCTAAACCAGCCCACAACTCCCTATTTATAAGAAATAAAACCCTAGGGCTTCACCATCAACGGCTATGATTGGCCGATGGGTTCGGCCTCTAAATAACAACATATAAATCCAAATAAAATACATAAATATATAATTTCGACTCGCAGCGACGTTCCGGACGCAACCGCGGAGTCGGATCGGCGGTCCGATCAAGCGTTCCTGCGGGAATAGACGAACGTGGGTCCCGCGCCTCCAAATGCACGATCGGATAAAATCCCATCAACTCCCCCCGACTGAAAAGCATTCATCTCCAAAGAATGGAGACGATCGTACTGGAGTCGAAGCCCGGGGGCGAGTTGATCAAGCTCAGCTGGTAGTATCCAAGTGTCGTCCGCGTCGGGGCGGCCGCGCCAATGAACCAAGTAGCGAAGACGTGGCCCGTCTGTGGTGGGGACAATCTGGTGGGATCTGATCTCAGTAATGCTCTCATCTCTCAACTCTCTCATGGTGGGGCCCGGAGTGATCGGTGACGCCGACGGCGGAACCATAGACGACGACTGTCCAGGAGGAGGGATATGGGCAATGGGTGGACTGAGGTGGCTGCTCGACATGGGTGGGGTGGTGGGGACGGGAGGCAAGGAGTGAGGGAGTGGGTCGCCTCCACTGCCCGGGTCCACATAGTCATGAGGCTCGTGATAGGGTGTTAGATCCTCAACATTAAATACTGGGTGAATCCCCATATTTGCTGGGATATCCAGCCTGTAGGCGTTTGTCCCAATCCGATTAACAACCGAGAAAGGGCCCATTCGCCTGGCGCTTAGCTTTTTGGCAGGCCCAGAAGGGAGCCTCTCCGAGCGGATTCGTACCATCACCTGATCGCCAACATTAAAAATACGTTCCCGCTTTCTTTTATCCGCGTGGGCCTTATAATTTTCATTGCTCATAATAATGCGTCGGCGGACCGACTCATGCAACTCATGCAGGTGTTGTGCAAATGACTCTGCGGACTCACTAGGCCGGGACTCTAACGGGCTTGGGATAAGGTCAATGGGTTTCCTGGGGTCATATCCTGACACTATATGGAATGGGCTCAGCCCAGTGGACCTATTGACCGAACTATTATATGCAAACTCGGCGATCGGCAAATCTAAATCCCAACTACCTACATGCTCTCCAGCTAGACACCGCAACAGATTCCCTAGACTCTTATTCACTACCTCAGTCTGACCGTCCGTCTGTGGGTGATATGCGGAGGAAAACCTAAGGGTAGTACCAGTCTTGTGCCACAGGGTTTTCCAAAAATAACTCATGAATCTCACATCACGGTCAGACACAATCGACTTGGGTAGACCATGCAACCGAAAGACATCCCTCATGAATATAGATGCAACGTGGGTCGCATCTGCCGTCTTGCGGCAAGCAATGAAGTGTGCCATTTTCGAAAAACGGTCAACCACCACAAAGATGGAATCGTGTTTCCGTAAGGTGCGGGGGAGTCCGAGAACAAAGTCCATGCTGATGTCTTCCCAAGGGTGGTGTGGAACAGGTAGGGGTGTATAAAGGCCGGTGTTCTGTTTACTTCCCTTGGCCGTCTGGCAGATACGGCAGTGGCGCACAACTCGAGCTACGTCCTTCTTGAGGCTGGGCCAGTAGAGACGGTCCTCAACAATGGCTATAGACTTATCCCGCCCGAAGTGACCCGCGGCTCCGCCCGCGTGCAGTTCCCAAATCAGATAGTCTCGGTAAGACGTCTGAGGAACGCACAGGCGAGAACCCCGGTACAGATATCCCTCGTAAATCTGGTATCCCTCAACGGGGTCGGGTGGGTCTCGGGACAAGGCGGTGTAAATCTCGCCAAAGTCAGGACACGTGGGGTAATCGAGCATCAGTCGCTCAAGGCCCTGCACACTCGCCGTCATCGTCTGCAATAGGGATACGCGGCGACTCAACGCGTCAGCCGGCTTGTTCTCAACACCCGCGCGGTGCTTGAGAACATAATGGAAATCCTGCAGATACTCGACCCACTTCGCATGTCGGTGGCCCAACTTGCGTTGTGAATCGAGGTAACGGAGGGCCTGGTGGTCGGAGTACAACACGAACTCCCGGGGGAGGAGATAGTGTCGCCAGTAGCGCAGAGACTGGACAATAGCGTAAAATTCTCGATCGTAGTTCGAGTACTTTTGCTTAGCTTCATTCAATTTCTCACTAAAGTAAGAAACTGGGTGTCCCTCTTGGCTCAACACGCCACCTATACCGATACCCGAGGCGTCGCAGGCGACCTCAAAAGCGCGACTAAAATCTGGCAATCGTAGGACGGGAGCTGTCGTCAACCTCTCCTTAATCTCCTCAAAGGCTTTAGTGGCTGCGGGGGTCCACTGGAACTCTCCCTTCTTGAGACAGCTCGTGAAGGGGGCCATGATCGAGCTGAACCCCTGGACAAACCTCCTGTAGAAGGTGGCAAGGCCGTGAAAGCTGCGAGCCTCGTGGATATTCTTAGGCACGGGCCAATCCCGGATAGATTTGACCTTCTCAGGATCCACGGAGACTCCGGTGGAGGAAATGATAAAGCCCAGGAAGTGAACGGACTCGGAAAGGAAGGCGCACTTCTTCAGGTTCACATACAGTTTCTCTTGGCGAAGGGTGCCAAAGAGAAGTCTCAGATGATCGAGGTGAGCGGCTTGCGTCTGGCTGTAGACTAGTATGTCATCAAAGTACACTACCAGAAACTTGCCCATGTAGGGCCGCAACACCTGCGTCATCACACGCATAAACGTGCTCGGGGCGTTAGATAGCCCGAATGGCATAACTAACCACTCATACAGACCGTCCTTGGTCTTAAATGCGGTCTTCCACTCGTCCCCTTCACGAACTTGAATCTGGTGGTACCCACTGCGGAGGTCGATCTTGGAGAAGATCTGGGCACCCGACATAGTGCCTAGTAAATCATCGAGTCGTGGAATAGGAAAACGATACTTGACCGTGATCTTATTAATGGCGCGGCTGTCGATGCACATACGCCAACTACCGTCCTTCTTAGGAGTAAGAAGGGCGGGGACCGCACAAGGACTCATGCTCTCACGAATGAACTGCTTCCGGAGAAGCTCGTCGACCTGCCGTTTGAGCTCAGCGTGCTCATCCGGGTGCATACGGTAGTGGGGCAGGTTCGGGAGGGAAGCTCCCGGGACTAAATCAATGGCATGCTGAATGTCCCGCGGGGGAGGCAGCTCATCGGGGAGCTCGTCTGGCATAATGTCCGTAAACTCTCCTAACAAGGGACGCACCGTGGGAGGGAAATCAACTGGGGCGTCCACAGCAACCTGGGTGGCGGCAACCACATAAATAACGTCGGACTCGGCACTATCTCGTAGGAACTCGCCTCGCCTCAGAATATGCAGGGGCCGCGAGGCGCTCGTGCTCACAGATGGCTCTACCACACCCTTAGGTCGATCTCGGGGCTGGGTGGGTGTCAACGTGATCTTCCGCCCCTTATCATAAAAGACATACGTGTTCGAGCGACCGAAGCACGTAACATCACGATCAAAGAGCCAGGGGCGGCCGAGCAACACGTGGGCGACGTCCATGGGAATGACATCGCACCAAACCTTGTCCTGAAAGGATGCGATAGTGAGCGGGACTAAGCAGCGCTGGGTGACCTGAATCGCCGTCTTGTCAACCCAGACGACACGGTACGGATGGGGGTGAGGCTCTGCTCTCACCTGCATACGGTCAAGTGCCTTCTGGGCTACGATATTCACGCAACTCCCACTATCAATGGCAAGTTTGCAGGGTCCGCCTGCGCTAGGAAAGTAGGTGTAGAAGATAGTCGTGCGTCGCCAGTCCTCATCCACACGGGGGGTGTGCAAGAGGCGTCGAATCACTCCTACCTCTAACGATCGCTCGGCGTCACTCTCCCAACCCTCCTCGACTGCGGCTCTAACTTCCTCTGGGGCCTCCTCTTCCTCCTCTAAACCTTGTTGTTCCTCACCCTCCACTAGCAGGTTCCGCGTGGGGCACCGCGCCGCCACGTGGCCTCTGCCAGAACATCTAAAGCATACAATGCCTCCAGACCGCTAATCATCAGTGGCTATGGCTTTACCCTTCGCATCCGCGGGGATACGTGAGGGTGCAGCTGGAGTGGTCTGGGGCGGAGCGGGCTTCTTAAATGTTGAGGAATCAGTCCGGGGGGTGAACTGCCTCGTACTAGACGAACGCAGGTACTGCTCGTACTCAAGGGAGAGCTGGAATATCTGATCCACGGTCTCCAGACGATGGGGAATCAACTCTCTCCGGAGATCCGATCGGAGGCCAGCCTTGAATCGAGAGGCAGTGGCAATAGGCTCCTCCGAAATATCACTCCTAACGACTAGCTCGTCGAATCGAGCCATATACTCGGCTACGGAAAGCGTTCCCTGGCGTAAACTTTGTAGCTGGTCAAGTAGCTGATCACGGTAGGAGGCAGGAAGGTACTTATCCTTAAGCCTCTCCTTCATATCATCCCATCTGGTGATGGGGTAATAACCATCACGCTCTAAGGCTCGCTCCACACTAATCCAATACACCTTGGCTTGCCCGACCAACTTCATCTTGGCAAACCGGACACATCGATCGTCACTCATATCGTACCAATCAAAGTAGTGATCCATGTCTAGGAGCCAATCACTAAAGACCTTCGGGTCTAGGCGGCCATCAAAGGTCGGGGCATCAAGACGAATCCTACGGGTAATATCAAAGGTGCGGTCGCCCCTCCGCGGGTCAGGATAATCGTCAGGATCGTCGTCGCGATCATAATCGTGCCGAGCGGGTGGGGGTCCGCGTTCGCGTCGACCCGGTGGGTAATATTCGTCTCGACGCTGGTCATAACGATCGTGTGGAGGTATACGGTTCCTAGGGCCAGGCTGACGTGGTAGGCGGTAATCTTCCCGCGGGGGCGGGGGTCGGTCACGTGCCGGCTCTGGGTTCCGCCTCGCAGGCGGGGTGGGGCCTCTCACAGGGATCTCACGACGATAATGGTTTGCCGGAGGCGGGTCATCTCTGACTCGCTGGCCGCGCCGGGGAGAGTCGTCTGGGTCATCTGCGATCTCATCGTCATGTAAGGACGGAGCTTCCCTAGCGTGCTCTAGCCGATCTAGGCGGCGATTCACCGCAGTGATGTCGCGGCGCACGGTCTCAAATTGGGTGCCTAGGGCATCAAAGCGATCTAAGATAAGGCGTTCAAAATCCGTGGTGGCGGCGCTCGAATTCGAGCCGGCCGCTCGCTCGTGGGTGGCTGGCGGATCTACCATGCTTCTAAATGTCCTACCACTACGGAGCATGCACAATGGCCCAACCTGGCTCTGATACCAATTGATGTAGGGTAGGCCGTGGGTGCACAATCTAGACTCTACATGCGACACGACCGTCAGTGACGGCGACGAATGTTATGAGCAATAATAATTTTGGCACCACAAAATTAAGCGAAAACAAAGAAAACAATATAATTTAATTTTGGCGATTATAGTTGGCTTTCCTCCGCTCGGAGGGCCAAGGCAAAGCGTGCGGCGAATCGGTCCCCCTGCAAATTAGTAATCAATTGACACAAGGCGCTACAAACTAGAGCCAAACAAAATATGAAGTTTCCAATAATAATATTGCAAATACAACAATCCAAATCACGAAAATAAAACTCACAACTAGCGGGCTGGTTTAGGGCAATGGAGGTGATAAGCCCGGATGCGTGGATCGGGTGCCGAGGGTGGCAACGGAGGTAGCAAAGGCGGGTGGGGGCTGTTTTGGTGGCAAATAACGGAATCGGAGGGCGATGGAGTAGATCCGGATAGGAGCACGTAGATCCGGACTCGGGGAGGGTGGATCCGGTAATAGATGGCCGGATCCGGCTTAGGGAGGGTAGATCGGGGTCGGTAGACCCGGATCGGAGGGGTTAATGGTAGAGGGATTAATGGGCGGTGGATCCACGGAGTTGGAGTAGGGGGGGTGTGGGTTAGGCGGGCTGGTGGGAGGCGGAAAAGGGGGGGGAGGGGCTGCGTGGCCGGCTGGAGGGAGGCGGAGGCGGAGGGTAATCGGCCGCCCGGATCTGGGCGGAAACCGGCCGAGGCTGGGCGGTTTCAGGCGGGGAAGGGCGGGGTTGGGTGGCGGCCGGGGAGGAGGAAGAAAGGGGGGTTCGGTCGGCTGCTGCTGGGCGGGACAGCGGGAGGGTGGTGGGCTGTGGTAGAGCGGCGGAAGGGGGAGGGAAGGAGGAAGAAAACTTACCCCAAGGCGTCGGCACCAAGGGTCCACGGCGTCGGCACCGCGGGAGACCACCGGAAGTGAGGAAGATGACTCTCCAACTTCAGCAATAATCCTAAACCAGCCCACAACTCCCTATTTATAAGAAATAAAACCCTAGGGCTTCACCATCAACGGCTATGATTGGCCGATGGGTTCGGCCTCTAAATAACAACATATAAATCCAAATAAAATACATAAATATATAATTTCGACTCGCAGCGACGTTCCGGACGCAACCGCGGAGTCGGATCGGCGGTCCGATCAAGCGTTCCTGCGGGAATAGACGAACGTGGGTCCCGCGCCTCCAAATGCACGATCGGATGAAATCCCATCAGGGCGGCTTTCTAAAGAGGGGGGAAGGGGATGGTTTCCTGAGGTTGTCGGTGGCTGGATGTGTGGGAAAAACAGGGGCGGTGGTTGTTTGTAAGGGCTGGACAGCAAAAAAAGAAAGGAAGAGGGTAGGGGAGGAGGAAAAATACCAAGATACAAAACCTTACCCAAGGAGTCGTCGCAAAGGGGTTCCACGGAGTCGGCACCGCGGAGAGATCACCGAAAATGAGGAAGAGAAATTTCCAAATTTCAGCAATGAAGATGACGGCAGCCCTAAACCTTATATTTATAAGAAATAAAATTATGAAACCCGGAATCAATGGCTATGATTGGTCGTTGATCTTGAGGCCAAAACTACAAGAAATAAAAATCGAAAAGTACAATGCTATATATGAAATTGATTCGCAACGCAAATCCGAACGCATCCACGGAGTCGGATCGTCGATCCGGGCACGCCATATATGGTAAGTCGTCAAAACAACCACGAATGGGCCCAAAGCTCATCCTCGTCTCTGCTCCGCATCACTAGGTGTCCTCCAAAGTATGTGCAGTAGCCTCTCGTAGACCTACGATCATCAAGAGAATCGGCATAGTCTACATCAGAATAAGCAACCAATGATAGAGAAGATGAGGGCTTATACACAAGCCTTTGTCCGGGGCATTCTTCAAATACTGAGGAATCCGCTCGACAGCTTGGAGGTGGGACATCCGCGGAGCATGCAAGAACCTGCTGACCACCCCAACAACAAATGATATATTGGGATGTGTGACAGTTAAATAGATAAGCTTGTCAATCAGGCGACGATAGTACTCCGGATTGGGAAGAAGCAAATTTGAGTCGGACTTATGAGCGCAAAGCTTGAGGTTGGCATCCGTGGGTGTGTCTGCAGGTTTACATCCTGAGTATTCTGCATCATGAAGAAGGTCTAGACTGTACTTTCGTTGAGACATGACAAGTCAATTGGGTCGATGAGCTACCTAGATGCCCAAGAAATATCGGAGGTTGCCCAAATGGTTTGAATAATGTGATACCAAGTGCTTCTTGATCATAGAGATGCAATTCAGATCAGCTTTTGTGCATCAACATATACCAGAAGTATCATTGTGTCTGTCAGGAAATGACAAGTAAACAGGGAGAAGTTCGTCGAGCTCTGAGTGAAGACAAAATCTTGAACAACTCAACTGAAATTATCAAACCAAGCCCGATGAGACTGCTTGAGGTCATAGAGATATTTATTGAGGTGGCAGATAAGGGACTCCCTCGTGGTTTTATAACCAGGAGGTTGTTGCATGCAGACAGTCTCAGCGAGTTCACCATTAAGGAAGACATTTTTAATGTCGAGTTGATGCACGACCAATGACGATGGACGGCTAAGGAGATCAAGACTCAAACGGTATTCAACTTAGCAACCGGGGAGAATGTCTCTTCATAGTTGAGTCCATATTAATGAGTGAACCCGCGAGCCACAAGACAAACATTGAGGCGCTCAACGGTCCCATCAGGACGATGCTTCACAGTGAAGACTCATTTGCATCTGACACGGGATTGATCGGAAGGGGACAAGGTACCAAATCTGATTTGCTCATAGGGCAGTGATTTCCTCATCCATCACGCACTGCCACCCCGGATGTTGAAGAACCTCCTGCACAAAAGAGGGGGAATAGAAGATAGAGAAGACGCAAACCTGTGAAGTTCGGGAGACAAGCGGTGTAAGGAGACATAGTGGGAGAGTGGTAGACGTCGAAGGCAAATCAGCTGGTCGTGGAATGGCATCAGTAGGGGCAACTATCTCAAGGCATCAGTAGGGGAAACTATCTCAAGGCATCAGATGAGATATGACGGCAAGCGTAGACACGAAGAGGAAGAGGAGGTGATGATGGGTGTACGGGAGGTGGTGTTGGAAGCAAAGGAGGGGGAAGGTATCATTAGAAGGCGGGAAGTAGAATGGTTGATCCTCAATGAAGGTAACATCTGTAGATGTAACGAGCTTGCGAGTAGTGAAAGAGTAACACATATAGCCCTTATGTGTGCGAGAGTAGCCAACAAACATACACTTGGTATCGCGTAATGTCAATTTGTCCATAGCAGGTCCAAGATGATGGACAAAGAAAACACTGTCGAAGACACGATGAGTCAAAGGGAAGAGTGGTTGCGAAGGGAAGAGAATGGAGAATGGCGTCGCAAAGTAAAGAATGGAAGAGGGTGTGCGATTAATGAGATAGTATGTGGTGAAAACTGTGAAGTGTCAATAGATCTTGGGAACCTGCATTTGAAACATACGAGAGCGAGCAATCTTGAGAAGGTAGAGGTTCTTCCGTTCAGTGACACTATTTTGTTGCGGGGTGTAGACGCGGGAGATTTGGTGATAAACTGATAATACTAAATGTAGCATAAGTTTCCTGAAAGTCGTGAATGGTATATTTGCGTGCATTATCAAAATGGAGGACATTTATGGAACGCGAGAACTGAGTACATGTTTCAGCGATAAAGAAGCGGAAAATATGCAGCAATTCAAAGCGATCGCACAACAAATACAACCAAGTCATGCGAGATCAATCATCAATAAATGTAAGAAAATAACAAAATACAGATATACTAGCAGTTTTATACGGGCCCCAGATATCTGAGTGCATTAAATCAATAGTAGAACTTCGAGTACAGTGGGAGGAGAGGTAGAGCGATGTTGTTTCTCGTAGATACAGGATTCACATGTAAAATCAAAAAAGGTAACATCTGAAAGAGCTTTCTGTATAGTAGAAAAGGAGCATGACCAAGGCCGGTGCCAATCCACGGAGTTAACAAAGGAGAAAATTGAGGTGGGAAGCTCCAGAGTGTAGAGCTCATTTGATAGTCGTCTCCCACCAAACATATTCCGTGTTTGCCGATCCTACACCATAAAAAAAGAGGAGAAAAAGATGAAGAAACGGTCGTGATCATTAGTAAGAATAACAGAGAGAAGATTAAATTGAGAGTCACGAACATGAAGCACAAAGCAGAGAGAGGGACGTGGTGAAGGACACATCGTAAGAACCGCGGACCGGGGAGGTGTCGTCATTGGCCGCCGTGATAAACTTCGGACAAGCAGCGTCTATATATTGAGAAGGCTTTTGCGGGGTAATATGATTCGCCACCCCAGAATCCACTATCCAAGAGGGACTACGGGAAAAACACGACATACCTTCATTGGAGATAGAGGCGGCGGAGTTGGACATCTGAGTAACTAGCTCCCAAAAATGTTGTAGTTCTTCTCACAAGGTGTCAATGTCGAAGCGTGAGGTGGTATGACCATCCACCGCATGAGAAGTGTGGTGTTGAGAGGTGGGGGATATGGCAGGAACTCATGTTTTCGATAACAGGTGCCCTCAGTATGATTCGTCCACCCACAATAGGTACATAGGGTGAGTGTTCTGCCCCTTGGAGTGATTGCGGGCATCGCGCTCACCGCTCCGAGTTCCATGATGACCTCCACGGTGCCCAGGAAGTAGAGAACGAGTGTTAGGAGAGTGTTGGAGGAGGGCAGGATAGAGATGCATTGGGAGATCGATGGGTGAAATCACCTTCAAGATCATGGAGCACGCATCTGAGAGGAACGGAATAGTGGAGAAGATAAGATGGTCACACTGGTACCGTGGAGATGAGGTGGTAGTCGTGCCATCATTAGAGTTATGTCGAAAGCCTCCTTCTGAGTACGTTGGGTAGCAAGATTCGACGTCGGAGGCTAGTGCCGAACTTATGCCTCGGTAAGTGTCTTGTATTGAACTATAAAGGATGTCATATCGCCGTAAGAACCAGGTTCAACGGCCTAGAGATCCCGAAAGATATCGAATAGATGATGAAGGTCGTCCTGCACAGAGTACAGGGTCTTCAGTTCATCCCATATAGCTTTAGCGGTCTCGTGATATATTGTCATGAGATATGGCTCACTATCCATAGAGTTGAGGATCCATAACTATACACATGAATCATCCCGGAGCCATTGCTCTGTAGGCTCAACGGGGGCATTACAAGTGACATAATGGAGACATTTGGTCTGGAGGACGCGGCGCACCAAATAGACACACTCAACAAAGTTTTTCTTCCCAGTGAGGGAGATTGTAGTAATGCAGAGTTTGTCATGGATGTCAAGGAAGGGCCAGAGTGAGTGCAGGGAGGTTGAGGTAGCATTTTTCCCCGTGTGATGAGATGTGTCTGGGAGAGAAGAAGAGGTATCGCGAGCGGCGCTAGAGGAAACAGCGGAGAGCGAAAAAAATGTTGTAGCGAGCTCTGGAGGAAAATAGGGACGGTGAGCTCAAGCGAAAGAGGATGCGAGCTCCAGTACAAAGCGTCGATGAGAGATTTAGGTGCACCACAGGCAACTCAGGTTGAAGGAAGTATATGTGAGCTCGTTGCGCAGTCATTTGCGAGTGGTTGAGCGGCGAGATCGAAGCAGGAACCACGAACGGTAAGATATATACCACGAGCGGGGAGATTGAAGTAGGAACCACGAATGGCAAGAGAGAAGCAGGAACCACGAGCGGAGAGACTTTAGGCAGAGGAGTTGCGAGAGCAAAGCTGGTTTCTTGACGAGCGACGAGATCGAAGCAGGAACGACGAATGAAGAGATCTTTAGTCAGGTGAGCTGTAAGATCAACGTTGGTATTAAGAGCGGCGAGATTGTGCTCAAGAAACCGAGGCTGAGTATTGCAACCGGCGAGACCTTAGGTAGAGGTGTTGTGAGACCAAGGTTGTAGATGTTGGATATCCGGGACACGTCAATTTAGGTTTTTCATGTCAGTTTTAATAAGTCGGGAGATATATCGGGGATATTTCAGATATCTGGTTTTAATATTTAATTATTTGTGTAATTATTTATAAATTTAATCCTTTTTTAATCTATATATATTAATATATTAATAATTTGATATTTATTGAACTCCTAAATTTATCAAAGTAATATAAACATTTTGTATTACACAAGTAATAACGGTATAACGCGTGAAATAAAACAAGAGGAAGCAGAAAGTCGCGAAGTTGCCGATGACAATGGAAGATAAGGAACATTTAGTCTATAATTCAAAGACCAAGTATAATTGAAGTCGATGACGGACTTGAGCAAGAAAGAAAGTCAGAGGAAGGGGAAAAACAACCAAAACAATGAAATAATTTTGGTCTATTGTCTATTAGATCATAAACACTAATTAAAATAAATTGAAAAAAAACAGTCGATAAAATATTGGGATATATCGGTCAATAACAGACATTGGAAGATATATTCCAAAATGATATTTTGCAAAAAAATATCGGAAACGTGTCGTTTTGACCATGAAACTTTTATGTCGGCCGACATGTCGGCCATGTCGGAAGATATCCACAATAGTGTGTGAGACACAGGGGTTTGTAAAACCTATAAAAGTGGCGGGTGTTCAGGCTTTAATTGAAGGGGATCTGATTAACAGGGATCATGCAAGTACCCTAGATAGTGGGTGTGAGTACCCACTCAAAGACAAGAAAAAAAATGAAAACGACACAATCGGTGCGAGAAGTCACTCATCAAGAGTCCTCTGATTTGGATCATGTGGCTCTAATACCACGTAGAAGTTCACAATACAAAAATAAATAAACTATTTCTTTTCTACTTCATCAATCAATACAAGAATTTGTACAAAATATATAGGAAGAATGAGTGGTAAATAAACTACAACCCAAGATGTGGGACTAAACTACATGCCAACAATGGGCCTTTACATGATGAGCCTTTACATGGGCTAAGTCAAGTTTTCTACAAAGTAAAAATGAAGTTTTTGAACTTTCTCACTAAACCAGAGTTCCAAAATGTACGTTTACCAAACACATAAATTTCTCTAATGACATTTTTATCTCACCAAAATGAAGTTAAAATGCCCAAACAAATAGGGCCACAATACCTCAGAACCAGCACTCCTATATACATTGAGATCCGCTTTATCGCGTGCGACAGGAACCTGAACCAACTGTATACCAGGACAAACCATTTCAGCCTCGTCTCCTCGCATGGAACTGAAGTTCTTGAATTTGCATGAAACAAGTTAGAAGCTAGAAACCAATCACAAGAATCACAAAATATAACAAACTCACCGTTTCACACCAAATTTACGAGCTTCATAGCTTACAGCAATCAAACCTCCCCCTTTCCAGTCATTATACTGCACAACAGCAGTGGGCAAACCCCTAAGTTTTGGCTGCCTTCTTTGTTCCACTACATGCAATAAAATTATTTTCAGTATTTAAGAACATGATCTACTCATCTACACCGAACAAATTTAACAAATACATCATTTCCTTGAGGAAAATTTCTAGCTAAACTATTGAAAATACATTTTTAGGTGAAAATAGTACTGCACCATGAGAGACATAGCAAAGGATAGACATCATCAGAAAATAAATATATGATCCAATTTTTCTAACAGCATGCATACATACTAGAAAATTATATTTCACTCATTACACATTTCAAAAGTTAGAAAACCTATGGCTGTTCCAAAAAAAGGTTCATTTGGAACAACTAAAAGATTATACCACAAAAGCTAAAAGATAAGAACTAAGAAGCATATGGATGTTGAGCGGAAACCTTTTCGCAACGTTCTATTAAATTATTTTATCCTCTAAATATGCTCTGGTTTTGATAAATTTGATGGGCGGTGCTGACCGAGTTTCCCGTGCATCTGTTCATATGAGTTTCCTGTGCAACTTGCTTCAACCAAATGTCACAGATGGCCGGATCATCGCTCACCAAGGAACCATTTTTAACCAGCCAATGACCATTTTTAACCAGTTTGAGCTCAAACCAAAGCGATGTAGAGAAGGTTCCAAAAGAATGTGAAGGCTTCATGGAGATTGGAAGAGCAGAGAGCTATTTGGATGTGTAGAATATTCCAAAACGGTATATATACTTCTTGAACAATGTATAAAGTATTAAGGAGTACGAATAAGATTATAGGAAGATGCTACCACTATGTAGAAGAATGGAGTAAATCTTGTATATACTTCTTGAATCACAAATTACGAGTATTATAGGGAGAAGAGAGAGAGAGAGAGTAATCCCTTATGCAAGATGTGGGACTATTACATGAGGAGGAAGAAGACCTATAATGGGCCTCTAAATGGGCCTTTACAAGATGTTTTCTAGCAATTTTCTAACACTCCCCCGCAAGCTGGAGCGTACAAGTCGGAAGCGCCAAGCATGAATAATAACTGATAGTATAACGGCCGAGAGAGGGCTTTAGTTAGGAAGTCAGCAACTTGTCCTGTAGCGGGAACATGCTCCAATTCTATCTTCTTTGATTGAACTTTTTCACGAATGAAGTGACAGTCAACTTCAATATGTTTTGTTCGTTCATGAAAGACAGAATTCTTGGCAATGTGTATTGCAGTTGACTGTCACAAAATAAGGTCGCCGGAGATGAGTTTTGAGTCCCAAATCATTGAGAAGACTTTCAAAGCAGGTTAACTCAGATACAACAGCAGTCATAGCCCGGTACTCGGCCTCAGCAGACGAGCGAGCAACAACGGTCTGCTTCTTGCTACGCCAGGTAATAAGGTGTCCACCGAAGTATGTACAAAAACCAGTTGTGGAATGTCTATCATCAAGAGAACCTGCATAGCCAGCGTCAGAATACGCAACAAGAGATAGAGAGGTAGATGTTTTGTAAACGAGTCCTTGTCCCAGAGCAGTCTTTAGATATCTGAGAATGCGCTCAACATCTTGGAGATGAGATGTCTGAGGGGCATACATGAAACGACTCACAACCCCCACAGCAAATGAGATGTCAGATCGAGTAACCGTAAGATAAATCAGCTTCCCCACCAAGTGTCAATAGTATTCTGGATTTGTAAGCAGTTGATCGGAATTAGAAACATGTGCAGAAAGCTTGTGATTTACATCCATAGGGGTGTCCGCGGGTTTGCACTCTGAGTAGTCAGCATCTTGAAGTAGGTCAATACAGTACTTTCGTTGGGATAAGACGAGACCATCAAGTCGTCTTGTGACCTCAAGCCCAAGGAAGTATCGAAGATTTCCCAGGTCTTTCGTCTGAAATGTCAAGTTCAAATGTTGTTTGATTTGTTGTATCCCTATAGAGTCGTCGTCAGTAATTAGGATATCATCAACATACATAAGGATAATCACAGTGCCTGTTGGTTGATGACGGGTGAAGAGGGAGAAGTCAGTTGAGCTCCGTATAAAACCAACTTCGCGAACAATCTTGCTGAATTTCTCAAACCAAACACACGGGGACTGTTTGAGACCATATATAGACTTCCATAGATGACATACATGAGACTCCCACATGGTCTCAACCCCGGGAGGTTGGTGCATATAAACAATTTCCTGGAGATTGTCATTGAGAAAGGCGTTTTTAATATCCAACTGATGGAGGGGCCACTGTCGATGGACAGCCAAGGAGATCGGGACCCGAACAGTATTCAACTTGGCAACTGGGGAGAAGGTTTCATCATAATCAAGGTCTTGCTGCTGAGCGAAACCCCGAGCCACGAGGCGAGCTTTTAGGCGATCAACAGTCTCATTCGCAGCATGTTTGATAACAAATACTCACTTGCAGCTGACACGGGACTGGCCGGGAGGAAGAGAAACCAGATCCCAGATCTGGTTAGCCCAAAGAGCAGTCATTTCATCATCCATGGCCGCCCACTACCCTGGGTGTTGAAGCGCTTCCTGCACAGAATTAGGAATAGAAATGGAGAAAAGAGAAACGGCAAATTGGTGGCATGGCGAAGAAAGGCGATGTAGAGACATATAATTCGTCAAGGGATGAGCCGTAGAGGTTGATGTTGAATCAGAAGGCCGCGGGATGTCATCGATAGAAGGGAGATGTTGTAGAAAAGTATTCTTGGACTTACGACGAGTATAGACACAGAGAGGTGGGGGAGGTAAAGAAGGCATCGGTAGTGAGGAGGGAAGAGGTGGGAGAGACGGAGTCGTGACCGGGACGGCAGGACGAGCTGCAGTGGAAGGTGGAGACGGGGTGGAAGGAGATTAATGGAATGGTTGATCCACACAAAAGGTTACATCAGCCTAAACAATTAGCTTGTCGTCGGGAGCAGAGTAACAAACATAACTTTTCTGAGTGCGGGAGTAGCCAACGAGCATACATTTAATGGCGCGAGCAGCGAACTTGTCAGTAGGCGGACCAAGAAGATGAACATAACACACAGCCAAAGACACTGGGTGTGAGAGAGAAAGTAGACTTGGAAGGAAAGAGGAGACTAAATGGAGAGGCGAAGTCGAGTACAGATGAAGGCATGCGGTTAATAAAATGACAGACAGTAGAAACCGCAAAGTACCAATATTCGGTGGGCACCTTCATTTGAAACATGAGTGACCGGGCGACATCGAGGAGGTGGCGATTTTTCCGCTCGGCCACACCGTTTTGCTGGGGGGTATAAGCACACGAGGTTTGATGTATGATGTCGAACTCGATGCATATATTTGAGAAGGTGCGACCAGTATATTCGCGAGCATTGTCAGCGCGAATGATTTTAACATAGTGGAGAACTGCGTACGCACCTCAGTAAGAAAAGTATGAAAAACAGATGTCAGTTCAGTACGATCACGAAGTAGATATAACCAAGTGAGATGTGATTAATCAGCAATAAAGGTGACAAATATCGATATCCAAAAACACTAGGAACTTTATAGGGTCCCCAGACATCAGAATGAACTAAAGAGAACGGAGTATCACTCTGTGCACATGTAAGAGGAAAAGAAGTATGATGTTGTTTGTCGTAGATACATGATTCACAAGTAAACTCTTGCAATGAGACATCGGGAAGAGCTTTCTTAAGAATCGGGAGGGGAGTATGCCCAAAGAGGCAATGTCAATCATCGGTGGAGACAGCAAAGAGAATGATGGGTGGAACATCCAAGAGATACAGCCTATTCGACAGTCGTCCTTTACCAATGGTACTCCGCGTGCGGCGATCCTGCACAACAAAAGAGGAAGGAGAAAATGTTATACAACAGTTAAGTTCATGAGTAAGACAACTAACTGATAACAGATTGAAGGGAGATCCTAGCACATGAAGAATCGAGGATAGAGGGAGAGTGGGGGTTAGCCGAAGATCAGCCGCGCCAGAAACCGGAGTGGTGTCGCCATTTGCAACAGTGATGAACTTGAGATAAGCAGATTGTATATACTACGGTGGTTTCTGGGATATAATGTGGTGAGTAGCACCGAGTCCACGATCCAGTGGGGACTATAGGAGAGACAGAATATACCTTCAGTGGAGAAAGACGCAACTGAGCCAGACGAGCGACTGATAACGCCTTGGAGCTGTTGAAGCTGGGTGCGGAGAGCATTGATATCTTGTTGGGTAGAAGAATCAGAATCTTGTGGAGGAACACCAGTGGGAGTAGGAGCAGTTATAGTGGAGGCAGCAAGGTGTGGAAGCAGACCATGCTTGCGGTAGCATG
Source organism: Platanthera zijinensis (assembly GCA_039513925.1). Lineage (NCBI taxonomy): Eukaryota > Viridiplantae > Streptophyta > Magnoliopsida > Asparagales > Orchidaceae > Platanthera > Platanthera zijinensis. The sequence continues at coordinate 65,970,160 of CM077084.1, read as the reverse complement.
TAGCTTCAAGATGACCCTCTCGACCACAGTAAGTATATTTGAAGGCAGAGCGCCCAGCACGTCCTTGTCCCCGATACGTGTGGCGGCCTTCTCTAGCTGAAGAGACAAGAGCTGGAGCTGGAGTAGATAGGAGGGGCTGCTGAAGGAGAGCTGGAGAGAAATTTGCTAGAACCTCAGAGGGAGGTGTAACCTTGAGCAGCATAGAGCAGACATCGGGCAGTGAGGGCGTTGTAGAGGAGGAAAGAATTTGAGCCCGGACACTATGGAGGTGGGGAGGAACTCGGGTCATCATCATCGTAATCCTAACTGCTTTCTTTTGTGCCTGTTGTGTAGGAAGATCCGTGGAGGGAGGCTGATGTTGTATCCAGTCCTACACCAGAGTTTTGGCCTTGGCAACAAAAGAGGTCAAATCACATGTTGTGTCGGGATACAAAATTTGAAAGCGCAGAGATGATATCATACAGATGTAGCAAGCTGTCTTTGTCATAGTAGAGAGAGTGAAGCTCCTCCCACATCGTCTTAGCTGTCTCATGATACATGATCATGCGGTAGGGCTCGGTGTCCATGGAATTGAAGATCCAAGATTGGACCCAGTCGTCATCATGCAATCATTCGTCAGTAGGAGCAATAGGAACGTCCTGGGTAAGGTGATGAAGAAGACCTTTAGTTTGTAGAACACGACGAACAGAATGCACTCATTCCACAAACTTGTGCTTCCCACTGAGAGAGATGATGGTGATCTGAAGCTCATCGCGGACTTCAGGAGAGGGAGTCGCGGCACGAGCGGGAAGAGAGGAAGCCGTCGTGGAGTCCATGACAGCAAGAGAAGGGTGGCAAGGGCAAGCCGCGGTGACTAGAGGAGCAGCGGCCAGCGGCTAGAGCAGAGGTCGGCGAACTAGAGGAGCTGCAAGTAGAGCAGCAGGGAGAGCAGCAAGTCGCGGATAAGCGACTAGAAGAGTAGAGGCCGGCGAACAGAGACTAAGATCTGGCAGCACGAGCAAGCAGCGACTAGAAGAGAAGAGGTTGTAGAGGCTAGAGGATCAACTGGACAAGAGGCAACAGGAAAAGGAGACTAGGCCGCGCGAACAAAGAGAAAAACCGTGCGTGAGCACTAGCCGGGCAAGCAGCAGCGGATAGCAGTGGATAAGAGCTGTGAGTAGATAACAACGGAGAAGAAGAGGCGGCATGGAGGACAGCGGACCAAAGGCAGCTGCAAGAAGAGACTGCGGGAGCAGAAGCAGACCGCGGCGGTTAGAGATGCAGACCGCATGTCGCAATAGAGCAAGCAAACTGCAGAAAGCGGACAACAGCAGGAAGCAGCACCGGCTTGATAAGCAAAGGCAGTCTGAAGAGGTCGCGGGCAGATAAGATCCTGCGCCTGGAGATTCAAGGCCGCAGCTGCTAGAACAGGGACAAGCTCGCAGCAAATAGAGAAGCAAGGACTAGGCCGCGCGACAAGCAGCCCGCACGACAAAAAAAGCACGTGATATGCTGAAGAAGACCGCGCGAATCCACAGGAGTCTGCAACGTGTAGAAGAGAAGTCGTAGACCGCGACGAACAAAAGAGAGAGGGGGCAATCAACGGGTAGACCACGCGGAAAGAGCAGGCCGGCAAGATCAGTCCACGAGATAAGCCGAAGAAGACCGCGGGGCAGCAGCGAACAAGGGCAGTTCGCAATGAGCAGTGGAAAGAGACCGGTGCGGTCTGAATTGGAGTGGGGCCCAGAAAAATCCCTATAAAAGGGAGAGGGGGAGAGACGGGAGGGAGGGAGGTGAAAAAAACGGAAGACCGCGCAAGGAGTTGCGGTTAGGAAAATGGAAGGTCGCACAAAGGGTTGCAATTAGAAAAAGTGGAAGACCGCACAAGGAGTTGCGGTTAGGAAATGGAAGACCGCACAAGGAGATTGCAGGCAAATTTCCTGCTCTGATACCATGTAGAAGAATGGAGTAAGGCTTGTGTATACTTCTTGAATCACAAATTACAAGTATGAGTATAAATATATAGGGAGAAGAGAGAGAGAGAGTAATCCCGTATACAAGATGTGGGACTATTACATGAGAAAGAAAAAGACTTATAATGGGCCTCTAAATGGGTCTTTACAAGATGTTTTCTAACAGTTTTCTAACACACTAGGGTAATAAAGGAGGCGATCAACAATAGAGAAGAAGAATGGGGGAAAGATTATCCAAGGAATACCTTGGGCATCCCTAGGCTCCATCTTTTACTGCACAAAATATAGTGAGAAGTTCTTGCATCTCAATTAATATAAACCCTAACGCAAAGGTAATTTGGTAAATATCGCAATCCAAATAAAATACGAATTTAAAATGCAAAATAAAATGCATCGTGGTGCATGATAGTTCTACTGTGTTTATCGTGGCTACCCATCTTGAGGACACTCACCATGTGCATGGGTATGTGTCGCTTTTCACGATCATCATTACCTTCATTTGTAAAAATGGCCCCTTGTCAAAATTTCATCTCGTCCTCGAGGAAAACTCTGAAAACTGTTGGTGAAACACTCCACGATCCAACCAAGTAACATCAAATAGTGGTCGGTGTTTCCAGATCGCGAGTACCTTCTCAAAATTTCCCCCTGTGAGGTTCGTAGTGGGACGGTCGTGGATGGAACCGTGGTTGTAGACTAGCAAAGTATTGGTGGCCCTTGTGGGTTGGCAATGTACCTTCAACAGGGCGATCCCACACCGCTAGCTTTAGCTACGAGACATGAAATACCATATGGATCTGACTTTAACCTAAAAGGCGCAGGCGGTAAGCCACCACACAAAACGTGTCTCAGATGTAAGCAGCCCACAGAAGCGGGCGAAATTCTTTGGGCGGACTGTGTTGTCGTTGAGGTTTGGTGGTAAGCTCAAAGCTTGACGAAGATTGCATCCCGCCACCCAAAAATGAATGTCTCTTCGACATTTATTAGCTTAGTTGAGCATCTTTCATTAGGCGCGATATAGGTGGAACTTGAGTAGCCGCACAACTTTATCATGGTTCCTGGGTTGAGCTTGGAGAGCTTCCATGTGACATTAGTAAACGTTGTAGCGTCGTGGGACGTAGTCAAACATTCATGAAATGAAATCATTCTTGAGGCATGGTAGAAGGGTGTGTTGTTAAAAAATTTAGCCCAACTAAGCCATTGGTCCTAGCCCAAGACCAATCAGAGATAAAAAAGAAGATATGTCTTCAAACAACGATTCATAACCTTTGATTGCCAATAGTTGCTCATGAATGTCGGATCGCGATCACTAACACCCGGCCGTGGAAATTCGTGTGGATGAACGACCCCATAAATAAAATCACTGGCCACGGAGGGAAAGGGAAAGTGATAGTGGATGGGCAGGAAGTGCCCATACTTTGACAAGTGGTACACAACAACCAGAATGTTGCCAAAGTCGGACGATTGGGCAAACGCATTATGAAGATCATCGTAATATCATCTCAACAAAATTTGGTATAGGCAGTAGTAGTTGTGGTAGTACACCCCATGGAAAGGTGTCTTCATGCTTAGTGCTTTTTTACACAAGACATGTAATACAAACTCCTCCATTCAAAGCAACATTCCTCACCAATAGAGCAAGACAATAAGTCAGCAGTAGGTGCGGAAAGCCCCAGCAAATCTTATTGTGGGTGTCGATGGCTGATGCTGCAATTGGCCACCAACTATGAAGAAGTGTGTTGGGCAAAGGCATTGGGGTACATGGCCTCAAAAATGCTCCAAAATTGACCCTTAACCTCTTGTTGAATAACTATTGCTCTTGTCAAATAGGTGGTGATATCACCATGAGGACTGTCGATTCAAATTGGCTTGTTAGAGTGTCAGTCGCTTTATTGGTCTTGCTTGACTTGTACTTAAGTCATTGTGAAGTCATACCCCAGCATCTTGGCCACCCAAACTTGTTGTGCCAGGCTAGAAATCTTCTAGCTTACTAGATAACTCAGACTGTAGTGATCCATATGAACTGTGAAGTGACAAGTCAAGAGATAGGGCCTCCAATGTTGTACTGCTAGGGCGAGCGCCAGCATATTCGTTCACGTAAGATGAACAAGAGTGGATTGTGTTCGAGAAGGATCGGCTAAAGTAAGCAACTAGGGGAGCATTGTGAATGAAGATTGTGCATATACCCACCCCAGACACATCACACTTGACGATAAAACTTTGCAAAAATCTGACATTGTCAGCACTAGGGCTACCGCCAAATCCTGTTGTGGAGGTCATTATGGCCTCTGTTGTCCAGCAAAAGGTCAAATATATCATCATCTTGAGAAATACAGCCAATGGTCAAGCAAACTTTCCATAATCTTTGATAAAACACTATCAATACTCGGGGAGACCTTGGAACCCGCATATATCTGATAATGACTACAGTGCATGTCATAGGACAATTGTCGCCACCTTGTTCGAGTCCATCAAGACACCCTAGAAGGATATGATATGTCCCAAAAATAATTGACTTTTTGCTGACCGAAAAAACACTTTTGGTGTTGAAAAAGTGGGTCTCGTTGGAGTGCAGCCAGTATTTCCACCAGATAGTGGAGATGATCTTGTCAAGCGAGGTTATACACAAGTACATCTTCAACAAATAACAAGATGCACTTTTGTGATATCAGGCGAAATAAATTGCTCAAGGTCAGAAAATTAGGGTGTGTGTCAGCCCATATGACGTGACCAAAAACTGATGGCGTCTATCGTGAGTTCGGAATATTGTCTTGTGGGCATATTCTATGTGGACCTGAATCTGATGATAGTCAAAAAGAAGACCCCACTTACAAAATATGTAGCACAACAAAGCTCTTACAAGAGCTCCAGAATGACCCAGATGGAGTACGTATCTGTTAGAAAATATAGATGAATGTGTGGTTAACCTTGTTTAACCGCAACTTGCGGCCATCGCGGTTAAGAGTGGCTAACCGTAAGTTATGCAAATTGATAGATATATGGGTGGTTAGCAGTATGTAACCGCGCCTTGCGATGATCGTGAAGATGTGTCAACTACAAGTTGTGATGATGAAGACCAGCGGATTCATCCTTGGAACCTGCTCAAGGATGTTGTTTGATATGGGCGGTTACCCCGACGGATTCATCCTTGGTACCTGCTCAAGGATGTTGTTTGATATGGGCGGTTAGCAACTCTAAAGCCAAGATGAGTAAGCATTTTAAAGACCTGATTGCAGCTGTGCGGGAGCGACACCAGGGGAGCCGGGAGGAAAAGCCGTCGGGGTCGGGACTCGGGAGAGGAAATAGGGTTTAGGAAAAGCCGTCGGGAAATGAAATAGGGGTTCCATGACTTTTAACTTTTAACAGATGACGGAACGTGGAATCGTTTAGGGATCGCGATCCTAACGATTCCACGATCCGGATCACGATCCCACGTGGACGCGGCCTGATTTCGATCCGGATTAAGATCCGGATCGAAATGTAGAATCTGGATCGTAGGATCGTGCGATCCTACGATCCGGATCGCGATCCTGACAACCTTGACCCTGATGTAACCGCACATCCCGTGTGGTCAGCCCATATATGATTGCACTGACCGCGTTTGTCGCATTCATGTAGATTCTTGTAATTAGTCCAACATCGTCAAATTGTATATGATCTCTCCTCCACTCTTATATATAAATAAGGGCGCACCCTTGCAATATTCAGATTTTTTGGAAATAAAAATTCAGTTATTTTCAATTTCCTGCTTGTTATTGTTAATTTGTCAAGTTATTTCTAAGTTCTCACGTGGTAACAGAGCGAACACAGATCCTTTGGTTGTGAACTCTATCCGCCCTGATCGCGGCCTACCTCTGCGGACTTCGGTTTTCTAATCGCCCGCCTTTTTGTGCTTCGTGTGTACGGACTTCGGTTGTCTAACTGTCCGCCTTCGCTCTACTGCGTCTTACTCTTCGCGGTTTGTGTGGTATCCATTCTTATGACCGCTCGGCAGCGTGCTCCTTGCGACTTGTGCGGCTTGTGCGACCTCTATTTTGGCTTGTGCGGCTAAAGCTCTCTGACCGCACCTTCTTACCTTCCCTATAAAGACTTCGGATGTCACTTCCTCAGCTCAACGTCCAACTTCTTCAACTTCTTCAGCTTCGATTCCTTATGGCAATCTTAGCACTGCATCAAAGTTGATTGGATCAAACTATCCAGACTGGAGTGTCTCATTTACCTTTCGGTTAAGGTCCCAACGCAAACGCCATCATCTAACTGAAGACCCTCCGGCAATTAGATTTGCCACTTATGATGACTGGGACGCCAGTGATGCTCTAGTTCGAACATGGCTCGCTAACAGTCTCTCTGATGAGTGTCTGTCCATCATCCGACATGATGAAATTGTTAAGCCTGCCAGGAATCATCTTGTGGCTCTCTACTCAAAGAGAACTAAGACTTCTCGCATATACACGTTATATGTAGATCTTTTTGCCTGCCCCACCATGACCCCCACTGCAGCTTACCAGGAGGTGCAATCTCTTTGTGTAAAACTTCTTCAACATCGACCCTTCTCCATCGATCTTACTGAATAGCACAAATACTTCCAGGAACTCCTGGTAGTGTGTTATCTTCTTCGTCTCTCGGATTCCTACGACATGATCAGTCAACAAATTCTGTGTGAAACCGACTCTCCAACCCTCGATGTCACTGTTGCTCGCATCTTCGTTGTTACGACTCTTCTTCAACATCCTCGGGTTGTCTCCCCATCCCCCTCCTCGCAATTTTGCTCATCCTACTCACTGGGGTAACACCGGTGGTCGTGGAGGCCACTTCGATGGATGGGCTCCTTTTCGACACATTTGCTCTTATTGCTAAAAGCTAGGCCATCATGTGGATCGTTGTTATGTCAAGTATACTCATCTTCGTCCATAAGCGGGTGAAGCATCTCTTTCTGCCTCAAAGAAGTTTGCTTCTCTTGTCACCTCTTCAAGTAGTACACATGTTGTCACTCAAGGTAAATGGCTCAATGACTCCGGTGATATTAATCATATGACGGGAAATTCTCTTCTTTTTTCTAATTTGGACAAACATGATCGGTCACCACCGGTATTAATAGCGGAAGACTCTCCATCCCCTGTGTGCAGGACTAGTATGATCCAGGTCACTCCGTTTCTCCAACTTACGAACACTCTCTCCCAACTTTTTCGTGCAATTTACTCTCTATTACGGCTCTCTCAAGACAACTACATTGTTCAGTCACGTTTACGTCTACTAATTGTTATTTTTAAGATGTTCACTTTAGGGATACGATTGTTACTAGAACTGAAAGCAGCGGATTCTACTCCCAGGATAATGTGCCCGCTCTCTCTGCGTCTACTACCTCCAACTCTCTCCTTCAGTGACATCTTCGCCTCGGTCATCCTCCTCCTCGCCTCCTCTACCAGCTCATATTAGACCTGCCAAAGGACGACTCCTCTCTCAACTGTGAAGTTTGCCAGTTTGGCAAACATCACTGCTTCTCTTATCCAGCTAGACATGGACGTAGCTCTTCTCGTTCATTTGATCTTGTTCACTCGGACATCTGATGTTCATCTCCTACCAAATCTATTGGTAGGGGAAGTCTTTATTTGTTACTTTTACTGGTGATTTTTCTAGATGTATTTGGTTGTATCTTTTACAAGAATGTTCTAAACTCTTTTCTGTATTCACAAATTTTTATAATGAAATTCGCACACAATTTGGTGTTTCTCCCAAAACTATTTGTACTGATAATGTCAAAGAATAGCTTAGTAACCAATTTTCAACTTTTTGTATGAATAATAGTATTATACATCAGACTAATTGTGCTTACACTTCCCAATAAAGCAGAGTTGTTGGATGAAAAAATCTCCATCTTCTAGACGTTACTTGTAGTCTTCTCACTCAGATGAATGTTTCTCGCTCATATTGGGGTCATGTCATCCTCATCTTTGGTTATCTCATTGTATCCTCTTTATTGTTCTCCAAGGACAAACTTCGTTCTCCACCTTGTACCTAGGTAAAACACATTTTCCTCTACCCCCACGTGTATTTAGTTGTACTGCTTTTGTTCACTCTCCCTCACCTGGTCGGGATAAACTCACTCCTCGCGTAATCAAGTGCATCTTTGTTGGCTACTCTCCCACTCAAAAAAGTTATTGATGTTATTGCCCTATTCTCCGGAAACAATATATAACGGTTGATGTCACCTTCTTTGAATCTACTTGTTACTTCACGAAAGATCTTACACCTTCACCAACTCCTAATGCTCCAATTTCTATACCTATTGTTTTTGCCCCTCCACTTGAGCTCACTCCACCTCCACTTTCCACAACATCGTCTCCTTCTCCGCCTCCCACCTCGTCTCCTCCAACTTTAGGGCCGTCTCTGCCAATTCTCAGGCCAGCATTCTCTTCGTCGGACGGATCTGATACAGATGACATGTCAGACCTTGATCTTCTCATTGCTCTTCGTAAGGGGGTTTGAACGTGTACTCAAAATTCTATTCATAATATAGTCTCGTATGCTCATCTTACTTCCTCTTGCAGAAGCTTAGCTCTGGCCCTCTCGACCACTGTCACCCCGACCAATTACCAAGAAGCTCTTACCATACCACATTGGAAAGCTTCCATTAATAAAGAAATGACCACCTTAACCGAGAGGGGTACTTAGACTTTCCTTACTCCTTCAGGGGGTGGATATTATTGGTTGTCAGGTAGGTATTTGTGGTGAAGTATCATGCTGATAGAACTGTAGATCGTTGTAAGGCTCGACTAGTTGCTAAGGGATTCACTCAAACATATGGTATGGACTTCTTTGATACTTTCTCTCTGGTTGCTCGCATTAGCACAATGTGAGTTCTTTTTCTTGTAGCTATCAACAAGGATTGGCAAATGTCTCAGATAGATGTCAAAAATGTCTTCATCTATGGTGATCTCCAAGAAGAAGTGTATATGGAGCAAATTCCTGGGTTTGTTGCTTAGGGGGAGACTTAAGTATGCAAATCGCAGAAGACAATCTATGGCCTCAAACAAAGTCCTTGGGTTTGGTTCGGAAAGTTTAGTAAAGTCATCTCCATCATTGGATTTGCTCGCAGCTTTACAGATCACTCTCTCTTCCTACGCAAAACTTCTCATGGGTTGGTCGTTCTTGCTGTTTATGTTGATGACATCCTCCTTACTGGTGATGATAATGTTAACAATTTAGCATTGCTCTGATAAATAAACATCTTCTTCAACACTTTTTCAGCAAAGATATAGGACCTCCAAAGCACTTTATGGGTTTTGAAATTTCGTGAAAACACAACTCAGTTGTTCTCTCGCAACGCAAGTATGTTATTGATCTTCTAAAAGAGACAGGTTTGCTTGGTGTTAAACTTGCTCGATGTCCAATGGCGGTTGATGAGAATAAACTTTGGAGTGAGGACTCGTCACTTCTTTCAAATGTCACTAGGTACAGAATCCTAGTGGGCAAACTCATCTACCGTCAATAAGACCTGATTTTGTTATGTTGTGGGCAAGGTTAGTCAATTTATTCAAGCCCCCGGGGAGTGTTGTCTGTAAACAGTCCTAAAAATATTGAAATATGTGAATGAGACTACTGTTTCAAAAGAATAATCATCTGAGGATAAAAGCATGTTCTGATGTCAGTTAAGCTGATGATAAAGAAGATCAAAAGTCTACGTCTGGTTTTTCTACGTTTGTATGAGGAAATCTTTTTAACAAATTGTTGTCTCCGGATCAAGCGTTGAAGCTGAATATAGAAGCATGGCACAGACCACTTGTGAATTAAAATGATTACAGGCACTTCTGTTTGACTTAGGAGAAGTTTATGATTATCCTTCACCGATTTCCTGTGACAACAAAGCCGTCATATACATATAAGGAATCCAATCTTTCATGAAAGGACAAAGCATATTGAAATTGATTGTCCCTTCATCAGAGAAGAAACCTTAAAGAAACAAATCTGCACCCGCGTTGTCACGGGGCCGCCAATAATAGTCTGTAACCCCTTCATCGAGCAACCATGAGCAATAATGAGTACATTTATTTGCAACAGAAGCGTATTCATTTTCTTATGAGATTGTAGTACCAATTCAGTAAGTGGTGTGTCAGTGTCTCCAGGGTGATGGGGTTTGAAATTGTGGTTTTGGTGAAGATTGGTGGTCTTGTGTGGTGGTGGAATTTTCGTGGGTGGGAGGTTTAGAAGCAGTTGGATAGAAATAGGTGGGTTGTGGGGTTTAGGAGATGAAGGTACAGGTGGGAAAAGGACATGGCCGGTGATTCTGACATAGAAGTCTACTTCAACCAACTGAGCGACATCCCTTGCATGAGGAAGCCGATGCAGTAGAGGTCTGAGGGTTTGAGGAGTTCCAGAAAAAAACATGTTCTAAAACTAACAAACCCTAGAAAGACTGCATCGGAAAAACGATGAAAGCTCCTCGGAGGAGAAAAAACAACGGTATAGATTGCATATGACTGATCAAGCCGTCGATTATGGTGGGAAATTTCATGTTAAGGACGAGTATTCGCTGAATGAAAAATGACGAAGAAATCTGGAAGAAGACGACGAGTGGAGACCTTGAACGTAGAAGCAATCCATGTCGACGTGGGCGATTACCCGATCTCCTTGCGGATCTGGTCGGGGGATCGGCATCTCCTCCTTTCCTGAAAACTTCCCAGCTTTCCAAATGCTCTTGCTTTCTACTATGTAGGCTGTGTTTGACTAAATTTAGGGGTGTTTCTCCCTCTTAGTTTTAGGTGAGGATTAAATATGGTCATATGATCCGATATTCTGCGGGTGAGTTGTTTCCGCGAAATACTGCAGTATGAAAAAATACTGTCAACATTAGGGCTGATATCGAGTCGAGTTCGAGCGATTTTGGCTCGGCTCAAAATCAAACTTTTCGACTCGAAATCGAAATCGATTTCGAGTCAAGTCGGCTCGGCTCGAAATGACTCGATTTCGAGTCGGCTCGAAATCGAATCGGGTCGGCTCGAAATCGAATCGGGTCGGCTCGAAATCGAATCAAGTCAACTCGAAATTGAGGAATTTTTCGCTTTATTCTTAGTTTGCTCAAAATTAAATTGGGCAACCTATAAATTTAGCAAATGAAACACTTAAAACCTTTATTCTTTTTATTTAAGTTTAAATTTTGTTATTTTTAATCTTAAAATAAGAATATATTAATAATATATAATTTTTTTTAATTAATTCGAGTTGATTCGAATCATATTTCGAGCGATTCAGGACTGACTCGAAATCGACTCGAAATCAGATTCGAGTCAAATTGAATCAACTCAAATTAAGTCGAATCAATTTTAACCGATTCCGATTCGGCTCAATTTTCGAACAATTTTCGAGCGACTTTCGAGTTTCGAATAATATGCTCAGACCTAGTCAACATTGTCAGTATTTTGATCAAAATCGTTGTTTTTACAAGTATCAACGATTTGATGCGCGCCGCCACCCTAATTTTAGGAGGAAGAAACGCACATAAAATTTACTCATGTTTGACACGGTGGTGGCCGTCCATATTATTTTGGTTCGGACCGGATTTGGGTTTTTATTCATTTCCCTTTCAGGATGCTGCTTAGATCCAAAAGAATATTTTTTCTGTTTTGGGTACTAGTGGGATGCCAGAACAGGGAGCAACATTTTTGGGAAATAATTAACCACATTTTGTCTTAATGGAAATAGCCACAGTAGCCATGATATAAACAACGGGTCCGTGAGAAATAATTAGAGCCGGCCAAGAGCTGTAGGTGAGAACAGCCCGTGAGAAAGAAAGGAGGAGCCGCCTTGGAGAGAAGATCCGCCCCTCTCTCTCCTTTCGCTCTCTCTCGCTCGTGCACTCGGAGTGGCCGCTGGCCTTGAGTGTTTGTTGCCGGCTTTGGAGGAGATATCCGCCGGCGTTGAGAGAGTATTGCCGTCGGGCTTGTTAGAGGTTGTCGCCGGCGTTGCAGTGGACGTTCTTTGGAGAGGAGAGGCGCGGTGTCGACGGCGTGCGCGGGTGCAGTTCGCCTCGACGATGTTTCTCTCCGGTGGTGGCGTTATTCTCCGGTGGCGGCGTTGTTATCCGGTGGTGGTGCGGTTGAACGTCATACTTCGACGTTGAAGGTTCGGTGAACCTTGTGCGTCCGCAAGGCGGATTGCAGTCTAGATCTACTATTTCCTTGCGGATCGCGCGCGTCTGGCGCATCCGCGTGCGTTTCACCGGACGGTCTATTTTTCTCCTGTATTTGATTTATATTTTCATTATAATAAATTTGTGGTCGTTTTTTGTTCTTGTTACTGCAATATTATTATAGTTGTGCTTGCGAATTGTACCGGATTTTCAACAAGTGGTATCAGAGCCAGGTTCCGTGTAGGTGACTGATTGGACGTTCCGGTATTAGTTTTGGGTCAATGGTAGGTGACGACATCGGTCTGCTCCCTATCTTCCCAGATCTGATCCATGAATTAATCAGATCATCTAGAGGTACTGCAGACAGCTATGGAAGCGAAGAACACCGTGTTGGCCAGATATTCGGTGGAGAAATTTGACGGTAGCGGGAACTTTTGCCTATGGCAGATTCGGGTCAAGGATATGCTGGTTGAGCAAGGGTTGATCCAAGTGCTGCGGGGGCGTGATACTTTGACCGCTCCGGTGAAGGATTCTGAGTGGACGGAGATGGATGAGCGTGCCACTAGCGCTATTCGGATGTGCGTCGACGACAAGGTGCTATTCAACATTGGAATTGAAGAGTCAGCTGTCACGTTGTGGGAGAAGCTAGAGGGACTCAACATGAGCAAGTCGTTGACCACGAGGCTGTTACTGAAGCAGAGATTGTACGGCCTGAAGATGCAGGAAGGTGGTAACCTGCAGGAACACTTCAACGTGTTCAATGGACTTCTGAGCCAACTGCATGTGGTTGGTGTGAAGGTGGAGGAAGAAGACAAGGCCTTATTGCTTCTTACCTCGCTCCCGGCATCGTATAAGCACATGCAGACCACCCTGCTGTATGGGAAGGATACAGTAGACGTGGAGCAGATTACGTCTGCGTTACTGTCCAGTCAGATGCTGTTAGACCCCGCTCCTGAGGGTGAGCATGCTTTGGCAGTAGGAGGACGACGAGGGAGGCAGTTCGAGAAGGGATCTGGAAGTGCACGGGCCAGATCCGCATCAAGGAAGGCAACGATGTGCTACCATTGCAGGCAGAGTGGCCATATCAGGAGAAATTGTCCGCAGTGTGTGCAGTTTTCTGGGGACGTCCAGGGTGCGGGCAAGGCGGCGGTAGCTATGGCAGATGATAGTGACGTGTCTCTCCTCATCACTGAGAGTCCATGTGACTCGGATGGCTGGATATTGGATTCTGGTTCTTCGCAACACATTTGCTCAGATGCAGAGATGTTTAGTTCACTGGAGGTGATGACTGGGTCGGTCTTTCTGGGTGACGGCTCAGCATGTGAGGTCACAGGGACAGGGACTGTGGACATCAGGATGCATGATGGATCAGTGCGTAGGCTTGAGCGGGTACACTTGGTACCTAAGCTGCGCAAGAATTTGATATCGCTGGGTAGACTAGACTCCAGAGGATGTAGTTTTGCGGCGAGAGGTGGAGTTCTGACGGTGGCGCGAGGATGCACCGTGCTCATGCGAGCTATTCAGTGCAGTAGTCTTTACCGGCTGATGGGGACCACGATGCGAGGTGGTGTGCCCATGATTTCTGCGGCTGACAGAGTTGATGGTCGAGGTGGTGCAGGGGATCGCCCTTCTAGTAGTCTTATTAGGCGAGTCAGATTCAGCGATCCAGTTGTGTCGACATTCAGAGGTTAAGCCCGAGCAGGGATGAGTCGATTGGAGCAGGTCGGTTGGCGCCTCAGGCTCTTGAGGTGGTGCTCAGTGCAGACTGGTGCTTCGTGCAGATCGTGCTACGTGAGTGTTGCTTCGCACAGTTGACGTCTGGTGCAGATGGTGCTGTGCAGGTGGTGGCTCCGGATCCTGAACCAAGATGGTGATTGTTATTTTGGTTCGGACCGGATTTGGGTTTTTATTCATTTCTCTTCCAAGATGCTGCTTAGATCCAAAAGAAATTTTTTTCTGTTTTGGGTACTAGTGGGATGCCAGAACAGGGAGTAACATTTTTGGGAAATAATTAACCACACTTTGTCTTAATGGAAATAGCCACAGTAGCCATGATATAAACAACGGGTCCGTGAGAAATAATTAGAGCCGGCCAAGAGCTGTAGGTGAGAACAGCCCGTGAGAAAGAAAGGAGGAGCCTCCTTGGAGAGAAGATCCGCCCCTCTCTCTCCTTTCGCTCTCTCTCGCTCGTGCACTCGGAGTGGTCGCCGGACTTGAGTGTTTGTTGCCGGCTTTGGAGGAGATATCCGCCGGCGTTGAGAGAGTATTGCCGCCGGGCTTGTTAGAGGTTGTCGTCGGCGTTGCAGTGGACGTTCTTTGGAGAGCAGAGGCGCGGTGTCGACGGCGTGCGCGGGTGCAGTTGGCCTCGACGGTGTTTCTCTCCGGTGGTGACGTTATTCTCCGGTGGCGGCGTTGTTCTCCGTTGGTGGTGCGGTTGAACGTCGTACTTCGACGTTGAAAGTTCGGTGAACCTTGTGCGTCCGCAAGGCGGATTGCAGTCTAGATCTACTATTTCTTTGCGAATCGCGCGCGTCTGGCGCATCCGCGTGCGTTTCACCGGACGGTTTATTTTTATCCTGTATTTGATTTATATTTTCATTATAATAAATTTGTGGTCGTTTTGTGTTCTTGTTACCGCAATATTATTATAGTTGTGCTTGCGAATTGTACCGGATTTTGAACAGTCCAGGCTCGTCCTAAATGTTTGAGTTAAAACGTCATTCTTTGAGATCACCTAACAAACATTATCTATTTGAACATATAAGTGGATGAAGTTCTTTAGGTGGGCGTTAACAAATGACAGTTTAACCTCCTAGGTTCATGACCGTTACCACTGTGCCAAACGGAGCCTTAGTAAAAAATAATCTTTTGGGAGGACTCAAAAGTAGGTGAGTTACTCAAGGATCATCGCGCATGCAGGATTTAACAAGTAAATTCAATTGTATATTTCAAAATATCCTTTTTTAACACGTTTTTTGACGCACTATCACGGTGTGAGTAACACGCCTAAATATTGGACTTGTTAGAATAGACTAAGTTTGTGAAATTTTACGGGCATGCTGAGTGGGAACAGGGGATAAAGTACGGTGATGCACTTTATAGTAAGTGGATAACCGCACACACCTCAAAGCACTTTGAGATATGTGCAAGTATTCACGTGGATCATTGGATGCTGACACTTTACCGTAAATTGCATCACCTCCCCCCCCCCCCCTCTCATGTTAGGTTTGGTTGCAGCGCTTAGAGAAGTGGGGCGGAAAGTAGTAATGGAAAATAGTAGTGGGGAATAAGTTGTTTTGCAAAGCGATAAATATATATATAATAAGGGCAAGGGATTTGTACGGGCATGCAGGCTGAGAAACTGCTCCAGGCAGAAGGCGGAACGGGGCGTGCTTCTCATATATATATATGGCGAAACGGGGCGTGCTTCTCGACGACGGCGACATCGACTCCTCCACGGCGGCGGTAGTGAGACCTTCTCGATGGCGGCGTTTAATTAATCAGTGCCTCCTACTCGAGAAGCCTTGTAGAGGGCGGTGGTAGTGAGTTCTTCTCAACGGCGGAAGGCGGTACGCGACCTGCTTTTGTACGGCGGGAGAAATAATAAAGGCCACCTTCTCGACAACGGCGGGAGAAATATTCGGCTTGCCCTTCTCTCCGGCGGCAGCGGGCTCCTGCAACAGTTTTGTGCGCCTGGAACCTGCATGCGAAATCTATATCACATCAGGGCATTGCTTGTGTTCATATTAGATACAGTGGGTTTATGGCGGAGGTCGACAATTGTGGGGCTGAAAAGGGCGTTGACGAGTGTGGGGATGGCGGAGGTCGGATGTTCATGACAGATACAGTGGAATCACCAATTAGGGGGGAGGTAAATTGTACTACAAGCATCATATCACTTTGCTTTAATTTCATTTTATTCTCAACATACTAGTTGTGTTTTTCAATGTATAGGATCTCGAAATTATACCTCAATGTGATGAGAAACTAAAGCCAATTGTAGGCCGTTTATATGATTCCGTACAAGATTTTGAATCTTCTTATAAGGATTATGCTCATATAGTGGGATTCAATGCCCGTAGTTGGTCAGCACGACTAGATTCAAATGATGTACTGCAATATAAGTACTTTGTATGCTTTAAATAAGGACATAAAAAGACTGAACTACACTTGTCTAATACGGACAAGGGTAAAAGAGTGAGTCCGAAAAGATCAAACATAAGAACTGATTGTCATGCATAAGCAGCGGTAAAACGTACACAAGAAGGCAAATATGTGGTCAATATTTTCTATGAGGGTCACAATCATGAATTGTGCACTCCGAGCAAGAAGCAATTTCTAAGATCAAATAGGAGATTAAACGATGCACAAAAAAGCATGATATGCACTTTAGACCGAGCAAATGTAGGCGTTACAAAGGCGTTTCACATTATGAAGGAACAAGTTGGAGGATTTGAAAATATTGGCTTTACATTGAGGGATGCTCAGAATTTTTCAGGGAATTTGAAAGCATTGGTCCAAGATTCAGATGCTCGGATTTTTATACAAAATTTAAAAATACAACAGAGTAAACATCCATCTTTTTACTATGCATATGAATTAGATGAGAACGCACATTTAAAGTATGTGTTTTGGGCAGATGGAATTGCGCGACGCAATTATTCTGTGTTCGGAGAGCTTGTTTCTTTTGATACGACATATAGAACAAACACGTATTCTATGATTTTTGCACCTTTTACTGACATTAATCATCATAGATTATCTATTAATTTTGGAGTTGAGTTTCTTTCTAATGAAAGTACAGATTCATTTACATGGTTATTCAAATAAATTTTGGAGTGTAAGAGCACTGAGCCTACATTAATGGCGACTGATCAGGATCATGCTATGACTAGTGCAATTCATACAACTTTTAATTCTATAAAGCATATATATTGCATGCGGCATATATTGAGAAAATTGTCAGAGAAACTTGGAGGCAATATTATGAGTGATGACAGATTTCAAAATAGATTGCATTCTTGTGTATGGAAGTCAGAGTCAGCGCATGAGTTTGAATCCAATTGGTACTATTTAATCTCTGAAATTAATCTTGAATGCAATGATTGGTTGACCCATATCTTTAGTATTCGATCAATGTGAATTCCAGCATATTTTACAGATATACCTTTGTACGGTTTGCTACGCACAACTTCTCACTCAGAAAGTGAAAATTCATTATTCAACACATTTGTGAGTAACAAGCTTGGTTTAGTTGAGTTTTACTCGAGATTTGAAAATGCTATAGATTTTCAAAGACATAAGGAGTTGAAGGCAAATTATGATACATTAAATGACGACCCTATGTTAAAAACTAATTTGGGGCTAGAAAAACATGCAAGTCAGAAATACGCACACAAAAACTTTTATATTTTTCAAGAGGAATTGTGGGCATCATGTATGACATGTGGTGTTAGAAAAATAATAAGAATTGATGCAGATGATAATAAATGCTCTGCAATATACGGTATCTTCGATGGCGAAAATCCTTTACAGATATTAAGAGAGGTGTTTTTTAGTAGCTCAACTGTATCATGCAGTTGTAAAATGTATGAAGCCTAGGGTATTATATGTCGTCATGTTATAACCGTTCTAATAGGACAAGGAATTAACGAACTACCAGTGACTTGTATATTAAAGAGATGGACCAAAATTAATTCTACTAAATTAGTTTATGAAATTGATGTAAATCAATTTTGTGATGTTTCTACAAGTGACAAATGAAGAAGACTTATTGCTTATGCTTGGAACAATCTCACGAGTTATATGAAAATTATTAAAGACAGTGATGAAGCTTTAATAGAGTTAGCAAATTGTGCAACTAATTGGAAAAATCATTTGTGTGAAGATGCAAATATTGATGGTACTAGTTCCAACAGAGTACAATATTTTCGTTCAGAAATTCCCAAAGAAATCAATATCTTGCCTCCACTTCACTCAAAAATAAAAGGTAGGGGGAAGAGAATTAAGAGCGCAATGGAATTTGCAATTGAGAAGCACACAAAAGCAACTCGAGTTTGTAAATCATGCGGTCAACTTGCAACGCACGATAGCTGGAATTGCCCCAAAAAAATTCATGATTTGGGTAATATTCTATTTGTTATAGAAACAACGCTTTTAATAACATCACATAATTTATTTTTCTATTAATCGGTTTGATTTTATCATTGCAGGCTCTACTTGATTCAGAAGTATAACGGATTTGAGGCTCTACTTGCATAATCGTAGCCTCATGCGCCTTCTATGTGATATAATTCTAGCCTCATAATGTATTTTTGAAATGTTTTGTACAATTTTGGATAATCTATTTGGAATTGTTAGACTTTGTATCAATTCACGCCGACCACCGGCGGACATGACGAGCTCTATTTTTTCACAAATCATGTTTCACAGAGGCGGCCAGCCATAACGGGCTCACCGACCACCGACCACCCTCCATTCGCCACATGCACGCCGTCGAATGGATGGCGGACAGTGTCCGGCGCGCCCTCCATTGCCGACCTTATCATTATATTTGGGTGCCTATAAATTTCTCCAATTTCTCTTCTTTTACAAATATCATTATTTTTAAATTTTTTTTCCTTAACAAAATGCATATGTATAGTTATATTTGGTGTAGGAAAAAAATTAACCATCATTAAGCGGCCCGCATGCCCGTACAAATCCCTTGCCCGTACATGATACAACCCCTATATATATATATGTATATATGAGATGTATCGCGTGCGGGAGTACGAGCAAGAGTCAAAACAGCTTCAAATCGAAGTACAAACATAGCACTCTATATAAGACTGTTACGGTAGCACTCTTGCTGCCCTAGATTTCGATCCCCAAATCGAAGGTCAAAACAGGTCCAAATCAAAAAGTGTTCAACATGAAAGTTGTTCGTATCGACGATATATACAACTTTCATGTTGATCACTTTTCAAATTGAAGCCATTTGACCCTCTTTTTTTGTCGTTTGTACGCATGCACATAAAGCTACCCGCATATTATATATATATATATATATATATATATATATATATATATATATATATATATATATATATATATATATATATATATATATATCTTTATATATAAGGGAATATAAATATTTGATGGCACACCATGGATTGAATATTGGCCATTGGATCATGAGAGAGAGTATGAGAGGGGGGATATTTATGAGAGAGAGTGGAGGAAGAGGGAAAGAGAGGGGCGGGAGAGAGAAGGAGAGAGAGAGAGATAGAGTGGGGAGTGATAAAAAGAGAGAGAGGGGGGGGGGGGAGAGATTAATTAATTTTTATAGAATAAATTTTGCAAAATTTTATAAAATAAAAATGGGAATAGTACTTCATATTTTTTTGCGGTCATTTTAAGTACTCATATATATATGTTTTGAAAAAAAAAATTGGATGCGTGCGCAACCCGCTCATAGGTGGGCGCAGCCCGCAGCCCGCAGCGGCCCATCTAGCACGGGCGAAGCCCGTGAGCAGGCAGGCGAAGCCCGCCTGGATGCGGCCGAAGGCCGCCCGAGAGCATCGAGCACGGGCGTAGCCCGTGCGAAGATGCTCGTATATATATAAGAGAATATAGATATTTGGAGGCACATCATAGAATGAATATTGGTCATTGGATCATGAGAGAGAACATGAGAGGATTTGGAGAGAGAGAGAAGAGGGAGAGAGAGAGGGGCAGGAGAGAGAAGGAGCGAGAGAGGGGTGGAGTGATAAAGAGAGAGGGAGAGAGGAGTAATAAATTTTTTTATAGATTAAAATTTGCAAAATTTCATAAAATAAAAATAAGAATAATAATTCATATTTCTTGCGGTCATTTTAAGTACTCATATGTATAGGGGTGCACAAAAAGACCGGTCCGGACCGGACCGGTCGGGACCGGACCGGTCGGGACCGGTCAGAGACCGGTCCCGGATAGGACCGGTCCGGTCCCGAACCGGTCCACAGGTCCCGGACGGTCCCCGTTTTAGGGACCAAAACCGGTCCCGGTCCGGGACCGGTTCCGGGACCGGTCGGGACCGGTTATGAGAGCCTAACGGCTCTCATTTAATGAGAGCCAACGACTCTCATTAAATGAGAGCCGTTAGGCTCTCATAACAAGAGCCAAACGGCTCTTTCTAAAGAGCCGTTTGGCTCTTTTTTTTTTAATTTATTTTATATTTTTATATAATATATTATATATTAATATATATTATTAATAATATTATAAAATAATATTTAATAATATATTTTTATATTTTTAAACTTTTTGTTTTTTTTTTAAAAATCTATAAAACCCCCCTCCCTCTCTCTTTCACTCTCTTTCACTCTCTCTCACTCTCTCTTACTCTCTCTCTCACCTCTCTCACTCATTCAAATGGCTTCCTCCTCCTCCATGCCGGCGTCCTCCTCAGCGTCCGTCGGACATGAGATTGTCGAGCACCGACATAAAGCGGCGGTATGGGATAACTTCGAGAAGGTGCGGATCGGCGGCGAAATTAAGGCGAAGTGCAAACTTTGCGGCAAGCTTATGGCGGCTAACAGCAGCAACACAACTCTCGCCCGACACAACAAATCGTGTCTATCCAAACAAGCTCCGTCGGAGACCAACCAAGCTCAGATTTCAACGACCGGGCAGATTTGGACGTATGACCAAGCTCGGCAACGGGAGCGACAAATGGAGAATGTCATCAAAAGCGGTCTCCCGTTCAACCACTACGACAACGACGAAATGACGTCGTACATACACGAAGCACTCCAACCAAAATATCAACAGGTAAGTCGTACTACAACTCGGCGTGATGCTTTACACGCTTACATGCAATCCAAAATTTTTTTACAAAATTATTTTAAAACATTCGAGGGACGAGTTAGTTTAACGAGCGATGTTTGGACTAGCGGTATAGTAGACGGGCTTTCTTATATTTGCATAACTTGTCATTGGGTCGATCCCGATAGTTGGGAATTAAATAAACGTATTATTTGTTTTGAAGGTTTTGAATATCCGCATACCGGTAAAGCAATTTACCAGGTGATTATTAAGTGTATTCGAGATTTCAAAATAAAAGATAAAATTTTAAGTATTTCATTTGATAACGCCTCTAATAATAATATGGCTATTAAATATTTAATTAATGATCTAGAACCTATGTTAGATGGTATTTTTTTTCATACACGTTGCGTTTGTCACGTGTTGAATTTAATTGTGCAAGATAGTTTAAATTTTATGAACGATTACGTTATTAAAATACGTACTATGTTACGTGTTATTTATAGTTCAAAACGAAGAAAACAAGATTTCAAAAAATTTGTTATTGCACAAGGTAAAAAATTTTTGGGTCCATCTTATGATATGCCCGTACGCTGGAATTCCACGTACAAAATGTTAAAACGGGCTTTGTCACAAAAATCACTATTAACCGAATTTTATAATAGCGTAGAAGAAGCACACGATTTAAATGCGTCAGATTGGGCTGTAATCGAAGATTACGTTAATTTATTAGAAAGTTTTTATAGGGCGACAACTGTTTTATCAGGAGTTTACTATCCTACAAGCTCGCTCGTCATTGAAAATTTTTTATTAATTACAGAAACATTTAAAACTTACAAAATTAACCCAATGTGGCGTCCGTTAATTTTTTTAATGGAGGCAAAATTTTTAAAATATTATACGCATATGCCACCTATGTTTTCTTGTGCGGCGGCGTTAAACCCTTTAATGGGTGTAGACGGCGTGGAAAATTTTATAGAAGAAATTAATAAAAATTTAGATTTAAACGAATCTTCTAATGATTACCACAACGTTAGTGTAACAAAATTTAATTCCGATTTTACTAATCTATACAATTATTACGATCAAATATATGGATTGCGACCTCGCGAGGAATCCGCCGCCCCGCGAACAAAAGATGTTTTAAAAAATAAATTTTTAGAATTAGCTTCGAAGAAAAAACAACGAACTTCGAGCACTTTAAACGAATTAGGTTTATATAGCAAAACACAATTTCAAGAATTTATGACCGCGCACGAAATAGAAAATTTTGACATTTTAAATTGGTGGAAAAATAAATCTAACAATTATCCTATTTTGGCCTTAATGGCCCGCGATTTACTAACCATCCAAGCTAGTACAGTAGCTTCGGAGTCTGCATTTTCTTTGAGTGGCAGGATTCTGAACGAGCGAAGGAGCCGTTTGACCGAAGAATCTTTGGAGATTTGCATTTGCTACAAGGATCATTTGGACGCTTTGAGGAGGAGACAACACGTCTCGTCAATTGAAGATAGCGAGTCTGAAGTTGAAGACGAGCTTACTAACTTAAATCTGGGGAGCGTCGCAGAATGATTTCAAAGTGTATTTAGTTTTTTGATTTCAAATTTAAATTGCAAATGTTTGTATTTGGATTTTTAATTATAAATTGTATTTTGTATTTCATTTGTAATTATATTTTAATTTTGTAATTTTATTCCATATTTAATAAAAAATTTTATTTATTTTGCAAATTGCAATTTTAAAATTTTGTATTTGTGATTTTGACATTTTGTGATTTGTGTACATATACAAGTTTTTTTGTTTTTTTTAATTAATATTAAAACATATAAATTAAATTAAAATTTTTTTTTAAAAATAAATTTTATTTAAAAACCGGTCCCGGTCTGGGACCGGTTAGGACCGGTTAGGACCGGTTTTTCCGGTCCCAGCCGGTTCCGGTTTTCAGAGGGAAAACCGGTCCCGGACCGGGACCGGTTTGGGCAGGACCGGTCCGGGACCGGTGCCCCAAAAGACCGGTCCTGCCCAGGACCGGTCCCGGACCGGGACCGGGGTCTTTTCGTGCACGACTGCATATGTATATGTTTTGAAAAAAAAAGATTTCGGGTGCGTGCGCAGCCCGCTCATAAGTGGGTGCAACCCGTAGCGACACATCAAGCATAGACGAAGCCCGTGCGTAGGCGGGCGAAGCCCGCCTGGATGCGGCCGAAGGCCGCCCGAGAGCTTCGAGCACGGGCGTAGCCCGTGTGAAGAAGCTCGTGTGTGTGTATGTATATATATATATATAACTGTTTAGAAATTTATGTTTGTATTGAAGTTTGAAATGGTGCTACATATTTATTTGGCTTTTTGGCACTTTGCACCCCCGAAAGTGCAACATTTGGCACTTTGCACCCTAAAAGTTTAAATATTGCACTTTGCACCCCCGAATCTCAGTTCTTTGGCAGTTTGCACCCTAGACATGTTACATCAGGGGTAATTTGGTCCTTAAAAAAATGTATTTAGGTTTTCCATCCATCACCCCCCATTCTTTCTCCCGATTTTGTTTTCGAGCGGCTGCCGGCTTCTCGATTTCTTCCCTGTTCCTTCCAGTCCGGTGAGGGTTTTGCTCGACGAAGACAGCAGTGCCACCGCTTTGCCCCTCTGCAGCCGTGGTTTGTTCTCACTCTCAACCCACGACGATTTCGTGGCCATCGTCACTGCCCCGGACGCCAACAACGCCGCTGCAACTTCCACTGCAGCCAGATCTTGCTCCTCCACACCCTGCCAGCGCCGCCTCCGCCTGTGTGGACGATTTCTTCTTCCATGCTTCTTCTCTCCAGCACGCTTCTTCCGTCAACCGGCTTCACTAATCCAACGACTCATCCAGCACTCAGGTATAAAGTTTTTTGGCTACAAATATGTTAGAGTGATGTTGGTGTGATTTTTTCCTCTATGTTTCTCCCCTGCTTCTTCTGTCCATCACTCAGGTATAATGTTTTTTCATATGTTAGAGTGATGTTGGTGTGATTTTTCCCAGATTTCAGTGCGATTTATTCATTTGTTTGTAATAGAAATGTCTCTTTACGTAGGCATTGATTGGGATAACATTGAGGTTGACAAACATTTTGGGGAAGAGGGGCATGCAAACAGTTCTATTGACTCAGAAAGCATTGAAGAGGGGGAATCAACTGATGAAAACTCGTCCCTTACGGGTGATGATTTGAATGATAGTGATTTTGAAGTAGATGATTTGCTTATAGATGACAATATAGAGAAGGAGATTGAGTTGGTTGGTGAGAGAGTTGAAACACATAAACACATGCGTCATAATGTTGGTGTTCATGTAAAAGAGCGGGGTAGTCAGTCATCTTCCAAGACTGAGAAAGGGAAGTCTCTTGAGGTTCGAGTATATGATGAAGATGCAAATAACTCCAACTTTGAGTTTGACGTTGGCTTATGCTTTAATACACCAGATGAATTTAGGACTGCTGTGAGGATGTATGCTACTAAATAAGGAAAACCCCTCAAATTCACAGTTGTTACAGAGTTGCCAATTCTCTTCATTGTAACTCTAAGTATCTTGCCAACAAATACGAGTACAATATAAGGAGCAACCCAGAATGGTCCGTTAATTCAATGTAGGAAATCATGCAAAAAGACAATAAAACTTCTCTTAGTGTATGGAAGATGTATAGGGCCAAGAAGCATGTCTCAATATTGAGTAGTGGAATGGAGTTAGAGCAGTATGCAAAGCTATGAGATTACTTTGAAGAAATTTATAGGACCAATCCAGATATAACAATTAAAATCAAATGTAAACATGATGTAGGCTCCCAAACTTGTATATTTAAAAGATTATACATTTGTTGGGGGCTTTGAAGAAAGGTTTTATGAGTGGTTGTAGGCCGATTATAGGATTGGATGGTACGCATTTGAAGACATCAACGGGTGGCGTAATGTTATGTGTTGTTGGTGTTGATGGTAACAATAACATGTGCCATATTGTGTATGCCGTTGTTTTGAAAGAGAATACAAAATCTTGGAAATGGTTTGTTAGCCTTCTTATAGATGATTTGTGCATCGAAAATAGTTTTACATGGTCAATAATTTCAGACAAGCAAAAAGGGTTACTAAAAGCCATTGAAATGCTCTTACCCAATGCGGAACACAGATTTTGCCTGCAACATATGTATAATAATTTCAAACAGAAACATAGAGGTATCCAACTGAAAGAAATTTTATGGAAGGTTGCATCTGCTACAAGGTTAGTAGACTTTAATAATGAAATGGAAAAGTTAAAGGCTAACGATAAAGCGGCTTACCAATGGGTTAAGGAAAGAGATCCAAAACATTGGGCAAAGTCTCATTTTAATACTTGGCCTAAGTGTGATATGTTGTTAAACAACTTTTGTGAAGCTTTTAACAAGGTGATTCTTAAAGCAAGAGATAAGCCAATAATCACCATGTTGGAGACTATAAGAGTGTTACTAATGAAGAGGCTTCACACACAAAGAGACAAGTGATCTTGAAATTTAATGGAGAAATTTGTCATTCGATACAAAGAATTTTGGAAAATAACAAAAAAAAATGCACACAACTATATCTTGGTATGGAATGGTCATCACAAGTTTGAAGTTGAAGGGTGGATAGGAGATAAATGGACCATTGATTTGGGTTCACGAAGTTGTAGTTGTAGGCGGTGGGATCTAACAGACATTCGATGTGTGCACGCAATATCATGCATATTCTATCGGAGAAAGAACGTTGAAGACTATGTTGAAAATTGGTACAAAAGAGATATGTTTTTGAGGGCATATGAACACTTGTTAAATCCAATAAAATCATATAAAGAATGACCATCAATGAATTTGAATCTAATTGTTCCATGGGGTGATATTCACAACAAGCCCGTAATGCCTTCAAAGCACGCTAGAAGAAAAGAAGCCGATTAAATAAAGAGCCAGAAATATGGAATAAAAAGGCATGGGATGAAGTACTCATGCTCCAACTGCGAGAAGAGGGGACATAACAAGACAAGTTGTGTTGACGCCCCCATGAGCCAAGAAACAATGTCTACTTCGAAATCAAAGTTATCGGTAACTTTTTAGTCCATCAAATATTTCTTTACTACTATTTTCTATTATATTTGATAATGTATTAATAACGTCTGTTTATACGTAGGTATGAAGGAATATATGATCGTGAGCTTAATATTGCTTGTGCTGTTGGACTATTTTGGGAATGTAATGAGGATTTACTGGTGCTGCTGCCGCTTCTATTTTAGAGGATGTGTTCTTGTATTTTTGTATGGATTGGAGTGATTTTTGTAAGATTAAATTGACTGTTTTTTTGTATGAAATGGGGTAGTTACTAGTGGTGCTGTCGTTTCTTTTTTCATGTCGGTGTTCTTGTTTTTTGTATGGATTGGACTGTTTTTTTGTATGGATTGGACTGTTGTTTTGTAAGATTAAATGGACTTTAATTGTATGGAATGCGGTAGTTTTGGCTGCAATTATCATTTTATTAAGTGGTAAATTTAGATGGCTAAAATCATTAAAGTATATTTGGTCTGCAAGTATAAATCCGAAAATTTCATGGTGCAAAGTGCAAAAATAAGCACTTTCGATGAGGTCTGGACGAAATTACCCCTCATTTAACATGCTTGGGGTGCAAAGTGCCCAGGATTGAAGTTTCGGGGGTGCAAAGTGCAATATTTAAACTTTCGGGGTGCAAAGTGCCAAAAGTTGCACTTTCGGGGGTGCAAAGTGCCAAAAATCCTATTTATTTATTGGCAAAATACTTAAATTTGTCTCTTAATTTTGGGCTTGTTTCAAATTGATCGTTTAATTTAGTGAGCAAGTGCGAAAGCAGTCAAAATGTAGAATCAACAGCAAACGGCAAGATTTTACGTGGAAAATCAGAAAAGAAAAAAAATACGGGGTTAGCCCCATTTCTGACAAATCCACTATATTTAGCTGATTACAGGAGTTAGAGTCTTAGGAGGGTGACAGACTACCACTCATTTACAAATCCCTTAAGAAAAGCTAAGTGTTGAACAACGCTCGCGAGAGTAGACACTAAAGCAGAATTGTCCTCTGTAGAGTGCCTGTTGAACACGAGGATGAACAGATAATCTTCGAACACCTTGTTCATGAGAGACATTACACACGAATGGGCATTGGTTAGTTTGAAGGGCATAATGATGAATTTGAAATGCTCAAACTTGGTTCTAAAAATCGTATGCAAGATATCATATTCTTCGATAAAGAGTTTGTAATAACTAGACTGTAGGTCCAACTTGTAGAATACTCGGGCGCGTTGTAGTTGGTAGAAGAGTTCATCATCTATCCTTGGTAGAGGACAGGTGTTCTTGATTGTGAGCCTATCTTGTTCTCGGTTGTTCATGCAGAGTCGTAACAATCCATCGTTCTTTTTGACGAATAACATTGGGGCACCCCTGGGAGACGAGCTAGGTCACACAAATCCTGAGTCCCCCTGTCCTTGTAGTTGGACTCTGAACCCTACTAGTTCCATTGGAGAAATACAGTAAGGAGCTCTTGATACGGATCGTGTTCCCGATACTAACTTGATTTGGAAATCTACCTCGCGGTGTGGCGGAAGGTCTGATTTTAATTTTTTGGGAAGACATCGGGGTAGTTCCAGACCACCATCACCTTAGTTATCTCCTTATTTTCTCCAATTATTTTGAAGTATATCGCAAGTACGTCTGCATACTATGGGTATGCCTTGATGGCCTGCATTGAGTTTAGGAAGGTGTGGGGGGATGGAGGGAGTACCTTTGAAGCAATAAGTGGTGTCACCAGGTCTGGAGAGGATCAACTCCTTGTTGTGACAGCCAATTTGAGCACCGTACTCTATCAACCGGTCCATCCCCCAAGATTATGTCAAAGCAACTAATTCATAGTACATTGACCACAATTTATAGTTTGATCTCGTTTAGGGTGTCTTTGAACATACATTGACCTGAGAAAGTCATCGTGAAGCCGTTACGGAGTCTCACTCATAGAGAACTCTCATGGGCATGGGTCACATCGGGTTCTATATGTAAGAAATCATAGGCAACAAATGAGTGTGAGGCCCCAGTGTCAAATAGGGTGGTCGGGCAGGTGTTAAGTGTCATTCCTTGTGAATAGCCGTAGGGTGGGAATCTGATTTAAGAAAGAATTTTCGTCAGGACATGTTTTTGAATTCAACCTATGGTTTTGATGTTTCTAAGTTTGTTTTACTAGCAGAAGGTGTTAGGTGTTCGGAATTATCCATTAGGTTTCGTTAGGCTTTCATTGCAGAAGTTCTTCCATGAACTTATTCCTAGGTAGCATGCAAATACTTTCCAAGAGGTCATCAATCTTGGGACTATTCATACTGAATCACACTTAACTATAGAGCTTTTCCCACACAACCCCATCAACTAATCAAAACTTGCGTAAGTCCAATAAATTTTCTCTCATTTCAATATGATATTCAGTTTATCTATATGGTCACAACTTCTCACATGAGCTATGTACCCACAAGAGATTCAAATATCTTTGTTATTTTAGCTCCTCACATGAGATTTACACCCACAAATAATTTCAATATCTCTATGATCCTGACTCCCATGTGCATGAGCTATGCACTCACGAAAGACTTGGTCAGTTAAATTACATCTCCAAGGTCAACCATTATAGTAAATCCTCTACAAGAAGATTTGGATTTTGCTCCCATTCTCTCAGTAAAGCTTGGTTGTGGTAGTGATCTCATTGCAAGTATCTCCTCCTCTTGTTATTTACTGCATTTTTTTTTTCAAATTTGTGTATTGTCGTTGTAAATTGGTGTTTCATTGCTTTTGGATTCAAGTAGGAGTATTACAAAAAAAATTCCCTACAATTCAAAAGCAATGTTGGAATACTCTTGGAAAATGTTAGGAGATAGAATATTCAATCAAAGGTTTTTATAGAGTTTTGACAAAGTTGTCATTTCACCCAAATGGATCTTCTGCAAGCAATTGCTAGAGTTCTAGGTCTTTGATTGAGAAATCATCGTCACCAACGGTCTCCTTGTGATGAGGCAAAGATTATCTAAAATTTTCATTGACTTCTCAGAATTTTTATTTTTCTGGTGAGGTGGTCGTCGCCACCGGACGTGCCCCCACTCTAGCGTACCTGATTAGATTGCTCGGATCCCCTAGGGGACAAAATGGTCTGACCATCAATGTTGGTGATCAAAGGGACACAAAACGAGCATTTTTACTCATCTGTAAACAAATTATAATGATGAATATCCTCGTTGTACCTCTTAGAATATATAAAAGGGTGCTTGCACCTTCATTTGAAGGGGCCGAAAATTTAAGGAAAAGTATGAATCATGTGCCTTGTGTGTTGCTACATCGAAATACCTCCAATGAATGCCCACCAGCACCCTCGTGTGCCGCTCTTTCGGGTGCTCTCACACACAACTTTCAGGAATGCATTCACACACTATGCTCTCCCGTGCAAGTTCTGATCTATAAAATGCACTACACATCCACACTCCATAGTGTGTGCCCCTGCACTTTGCTCTTCTATGCACGCCTTAGTGCTTTACTCTCTGGTGTCTGCCCAAACGCTCTGCTCTCTAGTGGTTTCGCTCACACTCTGCTCTACAGTGCTTTCCCCTACACTTCGTTCACTAGTGTGCGCCCTCGCACTCTGATTTACACAATATGCTCCATTCTCTAGAGTGTGCCACTCTCTTCTCTTCAATGCATGTAGTTGTGCTCCCTTCTCCAATGTTATCTATAATGTTCTACTCTCCAGCATGCACTCTCGTGCTCCGCTCCACTAAACACACTCTACTTTCCAGTGAGCACCCCGTGCTACACGCTCTAGTTTGCGGTCATGCTCCCCTCTCCACTTTGCGCCTTTGCTCCATTCTCCAGTTTATGCCCCACTGCTCCATTTGTTGGGTACTCACCACTTATAATCTGAGCACGTAAAAAGATAATATGTAGCAAAAGAAAATCACAGAGTGCAGAGAACACATGTTTATGTGAAAAACCTGCTCAAAATCAACGAAGGAAAAACCACAGGGCGGGGCCCACAAAATCCACTATCAAAATAAGGATTACAAAATACAAATCTAGGTTTAACCAACCTAAAACCCCCCTTGGATTCACAAATTGAATCCCCTCACAACCCTTCATGGTAAAAATCTCCTCAAAAGGAAACAACCTTTGAATCTCTTCAATGCACACATGACAACAAAGACAAGATGAAGATTCCCTTACATTGAAGACAAAGGCACCAACAATGAGAAAATCATGTTCTTCCTCCCGAAAAACACCTTGGAGATAATTGCAGTAAGAACTCACGACTTTTACTGTTCTTCACAAATGACGGCTCTAAATTTGGAAATTGTGACTTATGTCAAGGGTCTCTACCTTTTTTGGGAAAAGAGGCAAACCAATCTTGGCCCTTGAATCAAGTTTCAAGGCGATATGATGGCTCACAATCAAGATTTAATGAAACAGGTTCGGTTAACCATCGTGCGACGGTAGCTGCCGAGCCGCGATACCCCCTCTAGCCGATAAAGCCCATCAAGTTGAGATGAACCTGTCGATATGAACACTGTTAAGTCGATAAAGCTACTACACGTGGTAACTCCTACCATTGGGCGTTAACTCTCTATTGCTAGTCTTCAATCGACATGCCTTCAACGTCTAGCCGATATGGAGACGGTCTAGTTGATATTGTCATTGTCTGGTCGATATGCTACCACCGACGGTTGGTTACAGCGCGACCATAGATTTTCCTTCTAGTCGACAAACAACAGAGCTTCCAATCGATATCCAGCAGATTTCTAGTCTACACACTTGAGCCATTTAGTCGATAGTCTATATCAGAACTCAAAATTCATACATGATTTGATTTTCAAGTCCTTTGGACTCTTTAGGGGTTGGACCCCAACAAAATTCCCCTTCAAACCATAAAGAGGAGTCCTTTCATCTGACTTCTTTAGTTGGACTCATGTCAATCAGCAACCGACATAACTCGTGCTTCTCCCTCGGCATGACATTCGTCATCATATTAGAAGGATTTTCATTCGTGTGGACTTTTTTCATCTTTAGCAGCTTCTCCTCGATGTCATCATGTATCCATTGATACCTCACATTTATGTACATTGTCTGGGAGTGCTAGGCCAGATTCTTGACCAGAAATATAGCACTATGACTATCATTCTACACAGTGTGACCATCTTGTTGGAGTCCAAGTTCAAGCATGAACTTCTTCATCCACAAGATATCCTTTGATGCCTCTGTGAGAGCTATATATTCGGCCTCCATTGTCAACAGTGTTACGTACTTCTATAAACTCAACTGCCACGACACTGCTCTCCCTATAAATGTGACACCAAACCAAGATGTGGAACTCCGGAAGTCAACATCTCCTAACATATCTGAATCAGGGAACCCAACTAGGGTCAATGAACCTCCACCAAATTGCAAATAATGGTTTGTGGTACCTATGAGATATCAGAGTATCCACTTTGCTACGTCCCAATAGACCTCCCCTGGGTTTGCCAAATATCTTCTTACCAACCCCACTGAATTGGTTGTGTCTATCCTTGTGCATACCATAGCATACATCAAACTTCCCACTGTAGATGTGTAAGGGATCTGGATTATCTCCTAAATTTTCTTCTTGGATGAAGGATACTAACAGTTAGATAGTTTGAAGTGTCCACCTAATGGAGTAGCAACTGACTTGGCCTTCTCCATCACGAAGCTCTCCAACACTTTCTCCACGCAATCAGCCTAAGATAGTCATAACATACATGTATTCCCGTCCCTGGTAATATTCATTCCAAGGATCTTCTTTGTTGGTCCCAAGTCTTTCATCTCAAAAGACTTACTGAGCTTTTTCTTCAACTCTTTAATACTGGTCTTGGTATCACTAACAACCAGCATGTCATTCACATATAGCAGGGGAATAGTAAGGGTCTTCCTAAGTTTTCTTCGCATAGACACGATGATTAGTTCCGGTCCTCTGGAACTTGCTCATCGACATAAAGGAGTCAAATTTCTTATACCATTGCATGGGTCCATGTTTCAACTCATACAAAATTTTCTTGAGTCAGCAGACTAAATGTTCATTTCCCTTAGCTTCAAATCCTTCTAGTTGCTCCATGTACATCTCCTCCTCCAAATCTTCATGCAAGAAAGACATCTTTATATCCATCTGCTAAACCTCAAGATTCCTGGGGGTAGTTAATCCTAGTACTAGTCTAATATAATGCATTTTCATCACTGGTGAAAATATCTCATCAAAATCTATACTATGCCTTCTACTAAACCCTTTGACTACAAGTCTTGCCTTGTACCTAGGTCGAGAGAGGTTTTCATCAGTCTTCAGCTTGAAGAACCATTTGTTCTTCTAAGATTTTCTACCATTTGGTAGTCAGACCAGATCATATGTCTCATTCTTCCGAAGCGAGTCTAACTCCTCCTCTATAGCTGTTACCCGAGTCTCCATGTCTTCAGCCCTCTGAGCCTCTTCAAAAAACTCAGGCTCAGCACCATCAATAAGCAAAATATAATCTTGAGATGGGTACCTGTGCTGGGACTCCATGCTTTGTCAGGTCTCCTAAGGTTCACCTCTACGACCGGTGGAACTTCTACAAGAAATTCTCCCCCTTCATCCAGAATCTCTTCCTGATCTGGAATTTGTACAACTTCCTCCTCATTACGTCCTTCACTAGAACCAACATTCTCTAGCTCAAGATCAGTGTAAAAACTTTCCATAGTGGGTGGATCTTATGGCACAACAACACTCTGCTCATCAATAATCTGGTCTTCCATGAAGACCACATCTCTACTTTTGATGATCTTCTTTCTTTCCGGATCCTAGAGTCTATACCCAAAATCTTCATGAGGGAATCCTAGTAAAATGTACTCTAGGGACTCCTCATCAAGTTTTGATCTCTCCTCCTTTAGGATATGGACATGTGCTCTACAACCAAACACCTGCGCATATCCATGACACCTCATTCCCAGACCAAACCGCTCTGAAGTATCTACATCTAAAGGTGCATAGGAGGACAATTTAATCAGATGCACTGCAGTCTATACATCCTTTGCCCAGAACGACTTATGAATTTCTTCCTGTGAAATCATGCACTTGATCTTCTCCATAATTGTCTTATTCATCCTCTTCATTAATATGTTCTTTTGTGTGCCCTTGGAACTGTCTTCTCATACACGATATCATGATCTTTGTAGTAGGCATCAAAAGTACCAATGTATTATACCCCATTGTCTGATCTTACCTGTTTGATCAGCCTTCCGGTCATCTTCTCCACCTTTGCACTAAACTACATAAACGTTGTCAATACATCAATCTTCTGCTTTAAGAAGTATGCACATACCTTCCTTAAATGGTCGTCAATAAAAGTGGCAAAGTAGGCTGCTCCACCTACTGACTTGGGCTCTATAGGTCCACACACATCCATGTATATCAAGTTTAGTAGCTTTTCCTTCCTCTTTGGTTCAGCCTGTGCAAAGGATACTCTTTTATGCTTGTTAGCCAAGTAGTGAGCAAATGTTTTAGGTAACTCCCCTGACAACTTTGGTAGAACCTTGTTCTTCTTAGGATCTTCAAGTTCTTCTCACTAATATAACCAAGTTTGTGATGCCACAACTTCATATAGTTGTCTTCAGATGCATTCACACTTAGACTGCAGATCTTGGCATTTACTCGGTACAAACCACAACACTTCTTGCCCTAGGCCACCAACAAGGAATCCTTCATCAGCCTCTAGGCACCTCCGCCTTCAATACTAGCTAGTAAAGCCTCCATCATCAAGTCTGCCAACAGAGATGATGTTCATCCTTAAATCAAGAATATATCTAACATCCTTGAGAATAATTTTTCCAAGATATGTTTCTAGATGAACATCGTAACTGCCAACGATCTTCGACACACCAGCATTCGCCATTCGAATGATGCCAAAATCTCTTGTAGTATATGAATAGAAGTAATCTCTGTAACGAGTGTAGTGTTATGATGAACCAACATCTACTACCCAGTCTATGAATACACACTCCTGGTATGCAGTCCAATGACAATGTAAGTACATCGACTCATCTTTTGTAATTGATGCCGCACTTACATCCTCAATGGATTCTCCTTTCTCCTCCACCTTTCCCTTCAGATATCTTTCCATCTTGAAACCATCCTTCTTAAAATGACCCTTCTTCTTGCAGTAGAAGCATTCAATCTCCTACTTCGACTTGCCTTTGGACTTACTTTTGGAATTGTTTATTTGCTTGCCCTCCTTCTTCATCGGTCAACCTCTTCCCTACATATGTAGGGCATCTTATGTAAAGGCTCTAGAGTCCTTCCTCCTTGGTTCCTCATTCAGAAGACAACTCGTCACCATCTTTATCGTCATAGTACAATCAAGTGCTAAATTTATCAGTGTCACCACCAGAGTTCCCAACTCTCTTGCAAAGAACTAAGGACCATCCATAATATCCCAGCTTTTATTGGGTCAATATGACCTTAGATGACCCAATAAAAGTGATTTGATCACTTACAAGATACCCTCATAGTTAGGTTGTGAACAAAATGTTATATTGGACAAATATGCTCTAAATAGACTTCCATCAATTATATTGGATTCATATAATCGATACGAGTGCAATAGAACTCGTTTGGTTCCGATCTTAGGTCATTTAGAGGAAATGATCATTCTGAGTATTGTTGTGAGTCGTTGCGATGCTGAATTAGTATATATAGCAAACGTGCATCGCATCGACTTTTGTCAATTGTATTAGACCTGTATAATCGATACAAGTGAAATGCAATTCATTCCGATCCGAGATTAGTTAGAAGAAATGGCCATTTTGAGTATCATTGTGCGTCACAATGACGCTGACATTAAATTCTGACTAAATAAACTTGGAATTGACCTTAACCAGTTTCATTGGACTCATGTGGACAATACAAGAGCAATAAAATTCGTAACGCTCAATTCCGACATCATTTGGTCAATTTGACCAAATTAGGTCTCGTCAAGCTATGTGCTACATCAAAAAGCATGCACACACTAATATTACACACCAACATTGGTTTATCACTTAACGACTTAGACCTATATTGACCTTGATATATATGGGGGACCCACTCGAAGGTTGACTCTGATTAAAATGCTTCAAAATGCAAATTTCTTATGGAATTTCACTAAATCCTCTACCCAAGCCAAAGCCCCAACCATGGGCCAATGCAAGCCCTTAATGGGATTCTATTTTCTATATGATTCGCTAAGCACAAGAGGGATCAAAAACCACAAGCTAAAGCCCAAGCTAACCATGGCCTTCCCCTCCCTCCTCTCTTTTTCTCTCCTTCCCCAAGCCAATCTCCCTGATCCTTGCATGTGGATGTACTGCCTCTACCAGATGAATGTCGACTCACTTCCCAGACCTTGTTTGGGATGAGCCAAACCCTAACCCTAAATGATTAATCCCACATCATGAAAAGGAGGAGGGGTGAGTCACCTCAGCCCTATAAATAGACCCACCCTCCCTTCAGTTGAGCTCAGCCCACCTCCCAGCCCAGACCCAACCCAGCCAACCCCCGCCTTGCCAAAAAACCAAACCTGAGCCCTCCCTCTATTTCTATCACCATAATGGCAAACCAGTCAGAGAGCTCTCAAACGACCCCCACTCAGGTGGATCCTGCCCCCTTCCTCCCCAACTTTTGGACAACCTGCATGCGGGCTCCGGTCGTTGGAGCGCATCCGCGACATCACCAAGCTAGGGTTGAGCCTTGGAGGTTGACCGAGAAGGGCGAGGCTCCCTAGTGCTTCATGTCTCACAAGAGAGCGTCAACTCACCGGAGAGGGCTCAAAGGCCCTCTTTGGGAGGAAGCGGTGTTGCCACCGGAGGATGAATCTCATGCGGTATCTAGTGGTTACTTCTTTGTAAATGGAATTTTCGGTGGTTGCCGGTGGCTCCAGGCCACCAAACCACTGCCGAGAGGTACACCAGCCCCCGGAGAATCGGTCGGTGATGGAAGCATGGTCGGTCGACGACCAAACGACAGCGATAGAGGACCAAAAGCCTCTGTCACACCACAATGTATAATTGTAGGAGATCGAACGATAGAGATAATCTTAAAAGATCAAAGCAATGATTGTTCCCCCACAACGGTTCCATGCTTGATTTGTTGTTTGGCGGGTAATATTAGCATTGTCTGACTCTATCTCAGCTAGACAGATCACTTTAAGATATGTATTATCTGCTAACCCTATTAAGCAGAGGGATTTGATTTTTCTGATGATGATTTAGGGATCAAATGAGAAAACTTTATACATGAAAAATGTTTCTATTGGCAAAGGCTATGATTAGTACAAATTTCAGATTTTTCAGAAAAGATTTGTATTTTTAGAAATCAAAATAAGGGGTACTTTACTATTTTTTATTAAAGAGATGACTTTATACTAATAAGTAAATTTTGAGAAAAACCATGCTGGCAGAAAGAACCTATGCTCATACCCTTAAATTATTTGGGATTTTTCTATTATTAATTTGTTTTGTTAGCAACTAAAATATTGAGCATTTCCCTGTGTTTGATTTATCATAGGAACTTATTAGAGTTAAAAGTTCCTAATAAAAATCATGGCAATATTAAAGCCTGCATACACACTCAGTGAATTTTTGGGAATTTATAGACTAGTCTTGCTAATTTCAAGCAATTAAAAGATGTTTGAAGTCATCTTTGGAAATTACTAGAGGTAAGAATCTCCAATAAAACCTTAGGCTTTCGTTTCAAATTGGCATTTTGCGACTTCTTTTGATTATTAATAGGAATTGACTAATTTTTTTACAGAAAGACTTTCTGTAGGAATTGACTACTTAAAATATTTGGGAATTTTTAGGCGTGAGCCCAAACTCAAGCACCACAACGCGAATTTTTTGACCGGACGTTTTTTTGGAATTTATTAAGTAGCTTGTACATACTTAAATAATTAATTTCCTCGCCCGGGCGCGATTTCCTCGATTTCCTCGGCTATAAAACTATAAAAATTTTTCGACATTTTTCGCATCCGGGCTAATGTCCGGGCGAAAAAATTCCGGGCGAGAAAATTCCGGGCGAAGCGTCCGGGCGAACTCCGGGCGAGAAAATCGCGTCCGGGCGATAGAAATTCGCGTCCGGGCGAAAGACGAGAAAATCTCGGACGAGAAATGGCTCTCCGGGCGATAAATCCTCAATAAAAATTTGGAAATCTTTGGATCTCGCCGGGGCGAATTCGTGTAGGGGCGAAAGTCCGGGCGATTCCGGGCGAGAAAATTTAAATAGAAAATAAAAAATCGCGTCCGGGCGAAGGTCCGGGCGATTTCCGGGCGATTGGTCCGGGCGAGGCAACTCCG
Source organism: Platanthera zijinensis (assembly GCA_039513925.1). Classification (NCBI taxonomy): domain Eukaryota; kingdom Viridiplantae; phylum Streptophyta; class Magnoliopsida; order Asparagales; family Orchidaceae; genus Platanthera; species Platanthera zijinensis. Next base: position 65,932,908 of record CM077084.1, on the reverse strand, counting down.
GGCGAATTTGCGTCCGGGCGATTGGACATGTTATATGCCCCGTCGGGTCCCTCCGTTGATTCGCGTCCGGGCGAGCCAGAGAAAAAATCGCGCCCGGGCGAAAAAATCGCGCCCGGGCGAAAAAATTGTCCGGGCGAAAAAAACGAGTATCGCTGAATATTACTCACATCCAAGAGGCCCAGGCGACCAAAAATATTACGGGTTGAAAAAAATTGCATAGAGAAAAAAACCGCGTAGGACTTGGGTAAAAAAAATTCTTCAAGTGTGATAAGACCACACCCAGAAGTGGTAGAAGAGATAGATATTGAATCTATGAGTTTTTAGATTACGGCCACTATCACCAATCTGCCAAGAGAAATGATATTCATCGCCAATACTTCAATATCAATGTAAGGCCCGCAAAGTTCGCTTTTTTGTTTTTTTGGAATTTATTAAGTAGCCCTTAAATAATTAATAGTTAAAACTATAAAAGGAAGAGAAAGGGTCAAACTATGTTGGCATAGGGTGTGTATGTATGTTGTGAACACATGCATGATTGTGTGCCACACCCAGAAGTTAGAACCGGCCACTCTAGTAGAGCTTAATTGTATAGGGTGTGTATGTATGTTGTGAACAAATATTGTGTGCTTTCTACTGTTTATATATCCCGTGTTTTAGTTATTTATTGCAACATTGATTACGACTTGTGTTCCTAACCTTTTTCTTGTCTTACTACTTGTTTTGTTGCTAACTTTTAATGTTTCAGCTATTTATATCTTGTAGAAGCTCACTCTCGTCCTCAAGCCTTAGGAATTTTGCGGAGGAGGTGAGAATCCACTAATCATGTGACTAATGTGTCGTTGTATACCCTTTTAAAGGGATAAAGTAGCGCAAGGCCCAGCCATAGTGTTAGAGAGTGCCCGCGATAGAGCCTTCTCGAGTTGATGTACCTGTCTTGTCTTCTGACATTAGAGATGTAAGCATATAGAGCTTAGAAGTGGGAGTTGTAGTAGTTTTGTTCAGCCCAATCTGACCCCATGTATAAACTTATGGTTACGACGTTTTCTTATACACACACACATACATGCATGGTTTCTGAATTGCTTCCGCATAATGATCTGGTGTGATGATTTTTCATAGCCCAACAAGGCGATCATTCTACGCTTGAAAATTGGACACATTAACCACTTGGAAAATGTAGGGCGACCGTCTTAGGCGGTAAGTCTCTTCTCCAACCCGGGTCATTGTTGGGGGGGGGGAGGGACCTTACACCATCATTGCTTGTAGCTCGTCCCCCAAGGTGATCTTCATGGCCTCCAACTAATTGATGATATTATGGGCAAGGTTCAGATGCTCTATCATTTCAGACAGCCTTCCTATCCATCTTCTTCCACTCAGCCTCATCCAATATAATAACCAGTCTCCTCAACAACGGAGCATAGAGATCCTTGAAATACAAGAGATCTTCCATCTACGACTTCCAAATACTCTAATTCTTGTAGTTAATGCTAATCATTCTTGTTGTAGGTTTCATCTTCCTCAATATTCCAACGGTCCGAGACGAACCTGGCTCTGATACCACTTGTGGGGTATTCACCCACTTGTAATCCTGAGACACAAGAAGATAATATGAAGCAAAATAAAATCATAAAACGCAGAGAACACCAAGGTTTACATGGAAAATCCTCTCAAAATCAACGAGGGAGAAATCACGGGCAGCTCATACAAAATCCACTATCAAAAAAAGGATTACAAAATACAAAAATCTAGGTTTGCCCAACCAAAAAACCCTTTTGGATTCACAAATCAAATCCACTTTTCACAACCCTTTGGGGTGAAAATTTCTTCAAAAGGAAACAACCTCCAAATCTAATCAATGCACACACGACAATGAAGACAAGATGTAGAATCCCTTACAACGAAGACAAAGGCATCGACGGTGAGAAAATCATTTTCTTCCTCCTGAAGAACACCTTGGCGACAATGGAGGCAAGAGCTCGCGACTTTTACTGTTCTTAACTAATGACAGCCATAAATCTGGAAATCATGACTTCTGTCAAGAGTCTCTACTTATTTAAGGAAAATGGTCGAACCCGTATTGGCCCATGAATCAAGTTCCAAGGCAATTCAATAGCTCACAATCAAGATTTAGCGAAACTGGGTCCTTCAGCTACCATGCGGCGGTAGCTACCGCGCCTCGGTACCCCCTCCAGTCGATAAAGCTCATCAAGTCGATATGATCCAGTCGATATGAACACTATCAAGTCAATAAAGCTACTGCTTGTAGTAACTCCTACCGCTAAGCATTAGCTCTTTGTTGCCAGCCTTCAAGTCGGCATGTCTTCAGTGTCTAGCCGATATGGAGATGGTCTAGTTGATATCCTCAGCATCTAGTCGATACACTACCGCCGACGGTAGGTTACCGCGTGATTCTAGTTTCTGCTTCCAGTCGACAAACAACAAAGCTTCCACTCGATATCCAGCAGAGTTTTAGTTGACACACCTGAGCCTTCCAGTGGATATCTACAGCAGAACTCAGAATTCATACCTGATCTGATTTTCAAATCCATCCAACATTTTAGGGGCTGGACCCCAACACCATTCTATAGTGCACGCCCCCGTACTCTGCACTTCAGTTCTCACCCCATGCCGCTCTCCAGGATGCACCCCTATACATAGTTTCCCAAAGTGTGTCCCTGACACTCACAACAACTCGAAGACTCTTTTCTAACATTATAAAATGAGCGGTGGTCTGCCACCCTCACTAAAACAGTTGTATACTATGAGAATATTACAAGTGGATTTCTCCTAAACTAAGCCTTTCTCGGTGATTTTTTCTCTTCTCTGTTTTTCATGAAAAACTCTAATTTTGACCCTAGTTTAACTGTGGGCTCCTTCAATTGACTCTCAAGCTAGGACGAAACTAATCTACCTAATCAATGGAGTGTTGATTGATCCACAACATAAGTATTAATCTACCATAAACAATTTCTACCTCTCACTTTGGCTATTGTTTGATAACTTGATTCTATGACATAAGTATATGTTCTTCCAATCCCAATCAATAAAAAGGTGACTCAAGAACAAATCAAAACTCAATAAATAACACGGTCATTCAAAAACATAACAAAAAAATGTGGATGTTTTTTTTGTTTACTCAACATATAACATGCATTTGACATATTTAGTTAAAATATGCATCAAAGAAGATTATCAAAGCCCACCACAACTTTCTTATTGCTATGGAGAGTAATCCCTGCATTCAGGAAGGATCCCTGGGAGATACGACTTCTTGGATACGAGAGAGATTGTCAGGGAGAGTTTGTCAGGGAGAGTTAATTTGGTTCAAGAAGGATTCCTGGGAGATTATAAGAACAATTCTGACTTCACCGGTCACGATTAGAGAAAGCCACCACCACCATCTTCTCCAATTCCGACGAGGGATGGCTTTACTACGGCCTAGAGATGAGAGAGATTGTCGGGGAGAGTTCTCTAGGAAGAGTTCATCGAGATATCACCAGGGGGAGATTGTCGGTCTGGATAATCATCTTTCACACAGGGGCTGTTGAATTTTTTGAAGTGAAAGTGGGCGGCCTGGGCGGTCTGTCCGCGCGGCCTGTGCGAACAGAGGGCGGCGACTTAACAGGTTGGCTTGATTTTGGTTAGCGGTCTGTTCTCTGTAGTAGCCGGGCGGATATGATGTTTATCCGCAATGTTGCCGGGTTGGCCGGTGTTGTGGACTTGGTCTGGATCTGAAACAAGTCCACGGTGGCTCAGTCCGGTTAGTCGCGCATTGCTCGCGGACTGGTTCTTTGTCCGCCGAGCTCGATAACTGTCATGTTCTGGTTGCGAGCTCGAGGAGTGTGGTCTGGATCTGTGTTCGCGGGAGTGCGTACTGTTGGGTTTTCTATGGAGGTTGGCACAACACTTGTGCATGCAGCGGAAGGAATAAAACAAGAACAACCCAAAGAGAAATGGATCGGGCCATGAATGTTGAATCAAGAAGTTATCAAAATAATTAGGCAAAAATTACCTTAGTGGCGTTGAGTCACAACTCAATGGAGATGCTCCAAGCTTCGTGTCCTTGTCGGTGGCGAGTTCTACGTGGAATAACGTCCACGTCTCTGCAAAAATCCACATGAGCGGGAGAACCCCGAGCTTCGTCGCACAAAGGATCGGGAAGAAGATCAGCCACACCTTTGCACTTCCCACGGACTGCTAGGTCCGCGCCAAGGAAAGCAAGACCAGCGACGGCCGCCGGAGATGAGGTCATCGACGGAGCGAACAGGCGGCGGCGGAACGTTTCCGTCCGGCGGGGTCGGGTTTTGGCGAATCGGGCGATCGGCGGAACTCTTCCGTCAGCTCGATTCGTCTACAGGAAAAACCTGATGATCTATATTCTTTTTGTTCCCAAAACCCTAAGTCCCCTATTTATACCAAAGGCATAAACAGTCCAAAGAACACCGCTATCCGCAGACCACCCAGGTTAGGGTTTCAGAGTCACTCGGCGAGAATCAACACAGGTTCAGTGAGAATCAGATCTAGATTCGGCGAGAATCAGCAGACAGATCGGCGAGAATCATCTGCCGATTCATCGAGAATCAAGGATAGAAGCATCGAGTATCACCAATCGCCGGGAATCAAACACTTTTGATTCTCGACGAATTTGTCGAGAGTCGTCGAGTATCACTCGACGATTCTTGACGAATCATTCGCGACGAATGATTCTCGACGAACTCGTCGAGAGTCGTCGAGTCATACTCGACGATTCTCGACGAATCATTCTCGACGAACTCGTCGAGAGTCGTCGAGTCAAACTCGACGATTCTCGACGAATTTGTCTTAGTCGTCGAGTCAAACTCGACGACTCTCGACGAAATTCCTTTGGTAACGTTTGCCCGACTCCATCCTGCGTGGTGATTGGTAACCCTTACCAACACAGTCAATCTTCCAACTTCTCCACATGCTCTTATGTGCGACCCTGCAGGCTCATATCGCGTTGGCAGTGAGATTATATGTTTGACCACTTCTAGATCACCATGATAACTCGAACACGGACTTGTTGTATTTCCGCAGAGTCCTCATGGTTAGCGACCTTGCCTTGGTGGTTGGCGACTTGGCTGGGGTTCTTGCTGTGATGGTGCGACCTCAGCGGGCTTGCTCTGGTCTTGTCCCGATGGCTTGTTCTTGTGTCCTCAGCTTGGCGGATACACTTGGTTCTCGCTGTGAGTTAGGGCGGTTATCCTATCGACTAGGGCAATGATCACACTCCTCTCCGTGCCTGTAAATAGGACCCCCCTGTCGCATCATAGATATCGAGTGAGCAGTAAGTGAAATCGCGGAAAGGTACTGCGGTTAGGTTTTTTCTATCTACGCGGTTTGAAGAGGTTTAACCGGTTGTGCTGTACAGGTTGTGCGGATTGCGCTGAGGAGCCAGGGACTTGGTTTTGACTTCGGTCAGGGTCAGTACCGATTCTGCGGTTTGCAACCAACGGATATCAGTAGGTCGCGGCTTGCGACCAGGCGGTCTTTTTCTTTTGTAACTTGTTTCCCAGTTTAATAAGTTATCCACCTCTAGCGGCTTGTTCTGTTCGGTGGCAGCAGCAGTCCACATGATCTGGCAGGCTAGGCGACCTCGCGGTTAGGCGGCTTGCAGTTCAGCATACAGGGTTCCTTTCAGCACTGAAATAACGGGCAGTCCGTGCGGCTTATTGTGGTCTTGCGACCAGGCGGCTTCAGCGGACTACATAGCAGTTAGCAACATAGCCAGTGGTTACTCCTTGAGTCCGTGCAGTTTATTTCTTGCCCTGTATTTTTCTGCTTCCATTAGATTCATTGGCAATCATATCTCGCCATGTATACCTTGCTTTGTAAAGATTTTTTATAAGTACAATATTCTTTCTCTTCTAGTTGCTTTTGGTTTGCTTGGGCTCAATTTGGTTGAGTGTTCCTGCGCTTGGTGTCCCATTTTCCGCTATCATAAATTTTTACATGGTATTAGAGAGATCAGAGGCTGAGCAGTGATCAACCGTCAGTTTGCCTTATTGCTTCTGAGAGTCTAAGCTTACCAAGGTGATTGCAATGGAAGGTGGATTTGCAAGGGGTATTAGAATTGAAGCTCCTTACGACGACTAACTTCAAGAAGTGGAAGTCATGTATGGAGAGATATCTTTTGGGCGAGGACCTTTGGGAGGTCGTTTGTGGAGACAAAAGGTAGGAGGTTACTGCTGCTGCTAGTGCTGAAGCGGTGAGAGCTTGGAGGAAGACTAACATGAAAGAAGAGTTTACTCTTAAGCGGACTATCTCACCGGAACTCTTCGACCACATCATAGGATGTCAGTCTGCTGTACAGAGATTTGCACTTCCCTCGATGGGTTGTTCAATAGGAATATTGTAGCAAGGCTACAGTTTCTTGGAAAATGAGTTGGCAAGGGTCACTCAAGGAGATCTGCCCATCTCGACGTTCTTCCTGAGGATGAAGAATTTGTGCGTTGAGATTTCAGCACCGGACCCTGATGAGCCTATTTCTGAGGCGAAGCTGAAGGGGCATATAATCCGCGTATTACAGAAGGAATATGTGGACTTTGTCACTTCTGTTCAGGACTGGGACACTCAGTCGTCTTTGCTAGAGCTAGAGAACCTGTTGGCTTCGCAGGAAAGCTTTACAAGACAGATGGCTGGAGTCACTGTCTCTGAAGGAGGCAGTGAGGCACCCTTCTCAAGGGAAGAAGAAGAGGTGGGAGAAGAAGAAGACTGAATGCTGGTGATGGTCCTTCAACGTTTTATCAGCAAGAGGGGAGTGCTGCTCCTAAACGTGATTGGAAGAAGAATACGAAGGATTGGCTTAAGTGCTATAGGTGCAACCAACCAGGTCACTTCAAGAAAGACTGTAAGGTCAAGCTGCAACTGGGACATGTTGTAGAAAAAGAGGAGGCTAGGTTCCAGTACTGAGGAAGCTGGATGTGGGAAATGTGTTCATGACGGGCATGTGTTGTCCATGCTTTGTCCACCATCGACTATAAAGATGACTGGATTGTGGACTCGGGGTGTAGTCACTACCTCACTGAGGATGAGTCAAAGTTCTCCTCTATGCATACATTCTCAGGTAACGAAGCTATCATTACTATTGATGATACTGTTCATGCAGTCGAGAGGGAGGGTGTCGTGTTTCTTTAGGTAGTGATATTGGTCCACTCACCTTAAGGAGCGTCTATCACGTACCGGGCATGAAGAATAACCTCTTCTCTATGACCAATGTTGTAGATGCAAACTATCACGTTCTGTTCGGTCCAATAGAAGTGAAGTCTCTCCACAATGTGTCAGCGGTTAAGGCTGACGTTGATCATGTAGGGAGAAGGTTTAGGGACTTGTTTGTATTATCAATAAGTTCTTATGTTGATCGGTTGAGGGCCAATGATAGTGCAACTATCTGGCATGTGCGGCTGGGACATGTTAGGGATGGATAAGTTAAAAGCCATGGCAGTGAAGAGCCTTGTGAAAGGCTTGCTTAGGTTGTTATCCTTCGGCAATGATCATGTCTGCGCAGGGTGTCAATATGGAAAGGCTCATCTCCTTCCGTTTAATAAGTCTCAAACAATGTGTAAAGCATATAATTGGAGTGTATCCATGGTGATCTGAATGAGGTCGACCATCACAACCAGCCTTGGAGGCAGCAGATAGATTGATGACTACACGAGGTACACTTGGGTGTACTTTATGAAGGAGAAGTCAGACGCATTCCGTTTGTTTATGGAGTTCAAAGAGCTAGTGGAGGTTTAGCTTGGCCTGCAGGGTCAAGAAGTTGAGAACATACAACGGAGGTGAGTTCGTTTCAACTGAGTTCTCTAACTTCTGTAGGAAGCACGACATCTAAAGGGAGCTTACTTGTGCTCATACTCCACAACAAAATGGAGTTGCAGAGCGGAAGATCCATCATTTGACGGAAAACCTGTAAGTGTTGGCTTCATGCCAAAGGCAGTCCAAGGTCCTTCTGGGCGGAAGGGATGACCTGTATAACTTATGTCAACAATCGGATGCCTCTTAGTCTGATCAACAAGGAAGTCTCCTCATGAGATGATGTTTAAGGAGAAGCATGAAGTTGGATACCTTCAGGTGTTTGGATCTACTTGCTATATACACATCACAGATGCTCTCAGGACAAAGTCGGATGCAAAGGCAAAAAGCTTGTTTTTATGGGCTATGACGAGCGGAAGAAGGGGTGGAAGTGTATGGATCCAGTGACGAAGAAGTTTGTGGTTTCGAGAGATGTGGTCTTCGACGAGCTGACATCATATGGAGGTGGCTCTTCTGTGGAATTGCAATAGAGTGGGTCAGATGATGGGCATTAAGGAGGCTGCTAAGGATCTTCTGGTGGAGTTTCCTGTGTCACCAGGAGCTCTATGTGTTTCTAACTCCGGGGTAGAGGCTTCTGGTTCAGGAAGCAGGGGAGCTATGCTCCAAGTTTGCCCGGGAATGGAACTGATTCAAAAGAAGGAGCAGAGGTGGTTAGCAAAGGGTCATACTCTTCGGAGATCAAAGAGGACCATTAAACCACCGTCTCGTTATAGTGAAGGAAGAGCGGTGAGCTTGGTCTTTTGTTTCTTCGCAGGCCCTCTGGACGAGCGAGAGCCTTCTAGCTTTGATGATGCTACTAGAGTCAAGGAGTGTGAAGGAGATGGTTGCCCTCAGGAATAATGAGACGTTGGAGCCTTGTGCCCAAGGTCGATGACGTTACTCCTGTGACATGCAAGTGGGTCTATAAGCTGAAGAAGAAGGCGGATGGGAGCATTGAGCGGTACAAGGATCGCCTTGTAACTCGAGATTTTTCTCAGCAGTACAGAGAAGATTATGAAGAGACGTTTAGTCTTGTGGCAAAGATGACTTTAGTTCGGATGGTGATGGCCTTGGCGGCCTACCAGGGTTGGAAGATGTGGCAGCTGGATGTAAAAAATGCCTTTCTTTACGGGGAGATTGAATAAAGACATCTTCATGATTCAGCCACTTAGGATATGTGTCTAAAGATCATCCAGGATATGTCTGCAAACTCTGGAAGGCCCTTTATGGTTTGAAGCAGGCTCCGCGGGCATGGTATGGAAAGATCGCAAAATACCTCCAATTCTGCGGTTATTTTGCCTCAGATTCAGATTCGAACCTGTTAATCAAGAAAAAGGGGGAGCATCATGTCTTGGTGCTGCTGTATATGGATGACATGATCGTCATGGGAAATTCCGAGAAGGAGGTGGTTAGGCTCATGGGCAGGGCTAGCTATTTGGTTCGAGATGAAGGACTTGGGTGACCTCCACCACTTCCTTGGACTCGAGGTGGAGAGGAAAGAGAGTGGCATACTTGTTTTCCAAAGGGGCTATTCGGATCGGATCGTTCAGCGATTCGGCATGCGGGATGGGAAAAGTAGCTCTACTCCTCTTGATGTTGGCATCAAGCTTTGACGAGATGAGGGGAGGATACTTCCAGATCCTCTATTCTTCCATGCTCTAGTGGGGAGCCTTATCTATTTGAACGATTACGAGGCCAGACATTGCATATGCGGTAGGCCGAGTAAGTCGGTATATGGACGGAACCTCGGAAGCCTCATCTGATGGCAGCAAGGAGCATTCTGAAGTACGTAAAGTCCATTTCTGACATGGGTCTTCCTTCATGGGAGAGACACATGGCTTCAACTTGCACGACTATACAGATGCTGATTATGGGGGAGATTCAGACGACTGGAAGTAAACATCCGATTACGTCCTCACATGTGGATCAGCAGGGGATTTCTTGGTGCAGCAAGAAGCAGGATTCGGTGCCCGTCTCCACTACGAAAGCGGAGTGCAAAAGGCTTCGACCTTGGCAGATCGAGAAGCCATCTGGATTAGAAGGCTAGTAGAGGACGTCCATGAAAAAGTGCGCGGTCCTACTCTACTATGCAGTGACAATGAGAGTGCCCTGAAACTGGTTAATAATCTAGTTTGTCCATGCACGGACCAAGCGTATTGAGATTGAGCACCATTTCATTCAGTAGAAGGTGTTGGAGGGGTCTCTTGTGGTTTGGACATGTGCGGAGCGAGGACAACATCATAGACATCTTCACGAAGCCGCTGTCGAATGGGGACATTTACTCGGTTACGGGGATTGCTAGGACTGGTCTCCACTTCTCACTTCAAGGGGGAGTGTTGAATTTTTTAAAGTGAAAGTGGGTGGCCTGGGTGGTCTGTCTGTGCGGCCTGTGCTGATAGAGGGCGGTGACCTGCCAAGTCGGCTTGCTTTTGGCTAGCGGTTTGTTTCCCTGTAGTAGCCATGGGCGGATAGGATGTTTATCCTCGGTTTTGCCGGGTTTGGTCGGTGTTGTGGACTTGGTCTTGGATCTACACCAAGTCTAGGGTGGATCAGTCTGGTTAGTCATGCATTGCTCGCGGATTGGTTATTTGTCTGCTGAGCTCGACATCTGTCATGTTCTGGTTGCAAGCTCGAGGGGTGCGGTCTGGATCTGTGTCTGCAGGAGTGCGAACTGGTTGTGTTTCCGTAAAGTCGGCCTGGTTGACGACCTTGCCTTGGTGGTTGGCGCTTGGTTGGGGTTCTTACTGTGATGGTGCGACCTCAACGGGCTAGCTCTGGTCTTGTCGCGACGGCTTGTTCTTTTATCCATAGCTTGGCGGATACACTTCGGTGCTCGCTGCGAGTTAGGGCGGTTATCCTATTGACTAGGGCGGTGATCACACTCCTCTCCGCGCCTATAAATTGGACCCCCTGTCACATCACAGATATTGAGTGAACAGTAAGTGAACTTCGCAGAAAAGTTGCTTGCGGTTAGGTTTTTTCTATCCGCGCGGTTTGAAGAGGTTGACTGGGTTGTGCTGTGCAGGTTGTGCGGATTACGCTGAAGGAGCAAGGGGGTTGGTTCTGACTTCAGTCAGGGTTAGTACGGATTCTGCGGTTTGCAACCAGCGGATAGCAGCAGGTCGCGGCTTGTGACCAGGTGGTCTTTTTCTTTTGCAACTTGTTTCCCAGTTTAATAAGTTGTCCGCCTATGGCGGCTTGTTCTGTTCGGTGGCAGCAGTAGACCGCGTGATCTAGCGGCTAGGCAACCTTACGGTCAGACGGCTTGCAGTTCAGCAGACAGAAGTTCCTTTCAACACTGGAATAACGTGCAGTCCACGCGGCTTGCTGCGGTCTTGCTACCAGACAGCATTCAGCGGCCTCCATAACAGTTAGCAGCATAGCCGGCGGTTACTCCTTGAGTCCGCGCGGCTTGTTTCTTGCCCTGTATTTTTTCTGCTTCCATCAGATATATTGGCAGTCATGTCTCGCCATGTATGCCTTGCTTTGTAAAGATTTTTTATAAGGACTAGATTCTTGCTCTTCTTGGTTGCTTTTGGTTTGCTTGGGCTCAGTTTAATTGAGTGTTCCTGCGCCTGGTGTCCCATTTTCTGGTATCACAAATTTTTACAGGGGCTTTTTGGCATAGTGCACCCCCCAATAAACACAGTTTGGTGAAGTGCGCCCTGAAATATTCTTGATGGGGTTCCCCCCCTAAGAATTTTCAAGTCAAACCTTGAAGACTTTGACCAAAAACACGAAGGAAAGCCAAACCCAATAGAGTTAGTCGTGTGGGAAAAGCAAGCGCAACTGGCTTGCACGCCGCTCAGGCACCAGTGCGCATGTGCGCAAGCCATCTCTCATGCATGTGGCCTACCTTAGCACACACGCTAACACGTGCTCCTTGCGCGCAACGCGCGCCGGTGGAGGCAACCTTCTCGGGTCGCCTAGGGGGCATGTTTGTCATTTTACGAACATTGGTGATCCAGGTGATCGAAATAGAGCGATGTTATTCACCAACTCAAGACTAAGCTTTGTGCAATTACCAATCAATTGTTAGTGAAAAGAAATGGATTGCGTGCTGCTAAGCGGAAAGGATCTTAGCTAACGCTAACGCCGCGGCTTTCAAAAAGGCCGTGCTTTCTCAAAAAATCTCTCACTTGAAGAGCAGATACAAGACAGTCTGATTTATGCAATGAAAGAAAGATTTCTCGATCCCGAACCGCTTTGAAACCAAACTCTGATCGATCAGCTAGCTCTCGACCTCCAACTGCGCTAGAAGATAGAAGAGAGTGATTCCCCTTTTCCAAAATCTGTATGCCTGTCCTACCTCTTATTCTTATGTCACTCTTCCAGAAGGGAAGGCGCGTGGCGCTCGTACTTTTTCCGCTTCATAGAGTTTTGAGACCGCTCGCTGCTCCGAAACCGGCGACCTTGACAGAAGCTCAAAAACAGGCCAGTAGTTGGTCGAGCGAAGACTACTTCTACTTATGTTATGATGGATTCTACTCTTCTTTCTGAAGGCCTATAAGATAAGCGAAGCCGCTTGGCAAAACAGGCTTTAGAGGCTAACCGCGCTTTTTCGGCGCATGGATGATTGATTGCTTGAAGATTTCAGGAGAAAGATTGGCTATATTAGTAATGAATTCTTTGCCTATTTTCTTAGGCTAAATTCACGAGAAGGCATCTGCTACTAAGGAACGTAGTCGCTAACGGGAGAGGGAAAGACTGACTGACGAAGCAAAGCACCTACCAGGTTTAGGATATGGAAAACTTTTCTCAATCACCCAGCGCAGATACTATAACATCGGCAACAGAACAGCGGAGCGGAGAATTTCACTGCACTTGCATCGGTGAAATGAATCACACAGCGGATGAAATAGCATAAAAGCTATAAATAAGCCCTCAGGCCTTCATTTGAAGACAAGCAACTCCAGAGAGTAGAAAAGGCTCTGAAGTTTTTCAGCGAGAACGTGAGACTTAGATCGTTCCTCTACTTGGAACTGGCTCCGCTCCCTCTCTAGTTCGCTCAATGCTCAACGTTTGCTTAGACACTTTAGAGAGCCCGAAAGAAGGCATAATATAATGCTCTCGCAGACGCTCTTAAGGATGCATCATGAAAGCTACGTGGACTTGGCTTTTTCTTTCTTCTCCTTGTACTCAAAGTTTGTAATAGAGAGGTGATATGTTACTCTTTGAGGAACTCCAAACACTTGTAAATGAATCTAAATAGTGGATTTCAGCCTGACACAAATCTGGTCACGTGGTTTTCACACCTTTTTGGGGTTTCCACAGTAAAAAAAGTATATTGTCATTGTTGATAAATTTTCAATTTACTATTTGTGCGCCCAGTCCGAACTCGGGGCTAAGGCGGTCTAATTCTCCGAAATAGAGAAAAACTTGGGTGATCCGCAATAGTTTGGCGCCATCTATGGGAAAGGTGTTCCCAACTCGGCAACAATTTTTTTGAAAGCAACGCTTGCCTCGCACAAGCACTCCCGATCAACAACAATGGTACGAGGATTTACTCATGCCACTAACTGGGCAACTCTAGAGGAGTATGCCAAACAATCCCTCGCTAGCTTGGTTACAAAGGAAACACCCCACTTCGGAAAAGATCCAACATAGCTGCATCACCAACATCTAGGGCAAGGACACTGACATCAGATAGAAGAGCGTCAAGCGAAGGTGCTCACCTTGTCCAAGGGACTTAGGGGCCCATCGTGCCACTAACACGACAGTAACACAAGGAGGTCAACCATCGCCTATCCCAAGTCAAATAAAGCCGGAAAATGCTTCCCGCTCCAAATACCCCGTCGTAAATGAGTTGTCCGACGATGACAACTATGCGAACCTCATGTTGCCCGGTAGGCTTCCTAGGCACGTGCATGGTAACTTTCACGCAACGGTGGAAACTGCCACTCAGACCGATAGGCGACTCACTCGCAAGGAAGTAAAGTGCATGATCGAAGGAGGAATATGGGCATGATAGGCACCATGACACAAAAATGCACCACCCTGTTCACCACATCTCCCCTCTGGCTCCACAGGTCCTTGTGCATCCCATTTTGCTTGGGTTCAAACTTAGTAACTTTGAGACATTTGATGGGTCAGATGACCTCTGGAGCACGTCAGAACACTTTTCAACGATCATGCGCATCTACAATATCCCAGATCTACTCATGTGTCAGGTATTCTCAATAAATCTAAAAGGAGAGGCGTGCACCTGGTTCCATTCTCTGAAAGTGGGAGAAATTAATAACTTCACAGAGCTAACTCAACTTATCACGAATCAGTTTACCGCCAATCGGAGAATCATTTGAGATCCTTCGTACCTCTCGGGGATTTGATAGGCTTAGTGAGATTCACTCAAGGATTTCTTTCGCCGTTCACTACAGAGGCACGACAGATTTCAGGGGTTAACCCCGAGCTCCTACCCTGTATTCTCCTCGGAAGACTCCGATCAGGAAAATTTTACTCCATGCTAAGAAGGGAAACCATGCCCAGCTACCTTGACCTCATTCACCAAGTCGAGGCTCAAAACGTGACAGACAAGGCAATTGAGGTGCATGGTCTACAGTTCGAGGGAAGTTTAAAATGGAAAAGTGATCAAGAGCCTCCACCTGATCCCAGGGGGAGCAATATGCCTGACAATGACTCCTGCCGAGCTGTGGGCACCACCAAAGTCAAACCTACACTCCCCTCAAAGACCTCTTGAACATACGTACTCCTTGACATCCGCAACGACGGTGTTGTCAAGAGGCCCATGCTACTTCCTCTAAACACTGACAATAAGTGGCAATATTATGATTTCCATTGTAACATCCCACAAACAACCAGACCCCTAGGAAGTTTTTTTCATGACTAGGTCATGACAAAGCTCTAAGAAGACCAAGAGGACTATGAGTGCCTAGGTAAATAGGTGAAATTACCTTGGTCTTGTAAATAGTAATTTCCTGTTACCTAGCCTAGGGTTTGGCTTTTGGGTCCCAACCTGACAACTTTACCCCACCAAACCACTTCCAATCTTATAGGGACCCTTTAGAGCCCTTACAACCCATTTGGGGTCAACCAAGGGGGCCAGGTTAACAACCCTAAACCCTAACCCTAGTTTGGTCAAATTGCTCCTAACTTGACCCAAATTGATTGCACCAAGCCACAAATGGACTTGGGTGGTGGCAAGGGACTCAAGACACATGTTTGACCAGTCAACCCACTAACTTGTCCAAGTCAAACACCCTCAAGTCAACCTTGGTCAAACTAAGCTCAAAATGGGGAAGAAAGTCAAACTAACTTCAATCCAATTAGGCTAGGCCCAATTGTGATGGCCCACTAGCTACAATCAATGGGAATTACCTAAAGAGCCACTCAAATTCTGGAGGTGTCTAGGAGAGAGAAAATGGGGGTTTCATTCATGGGAGGAGAGAGAAAGAGGGGGGATTAATGGTGAATACAAAGAGGCTTCCCCATTCCTCTTCCCTAAACCTCCATTCCTCTCCCCTGACCCTTGAGAAGAGGCTTCCCCATTCCTCTCCCCTGACCCTTGAAAATTGCCATCAATTCCAACTAGCCAAGCATAGGAGAGGGCACCAATTCACCATGGCTGAATGCCCCATTCATGGCCATTAATGGTCATTCAAGGATTGCCTCTCTCACTCCCCAAAACAACCCTCCATCAGTTTTAAAAGCTCTCAAGCAATCAAAACAAACTATTACATCACTTCCTTAGGTGGAGAATTGAGAATTCGGTAAGGGAAAAGATTGGAGGTCGTCGGCCATGGCACACATCCACCACACTCCCCGCCAAGCCCACCTGCAGGTCTAGTCCTCTTCCTCCTCCTCTGTGCTAGATCTGTAGATCATTAGGTGGAGAAATCATACTCAATTGATCTCGATCAGTGAGAAACAAATTGAGTAATTTCCATGAAAAACCAACCCCTCAGATTCGCAGGAAACGGCCTCTCCGATGGTTGTGCCGCCGCTAGGCGATATACACCACCTCAATGGAGGTGGTGGTGGTGGTGGCCGGCCAGGGAGGTGGCTGGTTAGCCGGGAAGATGAGTTTGAATTGCTTTAGGAAGATACAATCCTG
This sequence comes from Platanthera zijinensis, assembly GCA_039513925.1. Classification (NCBI taxonomy): domain Eukaryota; kingdom Viridiplantae; phylum Streptophyta; class Magnoliopsida; order Asparagales; family Orchidaceae; genus Platanthera; species Platanthera zijinensis. The sequence continues at coordinate 65,917,025 of CM077084.1, read as the reverse complement.
GCCCTAAGCTCATCGGGGACGATGACCAGGAGTCGTCGGATTGAGCTTGATCTGATAAGCGCAGGCTGAGTGACTTTAATTTTAATATTATTTACATTTTGTCACGCCATATCAATCATATTGTTTTAATTATTAAAAATATCTAAATGCATTTTCTATAAATATGTCCAACATAGAAAACCTAGCCCTTTGGTGTTTAGTTTAAGACAATATTTAAATCAACCCATTTGGACCACTGGATTTCCCTCATCACTCATTTTGGTGCAAGGTGTCCAAAGGCTAACTAGAAATTAAAATGAGTGCCCCCAGTGGCCCACTCAATCAAATGGTTTTAAAATTTGACCATAGGCTAGTCTGGTCATGTCCCCCAACATATCATAAAATCAGTATTTTTGGAGATGATTTTTCCATAGTTTTTGTAATAATTTAATAAAAGTGAGGATAGATACATTAGAGGGGGTGAATAGAGTATTCAAAAATTATGACACCCTACTCAACTCCTTTAGATTAATTTGCGGAATAGTTTATAGGTTTGAAACCCTAGAGCCTAACATAAAGGAAGTACCAAGAGAAAAGCTCTGTAAACAGTTGAGCTTTGGTCCTATCCCAAACTCCTAGTATTTCTATTCACAACCACAGGATAAATTAATTAAGACCAGAGACACAAGGATTTATAGTGGTTCCCTCTAAATAGTCGTCCATTTCTATGGTATCCACTACAGGTTTTTGTTCCTATAAATCTGCTTCAAGATAAGTAGACAGCTTTTGATTAGGAGCAATCCCACACAGGTTGATCAGGTGCCCTTCCAGTTCACTTTTGATTAACCCTTTATACAGATGGGGTAACCAGTTTAAACAGTGAGAAGCAAGTCAAAGTTGAATCAAGGCTCCCCCTGGCTTATCCAGGAAGAAGTCTTGCTTCAGGGGTAATAGGCAGAGAGCTAGAAGGAGCAGCTTGAAGAAGACTTTAATTTGTAATGGATGTTCTTCTTCAATTTTCTTCCTTCTTCTTCTTCTTCTTCTTGGGAGAGTGAATGTTCACATAGTGAAGAGAGAGTGAAGAAGGTTGATCTTCTCAGTGATCAACCTGTATATCTTCTTGAATTGAATCAATGAATATCTGTGTTGACAAACAAGGTGAAACCTTGGAATTTTGTCCTTCCTACTACTGGGCTGCATTGTTATCACTTGAAATACTAAAGAAAGTCCCTAAACTCTTTACAGGAGTTTTGTGTCTAGTTAAAGAACAGCATTAAAGCAAAAAGATATTTCAACTAATAAGACAAAAGACTTTGTCAGTAAAACTTTAGGGTGGGGCAAAGATGGAATGCTATAAAATTAATGAAATAATCTTTAATAAAATATGCTAAATTAACTAAATCAAAGAACAGAAGGAGTTCAAACCAGAAGATTAGATCCACGGAGATCTGCAAACCGCAGAGATCGTCGATTCAAACAGATGTCAAACGAATAAATAGTGAACTATCAAAGGATATAATTATCAGGATAGTCACATCAAGAAGATAGTCCAAGTCGAACTTCAACACAGAGTGCTCAAGATAGTCTTTGTAACTATCAAGGAAGTTTCATAGGATAGAACTATCAAACAAAACAGAAGCACTATCAAACGGATAGGATAATTTAATTAGAATTTTACCAAGCAAAACAGATGAGTAATCCTAGTCCTATCACTGTTTGGTCAAAAGAAGTCAAGCTGGGTTCGATCACGAGGCAGATTAATATAACAAGAGTTAACTAACTCAGAGATAGACATCTGCTGAAATAGTCGACCAACTTAGACGATCCGACCAGTATCAAGTGCGGCGTTAAAATACAAAAAACAACTTAACCAAATTTTCATCTGTAAGTGATAACCCCACAATCTAACCAAGTATTGAATGATAAATTTTGTCATGAAACTTCAAATCCAAACTAGGGTAATAATAATTCATTCATGGATTAAAATAGTATATGGACTCTACTAATGTTATTTATGTATGTAAATTTTATTATAATTTTTGGTTGATGTTGAGAATCAACCAAACAAGATATAGTATTTTCTTTATAACTCTAGAAATTGTTGATTGTAGAAATAAATTGTTACAGGACAAACTGAGTAATGAAAAATTATGAAACCTGGTCAGTAAACTTTTTAGGCCACTATAATGCTTTATTAATTTTATTGCAATTTTTGAGAGTAATTAAGTAGAGGTTCCTTAACAAGTTGCCCTAAGTAAAATTTTATTCATTTATTTATTTATATGGCTAAAAGAAATTAGAAGATTATGAAATTTGGGCAGTGACATTTTCTGATCATTATATGCCTCTGATAATTTTATTATAATTTTTGGATGAATAATCTTGTACTCTCTTTGTTAATTATTGTTTTGATCAAAAGATTTATATTTTTATTTAAGATGAAAATTATTTTGGAAAAAATCATGGAATTCATACCTTGCTGTTATTTAGTCAATAAGAAGCTGTGAAAATTTTGGTGAGATCATTGCATATCAGAATCTTATACTTCATGTTCAAAGCCATAAGAGACATGATTATAGGAAAATTATTAAAAGGCTGATTTAATTAGGAACAAACCAAATACTGGATTTGAGCACGACATGTCGTGGTAGACCCCTAGAAATAATCCTAAGATTATTGACAAAGTAAACTGGAGTATTCACTTTCATACACTTAAGCTAGTTCATTTGGTCTATATACAGTGAACTGAAGTATTCAAACTAGAATTGTAGGCCTTACATGGGTGGTAATATAGTGGGTGCACCTAATTTGGGAGGAGTCTTGATGAGGTCACCCTTAGAGCTAATTGCTAGGTAGTTTGGGTACCAAGGAGATGGAGTTGTGCTTGGGGCTGACGAAGTATCGTCTTTCCCCCTGAAAGTAGTAACTCACTTAGGGTTAGCTTAAGAGCAATATAGGAAGGGGTTTGGTAATAAGTAGTTACCCATAAATTTAAGTACCTTGAGAAAGGGAGCTTTGGGCTTCAATCCATCGTAGTTCCTAGTGTCCTCGAGAGCCCTTTACCGGGCATGTTCTGGGCAGTCCAAGGTTAACCCTAAACTATATGAATAAGTCGATTAAAAGATTAACCAATAATAAATCATCATCACATTCACTCACCCATCATTTTGGGAGGATAGTTGTTTTAGATTTAGGAGCAGTGGACTCTGTGTTTGATAGAATTGATGGCTTAGTTTGGTGAGCCGATGGCTAGGGAGCTCCTTATAGCATGTGTGCATGTGTATTAAGTGGCGGGTCCTCGTTATTAGACAGTCATTCACACCGACGTCGATACGTTGACTCAGCAAGTGTTAATGTTCACTTAGCCCATAAAGACTGGTGGATTTGCCAACACTAGTACAAGAGACTCCATAACACCTAATTGTGGGTGTACCGAGTAGTACGCGGGATCTAGGCTGGGTAGTGTGAATACTGACCTAGGAGTGGGGAGGCCCAACCCACTGCCTCTGTTTTCCACTGCGAGAGGTACTTAATAGTTTAGCTAACTCCAAATGTGGGAACTAAAGGTCTGTGCGCAAAGAGTCGGGTGGGTGCGTTGCACTTGTGTGAAACATATCATCTAACATGCATAACATTTCATGTCATACATAACATCGCATAAAACATCTACCCATAATGTATAAATTATTATGGGATCTTTTAAACGTTAAGCCTTGCAAAATGACCTCTTAATTTACAAGTTTGTATGAACATTCTTATAAATTGAGGTTACATTCTCTGTGATGATAGTTAACTGCTCTACCTTTACTTTATTCTATTGTTTCCATTGTGCCGCTCCTTTACTTTCTGTTTCATTTATATACCTATCATTATGGTGATAGATACTTCTAGCATATGGTAGATAGGACCACTATCGCATGCTCTTGATTACTCTCCACTTTCAATACCTTCCTCTTCATCCTCCCTTGCACAGTGCCTAGGTGTCGCGGGGGGGAGGGGGGGGGGACCAAGACTTAGTTTAAACTAACGACCAGATGGGAATAACACCAGGGACTCCAGCTGGGAGATAGGATGCAGTTCCAGGGGACACTGCCCAACCAGGGTACGGTGCAGGAGGAGGTGAACCAACCTAATACAGGTGTTGCAGCAGCAATATCCAGGGGATCCGTGAGTGACTAGTAGCTTCTCTTCCGCGAGTGTTATGTAGTGAGGATTATATGTACTGGGCAGGAGTGTTGAGTAGAGTGCACAAATGTCACACACAGAGGGGGGTGAATGTGCGTGACTGAATTTTTAATTTAAAGTGGTTTGGTTTTTTATATTTTTTAATATAAATATGAGTATCAAAATTTCTTAACGTAGTTTTTTTTATTACTCTCTTTAATTTCAAATAATTTTTATACTTAGCATCTATATATGTAATATACTATGAGATATTTTAAGAAGATAAACTCACTAAATTTGATATCTCAAAATTCAAATACAAGAGAGAAAGATCATAAATTTTCAGACACAATATTGTTTACAAAAACTTCATATCTCATAAAATTACACAATGTTAATTCAAATAAAAAATTGAAATACTTATAACTTTAACAAACACTAAATTCAGAATACTATAAAGATAATGTTCTTAAAAACAGTTAAAAGGATTTTTTAAAAGAAAACTTGGATTTAAAGTTCTAGACTTCTTTTGCAAAGAAGTGAGTTCAAAACCAAATGATTAAATGCTCCTTACCCTGTCTCTACTTAGAGTATGAGAATGATTTCACCTTAAAAGTTCACACTTGAGTGAAACTTTATCTTCTTTGAAGAACTCTCACAATGGCTCTCTCCTTGTCGAAAACTTGGAAGAAATTGATTCTTTCTCCACTTCAAGTCTTGGACTTGAATAATCCTTCAATTCTCTGTGAGAAATTAAAGTGTGCTCCCTGATGAAGCTTTCGTACAGCAGCCCCAAACTCCTTGAGTCTCACGGCCAGTCCTTTTCTCCTTGAAGAGTCGGCCAAGCAGTTTTGGCCTTGAATGAAGTTCGGCACCTCCAAAACTTCACCAAATTTTTGCCTAGATTTTTTCTCCACTTAATCCTGCAAAAGCCACTTACAACACACTCATAAAATGAAGATTTTTTAATCCTCTTAAATTGACCGAACATTGCCGTTTCCAAGTGTCTTAAATCAAAAGATGCGCCTCTTGGTGGATAACCACCACAACTGCCTAAAAATTCGGAATTCACGGCCCCTTTTTAAAATCAGTTTTTACTATAATTCGTATATAATTAATTTCGAAAATAATAAACAAATGCCATGCATCCATTCATAAAGGAAATGACTATTAGATAGTAACAACTCGTTACTATTTTTAGACTTAAATAAAATTCGGCCAACCAAAAAATCAGAAAAATAGTTGTCTAAAAAAATTATTTTCAGCCATGATAGAATCAAAAAAATGAGAAAGGTCCAACTTAAAAGTTTTTTGTTTTTATGTTAACTAAAACTTGTCTCAAGGAGTCAACATCAAATAATGACTATTTAATGGACCAAATTCAATTCTAGACAGGCCACGCTGCAAAATTCAGAAAAAAACATAAAACTGTTTTTCTTAACTTCTTATTTCATGAAAATGTTTTACTTCTTAAGTAATGTTATGCATGGAAGCATGAGAGACAATAGCAATGATAATTATTATAACAATGACTATTACATATAAATAAAAGTCATGTATCAAATGGAGGTTACTCATGCAATAAACTCACACAACTTCAAAGCACATATATAACACACACCTGCAAATTAATAATAGTCTTCTTAACACAATATAATATGGTTAGTAAATAACACACAAGCAAAAAAAAACACAACATCGACATCAAGTCCATGAAAGTCTGCTCAATAGTTTTACTTGAAGAAAACTTCTTCCTGCTAGGAGACGAGTACCCCTCTCGGTACCATTTATTTGATGGAAACTCATCATCTTTTTAAAAGGGATTATTGTAAAGCCTTGTAAAATCCCTCCTCCTGTAAGAAAGAATTTGAGTTTGATTTAAAATAAAAAATTAATAGGTACAAAAATGACAAAACGTAATGATTTATTCATTGCTCTCAACAAGGAACCCTCTTATCATTTCTTTTCTGTGGACTATAGCATGTTGTTCAGCTTTTGATTTTATACTGACTTTATATTTATTGCATGTGATGGTGGACTGGTTTATCTCTATGGATAACGCTTCTTTTCTTCTGTGGTAAATGCATGAGTATTTGCCAGCAGAATCAACGATTTGTGGCGACAACCTCCTCGAAAGTTGGTGTCACCACAAAGCGGTGGCTCTGTGCATAAGACCCCAAAATGGGGTCTTACCACTAGTATCAGAGGGAAACCTCGACCGGAAGAAAAGAAGTCCACAAACCCTAGGACACCCCTGCTCGAGTTTAGTTTGGGGACAAACTAAGCAGCGGAAGCTATGGTGTGCCCATATAGGGAATCTCACGCAACAGTCCTCTCTTAACTATATTTACGTCAACCACCTTATAAGTGAACCTTCCCTTTTGAAGCTTATAATGAATTCTGGTGTTTGAACAGGGAACACCTCCGGTTCATAATGTTGTTCCACCCCCGCCAGTTCCTACTCCATTCCAGCAATCGGAAATGGGACAGACACTGACGACTATCTTGGAGGTTTTTAGGACACAACAGGCTCTAGTTCCTCAACCAAATCTTGGGTCAAATTGGCTGACTGCCTTCCAAGGCCTTTCCCCTCCATCATACCTGGGGACTGAGTCAGTCGTACAGACTGAGGAATGGATGGACACCATCCACGAGATGTTGGCTGGGATACGATGCCCGACTGATATGGTTGTATCCTTAGCAGTCTCATGTTTGGAGTCCCACACAAAGAGGTGATGGAAGTCTCTTCTAGACACCACCTATGTAGGATTTGTGAGCGCAGACATCACATGAGATGAGTTCAAGACAACATTTTTGGAGCATTTTGTGCCACAGACTGCAAGGGATGAGCTAGAGTACATGTTTCTATAGTTGAGGGAGGACAGCAGGTCAATTTTGGAGTACTACCGGGAGTTTAATCACTTAGCTCACTTTGCTGATTCATACCAGCCGGATGATGTCGGCTAGGCAAAGAGGTTCTACAAGGGCCTCTAGGATGACCTGAGGCAAGCACTCCTTTTCATCTCTGATGGTAGCCTGTCCCGAATCCTGGATATGGCAAAGAAGTTGGAGGCGTACCGGCTCACGATTCAAGGCAGGGGAAAAAGACCGGAAAATGACACGGTTATTAGTGGCAGGAGGGAACAATAGAGGGATCGGAGAAATGGAGTTCAACCCCGCCCAAAGAATAGATAGGAGTAGAAGAATCCGATAGTATTGGCTCCTCAGCCTATACAAATGTGAGAGATGTCAAGGCCAGTAGAAGGGACGCCTCCCCCGCCGGTGCGCTATCACTACCACCAGCCTGGAAATATTCAGATTAACTATCCCAGAAGACAAGCACCACTACCAACACCTCAGGATGCCCCACCTACACAACAATTCAGGGGTTGGGGATGTGGTCAAGGACGTGGATTCCAAGGCAGAGACCATAGGCCGGATAGATACCAGATGTATGCTCTGGATCTTTCACAACCCCGGGACCCGGACAGGGTTATAGCAGGTACTCTACCAATTTAAATCATTTCCTTCCTTTTTCCTAAGTAATATAACTGATATTAAACTAGTAGAACTAAGAAAGAAAACTATACAACTAGTCACTTAAGATTGTTTAATAAACTTAGGAATAGTAACGGTATGTAGCAAAGGCTGATCATTCCTTATTCGATACGGGGGCTGTTGGGTACATAAGAAAATGTGTACCTGATTTGAAGAAGCCTAACTTAGCTCAATGATATACATCAAGGTGTATTTGGTGTTATTTTGAGTTTATATGTGCAGGTTAAGTATATGCTAAAATGCAGAAAAAAGTTTCTAAGTCCATGTGTCGACACTTAAGAAGGCCTGTATCGACACTTGGAAAGGCTGTGTCGACACCTGGAAGCAACTGTGTCGACACACAGAATTTTTAGTCGACATCAACTGTGTCGACACCTGGAGGTAGTGTCGACACACATAATTCTTAGTCGACATCAACTGTGTCGACACCTGGAGGAAGTGTCGACACACAGAATTCTTAGACTACATCAACTGTGTCGACACCTGGAGGCAGTGTCGACACACATAATTCTTAGACTATATCAACTGTGTCGGCACACAGGACTTGTGTCGACACACTGCAGAGTTTCAACAAAGTTGATTGCTGTGAAGTGAAGTAGTGACTGTGTCGACACAAAGAAGTAGTGTCGACACATTCTACAGATGCAGTGTCAAGAAGCAGTGTCGACACAAAGAAGCAGTCTCGACACTTTCTGACAAAGACAAAGGTTCAAGAAATGACTGAAGACTCTACATCAGTGAATTCCAACAAGTTTGCTGAAGCTATCTGAACTGTCAGAGGTTCCTTAGAAACCGGATCAGCCGGTTACCATGGATGAAGTCTATATAAAGACAGATTCTGTCAAATCAAAAACAACTAATTAAGTATTGATCATTGATCAAGAAAGAGCACGTCACACAGAAAAAGATTTTTGTGAGAAGATCTAAGAAGACAGTCTGAAGAGGCAATCTACTCAGAATTTGTCTAAGGAGAATTCAAACAAGAATTCAGAAGAAACTTCAGAAGATTTGGAGATTGAGAGAGAGCTCCAGCTGTTTGAAGTAAAGAAGGAGACATTTACAAGTCTCTTAAGAAGCAGATCCTGAACAAATCTGCTAAGAAGAATTCAGATCTATTTCTGAAATCTATGAAGGAAGCTGCCAGCCAGTCAACTTCAAGGGAGATCAACCATACTGAGTTCAGATTCAAGAAGCTTTGAAGAAAGCTAAGAACAAGTTGATCTCAATAATCAGTTTTATCAAGAAGCTGATCAAGAATCCTTTTATCCCTTCTCTCTTAACAAGGGTAAGAGTAAAACTATAAAGTTTTTCAAATTCTGTAGGATCTTTCAAGATCTGAGTTGTAAGCCTGTAATATAAAGGCTGAGTGTAGGAGATATAGATATCTGAGTTGTAGGACTTGTGTCAAGGCTGAGGTAGTGCTGTTAGCCTGAGCTGTAGGAGAAATCAATCTTTGAGTTGTAGGCCTTGTGTCAAGGCTGAGGTAGGGCTGTTAGCCTGAGCTGTAGGAGTGTGGATACATTCTGAGTTGTAGGAACCTTTCAGGGTTCTGAGCTGTAAGATTTGTGGATCTGAGAAGAAGTAAGAAGTTAGGCCGAATCTAGCATACTGTTGGATAGGCGAAGGGGGAAAATGGATGTACCCAAACCTTGGGGAACCACTATAAACCAGTGTGTAATCTGTGATGTGTGTGTGATTGTGAATTCTGTGCTGTGATTGTTGTGTTAGCTGTAGAATAGTTAGATTCTCTTTAAAGAACTGAATTCTTATTCCGCCTTAAGTGAAAAAAAGAGATTAAACCTATTCACCCCCCTCTAGGTGTTTGGGTTATCTTGAAATCAAATTCTATCACGGGCATTTCATAACTTTGTTGCAAAGGATTTTGTTAAGGACTTGGACCAGGTCCAACATTTTATGTGGGTCACCAGGAGGGTGCATCTTCCCAATGGGACGAAGATCCTGTCTATTGCAAGATGCCTTCTAGAGGTGACCATCGATGGCCTAACATTCGAGGCTCCAGCGACGATCTTGAAGATGTCGTACTTTGATATGGTCTTGGGAATGACATGGCTCACCTCGAACCATTCACAAATTAATTGCCCAACAAGGAAGGTCATGCTGAGATACGACGACACCTATGCAACCTTCGAAGGTATTATCCCGTTCTCTCGCTATCTGCTTTCTTCTATCCAGGCTGTCAAGGCCCACCTGCAAAGGGGATGGGGTTTATCAGGTGTTGTTTGAGATGACCGAGGAAAAACTTCTATCACCAACTTTCCAGTGGTGTGAGATTTCATTGATGTCTTCCCAAAGAAGCTGTCAGGACTGCCAATGCACCGTGAGAAGGACTTTCGGATCCAGCTAGTGTCGGGGCTAAGCCAGTATCTAGGGCTCTATATCGGATGGCCCCAAAAGAGCTAGTGGAATTCTGGAGTCAGCTACAAGAGTTAGTCGAAGCTGGCTTCGTCAGACCAAGCTCCTCGTTGTGGGGAGCCCCCATATTGTTTGTAAAGAAGAAGGATGGGACTCTCAGATTATGCATAGACTATAGATGATTGAACAGACTGATAGTATAGAACACGTACCCTTTACCGAGAATAGACGAGCTTTTTGATTAGCTAGAGGGTGCTCATTGGTTCTCGAAGCTAGATTTGAGGTCGGTGTATTATCAACTACGAATCCAAGAGGAGGATATCCCGAAGACCACATTTAATAGCCGATATGGTCTCTATGAGTTCACGACGATGCGATTCGGCCTCACGAATGCACCTTCGGCATTCATGAGTCTGATGAACCAAGTATTTGAGGCCCATCTTGATGTCTTCGTCATTGTATTTATAGACGACATACTCATCTACTCGAGGATGGAGGAGTATGCAAGACACTTGGCACTGACTTTGGAGAAACTCCAGGAGCACAAGCTGTATGCAAAGTTCAGTAAATGCCAGTTCTGGTTGAAAGAAGTGGCCTTTTTAGGTCACATTATCAGTGGAGCAGGAGTGGCGGTGGATCCGACAAATATCCAAGCAGTGCGAGATTGGCTGCCAATCTTTATATTTAAATTGTTATGTACGTTTCCTAGCAAAACCTACCAAACAGCGGTGTCGGCACAAAAACAATTATGCGATAATACGCGTGGAAACCATCTATGCGTACCACTCAAACGAGCGGTGAGGATCAGGTCATCTGGATTTTCAATGAAAGTGGTGGTTCATGAAAAGTCAGATGTTGCCCGTATCTTTTTCTCCAAATTCCGACTTGCTCTCTGGTAAGTATGGAGTGCAATCATACCGAGCGAGCTTTCACATTACGTTTCAAGACCTAAAAAAACATGCAAGCAAGAATTAAGAAAATTACACATAGAATAAACACTCTCGACAAAGAAAACTCCATTCCGACGATAGGACAATTGAACTCGGGGCGCTCAAAGGATCCCCACACACGAATGCCTGTATCCCAAAATGCGCACACGAAAAGACACTTTCCGACATACGAAGTTTCCTAGGATTCGTCGAATACTATCAGAAGTTCGTAGAGGGATTTTCTCAGATCGCGCTCCCACTTATATCTCTGACGATGAAAGATACACCATTTGTATGGATGTCGTAGTGCGAGACTGCCTTCTAGGAGCTGAAGGGACGGCTTACCTCGACTCTCATCCTTGCCCTTCCCTCTAGAAGGGAAGGATTCCAGGTCTACATCAATGCATCCTACCAGGGAATGGGTGTTTTCCTGATGCAACACGGACACGTGATAGTCTATGCTTCCCGATAGTTGAAGAAGCACGAGCAAAACTACCCGGTACATGATCTAGAGATGGGGGCTATAATCTTTGCCTTGAAGATCTGGAGGCATTACCTCTATGGGATACATTGCGATATCTTTTCGTATCACAAAAATCTCAAGTACGCGGACATGCAGAAGGAGTTAAACATGCGCCAGAGATGATGAGTGGAGTTTCTTTTCGATTATTAGTACACAATGCACTACCACCCAGGGAAGGCGAATGTACTAGCAGATGCTCTTAGTAGGAGAGCTACCACAACAAGAGCAGAACCCCAGATGATGGCCATGGAGCTGGTTCGGTTGCTGGAGGATATGCAAATATCCTTGGTGTCCAAGGCATATCCCAAACTGTACAAGGAGTATTTAACATCGATGAGCACTACTAGTGACATACGAGATCGCATCAGGGAAGGGCAGAGGCAGGCATGGCTGGGGATTACATGTTGAAAGATGGTATACTGTGCTTCAGAGGCAGAGTATATATACTAGCACGAGATCAGATACTAGAAGATATTTTGACTGAATAACACACTAGTAGGTACTTAGTGCACCTTGAGATCATGAAGATGACAGCCGATCTGAAGAGGACCATGTACTAGCCAGGCATGAAGAAGGAGATCACCTACTTTGTGACGCATTGCGAGACTTGTTAACCCGTGAAGGCTGAATGTAAGAGCCTGACAGGATTGCTTCAACCACTGCCGGTGCCGGAGTGGAAGTTCAATGACATCGTGATGGACTTTATACATGGACTTCCTCGTTCCCATACAGGAAATTATTCGATATGGGTGATTGTTGACCGACTAATGAAGGATTTATCCCAGTCAGGAAGGACGCTCCGGTCGGAGTTCTAGTACTGAGATTTGTGGAGCAGTTTGTCCGTTATCATGGTGTACCCAGGACGATCGTATCAGATCGGGATGGTCAGTTTACGTCCAAGGAATGGAGAGCAGTACATGCTTACTTTGGCTCTCGATTGACTGTCAGCACTGCATTCCACCTCTAGATGGATAGGAAAACAAAGCGTACAAATCGGGCATTGGAGGATCTCTTACGCCAATGTATCCTGGATTGCGTGGAGCCATAAGAAAAACTGTTGTCGTTTATTGAGTTTTCTTATAACAACAGTCACCAGTCTAGTATAGATATGTCTCCCTATGATGCATTGTATGTACTGAGGTGCATGAATCCACTATCTTGGATCCAGGATAAGGATCCAAAGGCGCTTGGCTCGGAGTTTGTGGAGGGCACAGATGCTCAGATACGACTGATTCGAGACAGGATGATGGGAGCCCAGAGTAGACAGGCCAAATATTACGATGCGCGACATCATCAGGTGGAGTTTCAGATTGGTGACCGGGTATTCTTGAAGATACGCCTGATGTATATAGTCTCATGGGTTCAAGGGCGAAGGAAGCTCAATCCAAGATATATGGGGCCCTATAGGATTCTGGAGAGAATCGACCCCTTGGTCTATAGACTAGAGATACCACCCGAGTTGGCAGGCTTACATGACGTCTTCTTTGTCTCTTCTCTTAGGAGGGCTCTCCTACGACCAAAGCAGTATATTTACACTACGGCTGGCCCAGTAGAATCTATCCGATCAGTTTGCTTAAATCCAGTCAGGATAGACGATACAGAGGTACGAGTCCTACGGCGAAAGAAGGTTCCGTTGGTCAAGGTCTTGTGGTCGAATCACAGATAGGAGGAGCACACCTGGTAGCCTTTGTACCTTATGCAGCAGAAGTACCTAGAACTTGTCACGACAGGTATAACCTTAACTACCCAAGAATTTCACATTCTTTAATTTTTAGTGCAAACCCCGTTAGGAGGGCTCTCCTATGACCAAAGCAGTATATTTACACTACGGCTGGCCCAGTAGAATCTATCCGATCAGTTTGCTTAAATCCAGTCAGGATAGACGATACAGAGGTACGAGTCCTACGGCGAAAGAAGGTTCCGTTGGTCAAGGTCTTGTGGTCGAATCACAGATAGGAGGAGCACACCTGGTAGCCTTTGTACCTTATGCAGCAGAAGTACCCAGAACTTGTCACGACAGGTATAACCTTAACTACCCAAGAATTTCACATTCTTTAATTTTTAGTGCAAACCCCGTAGGACTAACCTTAATTTCGGGGACAGATTTTTTTATATATTGGGATTTGTAACTTTCCACAAATAATCAGACCCTAAGAAGTTTTTATCATGACTAGGTCATGACAAAGCTCTAAGAAGACCAAGAGGACCATGGGTGCCTAGGTAAATAGGTGAAATCACCTTGGTATGCAAATAGTAATTTCATGTTACCTAGCCTAGGGTTTGGCTTTTGGGTCCCAACCTGACAACTTGACCCCACCAAACCACTTCCAATCTTATAGGGACCCTTTAGAGCCCTTAAACCCATTTGGGGTCAACCAAGGGGGTCAGGTTAACAACCCTAAACCCTAACCCTAGTTAGGTCAAATTGCCCTAACTTGACCCAAATTGATTGCATTAAGCCACAAATGGACTTGGGTGGTGGCAAGGGACTCAAGACACATGTTTAACCAGTCAACCTACTAACTTGACCGAGTCAAAAACTCTCAAGTCAACCTTGGTCAAACCAAGCTCAAAATGGGGAAGAAAGTCAAACCAACTTCAATCTAATTGGGCTATGTTTAATTGTGATGGCCCACTAGTAGGGGTGAGGAGAGAAAACCGAAAACCGACAAAACCGATCGAACTGACCGAACCGACCGAACCGACCGAACCGCACCGATTTTGAAACCGAGCCGCCCGACTCGGTGTCGGTTTGGTCTGGAGATTTTGAAAACCGAAGGCGTATCGGTTCGGGTCGATTTTCAGGTTGTAAAAACCGACCAAACCGAACCGAACCGATGTTAGTAATTGATATTATAATAATTATAAATTATGTATATATTAAGTTCTATTTTATAATAATTCTAAAGGATGTAAATGACCTATATGAACTTGAGTTCAAGTCATGTTCAAGACCACTTAAATTTTATGACTCGGTCAGAGTCACGAGAGTCCTCTTAAATAAATGAAATAATCCCACTTACGGGTTACAACTTGCTTATCTATAGCGAATTAGCTACTTGATGATTGAATGAAAAAGCCTCAAAATTTGAACTCTATTGGGGGAATGTTGTACACCAACTTTTCTGGTAACATTATCTTCCAATGTGACCTCATTCAAATATCTTAATCATTATCTGAATTTTATTGTTCTTGAATTATGCCAATAAGCAACTTTGCCCGTAAATGTGGAGATAGTACTGTTTAATAAACGCTAATATTGATCATCACAAATTCTTCAAGTGAGCAGTCTTCAATGGTGGACACCAAACTTGTGTATATATCTTCACAAATTTCTTCAAGTGAGCAGTCTTCTGGTTACATTATCTTCATAAATTTTAATAGACATTAATTTTGATCATCACACAAAAACATTTTTATATCTTCATGTGTATATATCACATAATATCACATGATCTTATAGTAGAAACTACACCAAACAAGCTTGCAAACTCTTTCTCCATAGTGTTGTCGCAAAAAACCGACATCGAACCGCAAAAAACTGACTAAAAACCGAACTGATTATGAACCGAACCGTCCGGGTTCGATTCGGGTCGGTTTAGACAAACCAAAAACCGAGGCATATCGGTTCGGTTTCGGTTTGGGTCCAAACCGACCCAAATCGAACCGCTCGCAGCCCTACCCACTAGCTACAATAAGTGTGAATTACCTAAAGAGCCACTCAAATTCTTGAGGTAGTGACTAGGAGAGAGAAAATGGGGGTTTCATTCAAGGGAGGAGAGAAAGAGGGGGATTAATGGTGAATGCAAAGAGGCTTCCCCATTCCTCTTCCCTAAGCCTCCATTCCTCTCCCCTGACCCTTGGGAAGAAATTGCCATCAATTCCAGTCAGCCAAGCATAGGAGAGGGCACCAATTCACCATGGCTGAATGCCCCATTCATGGCCATTATTGGCCATTCAAGTATTGCCTCTCCCACTCCCCAAAAGAACCCCTCCATTAGTTTAAAAGCTCCCAAGCAATCAAAACAAACTTTTACATCACTGCCTTAGGTGGAGAATTGAGAACTCGGCAAGGGAAAAGCTTGGAGGTTGCCGACCATGGCACACCACTACCACAATCGCCGCCAAGCCCATTTGTAGGTCTTGTCCTCTTCCTCTGTGCTTAATCTATATAAAATTAGGTGGAGAAATCTGGCTCAATCAAGCCCGATCATCATGAAAAAGCAATCCCTTGGGTTCGCCGGAAACGACCTCTTCGGGGCTGTGCCACCGCCAGGCAATAGCCACCACCTCAACAGAGGTGGTGGTGGCGGTGCCCGTCCAGGGAGGTGGCTGGTTGGCCGGGAAAATGAGTTTGAAGTGCTCCAAGTAGATACAATCCTGGCCCTTGGCTCATCGGGGATGAGGACCAGGAGCCGTCGGATTGAGCTCGACCTGATAAGCGCAGGCTGAGTGATTTAATTTTAATATTATTTACATTTTGTCACACCATATCAGTCATTTTGTTTTAATTATTAAAAATAGCTACATGAATTATCTATAAATATGTCAACATAGAAAACCTAGTCCTTGGTGTAATTTAATACAATATTTAAATCAACCCATCTGGACCACTGGATTTCCCTCAGCACTCATTTTGGTGCAAGGTGTCCAAAGGCTAACCAGAAATTAAAATGAGTGACCCCAGTCTCCCACTTGGTCAAATGGTTTGAAAATTTGACCATAGGCTAGTTTGGACATGTCCCCCATGTACAACCCCGTGTTTGCCGAGTGGGCCCAGCTGGGCGAGCGATCCAAGACAATCGGCTCGTGCCAATGTAGTGGCCGGGCGAATCCAGGGGGTAGCTTGCCCTCCTCAAGGCTTGGGAGGTCAGATGGGCGAGCCAGCTCCAGTTCGTGCCCGTTTGGGCGAGCCAGCTCCAGTTCGCGCCTGCCTAGGCGAGCCAGCCCTAGCCTGCGCCTGCTTGGGCGAGCCAGCCCCAGCCCGCGCCTACCTAGGCGAGCCAGCCCCAGCCCGCGCCTGCCTGGGCGAGCCAGCCCCTGTTCGCGCCTGCCTAGGCGAGCCAGCCCCAGCCCGCGCCTGCCTGGGCGAGCCAGCCCCAGCCCGTGCCTGCCTGGGCGAGCAAGCCCCAGTTTGCGCTTGCCTAGGTGAGCCAGCCCCAGCCTGCGCCTGCCTGGGTGAGCCAGCCCCCGTTCGAGTCTCTAGGGAGGCGAGCTGGCCTGCCCAGGCAGTCCGGGCGCCAGCTCGCTCCCGCCTAGTAGGGTGACGAGCTGACTCGGAGGCTTAGAACCCTGTCTCCATGGCGCCCAGAGGCCAAATGACTAGGATGACCTTGAAGGGGGTGCAAATATCCTTCTAGAACAGCGGAATTGCGTTGTTAGCAGACCCAATTGGGCTACGCATAGCTGTCTGGAACAGCGTAGGTTGGCTATTTGCAGGCCATTTTTAGAAATATATAAATAGGACCAAAGGGGTACCTTAGAGGGCATGCTCACTTGTCTTCTAGCCTTCTAGCGCTTTTTGAGGTACCTTAGCCCGACATTTGGCTAAGGAGGGGAAGTGCTCAGTGATCTTCTGAGTTTGTGGTGGGTCCTCTGTGCCGGGCCCTTAGTCCAGTCCCTTGTTCTTTTTCCTTGTTGTTTTTCTTGCAGGAGATAAGTAGGTGTGTGATCACCCCTTCCCCAAGGGTGAAATCCATCGAAATCGAATTCTCGGTTTCAACATTCTGGTGCGGTGAGCGTGGAGCGTGATCAGCACAGAAAATCTTCAGCAGACTCAATGACGGGGGGAGAAGGATGATTTTCAGACAGGTCCGACTCGCCACCCCCTCCCCCTCTCACCACAGTGGGGAGGTTCGAAGACTTCAGGCAGGAAGTACTCAGCTTGGTCTAATTCGCACTCAGCGCACGTGCCGAGTGCTCGACACCAGCGACCCCAGTTCTCGCGGTTCCAGCTCTCGGCAAGGACACTCCTGGCAGGCAAGCTGGGAAGGAAGTTGCGGAAGTAGGGAGAGACATCGAGCTCCCCGGGCGGGTGCTCTTCCCCAGCTCGGCAAGCGGAGGCAGGTTTGGCGAGATGGGGGCGCGAGATCCCCCAGCTCGCCTGACAGGGGGAGGCAGTCCCTTCAGCGAGCTGGTTTCTTCTGCTACGGTTCTAGAGGGGTTCATGGAGCCCGAGATGTATTACTATACCGGGAAGGGAGACTCGGTTCAACACGTCCAATAGTTTTAGGATGTGGTCTCGATCTGACAGATGTCGGATGGGTTAAAGTGCATGCTCTTTGCCATCACTCTCAAAGAGAAGGCGAGAGAGTCGTTCCACCAGCTGCCGGCCAATTCTATCTACTACTTCGAGGACCTACGTCGGGGGTTCATGCTGAGGTTCACCACCTCCAAGATGAGGAAGAAGGAGTCTGAGTCCCTGTTCCACATCAAGCAGGGGGTGAAAGAGACCATGGGGAGCTACATCGATCGCTTCCAGGAGGAGGTCACCCAAGTGCAAGATGCCGGGACATACCCTAATGATGGCCTTCACCCTGGGGCTGCAACATGGTTTCTTTCTGATGGAGCTGAAGAGGGTGCCGCCCCTCTCCTACGAGGAGCTAATGGAGAGGGCCGTAAGAGAAGTTGACGGCGAGGCGTCGAACCCGGAGTTTGCCCGAAAATTAGCCAGGTGGGCTACCGAGGAGGAAAGGCCTAGAGGGGGCAGAGGTCAGGAGGAGAGGAGAGTTGAACACCAACAAAGGGAAAAATAATAATAACAACAGTAGTAGCCCAGGTGGGGGCATCAGGAGCCAAACCATCGGCTAGGGTGGAGGCCGGGGTGCAAGATCAAGGGCCGAGGAGAGGTCATCATGGGGGGATAACCGCCAAGGAGGTCAGGGCCAGTTTTATCCCCCAGGAGGGAGTCAAGGCCAGACACCACCTCTTCCCAATCAGGAGCAGGCTATGGCTATAGACATGGTGGAGAGGAGGAGAGCAGCGCGGAGGAGAAGAAGGGAGGTTAGAGTGGAGTTGCCCTACTGTGAATTCCATCAGGAGGAAGGGCACGTCACGACCACGTGCCCGGAGTTCCTCGAGATGAGAGGAAATAGGGAGTAGTAGCAGCAATAAGACCGCCAAGGAGTTCAGATCGAGGAGGTCCTACCTCGGGCAGAGGAGGCCAGGTGTGAAGACCGGGCAGATGTTGGGACCCGGGGAGGGATCAGAGTGATCCACGAGGGGGGGGGGGTATGGCTTCTCGCAAGGCAAGTCTCCACACCATGTACTGCAAGAGCGTTGGCTCCACATCCCAGACCCCACCCCCAGAGGAGAAGATAACCTTCTCAATAAAGGAGTCATGAGGACCCCTTTTGCGATGCTCTGGTAATTCAGACAGCAATCGAGAACTTCACCGTCGCCTGGATCCTCATCTACAACGGGAGCTCGGTCTGTAACACCCCGAAACTCAAAAGAGGGATAGGGGACGTTTTAAGCCAAGCCTGGGTTTTGGAGCAGGTGTCACGGGCGTGACATGGGCGTGTTCGGCCACGGGTCATGTGGTCGACGTTTTGACGATCGGCGATCGTTGAGTTGAGGCACACGGCCTGGGACACGGGCGTGTCCCAGGTCATGTCACGCTAGGGAGTTTTCTGAGGCTTGCACACAGGCCATGACACGGGCACAGACACGGGCGTATCACATGTGACACGGGCGTGTAGGGTGCCGTGTCGCAGGCTGTGTCCTCCTCAGTAAACAAGTGTTGGTAGTTGCACACAGGGCGTGACACGGGTCGTGATACGGCCGTGTCGCATGAGACACGGGCGTGTCGGAGGCCGTGTCGAATGCCATGTACTGGTTTTCGCGTCGGTCGAGACGGCGAATGAGCGACACGGCCCTGGACACGGGCGTGTCGCAGGCCGTGTTCGGCCCAGATTTTGTATTTCTTGGCCCCGATCATGGCCGTTCGTTTTCTCTTGATGGGATCGGACGGTGGGGAGTTGGTGCTGGCAGTTTAAACCCAGAAATAGGGTTTAGAAGCCCTCATTTCACCTGGGATTTATCTCTCTAAGATCTAGAGAGAAGGGAGAGCAAGAAGGAGGAAGAAGGCCAAGATCCGGTCACCGACAGAGCTTCGGAGCTCCAAATCACAATCTGAGTCCGGATCCGCGAAGGCGAGGCCGATACGGTGCTTTCCATCTGGCTAGATCGTCATGGCACCGAGGAAAAGCGCAAGGGTAACAATTCTCTTCTTGAGCATGTGAAGCTCTTCTTCCTTTGCATGGGAAAACCCCTCTCCCGCGAGTGTGCGGCGAGATTGTGGTATTCCTTGAGGTAGATATGTAAAGTCCCCCTTGTTAGAGTCCGGAATCGTAGTACGGACATAGGCATGATGTGTGAAGCCTACCCAGACGTGTTGGTCTGGATCAGTGATGATTTGTTGTGCATTTTTAGCCGGAGAAGACTCCGAGCATTTTGATTGTTTTTGGGTTGCTATGCGGTAGAATGCATCATGGAATCTGGGGGATTAAACCCGAGGTCACCCGGAAATCTGGACGGAAACGCATTTCTGTCATACCGGTGGCCTGGGAGCCAACCGGGTACATAGCGGGGCTATGTACCGTGTTTGAACGGTATTTGGGATTGGGGAAGCTTAGTTCGCGTCAAAGGCCAAATGGAACCGGCGGGGTGAGCAACGGGCTGGTGGACCCCTACCCGCTCCATCTGCTCGGTTAAAGTGACCTAAAGTTTTACGTGGGACTTACCGAGGTTTGGAGATCGAGTCTAGGTTACGGCTGAAAGGACTAAATGCTCACGAGGTTGCCACCCTGGGGGTGGTGGCAGAGTCAAGGACCGGACGGGGTTCGGACTGGCCCGCCGAGTAAGTGCCCTGAGAGCACATGATGTACGGCCGTGTGAGCGTGCACCTGTGATGTGATGCTTATTTCGCTATGTTGCTTGTTTTGCTAACAAGTGCAGGGAAGAAGCTTTGCCGCCCCGGTTTGGGGGCAGAATCGTTATAATTTGGTCAGCATAGCTGACTGTTGCCTTTGTTTACCACCGTGCGGTTGATTGTTGCTTGTAGGTGCTGCGGAGCCGAGAGGTAAATAGCGGGCTAAAGCCCGAGTTGTTGTGCCAGCCCTCGAAGGCCAAGTTTTGAGTGTTTTCCTTTTTGTACTCATGTGCGACCGACCTGCGTGCCGAGGTTTGGAAGATACCTTTTATTAAGCAAACACTTGTAAGGCTATAAGGCCAATATTCGTGTATTAAACATTCCTTTGTTTTTGGTTCAGTGAACATTCATGTTAGCAGGGTTCTTAATTGTGCAACTTAATAATTGCTTCCGCTAGGTGATGTGTAGGACGTTGTGATTGGTTGAATGGTTTCAATGCGTAACCAACCGGTCTGTCCGTAGTATATGGCGTCGGGCCCCGGCCGGACCTACTGTTATATACTATGTGACAGATAGGGGTGTTACAAATTGGTATCAGACTACTGGTTTCGGTCAAGCTTAAATGAATTCGTGGATGAATTCACTTTAAGGGGTGGTGAGCACATGTGTGTGCGTCATCGTTATAACATGAAAAGAACCCATGAATGTCCACTTAGGAATGAAAATACACATGTTTGAGGAACCTGCGTGTTCCTATAATTGCTTTTTGCAATTGTGTTCAGTCACTTATGGTGTTTTGAACGTCTATAGGTGTCCGGAAGTGGAGCGTGGCAGTCTGAACACACGTTTGCTGAGCAAAGTACTGCACCAAGTAACGTTCTTGAGACCCCTACGTCTTTGGAAACCATAAGAAGGGTTGTTGAAGCGGTGTTCGCTGTGACCAACGCACAACATGCGAGTAATGTGCAACCCTTTGTCCCTGAGTTGGCCCCAACATCGGGCAGGATGTTGGAGAAAAGGGCATTTGGAGGGCAATTAGGGCAGCAGATGAACATGACTGTGGTGCAGGGAGCGCATTCAGTTGACGCATATTTGCAGACGTTCCTTATGATAAGGCGCTACCCGGGCTTTGAATGGGAAAGCGAGCAATCTATAGTTGATAGATTTTATAACGGTCTGCGCAGCGAGTTGCGTATCCTACTGCTAGGACCAAAGTTATTGGGATTACGAGCTTTGGTGGAGTCAGCCAGAGCTTTGGAGGTGGAGTTGGGGAAAACTCACCAAGTACCAGTGAATAGGGTACCAAACCCTACAGATCCTATAAAGACTGTCTATCGAAAGACGCCGAGAAAAGAGGCTGGGTCATCTACTACCCAAACTACCCTCAATTGTTATTCTTGTGGCAAGAAAGGGCACCTCGCCAGAGATTATTGGGAGAGTGCTCATAAGACAAGGAAAGTTTTGGCAGGAGCAGTCAAAGATGCTATGACAAAGGATTCGGTGGTCAAGATGACAACCTCAAAATCTGGGTACCGTAGGTGGTACAAGAAGGCTAGGAGGTCGGGTCTAGTCCCTTCCTCTAGCATATCCGGAGTGACTACAGTTCAAACCCCGGATGCATGCTTTGTTTGTGGAAAGCCGGGGCACTATGCCCGGGATTGTTGGAGTGGACGCCTAATGCCCGAAAAGAAGCCGGGGGAGATATCTGTAGAGAAAGGCAAGGAGGTGGCATCCACCTCACCGCTGTTTACTCCGGCCCAATCGGGAGTGAACATCCTTGGCCATTAGGAGGCCATGTGGCCGACCGTCGGGATGTCAGGTATGGTTCTTCTTGTTAGCAAACTAGTTCCTTATGCCGGATACCTTATGCGTGGTAACTTAGAACTGGAAGTTCTAGGCTTTGTTTTTGAATATTGGTAATCCAGAGAGAGCATAGTTTCGATACGAGAACTTCGCATTCCTGTTATCCGAAGAATCTGTATCGCGCATCGGAGTTTTCCCTTCGATGGTAAAGGAACAATTCGGATGAGTTATTGCCCAGTGGTCGTCCAATGCGCGCGGAGATATAGTCTGTGCGATAAGAGTCTTATTGAAAGTCAAGGATTTGACTTTGAAAGTGAGGGTAAGATCTATCTCAACTCTAGAGGGGGGGTGAATAGAGTATTTTAAAATAATTTTTCACAGTTGAAATAAACAGCACATATAAAATTCAATTTATGATATAGTGTAGAGTGCTAGTAAGAGGTTAAAAACCAAGAAGTAAAGAGCACAGCACACAGCAGACAAATCACACAAACAAACCAGAAGACACAATGAAATATAGTGGTTCCCCAAAAACCTGGGTACATCCACTCTTCTACCACCCTTGGTAGGAATCCACTCAGGATGAGTTGATCAGGTGTCCTGACACCAATGAGCTTTTGATAAGGTGCCCAAAAACCAAAACTAGATTTTTTGATAAGGTGTCTTGCCACCACTGAGTTTTGACAAGGCTCTCAGAACCAGACAGAACTTTTGAAGGGAGTTCAAGAACCCTTTTACAGCAGGAAAAGAAAAATAAGAGTGAAGGGTGTCTTCTCTGTTCTCAATCAAATGAGAGAAGCACAAGTGGATTGATGATGTCAAAGCTCCCCCTGAGATGTAGAAAGGTTCAGGAAAAGAAGCTTTGCTCTAGGGTGATATGTCTTCAGAACTTTGATCTCCAGCAAAGGAGGGTTTCAGCAAGAAGGCTGAAAAATGAGGTGTCTGGAGTTCTGAGATGAGATTGTGAACACTTTTCAGTCAGCAAGAAGATTTTTGAAGTCACAGTTCTTCTGTTGTTCTTCTGCTATCAGTATTCTCTATTCTGTGTGTTCACTTTCTTTCTTGTCAATCTGTGTATTCTTTTTTTCTCTTGTGTATTCTGTATATCTTAAAAACACAGAAGAGAGGAATTGAAATTTTCTGAAGTTTCCTTGTCCAAGTTAGCCGTTGAGAGTCATAAATGTCTTCCAAAAAGAGTCTTGTCTTCTAGAGGAAAGTCCAGCAAACATTCTCTGAATAATTCCATAAAACTTGCTCCAGAATAAAGACAAACGGCTGGGAGATCTTCTGACATAAATGCTGATAATATTCAAAAACATTCCAAAGAACAGCAGCATTTGAATTCCTGAAAGCGTCGATCTCTCCAAAAAAAACATCGATCTGAGCTCTACGATCGTCGAACTGAGCTCAGAGATGAAATGAGACAAGCAGACAGAAAACGTCGATCTGAGCTCGAAGATCGTCGAACCGAGCTCACCGACCTGAGAAATAACTTGAAGGAGGGATCGTTGAACTGAGCTAGAAGATAGTCGAGGGGAGTTCGACGACTAAGCAGAAGCTAGCCAAAAGCAGATAGTCGATCTGAGCTCGAAGATCGTCGACCGGAGTTCGACGATTTATTGAAGTTGAGCTCAGAGAGCGTCGAACGGAGTTCGACGATTCGTCGACCTGAGCTCGACGAAAATCGCCTTAGACTTAGCTCTTCAACCTTGATCTTGGAATGGTCCTGGGGGCAGCTCCAAACCTAAGTTCTAAGCCCTAGACTCATTCTAATGTTGACCTTCTCAACTATACAACTAGGTCAACTGGGATTCCTAAGACAAGCATAGTGATCCTTACCCAAATTAGTAATAGGGTGTTCCAACAATCTTCCCCTATTTGGGTTAGGATTACTATTTACAGACAATCATAGGGAATAAAAAGCATATAACAATACAGAAGCTAATACAAAATTGCAGAGAAGATATATAGCAGCAAAGCAGATCACAGATAAATAGCAGTAGATATCCAAAGGTGGATGAAATGTTTAGCTTACACAGTTCACTTCCTTTCAGTTCCCTTTTTAAATAAAATTTCTCTATTAGGATTCTGACTTTCTTTCTTTGACCTTCTGTCATCCTCTGCACCTAGAGAAGTTTGAGATTTGGGCCTTGGAACAACAGCCTCAGGGTGCATCTTCATATAGTCTTCTGGATTGAAGAATTTCCTTGATGCATATCTCTCTAGTTCTTTCTTTCTCTGCTCTGATAAAGTAGTTATGTTTGAAGTATCCTTGCCTTGTTCTCTGGCCTTTTTTATTTGATCAAGGGCAGCCAATTCTTTCATTCGGGCTGTCCAGGACACAGGGTTGTTCTCAGGATCTTCAAAAGGAATAGGAGGTTCAGATCTGTTGATGATTTCAGAATCAGTAGAAGGAGTCCTGGAGACAATTGTGTCTTTCAGCTTGTAAGGGAAAGGACCTGAAGAAGGGTCAGAGTGACATTGCCCTTCCCTTGGATGAAGTCTATGCCCTCTCTGGCTTCCTCTAAATTGATCTCTTCTGGATTGATATCCCCTTTGATGCTGTCCCCTTTGATAGGATCTTTGATAATACTGGGAAGAACTGTGTCTGGAAACTGGAGCTTGAGGGGCTGAGCCTGAGCCAGAATCTGGAGGAGGAGGAGGAGGAGGCTGATATTGAGAAGATCCTTTTTCATATTTGTCTAGCTTTCTCTTCTTCTTCATAGCTTTCTGTTGATTCTTGGAGTATTGCATCCATGGATCAGAGATGGGGCAGTCATGCAGGATGTAGTATGGAATATCATTGGAGTCTTTGGCTTTGGCAGGAGGGACTGACATCATTGCTTTACTTCTAGCTTTTCTCTTCTTAGCAATAGTGCTAGCAGAATCATCAGAATCAGTCCTGTACTGATCATTCTCAGAACTTTGAGGTTGATCATACAGATCATCAATTCTTCTGATATGATCTTCTTGAGCTTTAAGTTTTGCAGAAACAGCAGGAGCAGGAGGAGAGAGAGCAGCAGCAGAGTAGACAGAATCAGCAGCAGACACTAGAGCAGGAGCAGCAAGAGTGGGATCTACTAAGTATGAGGCAAGCTCTTCATCAGCAGTCTCAACAGAAAGAGGCACAGTGGCCTTAGTTTCATCAGCATCAGTTGCTGGAATCATCTCTATGTCAGCAGCAGCAGCAGCAGCAATTCCAACAGAAAGAGGCACAGTGGCCTTAGACAAATCTTCAGCAGAAGTTGCAGGCAGACAGCTGAAATGGACTGTATCAAATATAGATAGCAGCCTCTGCAGATTCAGTGCAAAAGCACATCCAAGAGCTGGAGCTGGAGCAGACATATGATCAGCAGCTGGCACATCCACTTCTTCATAAGGCATCTCCCCCTGCCTTGGTTCAGAGAGAGGTGAATCAAGGCACCCAGAAGAAGGGATAGCCAGGGAGGAGGAAAGGGAGGCAAGCTTGGTAGACAGCTCCTGGACTTGCTTCAGGAGTGGAGCCAGGGAAAACTCTAGTAGAGATGCCAGCTTGGGAGCTAGCAACTCAAACAGCCTGTCTGCCAAACTAGGAAGATCCACATGCTCAAGTGGGGCTTGAGCAGAGGTAGGAGCAAAGGTGGATGGAGGGATGGTGGCTGAAACTGAAAATGTGGAGGAAGGTGGAGAGGGAATGGTTGGTTCAGAAGATGGAATTATGGAGATAGAGGAGGTTGAGGTGGAGATAGGGGAAGTAAGAGAGGGTGTGAAGGAGGGTTGAGAGAGAATGTCATGGAGCATTTGTTGAAAGGAGGAAGTTGAGGGTGGCTCAGGAGGAGTAGAGGGTGAATCATCCATGAAGGAATCATCTATAAGTGAGAAGGATGGTAGGGTGAAGGTTGAATAGGAAAAGAGAGGATGGAATTCCTCTGAGGTGGATAGTGGAGGGGATGACACAGGTGAGGAAATGGTAATTGGGGATGAGATGATTATGGTGGTGACTGGTGGTGAGGAGGTGATGGCTTGGGTGGATATGGCTGGAGGAGGGGAAGAAGCAGGCAGCTCTTCTGCTGGAGGAGTGACTGAAATAGTCCTTGTGCCTGAATGAAGTGGTGCAGCAGCCCTGGAGGGGTTTATGATCTGCCTGTCCCATTTACTGAAGAGGGCACAGGAAAGCCTCTTGGATGCATTGATGAACATGCCAGAGGAGGTTAAAAGGTCAGGGCACCTGTTGTGCAGATAGACCCCTAAGATTCTCCCACAACTAACTGCATTCTTATTGATCTTCTTCTTAATCAGAGTGAAGAAGATGGAGCCCCAGTCAAGGTGTTTCTTATCTAATAAAGCTCCCATCAGGCAGAACTGATATCTGGATATGGTGTCATGAGCTGAGTGCTTGGCCAACAGCACCTTCCCAACTACATAAGCCAGGAATTGAAATTCTATAGCCAGATTTTTCTTTAATAGCTTATGAGGGTTGACTGCATTGTGACCCATCCTATCCAGCATGGAGTCATACTCCTCTCCAGACAGTTCAATGGAGTCTTCTCCAGTACTGAGTTGAAAAACTTCTGTTAAAAGAGCCGGGGATAGAAGTACCTGAGTCCCCTTAATGGTGCCGACAACAGAATTCTCAGTCTCGTCTGTTGCGGTATAACACCACTCTTTAATTTCTTCTGAGGCGATCTTCATCCTTGTAGTCATTATTGGAGTCAGCTGTTGTTCTCTGAATAAGTTTAGGATGTCCTTGAAGCGCTGGTCGCTTCCATCGAAGGAGTTTATGTCGATGTCAAAGCCTGTGTCGAACTTCATCTTAGCAATAGCAGCACTTGATTCAGCCATATTCACCTGCAACAGAAAACCAAAAACGACCAAGCGTAGAGAATTTGGAGGGAAAAGAAAGAAAGTTGCAGAGTATGAAAGCGCAAAAGGAGAACGACGGCTGAAAGAAAGATTTTATATTGGGGTTCGACGGCGAAATGGAAGATCGTTGAGCTCAGCTCGACGAAACGTCGAGCTTAGCTCGACGATTTGGGCTACAGAGGGAATCTGAAGAGTCTTCAAAATCGGCGATCTTCGTTCGATGATGTTGAAAAACGTCGAGCTCAGCTCGACGGCCTCTGATCAGAAAGAGAGAAAGCCTAGTTCTAGCGAGGGCTCTGAACTCAGATCGACGACTGCAAAAGCGTCGATCTCTGGTCGACGATTTTTGGAAAATCGTCGATCTCTGTTCGACGATTTTGGGGAAAACGTCGAGCGCAGTTCAGAGTCTAAACTCATTCTACAGACACAAAAAGAAGGATTTTTGGCCTAGTCTTGGTCTGTTTTAGCTTTTCAAAATCTTGTAATTTAATTAAGGCTTCCTCCATCTAACATGCCTAACTGATTTAGGAAGAAACTGTGTTTCTTTTCATCCAAAGGTTTGGAGAAAATATCTCCCCTTTGAAAATCAGTAGGAATATATTGAAGTTCAATTTTATTTTTCTCTACATTATCTCTTAGAAAATGATGTCTAATTTCTATGTGTTTTGTCCTACTATGGAGGACTGGATTTTGTGCTATAGAGATAGCACTAGTATTATCACAGAAAATTTTAGACTTCTCTAAGTTGTAGCCATTGTCTAAGAGCTGATTCTGTATCCACAATATTTGTGAACAACAACTGCCTGCAGCCATATACTCAGCTTCAGCAGTTGAGGTTGACACAGATGTTTGCTTCTTACAAAACCAGGAGACAAGTCTGTCACCAAGGAACTGACATGTTCTACTGGTGCTTTTCCTGTCTATTCTGCATCCAGCATAATCAGCATCTGAAAATCTAGTTAAATCAAATGCTGAATCTTTTGGATACCAGAGACCTAGATTTGGACAACTTTTTACATACCTAAGAATTCTCTTAACTAAGATTAAATGTGACTCTCTAGGGCTAACTTGGAATCTAGCACAAATACATGTAGCAAATATTATATCAGGCCTACTAGCTGTAAGGTATAATAAAGAGCCAATTATTGCTCTATATGTTGTCTGATCAACAGGTTTCCCATGTTCATCAGCATCTATTACAGCATTTGAGGGCATGGGTGTTTTCATACATGATGCATCAGACATACCAAATTTCTTAACCAATTCTTTTGCATACTTGGTTTGAGAAATAAATATGCCTTCAGCATGTTGCTTGACTTGCAGTCCTAAGAAGAAGGACAGCTCACCCATGCTACTCATTTCAAATTTAGAGTGCATAAGCTTGGAAAACTTTTTGCACAATTTTGAATCAGTAGAACCAAAAATAATGTCATCTACATAAATTTGCACTAGTAGGGTATGGGACTTATGGGTTCTAATAAAAAGAGTTTGGTCTACTCTCCCCCTAACAAAATCATTTTCCAGAAGAAAGCATGCTAGGGTCTCATACCATGCTCTAGGAGCTTGCTTGAGACCATATAATGCTTTATGCAATTTGTAAACATAATCAGGGTGAGTTAGAGAGATAAAACCTGGAGGTTGTCTAACATAGACTTCCTCTTTGATGTCCCTATTGAGAAATGCACTCTTTACATCCATTTGATACACTTTGAAACCTTTGTGAGCAGCATAGGCTAGGAATATTCTGATGGCTTCCAACCTTGCAACTGGTGCAAATGTCTGATCATAGTCTATTCCTTCTTGTTGAGAGTACCCTTGAGCAACTAGCCTTGCCTTGTTTCTGACTATAACTTCTTGATCATCCAGCTTGTTCCTGAATACCCACTTTGTTGCAACAATGGGATGATCCTTTGGCTTAGACACTAGTTCCCAAACCTTGTTCCTTTCAAATTGATGCAACTCCTCTTGCATTGCAATGATCCAGTGTGGATCTTGCTCTGCATCTTGTATGGATTGAGGCTCAATTTGAGATAGGAAGCAAGTGTGCATCAGGTTCTGGTTGACCTGATTTCTAGTTTGCACACCAGCTGAAATTTCTCCAATTACTTGGGTGATTGGATGATCTCTTGTTGTTACTAAGTCAACAGGGAGTGTTGATTGTTCACCAGCCTGTGTTGTTGTCTCCTCTAGTGGAGTAGCAACTGGCTCTTCAGGATGATTTTCTTCAAGATGTTGAACTTCTTCTTCATCATCACTGCTCTCATTCTTTTCAGCAACTTGCAATTTGTTCAAGTCTTCAGCTAGAGAATGTACCTGCAAAGGTTCTATGGTAGAAGCATTCTTCTCCTTGAAAGACATGTTAGCTTCATCAAAAATAATATGAACAGATTCTTCAATTTTACAGGAAGATTTATTATAAACCCTATAGGCCTTGCTGATCATGGAGTATCCCAGAAACACTCCTTCATCAGCTTTAGCTTGGAATTTTGCTAGATATTTCTTGTCATTATTATGAATAAAACAAGTGCAACCAAAAACTTTAAAATAGCCTATTTTAGGTTTCTTCCCTTTGAGCAATTCATAGGGAGTCTTGCCCTTTAGCTTGTGTATCAGGCTTCTGTTCAACACATAGTTGGAGGTGTTCACTGCCTCAGCCCAAAAGGATAGAGGTAGGTGAGCATCTGCCAATAATGTAGTTGCAGATTCAATGAGTGTTCTATTTTTCCTTTCAGCTACTCCATTTTGTTGAGGAGTTCTAGGAGCTGAGAAAGTGTGCCTGATCCCTTCACTTTGACAGAACTCTTGCATGAGAAGAGAATCAAACTCTGTCCCATGATCACTTCTGATCAGGGCAATGTGAGTGTTGAACTCAATCTGAATGCATTTGAGAAAATCTGTCAAACACTTGAAGTTATCATACTTCTTCCTCAGAAAGAATACCCAAGTGAATCTTGAGAAGTCATCTACAACCACTAGAGTATAGGATTTCCCTCCTAGGCTTTGTACAGATATGGGTCCAAAAAGATCCATGTGCAATAGGTACAAGATCCTAGGTGAATCACTCTTATTAATTGATTTAAAACTACTTTTAGTTTGCTTGCCTAATTGACAAGCCTTGCAAGATCCTTCCTTCTTGTAGGGACCAGAAGGTAGTCCTCTAACAAGGTTGTCTTTAGATAGCTTAGCAATGGTTCTAAGGTTAATATGCCCTAGTCTCTTATGCCATAAAATATTAGATTTTGAAATGGAATTGAACAGGCAAATATCTACTATAGGTGAATGAAAATCCACTAAGTAAATGTTACCTCTTCTGTTACCTGTCAACACAGTTGTGTTGTCCTCTGACTTGACCTTGCATATGACTTTGTTGAATGTCACTTGATATCCTTCATCACACAGTTGACTGATACTTATCAAGTTGTGCTTGAGTCCTTCAACATATGCCACCTTCTTGAATGTGACTGAGCCAATTTGGACTGCACCATATCCTTTTGTAGTTCCAAAGCTTGAGTCTCCAAAAATTACTTTGGGTCCAAGCTTGGCTTTGAAGGAAGTGAAGTTGTCCTTGTCCCCTGTCATGTGCTTTGAGCACCCACTATCCAGATACCATTGATGGTTTGATGCTGGATAGGTCTTCACCTGCACAAAAACAGCTTATTTGTTTTTGACCCAGTTAACCTTGGGCCTAGGTTGATATCCCTTGAATTCTGAAATAAAGGACATCCCAGGTTGATCCTTATAACCTTCAGGATGGTATCTCCTAGGAGGTACTATCCATTCAGTATAGGGATTAAAGCCTTGGGATGTGGGACTTCTAGGATTGAATCTAGATGTGCCATTGAAGGAATGTTCACAGTCCTGATTTCTGTTCGACGATCGTCGAACTGAGGTCGACGATCTTGGGTCAGATCGTCGATCTCTGTTCGAAGATCAATTATGCTGAAGTTCAGAGTTTGGATATCGTCGAGCTGAGGTCGACGATCTGTAGTTAGATCATCGAGCTCTGTTCGACGATCGTCGAGCTCTGCTCGACGCCATCTGTTGAACTGAATTTTTCTCTGACAGATCTGCATTCTTCCTAGGTACCTCTATTACTCCCTTTCCTATGTCAGAGACAAACTTGATTGGAGTTGTCAAAATTATAGGTTGGCTGGATAAGGCACCCAAGCCCAGTGTGCTATTAAATGTAGAGTTCACTGTGCTTGTGATGTCCATCAGTCTGATACTTCTCCCATTTAGGGATTCTTCAAACTTTTTGGCCTTTGATAGTTCACTTTTCAGTGAGGCTATCTCCTCCCTACAACATTCTAACTCCTCAGAGAGTTTGAGGTTCTTTGAGTTTAGGACACTATGCTCAGATAATTGATTCCTTAGAGAGATTATCTCCTTCTCAGATTTTAATAGATCTAGATACAGTGTTTTAAATTCATCTTTGAAGTCCTCAGAATTAAAATCAAAAGAGTTGATTACCTGATCTTCATCTGGTTGAGTTTCTGAGTCTGATTCTGATTCTTCATCAGAGTTTTGCTGTGAGGCATTGACAGCCATCATGCAAAATTCTTTTTCATCTGCATCATCCTCATCATCACTGGAACTGGATGAGGCTTCAGATTCTTCTTCAGTCTCACTACATGTCTCAGCAACAAAGCCCTTCCTTGTATGTTTGTTCTTGCTGGAGGAGGCTTTGTCTGAGCTATTCTTCTTGTAATCCTTTTCTTTTCTTCTTTCTCTTCTTTCCTTCTTGTCCTTATTCTTGTTTTCTGGACAGTCAAGCACAATGTGGCCTGGTTTCCTACAACCAAAGCATATAATTTCTTTATTGTTGTTTGATTTATCATACCTTGGTTTATCATGACCCTTGTATGGTCTCTTTCTGAAGTCTTTTCTGGCCATCTTGTAGAATCTTTTGGCCAGTAGACTTATGAGCTCATCATTTCCTGTAGCTTTATCTTCAGGCTCCTCTTCTACAGCTTTGAAGGCTATGGTCTTTTCTTTCCTTGTGGCTGGAGAGGTAGCCTTTTGTTCTTCTTCTCTATTTTTAATGAGCAGCTCATAGG
This sequence comes from Platanthera zijinensis, assembly GCA_039513925.1. NCBI lineage: Eukaryota > Viridiplantae > Streptophyta > Magnoliopsida > Asparagales > Orchidaceae > Platanthera > Platanthera zijinensis. The sequence continues at coordinate 65,884,925 of CM077084.1, read as the reverse complement.
ATTTGAGCTTGCCCAGGAGAGCTTCAGTAGTAATCTCATTTAAACTTCTGGCATCCTTGATTGGCCAGATTCTTGAATCCCAAGTGCTGGGGAAGCACATCAGGATTTTGTCATTCAGCTCAGTCAGTGAGATTTCTTTGTCTAGGGTTTTTAGCTCATTGACAATTAGACTTAGTCTATTGTACATGTCAGCCACTGATTCAGCTTCTCCCTTTTTGAAGTTCTCATATTGGCTTATCAGATGAGATCTTCTATCTTTCCTTTCATCAGCAGATCCTGAGACAATTTCAGAGAGTTTGTCCCAGATTTCTTTGGCTGAGTGGCATTCAGCTACCTTCTGAAAAATTTCATCAGACATTGTTTGGGCTAAGATGTTCATAGCCTTAGCATCTGCAGTCTTCCACTTCTTTATGTCTGCATCTGTTCCAGAAGGAGGTGGAACAGCACTTGTACTTGAGCTTGCTGGTGGAGTTGGACAAACTGTCAAGACAGAATTGAAAATGTCTTCATCAATAGAATTCATGTATAATCTAATCCTTGCCTTCCAGAGTGCAAACTTAGAAAGGTTGCACACTGGTGGTCTGGTGCTTGCATAATCTTTGTTCTGTGCCATGTCTTTAAATAAAAAGCTAGATGTATAGAAAATAATCCTCTTAAGAGATTGATCTTATCAAGGATCTTTTGGTTCAGGTGTTAGCCTGTATGAGCAACCAACCTGCCTCTGATACCAATTGAAAGTGAGGGTAAGATCTATCTCAACTCTAGAGGGGGGTGAATAGAGTATTTTAAAATAATTTTTCATAGTTGAAATAAACAGCACATATAAAATTCAATTTATGATATAGTGTAGAGTGCTAGTAAGAGGTTAAAAACCAAGAAGTAAAGAGCACAGCACACAGCAGACAAATCACACAAACAAACTAGAAGACACAAGGAAATATAGTGGTTCCCCAAAAACCTGGGTACATCCACTCTTCTACCACCCTTGGTAGGAATCCACTCAGGATGAGTTGATCAGGTGTCCTGACACCAATGAGCTTTTGATAAGGTGCCCAAAAACCAAAACTAGATTTTTTGATAAGGTGTCTTGCCACCACTGAGTTTTGACAAGGCTCTCAGAACCAGACAGAACTTTTGAAGGGAGTTCAAGAACCCTTTTACAGCAGGAAAAGAAAAATAAGAGTGAAGGGTGTCTTCTCTGTTCTCAATCAAATGAGAGAAGCACAAGTGGATTGATGATGTCAAAGCTCCCCCTGAGATGTAGAAAGGTTCAGGAAAAGAAGCTTTGCTCTAGGGTGATAGGTCTTCAGAACTTTGATCTCCAGCAAAGAAGGGTTTCAGTAAGAAGGCTGAAAAATGAGGTGTCTGGAATTCTGAGATGAGATTGTGAACACTTTTCAGTCAGCAAGAAGATTTTTGAAGTCACAGTTCTTCTGTTGTTCTTCTGCTATCAGTATTCTCTATTCTATGTGTTCACTTTCTTTCTTGTCAATCTGTGTATTCTTTTTTTCTCTTGTGTATTCTGTATATCTTAAAAACACAGAAGAGAGGAATTGAAATTTTCTGAAGTTTCCTTGTCCAAGTTAGCCGTTGGGAGTCATAAATGTCTTCCAAAAAGAGTCTTGTCTTCTAGAGGAAAGTCCAGCAAACATTCTCTGAATAATTCCATAAAACTTGCTCCAGAATAAAGACAAACGGCTGGGAGATCTTCTGACATAAATGCTGATAATATTCAAAAACATTCCAAAGAACAGCAGCATTTGAATTCCTGAAAGCGTCGATCTCTCCAAAAAAAGCGTCGATCTGAGCTCTACGATCGTCGAACTGAGCTCAGAGATGAAATGAGACAAGCAGACAGAAAACGTCGATCTGAGCTCGAAGATCGTCGAACCGAGCTCACCGACCTGAGAAATAACTTGAAGGAGGGATCGTCGAACTGAGCTAGAAGATAGTCGAGGGGAGTTCGACGACTAAGCAGAAGCTAGCCAAAAGCAGATAGTCGATCTGAGCTCGAAGATCGTCGACCGGAGTTCGACGATTTATTAAAGTTGAGCTCAGAGAGCGTCGAACGGAGTTCGACGATTCGTCGACCTGAGCTCGACGAAAATTGCCTTAGACTTAGCTCTTCAACCTTGATCTTGGAATGGTCCTGGGGGCAGCTCCAAACCTAAGTTCTAAGCCCTAGACTCATTCTAATGTTGACCTTCTCAACTATACAACTAGGTCAACTGGGATTCCTAAGACAAGCATAGTGATCCTTACCCAAATTAGTAATAGGGTGTTCCAACAGACTTGCTAGCGTCGTTGTTGCCGCTAGTAGAGTTCGACATCATCTTTGGTATTGACTGGCTTTCGGGGCAGAGGGCTTTTATCATTTGCAACCGTAAAGAGACATAGCTGGGTGTTGGGCAGGAGACAACGTTTGCCGAACCGAAGGGATCGAGCAGGACACTGATGTCTGCCCTCCCGGTGGTCAAGACAGTTTGTGCTGGCGCAAAACTTTTCTTCACGTTAGTGGAGGCTGTAACGCCTAAGTCCACTCTGGGAAGTATCCCAGTGGTTTGTGAGTATCCCGATGTGTTCCCGAACAATATCCCTGGAGCCCCACCGTAGCGAGAGATCGATTTCACGATTGAGTTGTGCCAGGTGCCAAACCTGTGTCACTTTCTCCTGATAGGCTGATGCCTAAGGTGATAGCGAAGTTAAAGGTTCAACTAGAAAAGTTGATGGAGCAAGGGTATGTGCATCCAAGCTCGTTGCCTTGGAGCGCACCGGCCCTCTTTACTCAGAAGAAGGACGGGAGCTTGCAATTGTGTATCTGTTGCAGAGAGCTGTATAAGTTTGCAGAAATAGGACAAGTAATTGATCCAAATGATCGATGATCTTCTGATCAGTTAGTCGGGTCTTCGGTGGACTCAGTAGTGGATCGTAAGTCCAGTTACCCTCATCTGAGAATAAGGGTAAGTGTTATCGCAAGGGCGGTGTTAAGCACGAGTGATGAGCAATCCGAGTCTACGATCGTGCTGTCTTGACAGTCAAGTGTGGCATCAGTGTTCATAGACCGGATGAACGGAACGTTCATGGAGTACCTAGTCCATTTTGTGATCGTCTTCATCGACGACACATTGGGGGTAATTATAGTGCGAAGGTTATCGCTTCTGAATATCTACTCTTGGTTTTGTGGACGCTAAGAAGGAACCATGTATACACCAAGTTCTCCGAGCACGAGTCTTGGGTTATCCTCGTAGCGCTTCTCGGTCCTATAGTTGGTAGAGTGAGAGCGTGTGGGTCCAGCGTTGTTAGTCGCAATACGAGGGTGGCCTGTGTGCCTCGGTAGCGGAAGTCCCGAGTTTCTGGTGTGGTCGGCTACCACAGGCGCTTCGTACAAGACTTCTCGCGGATAGATTTACCCCTCGCAACGTTGTCAAGGAAAAGCTCAAAAGGTTGTTTTTATGCGCGAGTGCGCCCAAACTTTGAAGGGTTAAAGAATTGGTTAACCACGGCGCCGGGGCTAAGTTCGTCGAGTGGAACCAAAAGCTGTGAGATCTACGACACTGCCTTGGGCAATGGATTGGATTGCGTGCTGCTGCAGCGTGGTAATGTTATGGCTTATGGCTCGCAATAGCTGAAAGAGCACGAGGGGAATTTCCCGGTCCGCCATCTGGAGTTAGCGGCCGTGTGTTTCACGCTTAAGCTGTGGAGGCATTATTCGTACGGTGCATTAGTCGATGGTTGTACCGATCATAGGAGTCTGATATATCGGTTGGATCAAAAGGGTCGGAATTTGAGGCAACAAAAATGGATAGAGTTCCTGGGGGACTATACGTTCGAAAGTTATTTTGTGCTCGTTGTAAGGCACTGTAATTGCGGATGCGTTGAGACGCAGGGCTTCCGCCCAAGCCAACTAGTTGTAGGTTCATGTTGAGGGCTTGACCCGGGAGTTGGAGATGTTAGCTATCTCTTGCGTTGACAAGCAAACTAGCGTCGAAGCGTAATTGAACTGGTCGGAAGACCAGTATGACCTGGCTGATCGTATTTGCCAGACTATGGTTTGGGAAGCGGCATGAAGGAAATCATGAATACAGCTTCGTTGGGTCAAAGTCCCAAATCGACGATTGAAAGGCGACTACCAAGGGAAGACAATCATTTGTGCAGCCCAAGCATGGGAAATCTATGGGTGGAGTTGTGATACGTTATACCAAGTACTCAACTCGTTTAGGAGGCAGAAGTTGTGCCGATATCTGAAGAAGTTCTCTGGTGGCCAGAACTCTAGAAGGTCGTGGCACTATGTGTGACAAAATGCCAGCCTTGCGCCTTAGTGAAGGCAAAGTGCCAAGTGGCGGGGGATTCTTGAATCCTTGCCTAGTTCGGAATAGAAGTTCGACTGGACTGTGTGCATGGTTTGCCAAAGTCATAGTGAGGAAGCAGCGCCGTGTGGGTGATCGTAATTGTGTTGACTTTAGTGTCGCACTTCATTCCGCATTGGAAGGATAATTCGGCGAAGTAACTAGCAAATGTTTTTGGATAACATAGTTAGACTGCACCGTATGCCCCGCAACATCGTGAACAGTCGAGGTGGGCGTTCTACGTCAAATGATTGGAGGTGGTTACAGAAAGTGCTGGAGACAAAGTTGTAGTTTAGTCCAGTCTTACATCCGCGGACGGCTGAGCAGACCGAGTGGATCAACAGGATGTTGGAGGACGTGCTTCGCATGTGCGTTCTGGACTTCGGGAAGCAGTGGGAAGGCCATCTGTTTTGGTAAAGTTTGCGTACAACTTTAGCTACCAAGCGAGCATACAAATGGCGCCCTTCGACGCCCTTTTTGGTAGAAGTCATCGCATGCCGTTGTCGAGGCTAGAAACGGATGACACGAAGTGTATTTTAAAGCAAGAGGTGGTAAACACTACCCCTTTGGTGCGAACCTTATGAGTGTTGTTGCTAATCGCACAGGGGAGGCAGACTAAGTACTTTAACGCCACGTATCGGAAGGTGGAGATATCGGATGGCGTATTGGAAGTTTTATTCGTTCAAGAGTGTTTCACGGGAGCGACGCTTGGGGAAGCTGAGCCCGGTATACCCTGGACCACTTGACGTTTTTGGAGCGGTTTGGTGAGGCGGCGCAAGAGCCTTCGAACTTGATCATGAGTGATCAATTTTTGGTGGACGAAAGGTTGACGACTAGGGTCAAACTCGTTCGTTTTGGAGACCGTGAAGTTGAGCGACTTTGTCTCAAGGAGATCAAGATAGTCGTGGTCCGGTAGGATAAGTGCGATAGCGAGGAGCTCTCTTAGGAGTGAGAGCAATCTATGCTGGAAGTGTACCCGGAGTCGTTCCGCATGGGTACCGCTGAGAGTTTCTGTTTTCTCTCTTTAGTAATTTCGTGGACGAAATTATTTTAAGAGGGGGAGAGTTGTAACACCCCGAAACTCAAAAGAGGGACGGGTGATGTTTTAAGCCAAGCCTGGGTTTTGGAGCAGGTGTCACGGGCGTGACACGGGCGTGTCACAGGCGTGACACGGGCGTATCACGGGCGTGTTCGGCCACGGGTCATGTGGTCGACGTTTTGACGATCGGCGATCGTCGAGTTGAGGCACACGGCCTGGGACACGGGCGTGTCCCAGGGCGTGTCACGCTAGGGAGTTTTCCGAGGCTTGCACACGGGCCATGACACGGGCACAGACACGGGCGTGTCACATGTGACACGGGCATGTAGGGTGCCGTGTCGCAGGCCGTGTCCTCGGTAAACAAGTGTTGGTAGTTGCACATGGGGCGTGACACGGGTCGTGACACGGCCGTGTCGCATGCGAAACGGGCGTGTCGGAGGCCGTGTCAAATGCCATGTACTGGTTTTCGCGTCGGTCAAGACGGCGAATGGGCGACACGGCCCTGAACACGGGCGTGTCGCAGGCCGTGTTCGATCCAGATTTTGTATTTCTTGGCCCCGATCGTGGCCGTTTGTTTTCTCTTGATGGGATCGGACGGTGGGGAGTTGGTGCTGGCGGTTTAAACCCGAAAATAGGGTTTAGAAGCCCTCATTTCACTTGGGCTTTATCTCTCTAAGATCTAGAGAGAAGGGAGAGCAAGAAGGAGGAAGAAGGCCAAGATCCGGTCACCGGCGGAGCTTCGGAGCTCCAAATCACGATCCGAGTCCGGATCTGCGAAGGCGAGGCCGATACGGTGCTTTCCATCCGGCTAGATCGTCATGGCGCCGAGGAAAAGTGCAAGGGTAATGATTCTTTTCTTGAGCATGTGAATCTCTTCTTCCTTTGCATGGGAAAACCCCTCTCCCGCGAGTGTGCAGCGAGATTGTGGTATTCCTTGGGGTAGATATATAAAGTCCCCCTTATTAGAGTCCGGAATCCTAGTACGGACATAGGCATGATGTGTGAAGCCTACCCAGATGTGTTGGTCTGGATCGGTGATGATTTGCTGTGTATTTTTAGCCGGAGAAGACTCCGAGCGTTTTGATTGTTTTCGGGTTGCTATGCGGTAGAATGCATCAGGAAATCTGGGGGATTAACCCCGAGGTGCACCCGAAAATCTGGACGGAAACGCATTTCTGTCATACCGGTGGCCTGGGAGCCAACCGGGTACATAGCGGGGCTATGTACCGTGTTTGAACGGTATTTGGGACTGGGGAAGCTTAGTCCGCGTCAAAGGCCAAATGGCAACGACGGGGTGAGCAACGGGCTGGTGGACCCCTACCCGCTCCATCTGCTCGGTTAAAGCGACCTAAAGTTTTACATAGGACTTACCGAGGTTTGGAGATCGAGTCTAGGCTATGGCTGAAAGGACTAAATGCTCACGAGGTTGCCACCCTGGGGGTGGTGGCGGAGTCAAGGACCGGACGGGGTTCGGACTGGCCCGCCGAGTAAGTGCCCTGAGAGCACGGGGTGTACGGCCGTGTGAGCGTGCACCTGTGATGTGATGCTTATTTCGCTATGTTGCTTGTTTTGCTAACAAGTGCAGGGAAGAAGCTTTGCCGCCCCGGTTTGGGGGCGGAATCGTTATAATTTGATCAGCATAGCTGACCGTTGCCTTTGTTTACCACCGTGCGGTGGATTGTTGCTTGCAGGTGCTGCGGAGCCGAGAGGTAAATAGCAGGCTAAAGCCCGAGTTGCTTTGCCGGCCCTCGAAGGCCAAGTTTTGAGTGTTTTCCTTTTTGTACTCATGTGTGACCAGCCTGCGTGCCGAGGTTTGGAAGACACTTTTTATTAAGCAAACACTTGTAAGGCTATAAGGCCAATATTCGTGTATTAAACATTCCTTTTGTACAACCCCGTATTCGCGACGTGAGGATCCCAGGCAAGGCATAAGGCATGCAAGTAAAGTTTTAAGCTTTGGAGCTCAGCTGCGGGACCGGCCGGAGTCCGGAGGCGCGCCCCCTGCCTCGCGGCCAGGCGGGGTCAGGCGGGGCGAGACCGGCCCAGGGCCAAGTTCTCTCACCTGCCTCGCGGCCAGGTAGGGTCAGGCGGGGCGAGACCGGCCCGGGGCCAGGTTCTCATCCCTGCCTCGCGGCTAGGCGAGGTCAGGCGGGGCGAGACCGGCCCGGGGCCGGGTTCTCGCCCCCACCTCGCGGCTAGGCGAGGTCGGGCGGGGCGAGACCGGCCCGGGGCCGGGTTCTCGCCCCCGCCTCGCGGCTAGGCGAGGTCGGGCGGGGCGAGACCGGCCCGGGGCCGGGTTCTCGCCCCCGCCTCGCGGCTAGGCGAGGTCGGGCGGGGCGAGACCGGCCCGGGGCCGGGTTCTTGCCCCCGCCTCGCGGCTAGGCGAGGTCGGGCGGGGCGAGACCGCCCCGGGGCCGGGTTCTCGCCCCCACCTCGCGGCTAGGCGAGGTCGGGCGGGGCGAGACCGGCCCGGGGCCGGGTTCTCGCCCCCGCCTCACGGCTAGGCGAGGTCGGGCGGGGCGAGACCGGCCCGGGGCCGGGTTCTCGCCCCCGCCTCGCGGCTAGGCGAGGTCGGGCGGGGCGAGACCGGCCCGGGGCCGGGTTCTTGCCCCCGCCTCGCGGCTAGGCGAGGTCGGGCGGGGCGAGACCGGCCCGGGGCCGGGTTCTCGCCCCCACCTCGCGGCTAGGCGAGGTCGGGCGGGGCGAGACCGGCCCGGGGCCGGGTTCTCGCCCCCACCTCATGGCTAGGCGAGGTCGGGCGGGGCGAGACCGGCCCGGGGCCGGGTTCTTGCCCCCACCTCGCGGCTAGGCGAGGTCGGGCGGGGCGAGACCGGCCCGGGGCCGGGTTCTCGCCCCTACCTCGCGGTCAGGCCGGTCGAGACCGACCGGGGGCTGACCGGTGGGCGGGACCTTAGGCATTTACCGTTTTACCCCCGAGGTTGATTTTCCCTTTTTGCCCCCCGGTGTGGAGGTTTTCTATTGGCTGGAGGCATTTTTTGCCCCAGGGGCATTTTGGTCATTTTACCCCCAGGACTTGGGAAAACTATAAATAGACCCTTGAGGGTGCCTTGGAGAAGATGCATTCATTCCTTAGCCACAAAAATCTCTTTGGCTTTCTTCCTCTAAGGCACCTAGCTCAAGCATTGGCTAGGGAGGGGGAGACCTCAAGGTCTTCCGGGTGTGAGGTGGGACCTGTTGGTACCCTAGATGTGATTTGGCTTATGTAATCCCTTTCCAGCCCCTCTTGATCCATATAAAGATATATGATCATGTTTAGTCTTTGCTTAGTCTCCCTAGGGCAGTATATAACTGACCTAGAGTTTAGGCTAGTAGTTTTAGAATGTGTTTTGGTTAAGGCTTTTTCCGTTCGACTATCGTCGAACGAGGCCTCGCGATCGTCGATCATTGGTCGACGATAGCAGGGCTATTGAATCGTTGAAGTCAAGACAATTATCGTCGACCGTTGGTCGACGATCTCAGAGCAAGCTTACTACGCTCTGAAGGTTGGTCGACGATCTGTCATCAACAGATCGACGATCGTGTTCTTGCCTCACGATTTCTGTGTCGACAGATTGTTGCCTTAGTTGTCGACGATTTCTGGTCGACGTTTTCTGTCTCGACAGCTTTCTGCTTCAGTCGACGATATCTAGACCTGGTCGACGATTTCTGGTCGACGATATCTGTCTCGACAGATCTTTTGCTTTGGTCGACGATAGTTTGAGCTGGTCGACGATTTCCGTTCGACGATTTCTGTTTCGACAGATTCCTGCTATTAGTCGACGATCTGTTTGCAGGTCGACGATCTTCGAACCCCTGTTCGACGATTTCTGTCTGCCTTTATCTTTTTGTATTTATTCTATTCCTTGGTTTATTTCCAAGTGTTTTAGTTGATGGTTAGATTGATTCTCTGATATTATTGTTGCTAAATTTATGGTTTAAATTCAAATAAATTGATTACAAATTCTGTCAAGCATAAATCACGGGATTCAGTATTCTTGATAAAGCATTTTGTCCTATTATACAAATTGCGTTGACTTTATCTTTCCAGCCTGTTTTCTAGCCGTTGGTACTATGTACTATTTCCAAGAATGGTACGTCTTTATGCTGAGATATTTTTCCCGCTTATTTTATTCCTTATTGGGACTGACAGAAAGTTAATAGGCCATTCTATTCCTATTGCTATATTCTATTTTGAGATAATCTGTTGCAGGGCTCGAGAATTCAAATCAATAGAGCCGTTCCAAAAGAAAAACGTGAAGACATATTTAAAAGAGATTCTTCTCTCAGAAAAGAAGAAGTTACAGACACAGAGAATTATTATTCATCCGCTCAAGCATCATCAGAGCAGCTCTTCACAATCTCACAACAAGAAGAAGAAAAGTTTTCCTGAAGCAAAAAGCCCAGAGCAATCATCTTTCATTCTCAAGTCTCCTGAGCATTTGCTTAGAGTTTTCAAGACTTCAGAAAAAGCTCCAGATCTGCTTCAAGTGCTCCAGAATCTTAAGACCTGATAAAAATCAGTCTTCAGATTTCTGAGGATTTAGTTTCAGTTTATCTGAAACTCCTTCATCCTGAAGCAAAGGCTTTCCCTGGACTTCCACTGAGCCAGGGGGAGACTTTGATTCTTTAGAGAATCCACAAATCTTCTCTAACTTGTATTTAAAACAGAGAAGATAATCTAACCCTCTCAACCCCTTTGTAAAAAGAGTTTGTTCACACCTCTTCAAAAGTGAACGTTGGTGACAGGGCACCTTATCAACAACCTGTGGTTGAGCATCCTTATCAAAAGCTCAAAGGGTCTGTTTGATCTACCTGAATCAGATCATTGGTGGCAGGGCACCTTAGCAAAAACCTGTAGTGGATTCCTACCAGGGTGGTAGAAGAGTGGATGTACCTATTTAAAGGGAACCACTATATATCCTGTGTCCATCTGGTTATCTTGCTTATTCATTTTATTCTGTGGCTGTGATAGAATTACCTAGGATTGCTAGTTGCTGTGATAGGCTTGTAGTTAACTGAAATTTCAGTCAACTTCTCCACTTGTGCACTTCACTGTGTTAGGCTCTTAGGGTTCAAGTATCAGATTTTTTATTCCGCAAATAAACTCCAAGGGAGCTGACTAAGTGTTCATAAAATTTTGAATACTCTATTCACCCCCCCTCTAGAGTAGTTTACAACTTATCCCCTCACTTTCAATTGGTATCAGAGGGAGGTTAGCTGTTCATACAGGATAACACCTGAGTTAAAAGATCCTGTGATAAGTTGTTTTCTGATACCATTCACAAACACTTTCACACATGGCCCAGTCTAAGGATTATTCAAGCACCAGACCTCCTGTATGCAACTTGTCCAAGTTTGGCATATGGAAGGCCAGGATAAGACTATACATGAATTCTATTGATGAAGATATTTTTTCTTCTATTTTGACAGGACCACCTGCTAGGCCTGCTGCTGCTTCCACTTCTGCTGATCTCAGTGTTGTGCCACCACCTGACTACAATGAAACTTACAAGAAGGCAAAAGCAGCTGATGCTAAAGCAATGAATATCCTAGCTCAGACAATGTCTGATGAGATATTCCAGAAGCTGGCTGAATGTACCTCAGCCAAAGCTATGTGGGATTCCCTCAACCACATAGTTGCTGGCTCAGCTGATGAGAGGAAGGACAGGAGATCCAATCTCACCTCTCAGTATGAAAACTTCAAGAAGGATGATGCTGAAGACATTGACACCATGTACACAAGACTCAGTTCAATAATAAGTGAACTGAGGTCTTTGGACAAGGAGATAACTTTGTCAGAAGTCAATGACAAGATCCTGATGTGCCTTCCCATCTCATGGGACTCAAGGATATGGCCCATCAAGGATGGAAGAAACACTGTGGAACTCTCCACAGAAGCTCTGTTGGGAAAGCTCAGGTCATATGAGCAAACCTTAAAGAGTAGAGTTGCTGTAACTGAAGTGAAGACTCCAACACCAATAAAGAAAGAGCATTCTCTAGCTCTTAAGGCTGCTGAGACTTCTGAAGGAAGTCAATCAAATGAGGAGTTACTGGCACTCATTGCCAAGAGATTCTTCAACATGGGAAGAAGAGACCTCAGAAAGAAGTTCTCCAAGCATGAGGACAAGCCAAGGTATGACAAGACTCCATCTAAAGAAATCATTTGTTATGTTTGCAGCAAGCCTGGACACATTGCCCCAGATTGTCCAGAGAAGAAGTACAAGGAGAAGAAACATGAGAAAGAATACAGGAAGCACCACTCCAAGTCCTCATCACACAAATACAAGAAGAAGGACAAGGGATTTGTGGCTGCTACCTGGAGTGAAACAGAAGAGGATACCTGCTCCTCTAGCTCCAGTGATTCAGAAGAAGAAGAAGAGAAGAAAGCCAAAGAGGTCTGCCTCATGGCCATTGATGCCTGCAGCTCTCTGTCAGCTGCAGAGAATTCTGAAGAAGAAGGAGACAATGAAGAAGATTCCTCTATGGAGGACCAGGTAATCGACTCATTTGATTTCTCATCTCCTGAGTTCAAACTAAAATTTAAAACTCTATGTTTAGATTTACTGTTATCTGAAAAAGAAATTAAGTCACTTAGATTAAAAATAATGGAACTAGACATGGAAGGTATTGAAATAATCAGATTAGAAAAGGAATTAGAGAGCTCAAAAGAAGAAGTAACATTCCTAAAGTTAGAACTAGCTAAATCTAAGAGGTTAGAAGAACAATTAAATGGCAGAAGCCTTAAATTATCTGAAATAACCTGTATAGCAAACACTAGGGTTGGTAATGATAAACTAGGCTTAGGTGCTACACCTAGTGAACCCATCCTCCTCACAAAGGAGAGATTCAGCACTCCAGTAAAATTTGTTTCTGAATCAGGAATAAAGAATACTGAGGAAATTGAAAAATGCAAGAAAATTCAGAATAAGATTAAGAAAGAGAATAGGAAGAAAAAATTTCTAGCTTTACAAAAATCGTCGAACATTAATCGACGATCGTCAAACCAATCGTCGAACGACTATCGACGATCGTTGAACACCTACACTGAGTATAATAGCTTTGGTGCAGGAGGTCGACGATCTCATCTTGAGTCGTCGACCAGTGATCGACGATCGTGGAATCCAGAACATTGTTCTACCATAAATGATCGACGATATGGCTTGCGATCGTCGATCAGTGATCGACGATCTGGACTTAAGCTGGAAAATAAAAATCAAACTTCCAGAACTTCAAATCCTAATCACCACCCCAGGTTGTTTAATCCTTCAACTGAATGGATTATCCCACCTAGGAGATCACACCCTTTAGGATATAAATCTAAGCCTGCAAAATCTTTTATATCTAGTTTTTCTTTTGTGAAGAATACTGGACCCAAGGTAACCTGGGTCCACAATGTATAACTGTTCTTTCTGCAGGTGAAGACCTATCCAGTCATACATGACAAATGGTATCTGGATAGTGGATGCTCGAAGCATATGACAGGAAAGAAGAAGAACCTGTCAGGCTTCAAAGCCAAGCTGGGACCAAAAGTTGTATTTGGGGATTCCAGCTGTGGACAGACTGAAGGGTATGACAGCTTCACCATAGGAGCTGTAACCTTCAAGAAGGTTGCTTATGTCTCAGGACTAAAGCACAACCTAATCTCTGTAAGTCAAATGTGTGATGCTGGGTACAAGGTATGGTTTACTGACACTGCTTGCAATATTTCTTTAAATAATACTGTGGTGTTAGTAGGTATTAGAATTGGAAATGTTTATGTTGTAGATTTTAATTCCTCCAAATCTGAAATATGCTTATTTAATGAAGTAACCAATAATAATACCCTTTGGCATAAGAGACTTAGTCATGTAAACTTGAAAAACATTTCTAGGTTGGCAAATACAATCTTGTAAGAGGATTACCTTCTTGCCCCTACAAGAAGGAAGGCCTTTGCAAAGCTTGTCAATTAGGTAAGCAAACAAGGAATAGTTTTAAATCAGTTAATAAAAGTGATTCTCCCAGGATTCTGTACTTGCTACATTTGGATTTGTTTGGTCCTATTGCTGTACAGAGTCTTGGAGGGAAGTCTTACACTTTAGTAATTGTAGATGACTTCTCTAGGTTCACTTGGGTATTCTTCTTGAGAACTAAGGCTGATAACTTCAAGGTTCTTACAGATTTTCTAAAGTGTATACAGAGTGAGTATTCTACTCAGATTACCTTGATCAGAAGTGATCATGGTACTGAGTTTGAGTCTCTTCTTATGCAAGAATTCTGTGAGAAGGAAGGTATCAAACATAGCTTCTCTGCTCCTAGAACTCCTCAACAAAATGGGGTAGTTGAAAGGAAAAACAGAACCCTAATTGAAGCTGCAAGTACATTGTTGGCAGATGCTAACATGCCTCTGTCCTTTTGGGCTGAAGCAGTTAGCACAGCTAACTATGTATTGAACAGAAGCCTGATACATAAACTTAAGGGTAAGACTCCCTATGAATTACTTAAGCAAGTGAAACCTAAAATAGATTATTTTAGAGTGTTTGGCTGTGTTGCTTTTGTTCATAACAATAACAAAGAATACCATAGAAAATTTGAGGCAAAAGCTTCAATGGGAGTTTTTCTAGGATACTCTCAAGTAAGCAAAGCCTATAGGGTCCTTAATAAATCCTCTCTTAAGATAGAAGAGTCTGCACATGTCTCTTTTGATGAGACAGTCATGTATTATAAGGAGAAGGACTCTTCCTCTAATAGTACAGTGCAAGTCCTAGGAGTAAGTAAGGATTTGGAAGGTTTGAGACTCACACAGGAGAATCATCCCCAACAAACTCCTCAGGCTGCTTCTTCAGATTCTGAATCTGATGTAGAACTTTTTCAAGTTAAAGCACCTGCTCCAATAGTTGATCAAATTCCACATGAGGAACTAAATCTTGAAACTGTTGAAGATCAGATCATTGTTGAACCTACTGATCTTGTCACACTTAGAGATCACCCTGTATCTCAAGTGATTGGAGACATTTCAGCAGGAGTCCAGACAAGACATCAACTCAACAAAAATGTGATGTTTGCTTGTTTCCTTTCTCAGGTTGAGCCCCTAACCATTAAAGATGCTGAGCTTGATCCCCACTGGATTATAGCAATGCAAGAGGAGCTTAACCAGTTTGAAAGATGTAAAGTTTGGACCTTGGTTCCAAGACCAAGAGGCCAACGGATCATAGGCACCAAGTGGGTGTTTAGAAACAAGCTTGATGCCCAAGGCATAGTAGTTAGAAATAAGGCTAGGCTAGTAGCTCAAGGCTATAGACAGGAGGAAGGCATAGATTATGATCAGACTTTTGCCCCTGTAGCCAGACTAGAAGCCATTAGGATTTTCCTAGCCTATGCTGCCTATAAAAGATTTAAGGTCTTCCAAATGGATGTGAAGAGTGCCTTCCTCAATGGAGATTTAAAGGAAGAAGTGTTTGTTGAACAACCATCAGGGTTTGTTTCATCAACCTTACCCACTCATGTGTTCAAACTCCAAAAGGCTCTATATGGACTTAAGCAAGCTCCTAGAGCTTGGTATGAGACCTTAGCAAATTTTCTTCTAGAACACAAGTTTGTGAGAGGTGTAGTAGATAGAACCCTATTCATTAGACATCATAAGGACTCACAACTGTTAGTTCAAATCTATGTAGATGACATTATATTTGGTTCTACTGATCCCAAACTATGCAAGAGGTTCTCTGAACTAATGCACTCTAAGTTTGAGATGAGCAGCATGGGTGAGTTATCCTATTTCCTTGGTCTCCAAGTGAAACAGAGTGTTGATGGCATTTTCATTTCTCAATCAAAATATGCCAGGGAGCTGGTTAAAAGATTTGGAATGTCTGATGCTTCATCAATGAGCACACCCATGGCCTCAAATGCAGTTATTGATTCTGATGTTAATGGCAAGTCTGTTGATCAAAAGAATTATAGAGCCATTGTTGGTTCCCTGCTGTATTTGACTGCAAGTAGGCCTGACATAATGTTTGCTACATGCCTATGTGCTAGGTTTCAGGTCAACCCAAAGGAATCTCACTTAACTCTCCTCAAGAGGATCTTGAGATACCTTAAGGGATGCCCTAACTTAGGACTGTGGTACCCAGCTGAGTCAGGATTTGAATTAATTGGATATTCAGATGCTGATTATGCTGGTTGTAGAGTTGACAGGAAAAGCACCTCAGGGACCTGTCAGTTCCTGGGAGAGAGACTTGTCTCTTGGTTTTGCAAGAAACAGGCATCTGTGTCTACTTCAACTGCTGAGGCTGAATATATAGCAGCAGCTAGCTGTTGTTCACAGATCCTGTGGATTCAAAATCAGCTAGTGGATTATGGGTACACACACTCAAACACAAAGATTCTGTGTGACAGTACCAGTGCAATATCAATTGCTCAAAATCCTGTGCACCACTCTAGAACCAAGCACATTGAGATTAGACATCATTTTCTGAGAGATAATGTGGAAAAGAACAAGATAGTAATGGAATTTATATCCACAGACCTGCAGAGAGGAGATATTTTCACTAAGCCCCTTGATGAACAAAAGCATTTGTTCTTCCTGAACCAGCTTGGCATGATTAATGGTTCAGAGTAGTGAAAATTAAGATAGTTTTGTTTTCTGTCTAAAATCGTCGAACGACTGCTCGACGATCTTCGACCAGGTCAGAACTATCGTCGACCAACCGTCAACGACAGCTTGTTCTGTAGTAAGGCAGAAATCGTCGACCAACTGGTCAACGATTTCTCCTTAGGTATCTATCGTCGACCAATGGTCGACGACAGATTTTCTGTGCTGTGTGGAGAATCGTCGACCATCATATATTGATCGACGATCGTGGTAATTGCTTGTAGTCGGTCGATGTTTACCGATTAGTCAAACATTGACTATCGTCGGTCTGTGTTCGACGACCGATTTTATTCCGGGATCGACGATCGCAGATTTGTTTCTAATAGTCGATTTAGGTCTGAAGATCGTCGTCCTTTCGCTCCGTCTTTTCATATTCCTTCTCCTGGCTTAGAATTCGCTCTCGAACTCTAATCCCGCGCGATTCTCTTCTCCCCTGTTTTGCTTCTCGATTCGCCATCTTCTCTCAAATTCTATGGCGATTCCTTCTGCTGTTCTCTTCGGAATGAAGTTCGACACTGGCTTCTGTGTCGACTTCGATTCTTTCAGCCGATGCGATCAACCAATTCAAGATATTCTGCAGCTATGTGAAGACCAAGGCCTCAAGAAATTTGTGTCGTTCTCTCCTAAGATTCATATACCAGAATTCGTGAATGGGTATACACCTCGTCCTCCAGCGACGAAGCGATGTCAGGAAAGATAAATGGCGAGGAGGTCACTCTGACTCCTGAAGTATTGACTGAGTTGTTCGGACTGCCAACAGGAACTGAGGAATATGAGCAAAGCACAGAGGAATATGGCCGCATGCTCACTGTGATGGGCCATGCCGAAGGGATTCCGGCTAAGCTGCTGAAGATAAACCTGTCTCCAGAATACAAGTTTCTGGCAGACCTGGTAGGCAAGGTTGTCTTGGAAAAACATTCTGCTCATGACAATATCAACCAGCAACAGTTTGCCCTGATGTCAGCTTTGGTGAATAAGGCACAGATTGCCTGGGGAAAAGTTCTGTTTGAACTAATAAGGAGAAAGAACAATCAGAAAGAGGTAAATCTTGCCAGGGTACTGGGTGTGTTTCTATATGTGAAAGCACCCCTGCTGCTTGTTTCTGCACCGTCTGCAGTAAACGCTAGCAAGAGGTTGGACCCTTCTCTTTTCAAGAAATCCCAGAGGATTATCAAGAAGTCAGCCAGGGTTGATCCTAACCCTTCTTCAGACACAAGGGCTGATTCGGCCGCTCTCCCGCTTACTGGGGAAGGCTCAGCAATCCCTTCATCCTCCCTCTTTACCCCTGCATCCTCCTCTCCTGCATTACTTTCTACAACACCTGCAGTGCCACCACAACATGCATCCTTCATTCCACCTGCATCTCCACACCAGTCACCAACACCACAACATCTGGCAGCTTCAGCCAGTGTTGACATGGTGACTGCTACCATCCTCACAAACCTTTCTCAACATGAATCCCACACTCATGTTGCTGACCACCCATCTCCACATGACTCATTTGATCATGTGGCAGATCATCCTGCTTCCATTCCATCCACCTCCACATCATCAGCATTTCAGATATCCCCTGAAATGCTTGCACACCTTGTAAGGCTCATCACTCCCTCCATCCAAAGCATGATTGAGGCTGCCAATGCCCCTCTCATTGCCTCCATCAATTCTCTCACTGATGCCATCAAATCCATCTCATCTTCTGCTGAGCCCCCTTCTGTAAGATGCATGACTCCAGTCCCCACTGAAGTCATGCAGGGGGAGATGTCTGTTGAAGTGGCCTCAGGTGATGCCCTGACCCTTCAGGACAATTCCTCTCTTCCTCTTCAAGAATCTGTAGAAGAACCTCAAGAGAGTCCAGAGAAAGAACCAGAAGGTAAACCTTAAAACTCTTCCTCCAAAGGATATAATCAGGACTTCAAGTTGATATTTGTATCTAACAAAGACATTCACTCCCCAGTGAATCTAGCTTCTGAGGAAGAAGTTCCTGCAAAAGAAAATGAGGAAGTCCCCATGGACGTTTGTGAAAATGATGCTGCTCAACCTGATGGTATAGCTTTATTTAAGATTCTAATTAATTCTAACTCCAACTTAGAGCTAATTTCTTATCCCTTTCTTTCCATCACAGCTGCTGATGATCTCACATCAGTATTGCAAGTTGATGCTGCTAAGTCCATTGATTCTGATAAAGATTTAGAATCCTATCTTAACCTAGACTGTGAGTCCTCACTCACATCTACTCCTTTTGTTCCTCCTCCTCAAGAGAAAATGGTCCCTTATAGACCTGAGTACCTTGATGACCCCTTGGTCAAGGATACTCTTTTCTTTTCCTGTATGGCACTCCTCTTGTGCCTTGCAGAGGTGTCTATCCCTGATGTCACTGAACATCTAGAAGGAATTATAACCTCCTTTCTAGATGCAAAGTGGTATCCTGTGTAGATCTTCAGGTAATCCTATCTATTACCTGTTGTTTGTTCACCTTGGGGGGAATATTTTATTCCCACTTGGTTGTTAACCTATCTCTCTTTGCATGCAGGCACAACCATAAATGCTGCTGCTGCTGAAAACATCAACATCCCTGCTGATACTGCTGCTGAAGAAATTGAAGATGTGCAAGATAGGGCAGACAATGCTCCCAAGATGACTGAAATGGCCTCAAGCTCAGGTACTCTAAACCTAGAACAATTTATAGCCTTTGTGGCTGAGAACATTGCCTCTGAGTACATTGAAGGGATGGCTAATTATCATCTGGATTCCCTAGCCATCTCTCTAGAGAAAGCATCTGCCCCTGCAGATATCGTCATCTTTTCTCCACCTATCCTTACCTATCCTCTATCCATTCCTTCTATTGCAGAACTGGTCCCCAAGACAGTTCCTGAGTTGTATCCAGAATCAGAACTCTGGAAGAGGACTCCAAATGTGGATCTTGATGCTCTCCTTAGGCAAGATGCCATTGAGGAAGCTAAAGAGAAAGAAGTAAGAGAAAAGAAAGACAAAGCTGAACCTGCTGCCAAGGATCCTTCTGAACTTGATTTTGGTGATTATGCTGGGAAAGACTCATCTCATTCTGATGATGATGATGATGATTCTGATGATTCTGACTTCACTAAGAAAAGGAAAAGAGTTGCTTCCGAGAAAAGAAAAGCTCCTGCTCCTCCTACTGCCAATCCTAACAAGGATGTTCCCTATTACATTCTGAAGGGAATAGATCCTAAGAGCAAGGAATTCCAGCCATGGATGAGACTGTCAAAAAATCAGACTAAAGAGAATAAGAGAAGAAAGAGATATGACACTCCTGTTCAGAAATTCCCCCCCAGAGGTCCTCCTCCACCTCCTGGTGCTGGAGCCTCTGGGAATCTCTCTTCTGCCCCCTCTGCAAGGTCAGCCAGTTCTAACACTTCTCAGACCTACCAAAGAAGGAGTAATCAAAGCCAGGGTGGCCAAGATGTTTCAGGACAGGGAAGAAAAAGAAATGACAATGCTCTCGTGGAACAAATAAAGGAGATGACTTTTCAGCATCCTACATTCTCTCCTCCTCCTTCTCCTCAAATGAAAGGTCCATCCTCTTCAAGAAAACCTGCTGCTGCTGAGAAAACTGACTCAAAAGGAAAAAGAGTGGTCTTTTCAGAAAAATCCCATAAAAAGTTCATTGAGCTTGCACCTCCAAAATCTCTATATGCTCAAACTGATCCTAAGAAGGCTGTGCAGATTCCTCTTGATTCAAGCAAACTTGCTACAGCTCTTCAAAGAAACATAGAGATTGCAGCTCATACAGATACTGATAGACCTGCCTCTCCATCAGATAAAACTGAAGCTGAAAGGATTGCCTCTATGGCAAGATTCAAAGAGTCTATTGCTCTAAGCATGATGGAGAGAGCCAAATCTCAAGGATTAGATCCTACAGCTTACTCAACAATGTCAGAATTCAGAGAAAAGGAACTCAGCAGAATTCAAGTCAATCCAGAAGCCTTTGACACTGAAGAATACTTGAGACTACATCCTGCTGCAGTTCTACCAAGTTATGCTGAAAAGAAAATCATAGGTGAACATGATCTAATGCTATCCAAGAGACAAGCAGCAAACCCTAACAGAGAAATTATTTTCAAACCAGCTGCAATACCCAAAAACTCATCTGATGCTAAACATGCTGATAAATCTGCTTGATACATTCCATTTCTGCTGATTTATGCTTGTTATATTTTCTGTGTATTGCCTGTGTTTTATCATTCTGGTTAATCTTTAGATTTGTTGTTGTCTGCTTTAGCCTTTAATTTGGATTGGATAACATAACCCAAATAGGGGGAGATTGTTGGTACCCTAGATGTGATTTGGCTTATGTAATCCCTTTCCAGCCCCTCTTGATCCATATAAAGATATATGATCATGTTTAGTCTTTGCTTAGTCTCCCTAGGGCAGTATATAACTGACCTAGAGTTTAGGCTAGTAGTTTTAGAATGTGTTTTGGTTAAGGCTTTTTCCGTTCGACTATCGTCGAACGAGGCCTCGCGATCGTCGATCATTGGTCGACGATAGCAGGGCTATTGAATTGTTGAAGTCAAGACAATTATCGTCGACCGTTGGTCGACGATCTCAGAGCAAGCTTACTATGCTCTGAAGGTTGGTCGACGATCTGTCATCAACAGATCGACGATCGTGTTCTTGCCTCACGATTTCTGTGTCGACAGATTGTTGCCTTAGTTGTCGACGATTTCTGGTCGACGTTTTCTGTCTCGACAGCTTTCTGCTTCAGTCGACGATATCTAGACCTGGTCGACGATTTCTGGTCGACGATATCTGTCTCGACAGATCTTTTGCTTTGGTCGACGATAGTTTGAGCTGGTCGACGATTTCCGTTCGACGATTTCTGTTTCGACAGATTCCTGCTATTAGTCGACGATCTGTTTGTAGGTCGACGATCTTCGAACCCCTGTTCGACGATTTCTGTCTGCCTTTATCTTTTTGTATTTATTCTATTCCTTGGTTTATTTCCAAGTGTTTTAGTTGATGGTTAGATTGATTCTCTGATATTATTGTTGCTAAATTTATGGTTTAAATTCAAATAAATTGATTACAAATTCTGTCAAGCATAAATCACGGGATTCAGTATTCTTGATAAAGCATTTTGTCCTATTATACAAATTGCGTTGACTTTATCTTTCCAGCCTGTTTTCTAGCCGTTGGTACTATGTACTATTTCCAAGAATGGTACGTCTTTATGCTGAGATATTTTTCCCGCTTATTTTATTCCTTATTGGGACTGACAGAAAGTTAATAGGCCATTCTATTCCTATTGCTATATTCTATTTTGAGATAATCTGTTGCAGGGCTTGAGAATTCAAATCAATAGAGCCGTTCCAAAAGAAAAACGTGAAGACATATTTAAAAGAGATTCTTCTCTCAGAAAAGAAGAAGTTACAGACACAGAGAATTATTATTCATCCGCTCAAGCATCATCAGAGCAGCTCTTCACAATCTCACAACAAGAAGAAGAAAAGTTTTCCTGAAGCAAAAAGCCCAGAGCAATCATCTTTCATTCTCAAGTCTCCTGAGCATTTGCTTAGAGTTTTCAAGACTTCAGAAAAAGCTCCAGATCTGCTTCAAGTGCTCCAGAATCTTAAGACCTGATAAAAATCAGTCTTCAGATTTCTGAGGATTTAGTTTCAGTTTATCTGAAACTCCTTCATCCTGAAGCAAAGGCTTTCCCTGGACTTCCACTGAGCCAGGGGGAGACTTTGATTCTTTAGAGAATCCACAAATCTTCTCTAACTTGTATTTAAAACAGAGAAGATAATCTAACCCTCTCAACCCCTTTGTAAAAAGAGTTTGTTCACACCTCTTCAAAAGTGAACGTTGGTGACAGGGCACCTTATCAACAACCTGTGGTTGAGCATCCTTATCAAAAGCTCAAAGGGTCTGTTTGATCTACCTGATCAGATCATTGGTGGCAGGGCACCTTAGCAAAAACCTGTAGTGGATTCCTACCAGGGTGGTAGAAGAGTGGATGTACCTATTTAAAGGGAACCACTATATATCCTGTGTCCATCTGGTTATCTTGCTTATTCATTTTATTCTGTGGCTGTGATAGAATTACCTAGGATTGCTAGTTGCTGTGATAGGCTTGTAGTTAACTGAAATTTCAGTCAACTTCTCCACTTGTGCACTTCACTGTGTTAGGCTCTTAGGGTTCAAGTATCAGATTTTTTATTCCGCAAATAAACTCCAAGGGAGCTGACTAAGTGTTCATAAAATTTTGAATACTCTATTCACCCCCCCTCTAGAGTAGTTTACAACTTATCCCCTCACTTTCAGGACCTCCACGCTAGAGCCGAGGGTCAGTTCATAACTTCCTAAGTCTTCGGTCCGTGACGTTCTTCCGAGTGTAGTAGGTGTGAGGTCACCCCTTTCCCCAAGGGTCGAATTCCACAGAAGTCAATTTTGGCTTCGGTCATTTTTGGCTTCAACAGTTTTGGTGCGGTGAGCGTGGAAAGTGACCAGCACAGAAGATCTCGGGAGTGTCATGACTGGAGATCAGGGAGGTAGTAATGACCTCGGTGGTCTCCCCAACCCAGGACCCTTTGTAGGAAGGGAAGAGTTCATGGCTTCCATCTCAGGCATCATGGATATGTTGAGAAGCATTGCCCCATGGGCTGACAGCTCAACCCCCACCCCCCAGGGACTAGCTCCCAGGGGTCTTGGCGAGCTAACCCAGAGTGGTCTCAGCGAGCTGGCTCATAGGGGGCAAGGCGAGATCACCCCAGTAGGGGGAGAAGTGAGTATGCCGGATAGGAGGCCTGGGAAGGAGAGGATGGTAGAAGGGGTTGAGCGAGACCTCTCAGGTCGGGAGCTGTTCCCCAGCCCGGCGAGAGCTAGCCCCCCAGGCAAGCAGGTCGCGCGAGTGGAGGTGGCGAGAGCTCCCCTTAGGGGGTCACCCTTCAGTGAGTTGATCATCTCAGCTCCCGTTCCCAAGGGGTTCAGAGAGCCAGACATGGTTTACTATACCGGGAAGGATGACCCCGTCCAGCATCTGCAGTGGTTCGAGGATGCCGTCTCCATCAGGCCGATGACGGACGCCTTCAAGTGCCGTCTAATTGCGATCACCTTGAAAGAGAAGGCGAGGGACTGGTTCCATCAACTCCCTCCAAGGTCCATCTTCGGGTTCGAAGACTTGAGCCGGAGCTTTCAGCTTCGCTTCTCCACCTCCAAGAAGAGGAAGAAGGGTCCTGCGTCCCTCTTCCTGATAAAGCAAAGGGCCGAGGAGTCGCTGGCCCGTTACGTTGACAGGTTCCAGGAGGAGGTCCTTGACATCCCAGAGGTGCCAGGATATGCCCTCCAGATGGCATTCACGGTGGGGTTGCGCGAAGGGTTCTTCAAGATGATCTTGACTCGGAAGGCCCCCCTTTCCTTCGAGGAGCTGATGGAAAGGGCGGCAGAGGAGATAGCCATGGAGGCAGCCAACCCGGCCTTTGTGAAGAAGTTGGCAAAGCTAACAGAGGTGGAGTCAAAGGAGCAAGGAGGCTTGAGGCATCATGAAGGGAGGAGGAGAGAGGAGCAGAGAGCTCAAGGATTCCAGGGATAGGAGGGTCCGGAACCAGGTTGGAGGCAGCAGGGAAGACTTGCCCAAGGTCCAAGAAGAGCTCTCGCCCCAGGTGGAGATAACCTCCACGGAGGTCAAGGGAGGTTCAACTTCCAAAGGCAAGCCCCAAGACAGCTCTTACCTCCGCCGCAGCAAGCCTTGGCAATAGGCGAAGGAGGAAGAGGTAACAGGAGAGATCGCCCAGCCCGCCGAAAGAGGGTAGGAAGAACCTTGCCATACTGTGACTTCCACCAGGTGGAGGGGCACGCAACAGCTACCTGCCCCGAGTTCCTGGAAGTGAGGGGGGCGAGAGATCTAGCCCAGCAGCAGCCGGAGCGGATCGAAGCTCTGCCTCAAGGAGTTAGAGGTGATGATGTGTGTGAGGACCGGGTCGATGTAGGAACCCGGGGAGGTATAGCCGTGATCTACGGGGGGGGGGGGGGGGGGGGGTGGGGGGTGGGGGGTGGGGGGTGGGGGGGGGGATCGAAGCCGCTCGGAAGGAAAGTCTCCATGTGATGTATCGACGGAGCGTCGCCTCGACATCCCAAACCCCTCCCCCGGAGGAAAGGGTCACCTTCTCATCAAAGGACATGCCAGAGCATGAGGATCCCTTCTACGACGCCCTAGTCATCCAAGCATCCGTCGAAGGCTTCACCGTCTCCCGGATTTTGATTGATAACGGAAGCTCGGTCAACGTCATTTTCAAGAAGGCGTTCGAGGGGATGAAGGTGGAGCCAAGGAGGGTAGTGGCGTCGGATGGACCTCTGTTTGGATTCTCAGGGGAGAGGAAGTAGGTGGAAGGAGGAGACGGACTCCAGGTGAAGTTAGGAGGGACCTCAAGGAACTGCAGGTTCGTCATTGTTAACGCTCCAAGCAGCTATAATGCCATCTTCGGAAGGCCCCTCATCAGCGCCTTCCGGTGTGTGCCCTCATCCTTCCACCAATATCTCAAGTTCAACTCAGATGGGATCCAGGTCAGGATCAAGGGAGACTCCAGGATGGCGAGGCAGTGCTACGTCATGGCAGTCAACACCATCTCTTGGTTGGCTAAGGCAGAGGAGATGGAGAAGATCATGGAGAGCCTGAGCAGGATTGAGGTGGCCAGTGGGATGGAACCTGATGGCAACCACCAGGCCCAGGCCCCCTGAAGAAGCCTCGCCTCGACGGAGTCATGTATCTTTTTTATGTTGTTGTAAGGAGTCTAGCCCCTGACCAGTAGAGTCGAGGGGGTCATGTAACCCATCTTTTTCCCCCGTTAGAGGATGTTGGAATTGAAAAAGCTTAGGTGACATGCCCAGCTCCCAACCCCCGAGAGGATCTCCCTATGCCAGGCTCACACCAGCTGGCAGGGTTGAGAGTGCTTCGGGGGGTGGCTCATTTTTCCTTAGCTCCGATGATGATTCCGCTGTCAGGCTCTCGCTAGCTGGCAAGGCCGGTTGATCTCTCGTGGAAGCCCAAATCCTTTGCTCCGATGATGATTCCGCTGTCAGGCTCTCACTAGCTGACAAGGCCGGTTGATCTCTCGTGGAAGCCCAAGTCCTTAGCTTCGATGATGATTCCGCTGTCAGGCTCACTAGCTGACAAGGCCGGTTGATCTCTCGTGGAAGCCCAAGTCCTTAGCTCCGATGATGATTCCGCTGTCAGGCTCTCATTAGCTGACAAGGCCGGTTGATCTCTCGTGGAGGCCAAGTCCCTTAGCTCCGATGATGATTCCGCTGTCAGGCTCTCACTAGCTGACAAGGCCGGTTGATCTCTCGTGGAAGCCCAAGTCCTTAGCTCAGATGATGATTCCGCTGTCAGGCTCTCACTAGCTGACAAGGCCGGTTGATCTCTCGTGGAAGCCCAAGTTCTTAGCTTCGATGATGATTCCGCTGTCAGGCTCTCACTAGCTGACAAGGCCGGTTGATCTCTCGTAGAGGTTGTCTTTTTACCCTGAGGAGGTCTCGCCACCCAGGCTCTCATCAGCTGGCATGGCAGGTTGACCCCCCCAGGAGATTAAGTCTTTTTACCCTGAGGGGGTCTCGCCACCCAGACTCTCATCAGCTGGCATGGCAGGTTGACCCCCCCAGGAGGTTAAGTCTTTTTACCCTGAGGAGGTCTCGCCACCCAGGCTCTCATCAGCTGGCATGGCAGGTTGACCCCCCAGGAGGTTAAGTCTTTTTACCCTGAGGAGGTCTCGCCACCTAGGCTTCCATCAGCTGGCATGGCAGGTTGACCCCCCCAGGAGGTTAAGTCTTTTTACCCTGAGGAGGTCTCGCCACCCAGGCTTCCATCAGTTGGCATGGCAGGTTGACCCCCCCAGGAGGTTAAGTCTTTTTACCCTGAGGAGGTCTCGCCACCCAGGCTCTCATCAGCTGGCATGGCAGGTTGACCCCCCTAGGAGGTTAAGTCTTTTTACCTTGAGGAGGTCTCGCCACCCAGGCTTCCATCAGCTGGCATGGCAGGTTGACCCCCCCAGGAGGTTAAGTCTTTTTACCCTGAGGAGGTCTCGCCACCCAGGCTCTCATCAGCTGGCGTGGCAGGTTGACCCCCCCAGGAGGTTAAGTGTTTTTACCCTGAGGAGGTCTCGCCACCCAGGCTCTCATCAGTTGGCATGGCAGGTTAACCCCCCCAGGAGGTTAAGTGTTTTTACCCTAAGGGGGTCTCGCCACCCAGGCTCTCATCAGCTGGCATGGCAGGTTGACCCCCCCAGGAGGTTAAGTCTTTTTACCCTAAGGAGGTCTCGCCACCCGGGCTCTCATCAACTGGCATGGCAGGTTGACCCCCCCAGGAGGTTAAGTCTTTTTACCCTGAGGAGGTCTCGCCACCCAGGCTTCCATCAGCTGGCATGGCAGGTTGACCCCCCCAGGAGGTTAAGTCTTTTTACCCTGAGGAGGTCTCGCCACCCTAGCTTCCATCAGCTGGCATGGCAGGTTGACCCCCCCAGGAGGTTAAGTCTTTTTACCCTGAGGAGGTCTCGCCACCCAGGCTTCCATCAGCTGGCATGGCAGGTTGAACCCCCTAGGAGGTTAAGTCTTTTTGCCCTGAGGAGGTCTCGCCACCCAGGCTCTCATCAGCTGGCATGGCAGGTTGGCTCCTCGGAAGAGGCCTCAGTCTTTCGATACCGCGAGAGCAAGCTTCACTCAGCGAATACGTTGGGTTGGATGTTTTCTTTCCGAGCTTGTGCCAACCTCGAAAAGAGAGGGGATTGTGTAACACCCCGTATTCGCGACGTGAGGATCCCAGGCAAGGCATAAGGCATGCAAGTAAAGTTTTAAGCTTTGGAGCTCAGCTGCGGGACCGGCCGGAGTCCGGAGGCACGCCCCCTGCCTCACGGCCAGGCGGGGTCAGGCGGGGCGAGACCGGCCCAGGGACAGGTTCTCGCCCCTGCCTCGCGGCCAGGTAGGGTCAGGCGGCGCGAGACCGGCCCGGGGCCAGGTTCTCGTCCCTTCCTCGCGGCTAGGCGAGGTCGGGCGGAGTGAGACCGGCCCGGGGCCGGGTTCTCGCCCACACCTCGCGGCTAGGCGAGGTCGGGCAGGGCGAGACCGGCCCGGGGCCGGGTTCTCGCCCCCGCCTCGCGGCTAGGCGAGGTCGGGCGGGGCGAGACCGGCCCGGGGCCGGGTTCTCGCCCCCGCCTCGCGGCTAGGCGAGGTCGGGCGGGGCGAGACCGGCCCGGGGCCGGGTTCTCGCCCCCGCCTCGAGGCTAGGCGAGGTCGGGCGGGGCGAGACCGGCCTGGGGCCGGGTTCTCGCCCCCGCCTCGCGGCTAGGCAAGGTCGGGCGGGGCGAGACCGGCCCGGGGCCGGGTTCTCGCCCCCACCTCGCGGCTAGGCAAGGTCGGGCGGGGCGAGACCGGCCCGGGGCCGGGTTCTCGACCCCACCTCGCGGCTAGGCGAGGTCGGGCGGGGCGAGACCGGCCCGGGGCCGGGTTCTCGCCCCCACCTCGCAGCTAGGCAAGGTCGGGCGGGGCGAGACCGGCCCGGGGCCGGGTTCTCGCCCCTACCTCGCGGTCAGGCCGGGCGAGACCGACCGGGGGCTGGCCGGTGGGCGGGACCTTAGGCGTTTACCGTTTTACCCCCGAGGTGGATTTTCCCTTTTTGCCCCCAGGTGTGGAGGTTTTCTATTGGCTGGAGGCATTTTTGCCCCAGGGGCATTTTGGTCATTTTACCCCCAGGACTTGGGAAAACTATAAATAGACTCTTGAGGGTGCCTTGGAGAAGATGCATTCATTCCTTAGCCACAAAAATCTCTTTGGCTTTCTTCCTCTAAGGCACCTAGCTCAAGCATTGGCTAGGGAGGGGGAGACCTCAAGGTCTTCCGAGTGTGAGGTGGGACCTCTATGCTAGAGCCGAGGGTCAGTTCATAGCTTCCTAAGTCTTCGGTCCGTGACGTTCTTCCGAGTGTAGTAGGTGTGAGGTCACCCCTTTCCCCAAGGGTCGAACTCCACAGAAGTCAATTTTGGCTTCGGTCATTTTTGGCTTCAACACCTTTGTTTTTGGTTCAGTGGACATTCATGTTAGCAGGGTTCTTAATTGTGCAACTTAATAATTGCTTCCGCTAGGTGCTGTGTAGGATGTTGTGATTGGTTGAATGATTTCAATGCGTAACCAACCGGTCTGTCCGTAGTATATGGCGTCGGGCCCCGGCTGGACCTACTGTTATATACTATGTGACAGATAGGGGTGTTACACGGTCAACATCATCTTCAAGAAGGCGTTTGACGCGATGAATGTGGAGGCCAAGAGGGTGCTGGCCTCGGACGGACCTCTGTTTGGCTTCTCGGGGGAGAGGAAGGAGGTTGAAGGAGGACTGGGACTCCATGTCTCTCTGGGGGGCAGTTTCGCACCTATAGGTTCGTCATCGTGGATGCCCCCAGCAGCTACAACGCCATCTTCGGGATGCCCCTTATCAGCGCCTTCCGCTATGTCCCCTCGTCCTTGCACCAGTGCCTGAAGTTCAACGCCGAGGGGCTCCAGATCCGGGTCCTGGGATACCCCAAGGTGGCGAGGGAGTGCTACGTCACCACGGTAAACTCCATCTCTTGGCAGGAGGGGGATAAGGAGATGGAGCAGAGGATGGATGAGGCGGAGCAAGAGGCTGGCGGAGAGGAGATGGAGGTGGAGGAGAACCGCACTCAGGAGGAGGCAGAAGAAGTCCAGGAGTCGGCCGAGGCAATGGTCATGGGGGAGGTTGGGGAAGAAGTCCTTGCCCCAGGAGGGGAGGACGTTGAAGAATAGGGGGAGCAGTCCCACCTGGAAGCAATAGAGGAGGTGGTGGAGATGGTGGTTCTTAACCTGGGAGGCAGGGTGGAGAAGGTTCGCATCAGCAGGGGGCTGACCCTGGAGGCCCAGGGCAGGGTACTGGAGTGCATCCAGAAGAACATGGACATCATTGCCTGGAGCGCCACGGGGATGCTAGGGATCGATGCTGACGTGGCCTGCCATCGACTCAACTTGGTCCCGGAAGCTCACCCCGTCCAGCAAAAGAAGAGATCCACCGCGGACAGGCTGACCGAACTGATCAGGGAGGAGGTATCCAAGCTTCTCAAGGCTGGCTTTGTTTCCGAAATACAATACCCCGACTGGGTCTCCAATGTAGTAATGGTTAAAAAAGGAGACGGCCGGTGGCGTATGTGTGTTGATTTTTTCTTTGCTTAATAAATCATGTCCCAAGGATTGTTACCCCTTGCCTCGGATCGATGCGCTGGTTGATTCAGCCGTCGGTTTTCTTGTAATGAGTTTTCTAGATTCATTTTCAGGTTACCACCAGATCAGAATGCACCCTCCTGACATCAAAGATGTCTCCTTCATCACCGTGAATGGGTGTTACTGCTACAAAATGATGCCTTTCGGGCTAAAGAATGCAGGGGCAACCTATCAGAAGATGATGTACAGGGTCTTCTGAGAGCAAAAGGGGAGGAACTTGGAGGTATATGTGGATGACCTCATGATCAAGTGCCGAGACGTGGACTCCCACCTCCGAGACCTAGAGGACACCTTCTCCACCCTGCGCAAGTATAAGATGCGGTTGAACCCCCTAAAGTGTGTCTTCGGGGCGAACAGGGGGAGTTCCTAGGCCATCTCCTCACCCCAGCAGGTGTAGAGCCCAACCCTGACAAGGTGAGGGAAATCATGGAGCTGGGATCACCTCAGAATGCAAAAGAGGTGCAGCGGTTGACCGGGAAGCTGGCAGGATTGAGCAGGTTCCTCTCCCGAGCTGGGGAGAAGTGCTCCCCCCTTCTTCAAAACTTTGAGGGGGGGGGGGGGGTCAGAAGTTTGAATGGACTAAGGAATGCGAGGAGGCATTTCAAGCCTTGAAGAAGCAGGTTACCCATGCCCCCCTACTCCAAGGGACAAGGGAGGGGGAGGACCTATCCTTGTATCTCGGGGTCAGAGCAGAGGCCTTGAGCTCCGTCCTTGTTCGGGAAGAGGCAGCTCCCCATATACTATGTAAGTCGGGTGTTGAGGAAGGTCAAGCTCCGCTATCCCATCTTGGAGAAGCTGGCCTTCGCTCTAGTCATCTCGGCTCGGAGGCTCCGGCCTTACTTCCATGCGCATTTGATCTGGGTGGTGACCGACCACCCCCTCCACAACATCTTCGAGTGGGTGGAGCATTCAGGTAGATTGGCCAAGTGGTCAATGGAGTTGAGCGAGTTCGATATCTCCTTCGTCCCCCGCCTCTCGATCAAGGCCCAAGCCATGGCCAATTTCCTAGCAGACTATGTGGTCGAAGTGGCGGAGGCAGAGCTCACTCATCCTGTAACACCTCCCCTGTAATGACCGTATAATATGGGTCCGGCCAGGGCCCCACAACATACAGACGCCACAGCCTTGGCAATAAAAGATGATATTAACTACCCAATCTCAAAACTCAGAATGAAACACACTGGTTGATCTCTCGTGGAAGCCCAAGTCCTTAGCTCCGATGATGATTCCGCTGTCAGGCTGTCATTAGCTGACAAGGCCGGTTGATCTCTCGTGGAGGCCAAGTCCCTTAGCTCCGATGATGATTCCGCTGTCAGGCTCTCACTAGCTGACAAGGCCAGTTGATCTCTCGTGGAAGCCCAAGTCCTTAGCTCAGATGATGATTCCGCTGTCAGGCTCTCACTAGCTGACAAGGCCGGTTGATCTCTCGTGGAAGCCCAAGTTCTTAGCTCCGATGATGATTCCGCTGCCAGGCTCTCACTAGCTGACAAGGCCGGTTGATCTCTCGTAGAGGTTGTCTTTTTACCCTGAGGAGGTCTCGCCACCCAGGCTCTCATCAGCTGGCATGGCAGGTTGACCCCCCCAGGAGATTAAGTCTTTTTACCCTGAGGGGGTCTCGCCACCCAGACTCTCATCAGCTGGCATGACAGGTTGACCCCCCAGGAGGTTAAGTCTTTTTACCCTGAGGAGGTCTCGCCACCCAGGCTCTCATCAGCTGGCATGGCAGGTTGACCCCCCAGGAGGTTAAGTCTTTTTACCCTGAGGAGGTCTCGCCACCCAGGCTTCCATCAGCTGGCATGGCAGGTTGACCCCCCCAGGAGGTTAAGTCTTTTTACCCTGAGGAGGTCTCGCCACCCAGGCTTCCATCAGCTGGCATGGCAGGTTGACACCCCCAGGAGGTTAAGTCTTTTTACCCTGAGGAGGTCTCGCCACCCAGGCTCTCATCAGCTGGCATGGCAGGTTGACCCCCCTAGGAGGTTAAGTCTTTTTACCCTGAGGAGGTCTCGCCACCCAGGCTTCCATCAGCTGGCGTGGCAGGTTGACCCCCCCAGGAGGTTAAGTCTTTTTACCCTGAGGAGGTCTCGCGACCCAGGCTCTCATCAGCTGGCATGGCAGGTTGACCCCCCCAGGAGGTTAAGTGTTTTTACCCTGAGGAGGTCTCGCTACCCAGGCTCTCATCAGTTGGCATGGCAGGTTAACCCCCCCAGGAGGTTAAGTGTTTTTACCCTGAGGGGGTCTCGCCACCCAGGCTCTCATCAGCTGGAATGGCTGGTTGACCCCCCCAGGAGGTTAAGTCTTTTTACCCTAAGGAGGTCTCGCCACCCGGGCTCTCATCAGCTGGCATGGCAGGTTGACCCCCCCAGGAGGTTAAGTCTTTTTACCCTGAGGAGGTCTCGCCACCCAGGCTTCCATCAGCTGGCATGGCAGGTTGACCCCCCCAGGAGGTTAAGTCTTTTTACCCTGAGGAGGTCTCGCCACCCTAGCTTCCATCAGCTGGCATGGCAGGTTGACCCCCCAGGAGGTTAAGTCTTTTTACCCTGAGGAGGTCTCGCCACCCAGGCTTCCATCAGCTGGCATGACAGGTTGAACCCCCCAGGAGGTTAATTCTTTTTGCCCTGAGGAGGTCTCGCCACCCAGGCTCTCATCAGCTGGCATGGCAGGTTGGCTCCTCGGAAGAGGCCTCAGTCTTTCGATACCGCGAGAGCAAGCTTCACTCAGCGAATACGTTGGGTTGGATGTTTCTTTCCGAGCTTGTGCCAACCTCGAAAAGAGCGGGGATTGTGTAACACCCCGTATTCGCGACGTGAGGATCCCAGGCAAGGCATAAGGCATGCAAGTAAAGTTTTAAGCTTTGGAGCTCAGCTGCGGGACCGGCCGGAGTCCGGAGGCGCGCCCCCTGCCTCACGGCCAGACGGGGTCAGGCGGGGCGAGACCGGCCCAGGGCCAGGTTCTCGCCCCTGCCTCACGGCCAGGTAGGGTCAGGCGGGGCGAGACCGGCCCGGGGCCAGGTTCTCGTCCCTGCCTCGCGGCTAGGCGAGGTCGGGCGAGGCGAGACTAGCCCGGGGCCGGGTTCTCGCCCCCACCTTGCGGCTAGGCGAGGTCGGGCTGGGCGAGACCGGCCCGGGGCCGGGTTCTCGCCCCCGCCTCGCGTCTAGGCGAGGTCGGGCGGGGCGAGACCGGCCCGGGGCCGGGTTCTCGCCCCCGCCTCGCGGCTAGGCGAGGTCGGGCGGGGCGAGACCGGCCCGGGGCCGGGTTCTCGCCCCCGCCTCGCGGCTAGGCGAGGTCGGGCGGGGCGAGACCGGCCCGGGGCCGGGTTCTCGCCCCCGCCTCGCGGCTAGGCGAGGTAGGGCGGGGCGAGACCGCCCCGGGGCCGGGTTCTCGCCCCCACCTCGCGGCTAGGCAAGGTCGGGTGGGGCGAGACAGGCCCGGGGCCGGGTTCTCGCCCCCACCTCGCGACTAGGCGAGGTCGGGCGGGGCGAGACCGGCCCGGGGCCGGGTTCTCGCCCCCACCTCGCAGCTAGGCAAGGTCAGGCGGGGCGAGACCGGCCCGGGGCCGGGTTCTCGCCCCTACCTCGCGGTCAGGCCGGGCGAGACCGACCGGGGGCTGGCCGGTGGGCGGGACCTTAGGCGTTTACCGTTTTACCCCCGAGGTGGATTTTCCCTTTTTGCCCCCAGGTGTGGAGGTTTTCTATTGGCTGGAGGCATTTTTGCCCCAGGGGCATTTTGGTCATTTTACCCCCAGGACTTGGGAAAACTATAAATAGACCCTTGAGGGTGCCTTGGAGAAGATGCATTCATTCCTTAGCCACAAAAATCTCTTTGGCTTTCTTCCTCTAAGGCACCTAGCTCAAGCATTGGCTAGGGAGGGGGAGACCTCAAGGTCTTTCGGGTGTGAGGTGGGACCTCCACGCTAGAGCCGAGGGTCAGTTCATAGCTTCTTAAGTCTTCGGTCCGTGACGTTCTTCCGAGTGTAGTAGGTGTGAGGTCACCCCTTTCCCCAAGGGTCGAACTCCACAGAAGTCAATTTTGGCTTCGGTCATTTTTGGCTTCAACACCTTTGTTTTTGGTTCAGTGGACATTCATGTTAGCAGGGTTCTTAATTGTGCAACTTAATAATTGCTTCCGCTAGGTGCTGTGTAGGATGTTGTGATTGGTTGAATGATTTCAATGCGTAACCAACCGGTCTGTCCGTAGTATATGGCGTCGGGCCCCGACCGGACCTACTGTTATATACTATGTGACAGATAGGGGTGTTACACGGTCAACATCATCTTCAAGAAGGCGTTTGACACAATGAATATGAAAGTGAGACCTACACCTTATTCTAGATATTTTTCATACACAGCACAATATGCAGAAAATAAAGCAGCAAAAGTAAAGGAAATAAAAACACAGAAGACACAGAAAATATAGTGGTTCCCCTCAACTGGGTACATCCACTCTTCTACCACCCCTGGTAGGAATCCACTAGCAGGAATAGTTGATCAGGTGTCCTGGGCACCAATGGGTTTTTGATAAGGTGCCCCACACCATAAGGTTTTTGATCAGGTGCCCTCACACCAAAGGGTTTTTGATAAGGTGCCCTAACACCAACACTTAACTTTTGAAGGGAGTTATAACCCTGTACAAGGTGGGAAAAAGAGTAAAACAAAAAAGGTGAAAAGTGTTCTTCTCTCTCTCAAGCTCTGAGAGAAGACTAGTGGATTCTTGATTGTCAAAGCTCCCCCTGAAGTTTGGAGTTGGTTCAGGATGAAGAAGCTTTGTTCTTGGGGTGTGGTAGGTCTTCTGGTAGCAGATAAATCTGAAGATTCAGATTGTTTGTTGCTCTTGAAGCCTGTATGAGACTGAAGGAGGAGACTCCTTCTTCTTCTTGCTGTGAACAAAAGGCTCTCTGATGATGAGTGATGAGAGCTGTTGTGTTGTTCTTGTATATATGAAAATGTGTTGTTGTCCTGTGTGTATTTTGACTGGAAGCCGGAATGCATATATATAATGAATTGATTTAAATTCTCAAATCTTGTGAGCA
Organism: Platanthera zijinensis; assembly: GCA_039513925.1. Classification (NCBI taxonomy): domain Eukaryota; kingdom Viridiplantae; phylum Streptophyta; class Magnoliopsida; order Asparagales; family Orchidaceae; genus Platanthera; species Platanthera zijinensis. The sequence continues at coordinate 65,850,641 of CM077084.1, read as the reverse complement.
TTATTTTATTCCATTCTCGGAACTCATGACAACTATTCAGCCTTTAGTCCTTTTCCTTTCCCATAGTGACTTTGCATTGATAGCTGGCAACGGCTCTTTGGTTAAATGCTGACATAAATGTCAGGGAATCTGACCGTTGAAGAGTACTTTAGCTTTTATCAATTCCTTGGCAAATCGTCGACCTGAGATGGACGATCGCCGAACTGGGTTCGACGATGCGTCGAGCTGGGTTCAGAGATCGTCGACCTGACTTGTCTGTTCTTCAATTCTTTGGTGATCGTCGAGCTGAGTTCAAGGCTTGAGTCGTCGAGCTCACTTTATTGTAGAATCGTTGAGCTGACTATATTTGAACGTCGAGCTGAGTTGGCCTGCAGATCGTCGATCTGAGTTCGACGTTCGTCGAACTCAGTTCAACTATCGTTGAACGCAGTTTGATCATGCCTGATTCTTTTGTAATCTTTAGTCAGATCCATGCTCTCTTTGATGAAGTGTATCCTTGCCCAAATCCACAACCGGGGTTGTTCCAACAATCTCCCCCTATTTGGGTTAGGGTACACTTCATACTTTTATGAATGTTTTGTAAAGTTTGGCCCTGTTCTCAATCATCTCTTCATGTTGGAAATTTTGAGTCTGTGATCCTGCAAAACAGAAAACAGATCAAGTGCAAAGGGAACAAGAAGAGATGCAGTTTTTGCTTTTGTGCATGAACAAAAATGAATGAAGCAAATCTTGAAGAAGAAAAGAGTGAGGGCAGAGAGGACGGCAGGGGAATGCAATTTAATGAGCACAGCACTCATTAGGATTATCTGAAAAAGATTTTGAAGAAAATCTTTAAAATCAGAAAGGCACTGTCTGATAATTCCCTTCCTATAGAATCACTTTATCACAAATAAAAACTTCAACACAGTGTGATGATCCACTGGATCAAGTCTGTGTTGAGTTTTAGTGTAGATAATTTTGTGAAAAATCTGTAAGGATGTAGAATTATCTTACTATGCCTCTTTGAGATCTAAGATTCATCAAAGAGGAAAATTTTCAGACCATAAATGTAATGAGGTTTTAATGGTTTATTAAATAAATTTTTAAAAAAAAAAAAAATTTTATGTATGATTGAAAAATTTGAGAAAACTTTTGAAAAACAAAATCAATGTTGTTGAATTTTCTTAATATTTCTCTTGAAGGTTTTCTTATTGTTTCCTTAAAATGAGTGTGGTCTGCATGTGGATTGATGACGAATGGGAGTAGACTTTTAAGGAAATTCATATTTTCTTTAGGTTTAGTTGCATCCAAGTTAGAAAGTGATTTAGGATATTTTGAAATGTAGTTAGTATGGGATATCACCTGATATTTTCTAAGTTCTGATTCAGGCTTTTCCTTGTTGTTTGATGCATATATGGCCTTTAAGCAGAAGGCTACTTCATCAGCAACATCTTCTTCATCACTTAAATAAGATGAATCATATTGTGGTTCATCTGTGTTTGATTTTGGTGAAGATTCAGATGCTGATTCTTCTTTACTTGATTCTGCAGCCATCTTGATGAGGGATTGCCATAGCTCCTTGGCTGTGGTGCAGTGCATCAGATCTTCAAAGATGTCATCTGGCATGGATTGTGCCAAGATGTTCATTGCTCTAGCATCAGCATCCTTAAGTAACTTTTGTGCATCTTTGTTTGATGCTGTGGGTGCTATAGGACCTGTCATTATAACATCAAAAATGCTTTCATCAAATAACTTCATATAACATTTTATCTTTGACTGCCATAGTGCAAATGTATTGAAGTTGCACATAGGAAGTTCTGCCATGAGTGAAAAAATTCTAGAATGAAGTAAGATCTGTTGGATCTTTTTGGTTCAGGTGTTAGCCTGTGGTTTTAACCAACCTGCCTCTGATACCAATTGAAAGTGAGACCTACACCTTATTCTAGATATTTTTCATACACAGCACAATATGCAGAAAATAAAGCAGCAAAAGTAAAGGAAATAAAAACACAGAAGACACAGAAAATATAGTGGTTCCCCTCAACTGGGTACATCCACTCTTCTACCACCCCTGGTAGGAATCCACTAGCAGGAATAGTTGATCAGGTGTCCTGGGCACCAATGGGTTTTTGATAAGGTGCCCCACACCATAAGGTTTTTGATCAGGTGCCCTCACACCAAAGGGTTTTTGATAAGGTGCCCTAACACCAACACTTAACTTTTGAAGGGAGTTATAACCCTGTACAAGGTGGGAAAAAGAGTAAAACAAAAAAGGTGAAAAGTGTTCTTCTCTCTCTCAAGCTCTGAGAGAAGACTAGTGGATTCTTGATTGTCAAAGCTCCCCCTGAAGTTTGGAGTTGGTTCAGGATGAAGAAGCTTTGTTCTTGGGGTGTGGTAGGTCTTCTGGTAGCAGATAAATCTGAAGATTCAGATTGTTTGTTGCTCTTGAAGCCTGTATGAGACTGAAGGAGGAGACTCCTTCTTCTTCTTGCTGTGAACAAAAGGCTCTCTGATGATGAGTGATGAGAGCTGTTGTGTTGTTCTTGTATATATGAAAATGTGTTGTTGTCCTGTGTGTATTTTGACTGGAAGCCGGAATGCATATATATAATGAATTGATTTAAATTCTCAAATCTTGTGAGCATTATTTTATTCCATTCTCGGAACTCATGACAACTATTCAGCCTTTAATCCTTTTCCTTTCCCATAGTGACTTTGCATTGATAGCTGGCAACGGCTCTTTGGTTAAATGCTGACATAAATGTCAGGGAATCTGACCGTTGAAGAGTACTTTAGCTTTTATCAATTCCTTGGCAAATCGTCGACCTGAGATGGACGATCGTCGAACTGGGTTCGACGATGCGTCGAGCTGGGTTCAGAGATCGTCGACCTGACTTGTCTGTTCTTCAATTCTTTGGTGATCGTCGAGCTGAGTTCAAGGCTTGAGTCGTCGAGCTCACTTTATTGTAGAATCGTTGAGCTGACTATATTTGAACGTCGAGCTGAGTTGGCCTGCAGATCGTCGATCTGAGTTCGACGTTCGTCGAACTCAGTTCAACTATCGTTGAACGCAGTTTGATCATGCCTGATTCTTTTGTAATCTTTAGTCAGATCCATGCTCTCTTTGATGAAGTGTATCCTTGCCCAAATCCACAACCGGGGTTGTTCCAACAGAATGTGGAGGCCAAGAGGGTGCTGGCCTCGGACGGACCTCTGTTTGGCTTCTCGGGGGAGAGGAAGGAGGTTGAAGGAGGACTGGGACTCCATGTCTCTCTGGGGGGGGGGGGGCAGTTTCGCACCTACAGGTTCGTCATCGTGGATGCCCCCAGCAGCTACAACGCCATCTTCGGGATGCCCCTTATCAGCGTCTTCCGCTACGTCCCCTCGTCCTTGCACCAGTGCCTGAAGTTCAATGCCGAGGGGCTCCAGATCCGGGTCCTGGGATACCCCAAGGTGGCGAGGGAGTGCTACGTCACCACGGTAAACTCCATCTCTTGGCAGGAGGGGGATAAGGAGATGGAGCAGAGGATGGATGAGGCAGAGTAAGAGGCTGGCGGAGAGGAGATGGAGGTGGAGGAGAACCGCACTCAGGAGGAGGCAGAAGAAGTCCAGGAGTCGGCCGAGGCAATGGTCGCGGGGGAGGTTGGGGAAGAAGTCCTTGCCCCAGGAGGTGAGGACATTGAAGAATAGGGGGAGCAGTCCCACCTGGAAGCAACAGAGGAGGTGGTGGAAATGGAGGTTCTTAACCTGGGAGGCAGGGTGGAGAAGGTTCGCATCAGCAGGGGGCTGACCCTGGAGGCCCAGGGCAGGGTACTGGAGTGCATCCAGAAGAACATGGACATCATTGCCTGGAGCGCCGCGGGGATGCTAGGGATCGATGCTGACGTGGCCTGCCATCGCCTCAACTTGGTCCCGGAAGCTCACCCCATCCAGCAAAAGAAGAGATCCACCGCGGATAGGCTGACCGAACTGATCAGGGAGGAGGTATCCAAGCTTCTCAAGGCTGGCTTTGTTTCCGAAATACAATACCCCGACTGGGTCTCCAATGTAGTAATGGTTAAAAAAGGAGACGGCCGGTGGCGTATGTGTGTTGATTTTTCTTTGCTTAATAAATCATGTCCCAAGGATTGTTACCCCTTGCCTCGGATCGATGCGCTGGTTGATTCAGCCGTCGGTTTTCTTGTAATGAGTTTTCTAGATTCATTTTCAGGTTACCACCAGATCAGAATGCACCCTCCTGACATCAAAGATGTCTCCTTCATCACCGTGAATGGGTGTTACTGCTACAAAATGATGCCTTTCGGGCTAAAGAATGCAGGGGCAACCTATCAGAAGATGATGTACAGGGTCTTCCGAGAGCAAAAGGGGAGGAACTTGGAGGTATATGTGGATGACCTCATGATCAAGAGCCGAGACGTGGACTCCCACCTCCGAGACCTAGAGGACACCTTCTCCACCCTGCGCAAGTATAAGATGCGGTTGAACCCCCTAAAGTGTGTCTTCGGGGCGAACAGGGGGAGTTCCTAGGCCATCTCCTTACCCCAGCAGGTGTAGAGCCCAACCCTGACAAGGTGAGGGCAATCATGGAGCTGGGATCACCTCAGAATGCAAAAGAGGTGCAGCGGTTGACCGGGAAGCTGGCAGGATTGAGCAGGTTCCTCTCCCGAGCTGGGGAGAAGTGCTCCCCCCTTCTTCAAAACTTTGAGGGGGGGGGGGTCAGAAGTTTGAATGGACTAAGGAATGCGAGGAGGCATTTCAAGCCATGAAGAAGCAGGTTACCCATGCCCCCCTACTCCAAGGGACAAGGGAGGGGGAGGACCTATCCTTGTATCTCGGGGTCAGAGCAGAGGCCTTGAGCTCCGTCCTTGTTCGGGAAGAGGCAGCTCCCCATATACTATGTAAGTCGGGTGTTGAGGAAGGTCAAGCTCCGCTATCCCATCTTGGAGAAGCTGGCCTTCGCTCTAGTCATCTCGGCTCGGAGGCTCCGGCCTTACTTCCAAGCGCATTTGATCTGGGTGGTGACCGACCACCCCCTCCACAACATCTTCGAGTGGGTGGAGCATTCAGGTAGATTGGCCAAGTGGTCAATGGAGTTGAGCGAGTTCGATATCTCCTTCGTCCCCCGCCTCTCGATCAAGGCCCAAGCCATGGCCAATTTCCTAGCAGACTATGTGGTCGAAGTGGCGGAGGCAGAGCTCACTCATCCTGTAACACCTCCACTGTAATGACCGTATAATATGGGTCCGGCCAGGGCCCCACAACATACAGACGCCACAGCCTTGGCAATAAAAGATGATATTAACTACCCAATCTCAAAACTCAGAATGAAACACATCGGAAATAAACTAAACGACTAGAAGTTATCCACTGCTAAAACAGGAGTATCATTACGGCCTTATGGCTTTACAGCAGATGAGTCCAAAACAGAAAGACCACAGTGTCAAACATCAACGTGCAACAACACTCCTAGGCTACCTCGGCATGCAAGCTGGAATATACCAAAACATAAAGCATACAATAAAAAGGAAACAAGCTAGAAAGCACAACAAACACTTCATGAGGCTTAGGGCTTTTCAGCTGACGCACTTGCTCCCGTTTGCGATCCTTGCCCTGTAAAAAATTGTAGTAACGTGGATCAACAAAGGCTGACCTCTACTATGTAACCAACACATCTCCTCCCGGCCGCCCCTAACGGACCCCGGGGTACCCCTCCAACCTGCAAGTCAACACTTTATATACCATATACATAAACATGTAAAGCTTTTAAACAGGTTTGGATGTCTCACACAACAATCACGTTTTCTATGTTGAGCTCAGAACAAAAAGGGGCCTACTATACAGTATGTATGCAAACCCGGGCTTTACCCAAGACACCCTATTGTGTATGCAACTAGCACATCATCATATCAACTGGGTACTTCCATTTCCCTATTGGTGTAAAGCCGCAAACAAAAGGGGACTACAATGCCCCTAACGGCCCAGAAGACGATACACGGAAATCTTGCCAAGGCCCCACCCGCACATGGGTCTTAAACCTGGGCTTGCCTGCAAATTCTGACTTCTCGCATCAGGATTCCGTCTCACACACAAACCGATTCTAAGAACCCTTGCTGGACCCTACCCGCTCATGGCTTCAATGCCCGGGCTTGCCCTACGTTTGGCGTTCTCGTCAGTCTACCAGAAGGGGACTAGTCTCACCGGGACACTCTCCTAACATGACTTGCACGTCATTGGATAGCCAGCCGACCATAGAGAAATAGCCACGCCTTAGCATAACACAACCATAGTCTTTCCTACCCTAATCCACCATTTGTACTGTAACGTTCCTGCGCACCAAGGAAACCATCTACCGCCAATGCGGAGCTAACCTTGTTCGGTTACGGCTACATGTACACACTCAAGAAAAGGGGGAATGCGCATACATCACAACGGCATCTTGCCGTAATGGATTTCTACCGAATCCTTAAGGCTCGCTATTCAACATCACCGAGTCGGACTAACGGTCGCTGTACAACCCCATATTCGCTGGGTGGGACCCGGGGATACCACTGAGGAATTGGGCTAGCCTCAGGTTAGCCTTGGGTTAACCCTAAAGCATACTTGTGAAGTTCTCGTCCCGTGGGAGCACCCGCCAAGGGCAGGAAAAAGATGGAGAGATCGTCGACCGACCAACGCAGATAGTCGAGCTCTCGGCAGGAGAGATCGTCGACCGACCAACGCAGATAGTCGAGCTCTCGGCAGGAGAGATCGTCGACCGACCAACGCAGATAGTCGAGCTCTCGGCAGGAGAGATCGTCGACCAACCAACGCAGATAGTCGAGCTCTCGGCAGGAGAGATCGTCGACCGACCAACGCAGATAGTCGAGCTCTCGGCAGGAGAGATCGTCGACCGACCAACGCAGATAGTCGAGCTCTCGGCAGGAGAGATCGTCGACCGCGGAAGCTTCCGCCCTAACGCAGGCTCCCGCCCAGGGCAGGCGAGAAGGCCCTAAGTAAGCCTTCAGTCGCGATAGATTCAAGACCGCGAAGGGCGCGCAAACCTCCCTGGCAAGGGGTCTCGCCAAGGTTGGCCCAGTTGGGGGTCCAGCGAGAGCCTTCGCGGCCGGGGTTCTCGCCAGGTGGGCCCACGTGGTAGGGCCCAGCGCTCGTAAATGGGATTATATTATTATTATCCCGAGGTAAAATTACCCAAATGCCCTTGGGATGACAGCGGGATTCGGCTATTGGCAGACCCCTCAGGGGTAGTTCAGTATTTTCAGGTCAAAGGAAGACTATAAAAAGACCCATAGGGGCTCTTTGGAAGGCAGGACTTTCATTACTCTCCAATTCTAGTGCCTTCTGAGGAGCTCCCAGCCCAGCATTTGGCTTTGGAGGGGAAGCTCTCAGAGATCTTCCGGGTGTGTGGTGGGACCTCCCAGCTGAGGCTTTGGGTCAGTCTTTTGACCTTAGCAGCCAGTCAAGGGTCGAGATAAGAGAGAAGTAGGCATCGGCTGCACTCTGGTTTGTGAACTTTCGTTGGGGTCAATTTTGGCTTCAACAGTTCTGGTGCGGTGAGCGTGGAAGCAGTCGGTGTAAGAAAATCTCGAGTTAAGTCCCATGGCAGGAGGCGAAGGTGAAGGATCAGGCGCAGGAGGATCCCCCACCCGGGTGGACGATGCGACGAAGAAGATGTTTGAGGACTTCAGGCGGGAAGTCATGCAGACGATCAACTTGGCCTTCTCGGCAAGGAATGAGTGGGAGACGCCGCAGGTCCCGGTGGAGGTGGTTCCGCTGCTAGGCGAGAACGCTCCAGGGCAGCGCCCGGGAAGGAGGTCCCGGTGGAGGCAGGCGAGAGGGACGTAGCCGCGCGGGAGCTTTTCCCGGGCCAGCGTCTCGAGAAGGAGCTTCCGGCGGATCTGGGCGAGAAGGAGGCGACGGTGCGGGAACTCTTCCCTGGGCATGGTCTCGCGGATCGGTCCAGCCAACCGAGGTCGCGGGATGTGCCTTCTCGCCAGGCGGGAGGCGAGACCCCCTTTAGTGAGCTCATTGTCTCGGCTCCAGTGCCGGAGGGGTTCCGGGAGCCGGACATGACCTACTACACCGGGAAGGATGACCCGGTTCAGCACGTGCAATGGTTCGAGGACGTGGTGTCCATCAGACAAATGTCCGATGCCTTCAAGTGTAGGCTTTTTGCCATCACTCTGAAAGAAAAGGCCAGGGACTGGTTCCACCAGTTGCCGGCGAGTTCCATCTACAGCTATGAGGATCTGCGCAAGGGTTTTCTGCTGCGGTTCTCAACTTCGAAGAAAAGGAAGAAGGAGGCAGAATGCCTGTTTGCAGTGAGGCAAGGGCCGGAGGAGACATTGGGTCACTATGTTGACCGGTTCCAAGAGGAGATTCTCCTGTTCCAGGAGGTCCCGGGGTACGCGCTGATGCTTGCCTTCACCCTGGGGCTGAGACCAGGGTTTTTCAGCATGGAGTTAAAGAGGGTGCCCCCTCTCTCTTTTGAGGAGCTCATGGAGAGGGCGGCGAAGGAGATAGACTTTGAAAGGGCAAACCCTGCGTTTGCGAGGAAGCTGGCCAGGTTGGCCGAGGATGATGTGAAGGAGCCGGTAGTGAGAGAGCAGAGGGAGCAGAGGGAGCCGAGGGGAGATAGAAGAAGAGAAGAGCCCCGAGGGCAGGGGCAGCAGCATGGGGGGGCCAGGGAGCCGAACAACCGACTGGGTTGGAGGCCTCAGGAGGGTCGCCCCCAGGGCCAAGGAGGATTTCAGGGAAGAGATAACTTCCGGGAGCAAAGAAGGCTGGAGCAGGGAGGATGGCGACAAGGACCAAGGGGTCATTTCCCACCACCGCAGGAGGCCATGGAGGTGGGAAGAGGAAGAGGAGGAAGAGTTCGGGGAGCCGGAAGAAGGGAGGAGGAGAAGGAAGAGGGGGCAGGGTGGCGTTGCCCTATTGTGACTTCCATCAGGAGGAAGGTCACGCAACGGCCACCTGCCCAGAGTTTCTGGAGATCAGAGGGGCCAGAGGGGTCGGAAGGCAGGATCCGCCTGTAAGGATCGTCGAAGTACAGCGAGAAGAGGCTGAGGACAGGTGTGAAGACAGGGTAGACGTGGAGACCCGAGGAGGGATCAGAGTGATCCACGGGGGAGTGGGGATCGAGGCAACCCGCAAGGGGAGCCTTCAAACCATGTTCCGCCGAGGGGTCGTCTCGACCTCCCAGGCTCCCCCCCCAGAGGAGAAGATCACTTTCTCATCCGCGGATATGCCAGACTACGAGGATCCGTTCTGCGACGCGCTTGTGATCCTGACAGCGATAGAAAACTACACCGTCTCCCGGATATTGATGGACAATGGGAGCTCGGTGAATGTGATCTTCAAGAAGGCCTTCGATGAGATGAGGGTGGAAGGAAAAAGGGTCTTGGCTTCGGATGGACCGCTTTTTGGCTTCTCCGGGGAAAGGAAAGAAGTGGAAGGGGGAGTGGGCCTGCATGTGAGGTTTGGGGGCGTCTCACGGAACTGTCGGTTCGTGATCGTGGACGCCCCGAGTAGTTACAATGCCATCTTTGGACGTCCCCTCATCAGCGCCTTTCGCTGCGTACCCTCCTCATACCACCAATGCCTCAAGTTCAACAATGGAGGGGTGCAGGTTAGGATCAGGGGGGATCCGAAGATGGCAAGGCAATGCTATGTGACGGCGGTTAACACCGTGTCGTGGATGGCGGAGGCAGAGGAGTTGGAGAAGGAGATGGCTGAGCAGGAAGGGGTTGAGAAAGGGGAGATAAGCCTGGGAGAGGCGATGGAGGTTGTTGAGGAAATGGCAGAGGTGGAGGAGATCAGCCTAGAAGAGGCGAGAGCAGTGGTGGATGAAGAAGAGCAGAGGCAGGAGGAGAGCCTGGAGGAGGCGATGGAAGTTGATGAGGTTGGGGGAGAGGAGCTCGAGTTTGAGCAGGAAGAGGCAAGGGTAAGTTGGGAGCGGTCGGGGCTGGAACCGGCCGAAGAAGTGGTGGAGATGGAGGTGCTTACAAGAGCGGGGGAGGTGCAAAGGATTCGGATCAGCGGAGGCTTGAGCCTCGAGGATCAGGAGCGGATGCGAGCCTGCATCCAAAGCAACGTCGACATCTTCGCTTTGAACGCGGCAGACATGCCGGGCATTGACGCGGACGTGGCCTGTCATCGCTTGAACCTGGATCCCAGAGCCCGCCCCATACGCCAAAAGATGAGGGCCATCGCCACCAAGCTAGAAGCCCCCATCCGAGAGGAGGTCAAAAAGCTCCTAGACGCAGGCTTCATCTCAGAGATCCAGTATCCAGGCTGGATCTCCAACGTGGTAATGGTAAAGAAGGGAGGAGGAAAATGGCGCATGTGTATTGATTTTTCTTTATTAAATAAATCATGTCCCAAGGATTGCTACCCCTTGCCTCGAATCGACGCGCTGGTTGACTCAGCCGTCGGTTTTTCTCTTATGAGTTTTTTAGATGCATTTTCAGGTTACCATCAGATCCGGATGCACCCTCCTGATTTCAAGGATATTTCCTTCATCACAAGAGAGGGATGCTTCAGCTATAAGATGATGCCCTTCGGGTTGAAGAATGCAGGGGCAACGTACCAGCGCATGATGGATCGAATCTTTCGAGATCAAAGAGGAAGGAACCTGGAGGTCTACGTGGATGACCTCATGGTCAAGAGCAAGTGTGTTGATTCCCACTTGCGGGACTTGGAGGAAACGTTTGCCACCCTGCGATGGTTCAAGATGAGGTTGAATCCCTTGAAGTGCGTCTTCGGGGCTAGTCGCGGGAAATTCCTCGGACACCTCTTGACTCCTGCGGGGGTAGAACCTAACCCCGATAAGGTTAAGGCTATTCTAGACCTGGAATCACCTCGCAGTGCCAAAGAAGTCCAACGCTTGACCGGGAAGTTGGTCGGGCTAAGCAGGTTCCTCTCTCGGTCAGGGGATAGGTGTTCCTCTTTCTTTAAAGTACTCTGTGGTAACTAAGTATTCGAATGGACGGACGAGTGTGAAGAGGCATTTCAGGGGCTGAAGAGGCAACTCTCCCAAGCTCCGTTACTTCAAAGCCCGAAGGAAGGGGAAGACCTAGCCTTGTATCTCGGAGTGGGGGGAGAGGCAGTGAGCTCCGTCTTGGTTAGGGAAGAGGGGAAGAAGCAGTTGCCCGTCTATTATGTAAGTCGAATCTTAAAAAAGGCGGAGCTCCGGTACCCCATCCTGGAGAAGCTAGCGTATGCTTTGGTCATCTCAGCTAGGAAGCTTCGCCCTTACTTTCAAGCACACTCGATTAGGGTGGTAACCGACCATCCCCTTCGCAAGGTCTTGGAGGGGGTGGAACATTCAGGAAGGTTGGCAAAGTGGTCCATCGAGCTAAGCGAGTTTGATATTTCTTTCGTCCCGAGGCTCTCCATTAAAGCCCAGGCCGTAGCGGATTTTCTGGCGGATTATGTTACCGATGCCGAGGTTAAGGAACCAAGGCCGCAAGAAGCGTGGAAGATGGTGGTCGACGGGGCCTCAGGAAGGCACTCCCTGGGAGGAGGTGTGGTGCTGGTAAGCCCTCAGGGAGTTACCATAGAGCAAGCAGTGACTTTCCATTTCCCTGTAACTAATAACCAAGCGGAGTATGAGGCTGTGATCGCTGGCCTTCGCTTGGCGAAGGAGCTGGAAATCCAGGATGTGGAGGCCTTCACCGACTCAATGGTGGTAGCATCGCAGATCCGAGGCGAGTTCGAGGCCCGAGAGCCTACCCTCGCAAGATATCTATCAAAGGTAAGAACTATTATTGGAGGTTTCCGTTCTTTTTCTATTCAACATGTTCCCAGGGAGGAAAGCATGGCAGCTGACCGATTAGCAAAGTTCGGGCCTCGGGGTGGAGGTACCCTGACCGAGCTATTTCGGCCAGCCATTGAAGAGGGAGAGATGATGGAGGTGAATCGGCGGTCCTCATGGGTAGATCCGTTGGTGACCTTCTTGACCACAGGAGAACTGTCAAAAGAAGTCAAGGATGCAAAGAGCTTCAGGCACAAGGCGGCTCATTACCTGATGCTGGAGGGGAGCTTGCATCGGAAGATGTTGTCAGGGCTCCTCGCGAGATGCGTAACCGAGGAGGAAGTCCCGAGGATCCTGGAAGAGGTGCATTCTGGAGAATGCGACAGTCATTCAGGGGGAAGGAAATTGGAAGCAAGGGTAATAAGGCAAGGATATTTCTGGCGGACCTTAAGGAAGGATACAGCTGAATTCGCAAGGAGGTGTCGGAAGTGCCAAGTACATGCTCCTCTCCAGCTCTTGCCCGCGCAAAGGCTTCGGAGCATCACGGCGCCATGGCCATTCGCCATTTGGGGAATGGACCTGGTTGGACCCTTTCCTCCAGCTAGCGGGCAGAGGAGGTTCCTCCTAGTTATGATTGACTACTTCTCCAAATGGTTTGAGATCAAGCCGTTAGCCAAGGTAACCTCCCAGGTCATCAGAAACTTCGTTTGGGGGGAAATCGTTTGCAGGCACGGATTGCCCCAAGCGATAGTGACAGACAACGGTCCTCAGTTTGCCAGTGAAGAATTTATCAGTTTCTGCACCCAATTGGGAATTGACCTCAGGTTCGCCTCTGTCCATCATCCTCGGAGCAATGGCCAAGTGGAGGCGGCAAACAAGATCATTGTCAGCTTGCTCAAAAAGAAGGTGGAGAACCTGAAGGGCAGCTGGGTGGAACAGCTCCCTTCCGTCCTGTGGGCCTTGCGAACAACTCCGAACACGGCCACGGGAGAGACCCCCTTCAAGCTCTCTCACGGGTGTGAGGCTGTCCTCTCGGTGGAGTTCGAGGTTCGGTCCCCAAGGGTCGCGGCTGCAGCTGAGGGAAGCGAAGCTTGGAGGTTGGAGAATGAGGAAGGGTTGCGCCTCTCATTAGATCTGGTGGAAGAGCTGCGGGATGTTGCCGCCATCAGGCAAGAAGAAATAAAACGGCGAATGGCTCGGTACTTCGATAAGCACATCAGAGTCAAGCAATTCGCCGAGGGGGATCTAGTACTGAAAAAGGTCGACGCTGCAGGTAGGTCGGCCGCGGTTGGTAAGCTCAACCCTAGCTAGGAAGGGCCTTATATAGTAGAGAAGGCTCTGGTTAACGGAGGCTACTATCTCCAGGATGCGGAGGGAAGGACCTTGAGTCACACCTGGAGTGGTGACGATCTGAAGCGCTTCTACCCGTAAGAGGGGAAGAAGGGTTGTAATGTTGTAAACAACCATTGCACTTTCAATAAGTTTATTTCAGAATGTTGACTATCTCTGAGTATGCAATCTTTATGTATGCAATCTTTATGTTTTCTGTTCTAATTAGCTATGACTACTCATCTCCGTGATGGAATAGGCCTGGTCAAAGGAATCTTCTACGAAACCCCGAGCTCGGCTCGGCCCCAGGTAGACCCGCTGCGCAGGCTCTCATCAAGCTGGCAGGTCCGAAGGCTCGCCTGTGGGGGAAAGGTTGTCTCTTGTGATACTTTGTTCTTAGCCGCTTCTACGACACCCCGAGCTCGGCTCGGCCCCAGGTAGACCCGCTGCGCAGGCTCTCATCAAGCTGGCAGGTCCGAAGGCTCGCTTGTGGGGGAAAGGTTGGCTCTTGTGATACTTTGTTCTTAGCCGCTTCTACGACACCCCGAGCTCGGCTCGGCCCCAGGTAGACCCGCTGCGCAGGCTCTCATCAAGCTGGCAGGTCCGAAGGCTCGCATATGGGGGAAAGGTTGGCTCCTATGATACTTTGTTCTTAGCCACTTCTACGACACCCCGAGCTCGGCTCGGCCCCAGGTAGACCCGCTGCGCAGGCTCTCATCAAGCTGGCAGGTCCGAAGGCTCGCCTGTGGGGGAAAGGTTGGCTCCTATGATACTTTGTTCTTAGCCGCTTCTACGACACCCCGAGCTCGGCTCAGCCCCAGGTAGACCCGCTGCGCAGGCTCTCATCAAGCTGGCAGGTCCGAAGGCTCGCCTGTGGGGGAAAGGTTGGCTCTTGTGATACTTTGTTCTTAGCCGCTTCTACGACACCCCGAGCTCGGCTCGGCCCCAGGTAGACCCGCTGCGCAGGCTCTCATCAAGCTGGCAGGTCCGAAGGCTCGCCTGTGGGGGAAAGGTTGGCTCTTGTGATACTTTGTTCTTAGCCGCTTCTACAACACCCCGAGCTCGGCTCGGCCCCAGGTAGACCCGCTGCGCAGGCTCTCATCAAGCTGGCAGGTCCGAAGGCTCGCCTGTGGGGGAAAGGTTGGCACTTGTGATACTTTGTTCTTAGCCGCTTCTACGACACCCCGAGCTCGGCTCGGCCCCAGGTAGACCCGCTGCGCAGGCTCTCATCAAGCTGGCAGGTCCGAAGGCTCGCCTGTGGGGGAAAGGTTGGCTCCTATGATACTTTGTTCTTAGCCACTTCTACGACACCCCGAGCTCGGCTCGGCCCCAGGTAGACCCGCTGCGCAGGCTCTCATCAAGCTGGCAGGTCCGAAGGCTCGCCTGTGGGGGAAAGGTTGGCTCCTATGATACTTTGTTCTTAGCCGCTTCTACGACACCCCGAGCTCGGCTCGGCCCCAGGTAGACCCGCTGCGCAGGCTCTCATCAAGCTGGCAGGTCCGAAGGCTCGCCTGTGGGGGAAAGGTTGGCTCTTGTGATACTTTGTTCTTAGCCGCTTCTACGACACCACGAGCTCGGCTCGGCCCCAGGTAGACCCGCTGCGCAGGCTCTCATCAAGCTGGCAGGTCCGAAGGCTCGCCTGTGGGGAAAGGTTGGCTCTTGTGATACTTTGTTCTTAGCCGCTTCTACGACACCCCGAGCTCGGCTCGGCCCCAGGTAGACCCGCTGCGCAGGCTCTCATCAAGCTGGCAGGTCCGAAGGCTCGCCTGTGGGAGAAAGGTTGGCTCTTGTGATACTTTGTTCTTGGTCGCTTCTACGACACCCCGAGCTCGGCTCGGCCCCAGGTAGACCCGCTGCGCAGGCTCTCATCAAGCTGGCAGGTCCGAAGGCTCGCCTGCGGGGGATAGGTGGAGTCCTTGACTCTTTGATCCTTGGTCCCTGGTTGGTAGTTACTACGTTACAACGAGCTCGGCTCGAACCCCGGTAGACCCGCTGCGCAGGCTCCCTTATAAGCTAGCAGGACCGACGGCTCGCCGGTGGGGTAGGGGTTTAATTGGTCGGAAAAATATGTGAGCAGGGCCCTGGCCTAGACCGGAGGCAAGGCCCTAAAGGTCTCGGCTCAGAGGTCTCAGCCAGTAAAAGGCCTCGGTTTGGAGGTCTCGGCCAGCAAGGGTCCCGGCTCAAAGGTCTCGGCCAATAAAAGGCCTCGGTTTGGAGGTCTCGACCAGCAAAGGTCTCGGTCAAAGGGGGGTTCTCGCAAAAGGAGGCTCCCGGCGGACCTGAGCAGGACGACTTAATCGACGACGCGAGGTTCCCGCCTAACGGGTCTCTAAGAAAGGTTATCCTAAAGAGACTAAGGGTCTCGGCGGAAGCTCGCGCGGAAGCCATTCGGCAGGATAATATACTTTCAAGCACACTAAAAATGAAAGATGAAACATTACTTTACATAAAATTAGTTACAAAAGTTGGAGCCTCTCGCTCATTACAAAAGAAACAAAAAGAAAGAAGAAGTTTAGGGGGACGCGCTGTAGCTCCCGCTGGTGCTCTCGCTTGAACCATCGCCAGAGCTCTCTTCAGACGTCTCGCCAGCGGCGGTAGAAGTCCTCGGGATGTCTGAGGGAGGCGAGTCCGGCGCGCCCGGAGGTTTGGGAACTGGATCGTAGAGCCAAGGAAGAAGTTGGCGAGCGTCGATGGTCGCGCCGTCCTCCCGAAGCAGCTTGACGTCTCGCAGCGTCTCGAGCGTCAGCTTGACGGTTGCCTGAGCGTTGGCTTGGAGCAGCTTGTCAACGTCGTACTCCGAGAGGAAACGACTCCGCAGCCTCGCATCTAGCTCCGGAGGCGGGACCTTCGCCAGCTCTGCGCGAAGCTGTTCCCTCAAGAGGACGCTCTCGCAGCGCGCGTTGGCCAGCTCTGCGCGAAGCTCCCTGACTTGGGCGGAATCCTTTGAAAAAGAAGAAGAGGAGTTCAGTCTGGAAACATCGCACCATCATAGCTTTGAAAAACGAAAGCAAGGGTTCGGGAGGGTCTCGCTTACCTCAGTCGCGGGGCGTAGAGACAGCGCCAGTCGAGCATCCGTAAGCTCTTGTTGAGCTTTCGCGAGTTCTTCTCCCGCGGTGTGCGCTCGAGCCATCGCGTCCTCCCTCGCCTTGCACATATCAGTGAAATTCTTGTCAAGGGTGATGCTTCGGCGCGCACACATATGCGCAAGCTCGAACCCGCGCAAAAGAGCCCGGATGGCATCGAAGGCTATAAGGCGGGTGGACATCTGGTCAAATATGCTGGCATCCTCCCGACTATAAAGGCCGTATCCAAGCGAGAAGGCCTCGCCTGTCACATCTTCCCTCTCCGCCCAGCTGGTAAGGAGCGTCGTAACTTTGATCAAGTTCGACTCAGGGTCCCATTCCATCTGAGGCTTCCCCTCCGCGTCGACGTACTTCACGCCGAAACCGAAGTTCCTGTGCCCTCTCAGCACCTCCTGGGGCGGGGCACTGGTAGAGGTTTCGGCGGCGACCACTCCTCCACCAGCCCCGCTCGCGGCCGATGGGTTCCCGGTAGAAGCCTCGGCGCGGCTCTTGGCGGCGGCATCCATCTCGCTGGCCATCTGAAGGATCGCTTCAAAGGACCTGCCCTCGGGAGGAGGTTGGACAGGCGAGACGGCCGGGGCTTTCCCCTTCTCAAGAGCAGAAGGTTTGGGCCTCTTCAGCGTTCGGAGAGGAGGAAGGGTGACCTTCCGCTTCTTGGCCGGTGGCGGCATGGGAGGGGCTGGATCTTCTCGGCAGGCGCTGGCGCTAGCTTCCGCAAGCGCAAGGGAGCCTCTTGCGACCAGACCCTCGACACCCCGGCCTTCAGCAAAGGGCTGGCGCAGAGGGACCTCCCGCTCTCCTGCAAAGTTAAAGCACTTCAGCGCAAGAAAATCTCTGATAGAAGAGGGAATCTGAGGCGAGACCGTACCTTCGCCCGAGTGAACAAGTGGGAGGGAGTCGACGTCCCGCCGAAGGTAGGGAACGTCGAACTCCTTGGTTCCGAAGAATTCCAGGATTGCGCTCTCGCGCGATCCCAGAGCAGGCGGTTTGTAGGCCGCGTCCTCGTACTGAACGGGCTGAAGCGGGATGTTGCCGAAGTCTCCGCTGACGTAGACAAATTTCTCGCCCCAATGATGGTGCTTATTGGCGAGACCGGTAACCTCAAGCAGTTGCCCGGAGAAGAAAACTACCCCCCCTTGGCGCGGAAGTTGAATAGCTTCCGGAAGATGGGCAGACTAAACTCGATCCTCTCGGACCGCATATAGCATATGAATGCTATAAGTATCGCGACTGAGTTCGGGTTTAGCTGGGCGGGAACCACCCCATAATAGCGAAGAGCTAGCCGAACCTCCGGCCAAAGGGGGAGGCGGAAGCCCACCTCGAAGTGTTCGAGGGGGATGGCAAGCTCTCCCGCCCCCGGAGTATTCACCCTATCGTGATTCCCCGGGTTCCGCGCCGAGAAGCCGGCGGGAATATAGCGGTCAACGATCAGGTTATACTCGTCTAGGGTGAGCTTGCAGGAAGGGAAGAGGTGTTTTTGAAAAGCTTCCGCGCAGTGGGCGCGACCCTTGCTCTCGCCAGGCATGGTTGGTTTGTGAGTGAGAGCGAGAGCTGAAGAGGGGTCGAAGCGAGAGCAAGAACGCGAAAGCAAAGAGGGAAGGCTGAGGTTCCGGATCGAAGAAGTAAATGCGGTTGGTAGACTTCTCTATTTATAAGAAAACGTAATCATCATGAATTCATCCGACAGAGAGAGAAAGTGACAGCGGAGTACAGCTGTCAGAATCCGGGCTAACGGCGCCTCGATTCTCCCCCTTGGGATGACAGCGAGATTCGGCTATTGGCAGACCCCTCAGGGGTAGTTCAGTATTTTCAGGTCAAAGGAAGACTATAAAAAGACCCATAGGGGCTCTTTGGAAGGCAGGACTTTCATTACTCTCCAATTCTAGTGCCTTCTGAGGAGCTCCCAGCCCAGCATTTGGCTTTGGAGGGGAAGCTCTCAGAGATCTTCCGGGTGTATGGTGGGACCTCCCAGCTGAGGCTTTGGGTCAGTCTTTTGACCTTAGCAGCCAGTCAAGGGTCGAGATAAGAGAGAAGTAGGCATCGGCTGCACTCTGGTTTGTGAACTTTCGTTGGGGTCAATTTTGGCTTCAACAGTCGCGACAACGGCTTCATCGATAATGCCTAATCCACTAGTGGAGCGGATTTCTAATGCAAAAACATGTCGGGGACGTACACAATCGACACAGAGGTTCCTCTTGAACTATGGCAACCCAAAACCCTCTCATTTGAAAGATTTGGAGCCCAAAAACTGAAAAGAATAGATGTTAAGCATGCATCCTAAAAACCAAGAGGAGAAGTGTCGTTACCTTACGACCCCTCTTCCTAGCCATGGAAACCTTGCCTTGAACGGCTTGACACGAGCGCCTCCACGCCCTCTCCACGGATCTGGTCTCGGAACGGCGATCGGAGCTCCGAAGCTCCGTCAATGGCAGAAGAAGCTCTCTCCTTCCTCTTCCTCTCAAACCCTTCTCTTAATCTAAAAGATGAGAATAATGAGAGGAAAAACCCTCTCATCCCTAATAAGACCGATTGGGCGAAAGATCCTAGCACTTAGATCTAATTTGGGGAAGCATAGGACGGCCACAAAACAAAATTGACGGAACAGTCCCGTCCGCACGATCAGTGGCATACGATTAGTGGTCGTCCGCAATAGATCTTATGATCATGTGATTACCTCTGTCAGAACTCCAAAAAGAAAGGGATGAACGCGCACGAGCAGCAGCGCACGACCAGTAGTCGTACGCACTCTATCCAATGATCGTGCGTTTAACCAGACAGAACTTGGATGACCGGGGAAAAGTGCGCACGAGCAGCGACGCACAACCAGTGGTCGTGCGTACTAGATCATGTGATCGTGCACTTTAATCAAGTGCCGAAAATAGAGACCCATCGCCCGCAACATCCCTACCGCCAGGCATTAGCTTCTAGCGACTCCAGGTCTTGAAACTGGGGTGTTACACATCCTGCTCCCTGGAAGGTGATGGTAGATGGCGCGTCAGGGAGGAATTCCCTGGGGTTGGGGTGATCTTGGAAAGCCCTCAGGGAACGAGGATCAAGCAAACGGTGGTGGTTCACTTCCCCATCACCAATAACTAGGTCGAGTATGAGGCGGTGATCGCAGGGCTACGCCTAACCAGGGATCTGGGGTTGCAAGACGTGGAGGTCCTCACTAACTCCATGGTGGTGTCTTCCCAGATCAACGGGGAGTTTTAGGCAAGGGAGCCTACTCTGTAGTTATACTTGACGAAGGTGAAGGGGGTCATTGGTATATTCCAGACTTTTTCCATCTGACATGTGCCCAGGGAGGAGAACGAGCAGGTAGATCAACGGGCAAAGCATGGTCCTCGGGTGGGGAGTACCATCACCGACCTATTTCTCCATTCCATTGAGGAGGGAGAGCTGATGGAAGTGGAGAAACACCCCTCATGGATGGACCCATTCACAGCCTTCCTTTCCACGGGAGAGTATCCAGAGGGGATGGACAAGAAGAAATTCAAGTACAAGTCGACGTATTATCTCATGCGAGATGGGCAGCTATACCGAAAGACCCTCTCAGGGATGTTGGCGCATTGTGTGGCTAAGAGGGAGGTCCCGAGGATCTTGGAGGAAATCCACTCCGGAGAGTGTGGGAGCCACTCTGGGAGTCGGACCCTGGAAGGAAGAATCATCAGACAAGGGTAATTCTGGCCGACCTTGAGCCATGACGTCGTAGAGTTCACAAGGAAGTGTAGCAAGTGCCAGTTGTTTGCCCCCTCCAACTACAACCGGCTCAGCGCCTCAGAAGTATCACGACCCCCTAACCCTTTGCGATCTGGGGAATGGATCTGGTAGGGCCTTTCCCCTAGGCAAGTGGGCAGAGGAGATTCCTGTTTATCATGATTGATTATTTTTCCAAGTGGTTAGAAGTCAAGGCGTTAGCCAAGGTAACTTCTCAAATCATCAAGAACTTTGTGTAGGGGGAGATCATCTGCCCGCACGGGTTGCCCCAACCCATTATCACGGACAATGGGCCTCAGTTCGCTAGTGCGGAGTTCATAAGCTTTTGTGGTCAACTCGGGATAGATCTAGGATTCGCTTCGGTTCATCACCCCAGGAGCAATGGGTAGGTGGAGGCGGTGAACAAGATCATCATCAACCTCCTTAGGAAGAAGGTGGAGAACTTGAGGGGTAGCTGGGTAGAGCAACTCTCTTTGGTCCTCTGGGCTCTTAGGACCACAACCAACACAGCCACAGGAGAGACCCCCTTCAAACTCTCCCATGGATGCGAGGCGGTACTCCCAGTAGAGTTCGAAGTCCGGACGCCTCGAGTGGTCGAGATAGGGAAAGATAGGGAGGAATGGAGAGCCGATAATGAGGAGGAGCTGCGGCTCTCCCTCGATATAGTAGAGGAGTTACGCGACCTCTCTGTCATCCGCCAGGAGGAAGTGAAAAGAAGAATGGCAAAGTACTTTGACAAGCACGGCAGGGTCAAACAGTTCGTGGAAGGGGATTTGGTTCGGAGAAAGGTGGATGTCGCGGGGAGATCAGCCGCTGTAGGGAAGCTCAACCCCAACTGGTAAGGTCCATACATAATACATGAAGTGTTGAGGTCAGGAGGGTATCGTCTCCGAAATGTGGAGGGAGAAACCCTAAGTCTCACCTGGAGTAATGACGACTTAAAACGTTTTTCCACTGATTCATGTAAGCGGTGTTCCATTTTCTAATAAAGCTTCCTTTTGATGTACTTGTGCCCCAGCCATGAATCGTGCAAGTGTTAGTCTACCAAGACCCCGAGCATATCCTGCTGTCAGGCTCCCACCAAGCTGACAGGGCTGGATGTCACTCGCCGAAATCTACCCAGACCCCGAGCATATCCCGTTGTCAGGCTCTTACCAAGCTAGCAGGGCTGGATGTCACTCGGCGGAGTCTACCCAGACCCCGAGAAGATCCCGCTGCTAGGCTCCACCAAGCTGGCAGGGCTGGATGTCACTCGGCGGAGTCTACCCAGACCCCGAGCAGATCCTGCTGTCAGGTTCTCACCAAGTTGGCAGGACTGGATGTCACTCGGCGGAGTCTACCCAGACCCCGAGCAGATCCCTCTGTCAGGCTCTCACCTAGCTGGCAGGGCTGGATGTCACTCAGTGGAGTCTACACTGACCCCGAGCAGATCCTGCTGCCAGGCTCCCACCAAGCTGGCAGGGCTGGATGTCACTCGGCAGAGTCTACCGAAGCCCCGAGCAGAACCCGCTGCCAGGCTCCCACCTAGCTGGTAGGGCTGGATGTCACTTGGCGGAGTCTACCCAGACCCCGAGCAGTTCCCGTTGTCAGGCTCTCACCTAGCTGGCAGGGATGGATGTCACTCGAGGAGTCTATCCAGACGTCGAGTAGATCCCACTATCAGGCTCCCACCAAGCTGGCAGGGCTGGATGTCACTCCGGGAATCCACTCAGCCCCTCCCTCCCCCCACTGTCCAGCAAGAACGGCAAGTCTTGGTGAATGCGGCGCCTAAGGTAAGGAGCTAGACACTCACATAAGGAAGACAAGGGTCGCAGGGCCGCCGAGATGGCTTTAGCAGGTCGGCGGGCTAGAAACGTCAACTCCGGCCTATGGTTCGGCGAGTCCCGGGGAAGGGGTTCAGGTGGCGAGAACTCGGCCACGCCGAGACCCCGGGGGCTGGCCCGCGTGGAGCCAGGCGGTATGGGCACGAGTTGAGTCGTCTCTCCTGCTCTGCGCTATGAATGGTGTGGCGAGCCCGAGCGGAGGACGCGGGTCGCCGACTCGCGGTATGACTAACTATCATGCCTATCGCTTTTAAGCTTAAGTCTAAGTCTAGAACGAACATGCAACCTAGCTCGCAAAACAACAATGGATCAGAAGAGGCAAAACAAATCGCGAGTGTGAGAAAGGGAGAACATTTACATTATGGAGACAAAATACAGTAAAGAAGTCTTTGGAGGTACATTGGATCAATCAAAAATTATCATCATTATTACAAAATCTCGGGCCCCGGCCCGCATCTCTACTAAAGCAAAAAATAATTTTGTGCGAGGCGCTAGCTTCTGGCAGGGCGAGCCCCCTAGATGGGATGGTAGGGCCCGTCCACCGGCTTCGGTATCTGAAGGAATAATTTCGGTACCACGTCGCTCGCAGAAAGCTTCTGTCCCTCGCTTTTGATCACGTCGGCTCGCCGCAGTGTGCGGAGAGTGTATTTCTCAGCACTGGCGGCATTCTTTTGCATCATGACTTCCAGCTCGTACTCGTTGTAGTGCACGAGCCGGCAACCGCTTCCAGACGGCGGAGGAGCGGCCGCTGCAACATCCAACTCGCGCACCCGCGCCTGCAGTGTTTGCTTTTCTGCTCAAGGGTAGCGATCTCGATGCCCATCCGGCTGGCCGTCGCCGCGTCCTGTGAGAAGAAGGGTGATTGGGATGAGCTTGAGGAAAAGCGATAGAAGATTAGTGCGAGTTGAAGGGCGTACCACGCCCCCCAGGTACTGAGCGAGGGCAGCCTCGGCTATGTCGGCTCACTTTTTCTGGCCATCCGCCTCCTCTTGGGCAAGCTTGCGGGCTGCTTCCTTCTCATCAACCAACTTCTTGAGCGAGGGGGCGTTCTTCTCTACCTGGAGGCATCGCCGACCGACCATGTGGGCCAACTCAAGGCTGCGGAGCTGGGCCCGCGCGCTTTCATGAATCAGCACCGCGTGGCCTCCTCGTCATAGACGGCGACATCCTCCCGTGCGTAGAGGCCGAACGAGAGATTGTAGGCCTCTCCGTCGATGGTGTCCTACTCCAGCCAACTCGGCAACAACGAGGAGATGAAGACTCGGTTCATCTCCTTGTCCCATTGAAGGAGAGGGACGTCGAGCTCATACGAAGTCCCCTCGCCGTAGCCAAAATTACGGTGCCCTCTTGGCACCGGCTTCGCGGCGTGCTGAGCCCCTTCTTGCGGCTCCGAGGTGCCAGCCTCCTCGGCAGGAGAGTTGTCGGCCAGAGGGGCTGTGGGGGCGAGATCCCTAGATGGTTGGCCCACTAGGGCCTTACCTTTCTCGCGAGCTGAGGGAGGCGCACCACCCGCTTTCTTCAGTTTCTTGCACGGTGGAAGGGCCTGAGGCTGATCGCGACTGGGTCGCTTCAGGGTAGCAGGGACCGTGATCTCGCGGTGAGCGGAGGCCGCTGCCTCAGCCCGAGCGAGCTCGCTGGGAGCAAGCCACACGCTCTCGTAAGGAGGGTGTATAGGGATGTCGCGCTCGCCTGCGAGAAGGATAAGACTTAGAACATGGAGAAGATGAACAAAAAGGGTAGAAGCACGAATCACTTACCTTCCTCGGGTGGGACGGGGACGAGATCGTCCAGGTTCCTGCAGAGGAAAGCAACTTCAAAGTTCTTCCCGGCGAAGAACCCGCACAACTCAGCTTCGTTAGCCCCCGGGATAGGGGGCGGTAGCTCGCCTCGCTGAGTTGGATTGGCGAGAAGGGGACATTGCCGAAGTCCCCCTTGACGAAGACGAATTTCTTGAGCCAGTTGTGGCTCTTGTTGACGGTCTCCCGCGCCTTCACATGGCTGCTGACAAAGCAGGCAGTCCCGTCTTTGTTCTCCCGGAAGGAGAACAGCTTGTGGAAGACCGCAAGGCTGAACTCGATCCGCTCTTCCCGCAGGAAGCAGGCAAACCCGACCACCGCCGCAACTGAGTTGGGAGTCATCTTCCCGGGGACGACCCCGAAGTACTTGAAGATTTGGCGGACTTCCGGCCATAAGGGTAGCCGGAGGCCCGCCTCAAAGTGAGTCGTAGGGAACGCAAGTTCGTCCGCGGAAATGTCGTTTATCCGCTCACCCTTCCCGGGTCGCCATGCCACAAAACCCGGCGGAACGAAGTTTCTTACGGCGTCCAAGAACTCATGCTCGATGATGACGGCGTGGGAGAAATCGTGCTCGGAAAACATCTAAGCACACTTGCTCCTCCCATCTGCCTCGCCGCTGCCACAACCCATCTCGCAGAGATTTCGCCGAGCGGAACAAAGAGGTTCTCGCAAGGGATGAAGAGGGAGATGAAGCCTTAAATGCGGTAGGTGATAAGGTCAGATGGGCCTATTTATAGAATCGAAAAGGGCGGGAAAACGTTCCGCCGACGGGAAAAGTGTGGAAAGCAAAATTAGCCCCGACGTTTCAACTTCCGAACCCGACTCGAATTTATATCAGTTCGTCAATAGGCCGCGAGTCTGCGGCCGCAAGCTGTTCTCAACCGCGTCCGCATAAGAGGCGAGCGGCCGCGATGCGAACCCGCCTAGATCAACGCACGAGTCACCCGGATATGCGACCCACGGGCAACCGGCTCGCTCCCGCCAGCTCTATGTATGTGGGCTAGGCGAGTCGGCTCGGCAATGCCGAGCCCGCTTGAAGAAGAGCCGGATGAACCAGAGCGTCTCGCTAGCACCCCCCCAGAGAAAATGAAACATCAACGCAGTAAAAAAAGAATGCAACAAGTACTCGCCCATTAGCGGGCGAGGGTGGTCCTGAATTATTACAGATTAAAATGTCCCGAACAAAAAGTTCACCCTACTACGCTCTTCGGTCTTTGCGTGTAGAGACGATCCGGGCCCGGCGGCCAGCAGCGGGGAGGAGGCAGGCAGCTCAGTACTGATTCCACTTCCACCTGCCTCGCCTCCCCGTGCCAGATCAGGGCGGTACGCGAGGATAGTGATACTCGCGGACCGCCAATAGCTCCTGCTGGGCCAGATCAACCTGCTCGGAGGCATGCCTGAGCCGCTCCTCGACTCGCGTGATGTCTACACCCGGAGAGGTCACTTCGCCCCCATCAGTTGGACGCCTCGCCTACTCCAAGGCCGCGAGCCGCCCCGCTGCCTCAGCTTTGTCCTTCTCCACTTGTTGAAGACCTCCTGCAACAACAGGGTATGTTTCTAAAATAGCCGTGTCACCTGCTTCTTCATCTTATCGACATCCAGCGGGTCCCCCAAGTACTCTGAAATGTGATCCATATCAGGGGGAGGCGAGTACCCCTCGCTCATCTCGATGTCGGAAGAAGAGATCCCGTTGTAACCTGCAGGAATAAGTCAGGGGGAGCAGGCAGTGGTAAGCAGGCAAAAGTGAAAAGCTCACCTGGGGTCGGCACCTCGCTCGCATCAGTAGCTAGTCGAGAGGTACCCGACCTCCCCTGTAAAGATTATCCTCCAAGAGTAACAAAAGGTTTTCCCAGACCAGGGGGCATCGGCGGTGGAATCATTGCGGGAGGAACGTGCCCCTGGGTCGAGGGGCAGCGACCCGATCAGCTATCAACAGGGTGGAATGCCCCGGTTCTCCCCTACCTTCTCTGTCCTCGCAAGATGTCTCATGCA
Organism: Platanthera zijinensis; assembly: GCA_039513925.1. Lineage (NCBI taxonomy): Eukaryota > Viridiplantae > Streptophyta > Magnoliopsida > Asparagales > Orchidaceae > Platanthera > Platanthera zijinensis. Next base: position 65,825,170 of record CM077084.1, on the reverse strand, counting down.
GAAAGAGAAATCAGAAAACTGAGTGGCGACTCAGACAGGAGAACTGCATACCTCAGGGGTGACCTTGGCACCGGCCACTGAGCTAGACGCAGGGTCGTCACGCGCAGGAGACCGCCTGATGATCTTTCCTTTCTTTGGCTTGAAGAGGGAGCCAGGAGACCCGCGCGCCAACCATGGGGCAGAACCGAGAGCCAGCTCCCGAGTACCCTCCCTCGCAGCCTCTAGGCGAGCCCGCATCTCCTCGAATATAAGTATCATTCAGCTACAGATCGCGGGAAAGGGTAAAGAAAGGAGGAATTTTTCCAAAGGTCCGACGGTATAGTTATAATATGAGGATGGGCCCCCACCAAAAGATTCCCTCCAGCTCAGCAGGGCAGTCACCGAACACGTTGGGTTGGATGTTTCTTTCCGAGTTTTTGCAAAGCTCACAAAGAGCGGGGATTATATACAACCCCGTGTTCGCCGAGTGGGCCCAACTGGGCGAGCGAGCCAAGATGATCGTCTCGCGGCAATGTAGCGGTCGGGCGAATCCATGGGGGTAGCTCGCCCTCCTCAAGGATTGGGAGGTCAGTTGGGCGAGTAAGCTCCAGTTCGCGCCCGCTTGGGCGAGCCAGCACCAGTTCGCGCCTGCCTAGGCGAGCCAGCCCCAGCCCACGCCTGCTTGGGCAAGCCAGCCTCAGCCCACGCCTACCTAGGCGAGCCAGCCCCAGCTCGTGCCTGCCTGGCGAGCCAGCCCCAGTTTGCACCTTCCTAGGCGAGCCATCCCCAGCCCGCGCTTGCCTATGCGAGTCAGCCCCAGCCCGCGCCTGCCTGGGCGAGCCATCCCCAGTTCGCGTCTTCCTAGGTGAGACAGCCCCAGCCCACGCCTGCCTGGGGGAGCCAGCCCCAGTTAGAGTCTCTAGGGAGGCGAGCTTGCCTTCCCAGGCGGTCCGGGCGCCAGCTCGCTCCCAGCCAGTAGGGCGGCGAGCTAACTCAGAGTCTTAGAACCCCGTCTTCATGGGGCCCAGAGGCCAAATAACCAGGATGACCTTGAAGGGGGTGCAAATATCCTTCTAGAACAACGGAGTTGCGCTCTTAATTAGCAGACCCAGTTGGGCTGCACATAGCTGTCTGGAATAGCGGAGGTTGGCTATTTACAAACCGTTTTCAGAAATCTATAAATAGGACCCAAAGGGTACCTCAGAGAGCATGCTCACTTGCCTTCTAGCGCTTTGTGTGGTGGGTCCTCCGCGTCGGGCCCTTGGTCCAGTCCCTTATTCTTTTTCCTTGTTGTTTTTCTTACATGAGAGAAGTAGGTGCACGATCACCCCTTCCCTGAGGGTGAACTCCATCGAAATCGAATTCTCGGTTTCAACACCCCAATATATCCAAAAATAAGATTTTTTGGAGATGATTTTTCTATAATTTTTATAATAATTTAATAATTCATTCATGTGATTAAAATAGGGTCTACGGACCTCAAATTTCCCTCAAACTCTGGAGGATGACCGGATGGGTCATCATATGCCTATAAAAAATATCAGCTCATTTGGAGTTAATTTGATGGGGGTAACCAGGTGATCAAAGTTGGTCATCTAGGGGTAATAGGCCTAGATCTTCAATATTGCACATAGTGATGTAAAGTGATCAACCCCTCAACCAAACAAGGTGAAACCTTGGCCACTACATTGTTATCACTTGAAACACCCCTAGAAGTAGTTTTAGAAGTATTTAGGGTTAGAATATCATGAAACCCTAGTTCAAACCTTAGGGCTTCCTATTTGGAATAGTGAAGGATATAGGGTCACATCTCCAAGTCTTGGCTCAAGATTTTGTAGGAAGTTTCATAGGGTAGATAAATACCTTGGATAATTTAATTATAATTTTATGAGTAATCCTCCCCCACAAATCACGTAATATTTATGATATAAACTTTCCTATCAATTGCAAAATACATGTTGCCATAGTATTGAATGGTCATGAAACTTGGGTAATGGGTCTCTACTGATGTTAATTATGTCTGTAAATTTTATTATAATTTTTGGTTGAAGAATTATAGTACCTTCTTTGTAACTCTAGAAATTGTTGATTGGAGAAATAAATTGTTACATGAAAGACTGAGTACTGAAAAATTATGAATCTTGGCTAGTAAACTTTGTAGAACACTATAATGCTTTATTAATTTTATTGTAATTTTTGGGAGTAATTAAGTAGAGGTTCCTTCACAAATTGCCCTAGGTGGAATTTTCTTCATTTATTTATTTATGTGGCTAAAAGAAATTAGAATATTATGAAATTTAAGTAGTGACATTTTCTGATCATTATAGGCCTCTGGTAATTTTATTATAATTTTTGAATGATTAAATCTTGTACTCTCTTTGTTAATTATCATTTTGATCAAAAGATTTATATTTTGATTTATGATGGAAATCATTTGGGCAAAAAATTATGGAATTCATACCTTGCTATTATTTAGTCAATAAGAAGCTGTGGAAATTTTGGTGAGATCATTGCATATCGTAATCTTATACTTCATGTTCAAAGTCATAGGAGGCATGATTATAGGAAAATTATTAAAATGCTGATTTAATTAGGAAAAAAATACCAAATACTGGATTTGAGCATAACATGTCATGGTATACCCCTAGAAAAAATCCTAAGGTTATTGGCAAAATAAACTGGAGAATTCACTTTCATACGCTTAAGCTAGTTCATTTGGTGTGTATATCAGTGAACTGAAGTATTTGAAGTAGAATTGTAGGCCTCACATGGGTGGTAATATAGTGGGTGCACCTAGGTTGGGAGGAGTCTTGATGAGGTCACCCTTAGGGCAAACTTCTAGGTAGTCTTGGTACCAAGGAGATGGAGTTGTGCTCGGGACTGATGAAATATCGTCTTCCCTCTAAAAGTAGTAATTCACTTAGGGTTGGCTTAAGAGCAATGTCAGAAGGGGGTTAGTAATAAGTAGTTACCCATAAAAGTAAGTGCCTTGAGAAAGGGAGTTTTAGGTTTTATCCCATCATAGTTCCTAGTGCCCTCGAGAGCCCTTTACCGGGCATGCCCTGGGCAGTCCAAGGTTAACCCTAAATTATAGGAATAAGCCAATTAAAAGATTAACCATTAATAAATCATCGTCACATTCACTCACATGTCATTTCAGGAGGACAATTGGTTTAGATTTACGAGCAGTGGACTCAGTATTTGATAGAATTGATGTCTTAGTTTGGTGAGCCGATGGCTCGGGAGCTCCTTATAGCGTGTGTACATGTGCATTAAGTGGTGGGTCCTCGTTATTGGACAGTCGTTCATACCAACGTCGATATATTGAATCAGCAATTGTAAGTGTTCACTTATCCCATAAAGACTTGTGGATTTACCAACACTAGTACAAGAGACTCTGTAGCACCTGACTGTGGGTGTACCGAGTAGTACGCAGGGTCTAGACTGGGCAGTGTGAATACAGACCTAGGAGTGAGGAGGCCCAACCCACTGCCTCTATTTTCCACTGCGAGAGGTACCTGAGAGTTTAGCTAACTCCAAATGGGGGAACCAAATATCTGTGCGCATAGAGTCGGGTGGGTGCGTTGCACTTGTGTCAAACATATCATCTAACATGCATAACATTTCGTGTCATACATAACATCACATAAAACATCTACCCCTAACATATAAATTATTAGGGGATCTTTTATACGTTAGGCCTTGCAAAATAACCCCTTAATTTATAAGTTTGTATAAACATTCTTATAAATTGAGGTTACATTCTCTGTGATGATAATTAGCTGCTCTACCTTTACTTTATTCTAATGTTTCCATTGTGGTGCTCCTTTACTTTCTGTTTCATTTATATACCTGTCATTATGGTGATAGATACTTTTAGCATATAGATGATATGACCACTGTCACCTGCTCTTGATTACTCTCCACTTTCAATACCTTCCTCTTCATCCTCCCCAGCATGGTGCTTAGGTGTTGCAGAGGGGAAAGGGGACCAAGACTTAGTTTAAACTAATGTCATGATGGGCATAACACTAGGGACTCCAACTGGGAGACAGGGTGCAGCTCCAAGGGACACTGCCCAACCAGGCTATAGTGCAGGAAGAGGTGAACCATTCTAATCCAGGAGTTGCAGCAGCAACAGCCACGGGATCCGTGAGTGACTAGTAGCTTCTCTTCCGCGAGCGTTATGTAGTGAGGATTATATGTATTGGGCATGAGCCCTCTTATCATTTCTTTTTTGTGTACTATAGCATGTTGTTCAGCTTTTGATTTTATGTGGACTTCATATTTATTGCATGTGATGCTGGACTGGTTTATCTCTATGGATACCGCTTCTTTTCTTCCGTGGTAAATGCATGAGTATTTGTCGGCAGAATCGGGGATTTGTGCCGACAACCTCCCCATGAGTTGGTGTCACCACAAAGCGGCAGTTCTGGGCATAAGACCCAAAAAATGGGGTCTTACATCCATCATGGGTGTGATCATAAAACTAAAGATTGTACTCGACTAAGTGAAGAAATCAAGTGTCTTATTCGTCAAGGGCTCTTTAAAGAATTTTTGGAGACACAAGCACTATGACATAAAACCTTAAGCAGACCCGAGAGAGAATTTGTGTGAACGATCACCCCCGACGCAAGAATTTTTGCCTGCACCCAAAACTCGCAGATCCTATGCCACATTTATCAGCAATTCCTATTTTTTCCTGTTAAAGCAATAAGACGCTAGATCCAACTTGCGTGGTATATTCAATATTACTCTAATTTTTTAAAGAACCACATTACTAGTATTCAAGAATGAACCTCCAAACATCAACAACAACTGTATCCGGGCAGCGCTCTCATCTACAACAATAGCCTCTGGGCACACGCTCATATTTACAACAACTGCCTTTGAGCAGCGTGCTTACATTTACAACAGCAGCCACCCGACAATGCTCTCATTTATAATAAATTCCTCTGGGCAGTGCGCTCACATTTACAACAACTGTCTTCGGGTAGCACGATCATCTACAATAACTGCATCTAGGCAGTGCGCTCATATTTATAGCAATTGTCTCCGAGCAACACACTCACATTTACAACAACTGCCTCCGGGCAGTGCACTCACATATACAACAACTACCATTGGGCAGCATGCTCACCTTTACAGCAACTACCTCTAAGTAGTGCGCTCATCTACAATAACTGTCTCTAGGCAGCCCGCTTACATCTACAATAACTGCCACAGGACAACGCACTCACATTTATTGCAACTGCCTTTGGGCAGCGTGCTCACTTTTACAGTAAATATCTATGGGCAACACACTCATCTACAACAACTGCCTCTTGGAAATAAACTTACATTTATAGTAACAACTACCCGGTAGCGCACTCATCTACAATAATTGTCTTCGGGTTGCATGCTAATCTACAACAATTGCCTTTAGATAGCACACTCACATTTACCACACTGCCTCCGGGAAATGCACTCACATTTACATCAACTGCCTCCAAGCAACACGCTCACCTTTACAACAACTGCCTCTACGTAGCATGCTCATCCACAACAACTGCCTCCCGACAACGCATTTGCATCTACAACAACTGGCACCAGACATCGCACTCATATTTAAAGCAACAGCCTATGGGCAGCACGCTTGCCTTTATAGCAACTACCCCTAGACAACGCACTCATCTACAGCAACTGCCTCTGAGCAACACGCTTACATGTACAACAACTGCCACCCGGCAGCGCATTCATCTACAACAATTGCCTCCGAGCAATACACTCATCTATAACAACTCCCTTTGGGAAGCGTACTTATATTTATCACAACTGCCACCCGACATCGTGCTTATCTACAGCAGCTCCCTTTGGGGAGCATACTCATCTACAACAGCCTCCGGGTAACACGCTCACATGTACAGTAACTGCATCTGGGCAGCACGCTCACATTTATAGCAATTGCTATCGGGCAACTCGCTCATTTACGACAACATCCACCCGACAACGTGCTCATCTATGACAACAGTCACCCGACAATGTGGTCATCTATGACAACTGCCAATCGGAAGCACACTCATCTACGATAACTGCTACCTAGTAGCACACTCACAATTATAGCCACCACCTATAAGAGAACGGACATCGAGTCTTTCCGATTCACATATGAACCAAGGTTCTTCGTTACCTCGTCAAACAAATATACCTTAAGTCCTTTTTACAGTTCAAGACGGGAGCAAGCAAAAAATCCTCCTCTGGATCCCTTCTCAGGGCGGACCTCGAATTCTGCTGCGTCATCTGGTAAAAATGGATTTTGAGTACATCCATGACGTCGAGGCAGGGGGCAAATATCCTCCCACATCATGCTTAAGCAATAAGTCTTTATTGCTAATGCTTGACGATAATTGCCAAAGTGCACGACGTGCAAGGAACGTAAAGAAAAAGATGCTTCCGGACCACCGCAACGCGCAAAGCTCAAAATGCGAGGACATCTCCGTAAAACACTGCAAGGGCCACCAAACGCGCAAAAGTATGTTACGAAGCTAAGTCAAGCCTGCCACTTCAATGACAAAAGCAAGACACGACTTAGCAATTGCCAAGATCCCCTATCTAATCTCAAGTGCAGGATCTTCACCGTGCGAGGCTTTCACACGTTCTAATTATTGTTGATGCCCTCTACCTTTTCAGGTCTCGTCAACCCTATTCGCTAGAGTTCTTCCAGCAGTCGGTCTTTAAGCAGAAAATCAATCAAACAGCCCCTGTTTCCATGTTTCAGTCAGAGTAAGGGAATTTTCTCACTTTCATTATTCAACCAATGCATCTCACTATGAAAATCAGTGTTTCTACATCCCTTAAGCATGTCATTAAGTGTTGAGTTCACCTTTGATTGAAAGGAGTAATAAACCCTTGTCCCTTGTTTTTCTCTCTCACTTCTGTTCATATCCGTATCAAACTTTGGGTTGTCAGAATACTTTCCGATGAAACCCTAGATGGATGAAATTATATTACCGAGAATGTAAAATAATTTTAGATCATAAATAAATCGCAGGTGCGGGTCAGGGTGAGCATCCTACGAGGACAACTATTTGATTTTATATAACTAAATTTTTATCATAGCACTAGTTCTCCTGCAAGGCATGATGCGGATTTTCTAGATAATTGAAGCAGCTCTCATGACAACTGATTCTCAGGTAGTTCTTATATTATTTAAATTGTTTGCTATGATATGAATCTACCTCTACTCTATGAGCAAAAATACGAGTCGCTCTGCGGATCATTATTTAGGTCTTCACCAAACAAAAAGAGGAAAAACTTGTAATTTTGTGGGGTCCATGGTGCACAGTAAATCTATGCACCACGACCCCACCTGCTCGCACCTTTTAATTGGTCGAGAGGACCTTCCTTTAAATCCGCTCGGCGGACCAAAATTTTTTCCCTATCCTATACACATTCCTGCAAATGTCAATCAAGATACGTGAGATCTCCTAGTTTCTTAGGGTATTTAGAACAAATGTCAAGCAAGAACAGTCACTGGGCATAAAGGAATGAGCACATATTCATGATTTTTGGATGAAAAAAAATCCATTGCATAAGGCTAGGATGAAATACCCCCTTATAAAATGAAATTGGGGTGCAAAGTGCAAACTGTAATATTAAAATATTCAGGATGCACTTCACCAAACTGTGTTTATTGAGAGGGGGGAGGGGTGCATCATGCCAAAAAAGCTTCACATAAGAGTTCGGTCGCGTGCCACTTGGTGAAAAGAAAAGGATATTAAAATGCATAAAATATCCTTATAAAATGCTTTTTAATCTTAAAATAAGATTATAGTAGGAAAAGGGTGGAATATGATATTTTAAAACAATTGAGAGTGGGAAGCCTCAAATTTAAAATTTTGAGATACAATTTGCAGGGGTGTGCGTGGTGTGATTTGATGCGATTTTGGCCTAAACTGCAACTGCACTGCAAGGGTGCGGTTTTGACCCTAGCAAAATCGCACAGCACCGAAATTACACAGTGTGGTTTCTGTTTGGTGTTATTTTTTGCGGTGTGGTTCCGATTTCAGTGCAGTTTTTACATTGTAATATATAGATATCAAAAAGATAATCTGAGGTGAAATAAGATGTAAAATTTGAGAGAAAAAAAGTCACATGAGTTATATTATCATGAAAAAAATGTCTAATATATATATATTTACAATACAATTTTACAAAATCATTCATAACCTAAAAATAGATCTTTAGTTATTATATGTTGGAACCAAAAAACTGGCCCCAACGAGAGTTCGGACCATGAGGTGTAGCCGACACCTACTTCTCCCAAACTCAGACCCTTGACCAGTTGTTGAGAACTAAAGAACTGGCCCTGGGATTTAGCACGGAGGTCCCTCCACTAACCCAGAAGATCTCAGAGCGCTTCTCTTCCTTAGCCAAGTGCTGAGCTAAGGATACCTCAAAAAACGCTACAAGACTTCAGAAAATGAGAAAGCTTGCCTTCTGAGGTACCCTGTAGGTCTATTTACAGAATCCAGAAATCTGGTCTGCCAACAGCGTAACTCCACTGTTCAAAAAGACTATATATATACAGCCCAAAGTGGTCTGCCAACAACCAAACTCTGCTATTCTGAGGAGCTAAATACAGACCTCTATGGGCAGCCAGGTAAACTTACCTCTTGGATCAATCTGGGCGGGAGGCTTCTCGCACACCTAGGCGAAAGCCCTTTCGCATGCCCTTTAAAAAGGCCAATATCCGGCAGAGTGCGGGTTTGCCTACCCCACTCGCCTTGTTGGAACCCTACTTGTGATTTGGGCTAGGTTCACTATTAGGATTGATTAGATGACCCAACATGTATAGTCTAGGGTCATAGGTTATTTCCAGGGTCAAGGTCAGCAACACATACTTAGATTGTCAGTACCCTCCTTCAGAAGACTTTAGAGACAGAAGACTTCAGAGGAAAAGCAGTTAAAAAGAATGCAGAAAAGTCGTTCGACGATAGCTGAACTCAGATCGATGAACTCAAAGTTCCTTCTCTGAGATTAGCTCGACGAAAGTCTAGCTGAGATCGATGAACTGTGATCTCATATCAGATGTTCAGCTCGACGAAGGACTATCTCAGTTCAACAAACTTAGAGCTCAGGTCGACGAAATCCTTGTCGAGTTCGACTAACTCCTTCCAGGTTCTGTTCGACTAATCTTCTCTGCAGTTTCTCAGTTCGACTATAGCAGTTTGATTTCAAATTATATTATATTAAGATAGTAATACTCTGATAATTAATCCTCAATATTCTCAAGAATATAACCGTTACCTGACATCATTAATTATGGATTTCACAGAGTTATTATTCTACCAAATTTACTGAGACAGTTAGGGAAATGCATTCAAGACTAAATTAGTCGTTCCAACTCCCAAAAATTATGTAGAGGATTTCAAGGAAAGAATTTAAAAATTCAAATGTTTTTGAATCTGCAATCAATATATAAAGTGATTTTCAGAAGATTGCAAGTATCAGTAAACCAGTAATCAGTCAACAAGATAAAACAGTGTACAAAAAAGTGAAGAACACAACACAGCTCTTATATACACAAAGTTCTTCTTCATCTGCTTCAGGATTTTAAGAGACAACAAATCAAAATCAGTCTAAAAGCATGCTGAAGAGCAACATCACTTTGAAGGCCTATACCCTAAAGCAAAGCTTCCACTCCTGATCAGATCCATACAACTCAGGGGGAGCTTTGACATCAACAAATCCACTAGTCTTCTCAGAGCATTGAGACAGAGAAAACAACATCTTTTTACATTTTCCTTTCACTGTGCACATGGTAACTCCCTTCAAAAGTCAGCCTTTTTGGTTCACAAGTCACCAGATCAAAAGATTTGGGATTGATTTTTGGGTACCTAATCAAAAGCTCAAAGGGTTGCTAGATCTCCCTTAGAAAAATAGATCTTGTGGTGACATGACACCTGAGCAAAAACCTGTGGTGTCAGGGCACCTAATCAAAAACTTGTAGTGGATTCCTGCCATGGTGGTAGAAGAGTGGATATACCCAGGTTTATTGGGGAACCACTATAAATTTCTTGTGTCGTTTGGTTTGCCTTTACTTTTTTGTTTGTGTGCTGTGATTTTCTTTTTATACTTACATATATCACTAACTTTTAATCCGCTATAAAAATAAGTTAATAATTTTAAAATACTCTATTCACCCCCCACCCCCACCCCTCTAGAGTTAAGTTAGATTTATCCCTCACTTTCAATTGGTATCAGAGGATTGTTATTTGGTTTCACAGTCTAACACCTGAACCAAAAGATCCTTGATAGATCTCATTTACTCTAGTTTGCTTCTTTTCTCATGGCACAAAACAAAGAATTCTCAAGCACCAGACCTCTAATGTGCAATCTGAATAAGTTTGCACTTTGGAAGGCAATGATCAGAATTTACATGAATTCTATTGATGAAGACATCTATAATTCTATTTTGACAGGACCACCACTACCAGTGGAAACTACAAGCACCAGTGCAATTACACCACCTGAGTGGACTGAAGCTCAGAAGAAGTCCAAGATTGTTGATGCCAAAGCAATGAATATTCTGGCCCAAACTATGTCAGATGATATATTACAGAAATTTGTTGAATGCACTTCAGCAAAGGCAATCTGGTATTCTCTCAATGCTATGGTAGCAGGTTTTGCAGATGAAAGAAAAGACTGGAGATCACATTTGATCTCTCAGTATGAGAACTTCAAGAAGGAAGAAGCAGAATCAGTTGCCGAAATGTACAATAGACTCAGCCTCATAATCAATGAGCTGAAATCATTGGACAAGAATATCACACTGATAGAGATAAATGACAAGATCCTTATGTACTTCCCTAACACATGGGATTCTAGGATCTGGCCAATCAAAGAAGCCAGAATCCTCAATGAAATCTCTACAGAGACCTTATTGGGCAAGCTCAAATCCTATGAGCAGCTCATCAAGACTAGAGAAGCTGAACAAAGAACCTCTTTTTCATCAAGGAAAGAGCAAAGCATTGCTTTTAAAGCAATAGAAGAAACAGAAGACATTCCAGACAATGAAGATCTTTTGAGTCACTTGGCTAAGAGATTTTACAAGATAGCAAGGAAGGACTTCAGGAGAAGATCAGCCAGAAATGATGATAAGCCAAGGTATGACAAAACCCCTACTAAAGAAATAGTCTATTATGGGTGTAGGAAACCTGGACACATACTTCCAGAATGTCCAGAGAATCAGAAGAAAGAAAAGAAGAAGGAGATGCACTATAAGAAGCATTCACACAAGCCCTCTTCAAACAAATACAAGAAGAAGAAAAGAGGATTTGTTACTGAAACATGGAGTGAATCTGAGGATGAATCTTCATCCAGCTCCAGTGAGGATGAAGAAGAAGTAAGGCCAAAGAGGTCTGCTTGATGACAATCAATGCATCATACATCCACTCTGAAGTTGAAATTTCTGAAGCTGAATCTGAATCAGAAGAAGATCAGGTAATTTCCTCTTTTGATTTTACTTCAGAATAATTCAAAACTGAATGTAAACTTTTATGCAATGATTTAATCAAATCTGAGAAGGAAATCAAACTCCTTAGAGAAAAGCTAATTGAATTTGATAACCTATTTTCTGAAAATATTAAACTCAAAGATGATCTAGATAATGCTTCAGAACATATAATATCTTTGAAAACTAAATTATCTAAGGCTAAGGAATTTGAACAATCCCTTAATGGGAGAAGTATCAAATTGATGAATATCACAAGTACAGTCAATGTCAGGCTTAATAGCAAACTAGGCTTGGGAGCTTCATCTAGTCAGCCTCCTCTATTATAAAAAAACATACTATCTACTCCTATTAAATTCATTTCTGAAAAAGGAAAAGAATAGGTAGAAGACACTAATAAAGAAGCAGAAGTTTTATATAAAACTAAATAAAAGAAAAAAAAATTAATAAAAATTATGTTCAACATGTTTCGTCAAACCAAGCTCGACGAAATGAATATAGTTCGTCGAACTCAGATTGACGAACTATGAACGCAGGCTTTCAGTATAATTATTCGTCTAACTGTGCTCGACGAACTCAATATGGTTTGTCGAACCGCGATCGACGAACGTGGGGAACAGAGAATGAATACTTTCATTCTATAAACGGAGTTCGACGAACTCATCCCTATTCATCGAACGCAGATCGACGAACTTATTACAATTCGTCGAACCCAGTTTCTTATAACAAAAACTTTAATTCTTTACAAAACTTTAATCAAAATCAAACCTTTTATTAATCCTTTTACTCAGTGGATTATTCCTCCTATGAGATATCATCCACTAGGTTATAAGGACCAACCTGAATTTTCTTATATCTCTAGCTATAAATATGAAAGAAATCAAGGACCCAAGGTTACCTGGGTCAAGAACACCTAACCTATTTTTATATAGGTGAAGAACTATCCTACCACAGAGGAACATTGGTATCTAGATAGTGGTTGTTCAAAACACATGACATGAAGTAAAGACAACCTAACTGATTTCAAAGCAAACCTTGGACTAAAAATGATATTTGGAGACTCCAACTGTGGACAGACAGAAGGATATGGAAATGTCAAAGTTGGAGTAGTTACCTTCAGGAAGGTAGCCTATGTAAGTGGTCTCAAGCATAACCTAATATCCATAAGTCAATTATGTGATGAAGGTTATCATGTATCATTCAATCAGTCTTCTTGTATTATTACTTCTGATAAAAATAGAACTGTTTTAACTGGAATTAGATAAGGAAACATATATGTAGTTAATTTTCAAATCTACTAATTCAGAAATTTGTTTATTTAACGAAATCAGTAACACTAATGATTTATAGCATAAGAGACTAGGTCATGTAAACCTTAAGAATATTGCTAAATTATCTAGGGACAACCTTATTAGAGGACTGCCTTCTGATTCTTACAAGAAGGAAGGACTATGCAGGGCTTGTCAATTAAGCAAGCAAACTAAAAATAGTTTCAAATCCATTAATAAAAGTTATTCACCCAGGATTTTGTACTTGATACATATGGACCTTTTTGGCCATATAGCTGTACAAAGTTTGGGAGGAAAGCCATACACTCTAGTTATTGTTGATGACTTCTCTAGATTCACTTGGATGTTATTTCTGAGAAACAAGTCAAATAATTTTAAGATTCTTACAGACTTTCTTAGGAACATCAAGATTGAGTACTCTACTCAGGTTGCATTGATTAGAAGTGATCATGGCACCGAGTTTAATCTCTTCTAATGAAAGAATTCTGTGAGAAGGAAGGTATCAAACACTGTTTTTCTCCTCCTAGAACTCCTCAACAAAATGTGATAGTTGAAAGGAAAAATAGAACCCTTATTGAATCTGTTTGGACATTGCTTGCAAATTCTTATTTGCCCCTATCCTTTTGGGCAAAGGCTATAAGCACAGCAAATTATGTTCTTAACAGAAGTTTAATACATAAACTTAAGGGTAAGACTCCATATGAATTACTTAAGGGGAAGTAACCTAGAGTAGATTATTTTAAAGTATTTAGCTGTAAATGCTATATTCACAATAATAATAAGAAACACTTAAGAAAATTTGAAGCCAAAGCTGCAGAGGGAATTTTCCTTGGATATTCCCAAGTCATCAAGGCTTATAAGGTATTTAACAAATCAACATTCAAAATCGAAGAATCTGTACATGTATCCTTTGATGAAGCTAACATGTTTTACAAGGAGAAAAATTCTTCAACCAGAGACACTTTGCAGGTACCCTATCTGTGTGAGAAGGTTGATGATTTAAACATTACCCAAGAGGTTAAATTGCATCCTTCTTCAAAGATTAATGAAGATAGTGAAGAAGAAATTATTGAAGCAGTTGAACCCACAATAATAAATATAATTCCACAAGAGGAATTAATTCCACTAGCTGTTGATGTACCAACTCTACCCACTAATCTTATCACACTTAGAGATCAGCCTATATCTCAAGTGATTGGAGACATATCAGTTGGTGTGCAAATAAGGCATCAACTCAACCAAGATCAGATGCATGCTTGCTTCATTTCTCAATCTGAGTCTCAATCCATTAAAGATGCAAAGCAAGATCCCCACTGGATTATTGCAATGCAAGAGGAGCTCAATCAATTTGAGAGGTGTAGAGTTTGGGATTTAGTTCCAAGACCCAAAGACCATCCAGTCATTGGAACTAAATGGGTCTTTAGGAACAAATTGGATGCTCAAAGAGTAATTGTAAGGAACAAAGCAAGATTGGTAGCCCAATGATATGCACATGAGGAAGGCATAGATTATGACCAGACTTTTGCCCATGTTGCAAGAATTGAAGCTATCAGGATATTTCTTGCATATGCAGCATTCAAGAAGTTCAAGGTATATCAAATGGATGTCAAGAGTGCTTTTCTGAATGGAGAACTCAAAGAGGAAGTTTATATTGAACAACCTCCAGGTTTTATCTCTCCAACTCACTCTTCTTATGTTTTTAAGCTTCATAAAGCTCTTTATGGTCTAAAGCAAGCTCTAAGAGCTTGGTATGAGACTTTAGCTAGCTTTCTTTTAGATAATAAGTTTTCTAGAGGCTTAGTAGATTGAACTTTATTTATTAGACATCATAAGCATAAAATTTTGCTAGTTCAAATTTATGTAGATGATATAATATTTGGATCTACTGATTCCAAACTTTGCAAAAGGTTTTCTGACCTGATGCACTCAAAGTTTGAAATGAGTAGCATGTGTGAACTATCCTACTTCCTTAGTCTCCAAGTGAAGTAATCCCCTGATGGTATTTTCATATCCCAATCTAAATATGCTAAGGAGCTAATTAAAAAATTTGGGATGTCAGATGCCTCATCCATGAAAACACCCATGCCCTCAAATGCTGTAGTTGATAATGATGAACAGAGCAAGCCTGTTGATCAGAAAATATATAGATCCATCATTGGGTCTCTATTATATCTAACTGCAAGTAGGCCTGATATTATGTTTGATACATGTATTTGTTCTAGGTTTCAAATAAATCCTAAAGAATCTCATCTAATTTTAGCTAAAAGAATTTTGAGATATATAAAGGGTTGTCCAAATCTAGGACTTTGGTATCCAACAGAGCCAGAATTTGAATTAACTGGATTTTCAGATGCTGACTATGTTGGATGCAGAGTTGATAGAAAAAGCACATCAGGAACTTGTCAATTTTTTGGTGATAGCTTGTGTCATGGTTTTGCAAAAAGCAAACATCTTTTTCTACTTCAACTGCTGAAGCTGAATACATGACAGTTGGTAGTTATTGCTCACAGATTTTGTGGATTCAAAATCAGCTTCTGGATTATGGATACAACTTAAATAATTCAACCATATTTTGTGATAATACCAGTGCAATTTCCATTGCACAAAATCTAGTACATCATAGTAGGACCAAGCATATAGAGATTAGACATCATTTCATTAGAGATTGTGTGGACAAAAATAAAATTAATCTTGTCTTTATCTCTACTGATTTACAAAGAGCAGACATTTTCACCAAACCATTAGATGAAAAGAAACATATGTTCTTCCTAAATCAGCTAGGTATGATTAATTGAGAAGCCTTAATTTGATTTTTGTCTATGGTCGACGAATTGTCCATTTTTCGTCGAACGGAGATCGACGAACTGTGAACTCTTCGTGGAGTGTTCGTCGAACGAAGATCGACAAACCCTTCTTTACAAAACTTTTCGTCGAACGAAGATCGACGAATTTGTTTCAGAAAAAAAATTCGTCGAACGGAGAATGACAAATTGTTTTCCCCATCTTCTAACTTAGATAGACGCTTTTATTTCTTTATGAGATTTTTCGTCGAACTGAGTTCGAAGATTTTCTTTTTCGTTGGACGGACTTCGCCGCTTCATCTTCTGAAAACTTATAATTAGGTTTTCATCGAACTCCATCTCGCGCTTTCCAGTTCTTTTGCACTTGATCTCTTGTTTTTGCAGGTAATGGTGATTTCAGTGGCGACACTTTCCGGAATGAAATTTGATGCAGGCTTCGACATCGATATGGATTCATTCAGCAATTCTGATCAGGTTTTCAAGAACATCTTACAGTTGTTTGAGGCTCAAAAGTTAAGGAAGTTCATGACCACAAGGATTAAACTTCCAGTGCAGGAGATAAAGGAATGGGTTTTCTCATCATCGTCTCCAGATTCCACAACTCTCATTGGCTCCATATCTGGACAACAGGTTCCTCTCACACCTATTATTTTAACTGAAGTTTTTGGTTTTATCAATGGGGAAGATGATATAGAACTGCCTAGTGCCGAGTTTAATGATATGCTAGTTAGAATGGGTCACTCCCAAGGAAACCCTAACAAAATGCTGAAAAAGAACTTGTCTGTTGAATACAAGTTCTTAGCAGATGTTGTTGGAAAAGTAATCTTGGGCAAGCACTCTGCCCATGACTACATAACCAGACACCAATTTCTTCTGATGAGTGCCATGGTAAATCAAAAATCAGTTAACTGGGAGTTATCTTCTTTGATTCTATTAATAAGAAGGTAAATAAGAATGATGTTTGGTATAGGAGAATTCTTGGGCTTTTCTTACAAGCCAAGTGCCCAGAACTTTTGGTCTCACAGACCATATTTATTAATGCTTCCAAGAGGCTCTCATCAGGCCTCTTTGGAATATGGGAGAGGGTTATCACCAAGCCCTCCAGGGCCTCCTCCTCCAGAGCTTCTGAGGACACAAGGACTAATACAGTCAATCCTCCAAATCCAGAAGAAGTTTTTGCTCCACCTCCACCTCCTTCACCCAGACAACTATCTCCTCCTCTTCAACAACCATCCACTATTATTGCAGACACACCTTCTACTCACATCCATCCTGCCTCACTATCTAGACCACAATCTCCTCCACACTCACATATCTACATTTCTGAGGATACACCATCTCCACCTCCTCAATCACCTCTACCATCACATCTTGATGACATACCATCCACTTCTCTTTATACAGATCCACTACTGTCATCATTGTTGGTGATTTTATCATTAATCCCACAGTTGATATTCCTTCATTACAACATTCGTTCGATACAGTTTATAGCAGCAATTTACCAGTTTTGCATATGATTCTTCTAAACCAATAGTATGTTACACTGCCCCAATAAGTCCTATAGTTTTGGAACAACTAAGGACAAGCTTTGTAGTTATTGAGAATATTATAGAGCAAGTAACTGATATAGAGCCAAAGGCTTTATCCCCACCGACATTTACTTGGGCTGAATCCCCCATTTTAGATATGGATGATATTATGTTTGAAGACATAGATACAGTAGATACTAATGTACAAGTTAATATAGACAATATAAAGCCACAGCCTCAGGCTGAAAAGGAAGATATAGTTGTACAGCCATAGGCTAAAATAATAAATACAGATATACAGCCACAGGCTCCTCTAGCAATTTCTGCTGAGATGCTAAAACAGATTGATGCTCTCTATGATAATACTGCTAGTGAATCTGATGATGATGAAGAGTCAGATGAATCAGAAGATTCTAGGTCTAAGAAGAGAAAGTCTAAGAAGAAGGTTCCCTCCAGGGATGTTCCTAAACCTTCTCTTATAACAGATACCCCTTATTATATTCTGCACAATATTACTCTTACTCAATACTCCCCTCACTGGATGAGGTATTCTAAGAATGAGCTGAAAGCTAGAAAGAAGAGTAGGAGATACTCTCCACCCCTACAATTTAGGAGAGGTTCTCCTCCTCCTCGTCCTCCTCCAGCAGCAGGTTCTGCAGGAAGTATTTCACAGTCTCAAAGGTCTACTTCCTGTAACACCCCTATCCGTCACATAGCATATAGCAGTAGGTCCGGCCGGGGCCCGACGCCATATACTACGGACAGACCGGTTGGTTACGCGTTGAAACCATACAACCAATCAGAGCGTCCTACACAACACCTAGCGGAAGCAATTTAATTAAGTTGCAAAAAGATAAGAACCCTGCCACAGAGCATGAATGTCCACTACAACCCAGGAATGAGTACATACACAAAAGAGAACTGGCCTTAAGGCCTTACATTGTTCACTTAACAAAATAGTGTTTTCAGACATCGGCTCGCAGGCCGGCCATACATGAATGAACGGGAAAAACATAACAAATTAGGCCTTCGAGGGCCGGCACAGCAACAAGGGCTTTAGCCCGCTATTTCCCGCTCGGCTCCGCAGCACCTGCAAGCAACAAACCACTGCCCGGTGGCAAACAATAGCAACGGTCAGCAAAGCTGACCAAATTATAACGATCCCGCCCCCACAATCGGGGCGGGGATGCTCTTTCCCTGCACTTTATTAGTATAGGCATTTATAAAAGGGTAATTGCACATCACCACAGGCGTAGGCTCGCACGGCCACACACCCCGTGCACTCAGGGCACATTCTCGGCGAACCGGCCAACGTCACGTCAATTCAAGCCATAGACGTTCCCGATCCACCACCGCCTCTAGGACGGTCATCCATATGAGCAATTTGTCTCCTTAGCCTTGGTCACGACAATTTAAGCCATAGACCGCCGAAGACCCTCGTCCATGCCAACGGTCCTACCGAACGACATAGACCGGGTACGTTTCCGCTTGACCCGTGCTCATACCGCAACGATAATTTAAGCCATATGCGCAGGTCAAGACTCGCCGAGTCCCGTTTCCGCTACAAAAATCACATAACCCAGTTATGTTCACGTTGGCTCCCCGGCCTCCATGTTGGCAAAACCCGCTTTTGCCCAGTTTTCCGGGTGCACCTTAGAGTTAATCTCTAAGATTGCCTGATGCAATCTACCACGTAGAAAAACCCGAAAAACACCCAAACATCCGGAGTCTTGCCCGGTTCAAATGCAATGCAACATCACCGATTCGGACCAACACGTCCGAATAGGCTTCACACACAATGCCTATGTCCGTTTACGCATACGGACTCTACACAAGGGGGACTTCACATATCTACCCCAAGGAGCGCTCCAACTCTTCGCTCACTCGCGAGAGCGGGCTTCCTATGCAAGGAAAAGAGGGCTTCACATGCCCAAGATAAAGAATCGTTACCCTTGCGTTCTTCCGCGGTGCCATCGCAAACTACGCGGCTAGAAAGCTTCGCAACGTCATCGCCTCCGCGGATCTGGGCTCGGATCGCGATTTGGAGCTTCGAACCTCCTCCGGCGGCCGGATTTTGGCCTCACACCACCAAGGGAGCTCTCCCCTCTCTCTAGGATGAAGAAAGAGACTCAAGTTGAAATGAGGGTTTCTCCCCCCCCCATTTCCCGGCTAATAACCCCCTAGGAGCAGCCCCCACCGTCGGATCCAGATCCAAGGGAATGAACGGCCGAGATTAGATCCAAAATAACAAAATCTGGGCCGAACACGGGTTGGCACACGGCCGTGTGCCTGGCCGTGTAGTTCATTCGCCGATCGACACGGGTCCTGACACGGCCGTGTGCCACGGGCCGTGTTACCTGGAGCTTCAGGAACGATCGTCGGGCTTCATGAACACGGCTTCGAACACGGCCGTGTTCGAGGCCGTGTGCCCCACACACGGCTTGAGACACGGCCGTGTGTCTCAGGCCGTGTACTTCTCTGACTCGAGACTGCACAAAATCACTGAACACGGGTAGGCACACGGCCGTGTGCCTGGCCGTGTGCCCCTGTTCAGACCTCCAAAAGCGCTGATTGATCGCCCCGCGATCAACGCCGAGGTTGGGGTCTTACAACTCCCTCCCCCTTAAGAGAATTTCGTCCCGAAATTAAGAACAGAGACTACACAAAACATAAACATAACGAGTACCTGAGGGGAACAACTCGGGGTACTCCTCGCGCATTGACTGCTCTCGCTCCCAAGAGAGCTCCTCGCGTCCGCAGTTATCCCAATGGACCTTCACCATTCTGATTTCCTTGTTCCGAAGCCACTTGACTTCGAAATCCTCAATAGATATGGGCTTGACTTTCGTTGTCAACCCTTCCTCAACCGGTACTTGGTTGGCCGCTAACACCTGCGAAGGCTCTTGCACTACCTTCCGCAAAACCGAGATGTGGAATACATCATGCAAAGCACTTAGCTCTGCTAATAACCTCAACCTATAAGCTGCTTCTCCGATCCGCTCCAGAATCTCAAATGGCCCAAGGTATCTCGGACTCAACTTTTTCAAGCGTCGAATCCGTGAGACACCCTTGAACGGCTTGATCTTCAAGTACACCCAATCGCCAACACTGAATTCCACGTTCCTATGCTTGGCATTATAATACTTGGCTTGCCTATCCTGGGCAATCCGCAACCGCTCCCGTATAGTATGCACTAAAGAAGTGGCATCTTCAATGTGTTGACGCTGATAAAGCTTGGACTCACCCGTTTCTAACCACGACAACGGCGTGCGACATTTTCTTCCGTAAAGAGCTTCGAACGGCGCCATCTGAATGCTTGCTTGATAACTATTGTTATAAGCAAATTCGACCAAGTATAAGTGGTCCTCCCACCTCTTACCGAAGTCCAACGTACACATGCGGAGCATGTCTTCCAAGGTTCTGTTGACTCTCTCGGTCTGGCCATCCGTCTGCGGATGAAACGCAGTGCTAAACTTCAGTTTGGAGCCCAACATTTGATGCACTAGCCTCCAGTCATTGGACGTGAACCGCCCATTGCGATCACTCACAATACTGCGGGGCACCCCGTGCAAGCGCACAATGCTATCCACATAGAGCTTTGCCAACTTCTCTACTGGATCATCCTTCCTCATTGGTAAG
Source organism: Platanthera zijinensis (assembly GCA_039513925.1). Classification (NCBI taxonomy): domain Eukaryota; kingdom Viridiplantae; phylum Streptophyta; class Magnoliopsida; order Asparagales; family Orchidaceae; genus Platanthera; species Platanthera zijinensis. Next base: position 65,804,436 of record CM077084.1, on the reverse strand, counting down.
AAATGCGACACTTTCGTCAATCTGTCAACGATCACCCAAATGACGTCGTTTCCCTTCTGCGACCTTGGCAACCCGTGCACAAAGTCCATAGATATATCATCGAATTTCCACTCCGGTATAGGCAAGGATTTCAGAAATCCTCCTGGCTTTTGGCACTCCGCCTTCACCAAGGCGCACGTTTGGCATTTAGCCACGTACAACGCCACATCTTTCTTAAGCCCCGGCCACCAAAACAGCTTCTTGAGATCACGATACATCTTCGTGCTCCCTGGGTGGATTGAGTACTTGGTATGATGAGCCTCGTACATCAACTCTGCCCGGAGGTTACCCCCACTCGGGACGCACAACCGATGATCCTTTCTTAACAAACCATCATGCACCGAGAACTGGGAATTTGACCCATCCAGAGCGGCCTCCATAAGCTCTTTCATGGAGTCATCTAACTCCAATGCCTGCCGAACCCGGTCAGCTAGGTCATACTGCACCTCTGTCCAGTTTAACATTGCTTTGGCGCTCGTCTGCTTGTCAACGCAACAGATCTCAAGCTCCTCCAACTCCCGCACTAGCCGCTCATCATGCACCGACAACCAGTTGGCTCGGGCGGGAGCCCTGCGGCTCAGCGCATCCGCAACTGCGTTGCCCTTCCCGGGTACATAATGTATCTTGAAGGTGTAGTCCCCCAGGAACTCCATCCACCTCCTCTGCCTCATATTAAGGTCCTTTTGATCCAAAAAGTATTTTAGGCTCTTGTGATCGGTGTATATATCGACTCTTATGCCGTATAGGTAGTGCTTCCATAACTTGAGTGCAAAAATCACGGCCGCCAACTCCAAGTCGTGCACCGGATAATTTCTTTCATGCACTTTCAGCTGACGCGATCCATACGCGATCACACTTCCATGCTGCAACAACACGCAGCCCAAGCCACTACCCGAAGCGTCGCTATACACCTCAAAGCCCTCGGTCCCACTCGGCGAACTAAGCACTGGCGCCGTGGTCAACCGCCTCTTCAGCTCCTCAAAAGCTTGCACGCACTCTTGCGTCCACAAGAATTTCTGATCCTTCCTTGTCAGCTTCGTGAGAGGTAACGCTACCCACGAGAAGTTCTCTACGAAGCGCCTGTAATATCCGGCAAGCCCGAGAAAACTACGGACTTCCGCGACAGTAGATAACGCAGGCCACTCCCGTATCGCAACAATCTTCTTCGGATCCACCGCTATACCTTCCCCACTCACTATATGACCAAGGAACGCTACCGAGGGTAGCCAGAACTCGCACTTGGAGAACTTTGCGTAAAGCTCATTCCTCCTCAAAGTCTCCAACACCAAATGCAAATGCTTGAAGTGGTCTTCTTCGCACTGCGAGTATACCAAAATATCGTCAATAAAGACGATCACAAAGCGATCCAGGAAATCTCTGAACGTCCTGTTCATCAGATCCATAAACACCGATGGCGCATTTGTCAGTCCAAACGGCATGACCGTGAACTCGAAATGCCCGTACCTCGTACTGAACGCCGTCTTTGGGATATCACATTCCCTGATCCTCAGCTGATAGTACCCCGACTTCAAGTCCAACTTGGAGTATACAGACGATCCGACTAACTGATCAAAGAGATCATCAATCCTCGGGATCGGGTACTTGTTCTTCTCCGTCAACTTGTTCAATTCTCTGTAGTCGATGCACAGCCGCATACTACCGTCCTTCTTTTTAACGAAGAGGACCGGTGCGCTCCAAGGCGACGAACTTGGACGCACATAACCTTGCTCCATCAGTTCCTCCAACTGAACCTTCAACTCCGCCATCTCCTTTGGCGCCAACCTATAAGGAGCACGTGACACGGGTTTGGCACCCGGCATGAGCTCGATCGTAAAATCAATCTCTCGCTGCGGTGGGGCTCCGGGAAGGCTATCCGGGAACACATCGGGGTATTCGCAAACCACGGGGATGCTATCCAACGGGGACATTGGCTCCACAGCCCCCACTATTGCAAAGAACAGCTCTGCACCAGCACGAACTGCCTTCACCACCTGAAGGGCAGACATCAGTGTCTTGCTCGACCCCTTAAGCCCCTCGAAAGTAGTCTCCCGCCCTACACCCAGCTTGACCTCCTTACGGTCGCAATCGATCCAAGCCTTCTGCTCTGACAGCCAATCCATTCCAAAGATAACATCGAACTCTACTAACGACAATAATGACGCTAGCAAGTCGAACTCCTGGCTCCCTATGTGAACCTTCACGGCGCACACTCTGTCCGCACGCATCGAGCACCCATTCGGTAGCAACACATCTAACTTGTCCTTCGCCATCGAAGAAGGGACTCCGATGCACGATATAAACTGTTCGGACAAGAAAGAATGCGAAGCACCAGTGTCGAACAGTGCTCGTGCCGGACTATCGCTAATCACCACAAAGCCTAAGCAAAAGACATTAGCTTAACAAGCAATAGGTAATAGTATTCTCAAGTCAACTTGCATAAATTAACTCATACCTGTCACCACATCCGCTTGCTTGATGGCCTCCTGCTGGCCCAAGTTGTAGACTCTAGGCTGAGTCGGAGCATAGTGGGACGCGGTCGACTCCACCGCTTTGCCCTTTTCCTCGTAGGTAGCTCCTTATTTCCTTTCGGACTTTGAGCGTCCACTCCAGCAGTCACGGGCAAAGTGCCCCGGCTTTCCACACATGAAACAAGCGCCCGAGGTTCGATTGGTAGTTGTCCCCGAGGCACCTGCAGAAGGAGCTGGACCCGAAGTCAGCTTTCTTGAAGAATCTACGGTAACCCGACTTCGATGTAGTCGGCGCCTTGAACTCTTATTTCTTGCCACCGGATTCCCTTTCTTTCTTCGCTTGCACGTTTCTCATATCCTTCTCCAAGGACCGGGCCGAACTGACCAGGGTCATGAAACCCTGCGCCTTGGGGCCCGATAGCAGCAACCTCAAATCATCCCTTAGCCCTTCATAAAAGTGGCTCGTCTTGCGCTCCTCGTCTGCGAAGGTAGCGCCGGCATATCTCCCCAACCGAGTAAACTTGTGGAGGTATTCATCAACGGTGCTATCACCCTGCACCAACTTCTGGAATTCGCTCTCTAGCGCGATCCTCTGCGCCGGGGGGAGGTATCGAGCCATAAATAGTCTCGCAAACTCCTCCATCGGGACTTCGGCCAATGGCCTTCCCCTCAATTGATGCAGCTCTAGGCCCTCCCACCACAGTCTTGCGTCCCCATCCAAAAGGAACGTCGCTATAGTGGTCTTCTGCCACTCTTCAGTTTCCGTCGCAGTCATCACCCTGTTGACTCTTGAGAGCCAATCCTCTGCTTGGGTCGGGGTTTCTGCCCCCGTGAACACCGGTGGATGAAAGCCCATGACATGCTTCAGTTGTTTTTCAGTTGCTCTCCGAGGCAACTCTGGCTCCACCACCACCTGCTCAACCCTCCTTTGCTCTGCCGTCTGAAGCGGTACTTGCTCTACAGCAGGAGCAGGCTGCTGCACCTGCCTTGCAGGCTGCGCATTAATCATTGCCATGACCGCTTCTGCCACCAACCTAATGGTCTCGGCAGACAAAGGTGTTGCAGGCGTATCGCTTGGCGCACTGCTCGCCTCAGAACCTGGTCGTTCAGACGGCCCAGCACCACTTCTGGTCACCTATAATCGTGCAAAAACACCGATAAGCGACCAAACACTACTGCAAATAGCAATTATAGGAACACGCAGGTTCCTCAAACATGTGTATTTTCATTCCTAAGTGGACATTCATGGGTTCTTTTCATGTTATAACGATGACGCACACAATGTGCTCACCACCCCTTAAAGTGAATTCGTCCACGAATTCATTTAAGCGTGACTGAAACCAGAAGTCTGATACCAATTTGTAACACCCCTATCCGTCACATAGCATATAGCAGTAGGTCCGGCCGGGGCCCGACGCCATATACTACGGACAGACCGGTTGGTTACGCGTTGAAACCATACAACCAATCAGAGCGTCCTACACAACACCTAGCGGAAGCAATTTAATTAAGTTGCAAAAAGATAAGAACCCTGCCACAGAGCATGAATGTCCACTACAACCCAGGAATGAGTACATACACAAAAGAGAACTGGCCTTAAGGCCTTACATTGTTCACTTAACAAAATAGTGTTTTCAGACATCGGCTCGCAGGCCGGCCATACATGAATGAATGGGAAAAACATAACAAATTAGGCCTTCGAGGGCCGGCACAGCAACAAGGGCTTTAGCCCGCTATTTCCCGCTCGGCTCCGCAGCACCTGCAAGCAACAAACCACCGCCCGGTGGCAAACAATAGCAACGGTCAGCAAAGCTGACCAAATTATAACGATCCCGCCCCCACAATCGGGCGGGGATGCTCTTTCCCTGCACTTTATTAGTATAGGCATTTATAAAAGGGTAATTGCACATCACCACAGGCGTAGGCTCGCACGGCCACACACCCCGTGCACTCAAGGCACATTCTCGGCGAACCGACCAACGTCACGTCAATTCAAGCCATAGACGTTCCCGATCCACCACCGCCTCTAGGACGGTCATCCATATGAGCAATTTGTCTCCTTAGCCTTGGTCACGACAATTTAAGCCATAGACCGCCGAAGACCCTCGTCCATGCCAACGGTCCTACCGAACGACATAGACCGGGTACGTTTCCGCTTGACCCGTGCTCATACCGCAACGACAATTTAAGCCATATGCGCAGGTCAAGACTCGCCGAGTCCCGTTTCCGCTACAAAAATCACATAACCCAGTTATGTTCACGTTGGCTCCCCGGCCTCCGTGTTGGCAAAACCCGCTTTTGCCCAGTTTTCCGGGTGCACCTTAGAGTTAATCTCTAAGATTCCCTGATGCAATCTACCACGTAGAAAAACCCGAAAACACCCAAACATCCGGAGTCTTGCCCGGTTCAAATGCAATGCAACATCACCGATTCGGACTAACACGTCCGAATAGGCTTCACACACAATGCCTATGTCCGTTTACGCATACGGACTCTACACAAGGGGGACTTCACATATCTACCCCAAGGAGCGCTCCAACTCTTCGCTCACTCACGAGAGCGGGCTTCCTATGCAAGGAAAAGAGGGCTTCACATGCCCAAGATAAAGAATCATTACCCTTGCGTTCTTCCGCGGCGCCATCGCAAACTACGCGGCTAGAAAGCTTCGCAACATCGTCGCCTCCGCGGATCTGGGCTCGGATCGCGATTTGGAGCTTCGAACCTCCTCCGGCGGCCGGATTTTGGCCTCACACCACCAAGGGAGCTCTCCCCTCTCTCTAGGATGAAGAAAGAGAAACTCAAGTTGAAATGAGGGTTTCTCCCCCCCCCCCCATTTCCCGGCTAATAACCCCCCAGGAGCAGCCCCCACCGTCGGATCCAGATCCAAGGGAATGAACGGCCGAGATTAGATCCAAAATAACAAAATCTGGGCCGAACACGGGTTGGCACACGGCCGTGTGCCTGGCCGTGTAGTTCATTCGCCGATCGACACGGGTCCTGACACGGTCGTGTGCCACGGGCCGTGTTACCTGGAGCTTCAGGAACGATCGTCGGGCTTCATGAACACGGCTTCGAACACGGCCGTGTTCGAGGCCGTGTGCCCCACACACGGCTTGAGACACGGCCGTGTGTCTCAGGCCGTGTACTTCTCTGACTCGAGACTGCACAAAATCACTGAACACGGGTAGGCACACGGCCGTGTGCCTGGCCGTGTGCCCCTGTTCAGACCTCCAAAAGCGCTGATTGATCGCCCCGTGATCAACGCCGAGGTTGGGGTCTTACACTTCCTCCTCTCAACATTTAGGATCTTCTTATCAGAAACAAGATAGACCATCTAGGTCTGATTCTCACAGAAGTCAAAGCAGTCAACAACATTCCACTCAAGAAAGGCCACCTTCTGCAGTCTGTGATCCAGAGTTGGATCCAAATTTTAGAATGGCAAGATTCAAGGAAATTGTAGCTTTTTCACAGATAAGGAAAGCCAAGGAAGAAGGAAAAGACACTTCTCAATTTTCAACAATGTCTTCCTACAAGAAGAAAGAATTAGAAAGGTATGAAAAGAAAAATCTTTTTAATGTTGATACTTATATGAGTTTGCATCCAGAGGCAGTAGTGCCTAGAGCTACATCAGTGAAGATTCTTGGTGCTGAAGATATGAAAATGACTCAAATAGAAGCAGAGGACCCCACAAGAATAATGGTTTTCTCAAACCTTCTTTAGACCCTTCTTCAGATGCTCCAAAGAAAGATTTATAATTTTCTGCTTATGCATTTTGAACTTTATTATTGTTGTATATATATATTCATAAGGCACAATTGTTTATATCTGCTGAAGTTCTATAATTCTGTCAGATATTTTTCCTGCTTTGTGATTTTCTTTATTTTTATAGTGACCTCACCCAAATAGGGGGAGATTGTTGGAACCCTACTTGTGATTCGGGCTAGGTTCACTATTAGGATTGATTAGATGACCCAACATATATAGTATTGGGTCATATGTTATTTCCAGGGTCAAGGTCAGCATCACATACTTAGATTGTAAGTACCCTCCTTCAGAAGACTTTAGATACAGAAGACTTCAGAGGAAAAGCAGTTAAAAAGAATGCAGAAAAGTCATTCGACGATAGCTGAACTCAGATCGACGAACTCATAGTTCCTTCTCTGAGTTGATCTCGACGAAAGTCTAGCTGAGATCGACGAACTGTGATCTCATATCAGAAGTTCAGCTCGACGAAGGACTATCTCAGTTCGATGAACTTGGAGCTCAGGTCGACAAAATCCTTGTTGAGTTCGACTAACTCCTTCCAGGTTCTATTCGACTAATCTTCTATGCAGTTTCTCAGTTCGACTATAGCAGTTTGATTTCAAATTATATTATATTAAGACAGTAATACTCTGATAATTAATGCTCAATATTCTCAAGAATATAGTCGTTACCTGGCAGCATTAATTATGGATTTCACAGAGTTATTATTCTACCAAATTTACTGGGACAGTTAGGGAAATACATTCAAGACTAAATTATTCATTCCAACTCCCAAAAATTATGCAGAGGATTTCAAGGAAAGAATTTAAAAATTCAAATGTTTTTGAATCTGCAATCAATATATAAAGTGATTTTCAGAAGATTGCAAGTATCAGTAAATCAGTAATCAGTCAATAAGATAGAACAGTGTACAGAAAAGTGAAGAACACAACACAACTCTTATATACACAAAGTTCTTCTTAATCTGCTTCAGGATTTCAAGAGACAACAAATCAAAATCAGTCTAAAAGCTTGCTTAAGAGCAACATCACTTTGAAGGCCTACATCCTGAAGCAAAGCTTCCACTCCTGATCAGATCCATACAACTCAGGGGGAGCTTTGACATCAACAAATCAACTAGTCTTCTCAGAGCCTTGAGACATAAAAGACAACATCTTTTTACATTTTCCTTTCACTGTGTACAGGGTTTTAACTCCCTTCAAAAGTTAGCCTTTTTGGTAAACAAGTCACCTGATCAAAAGACTTGGGATTGGTTTTGGGTCACCTGATCAAAAGCTCAAAGGGTTGTTATATCTCCCTTAGAAAAATATATCTTGTGGTGACAAGGCACCAGAGCAAGAACCTGTGGTGGCAGAGCACCTGATCAAAAACTTGTGGTGGATTCCTACCAGGGTGGTAGAAGAGTGGATGTGCCCAGGTTTATTGGGAACCACTATAAATTCCTTGTGTCGTCTGGTTTGTCTTTACTTTTTTGTTTGTGTGTTGTGATTTTCTTTTTATACTTACATATATCACTAACTTTTAATCCGCTATAAAAACAAGTTAATAATTTTAAAATACTATATTCATCCCCCTCTAGAGTTAATTTAGATCTATCCCTCACTTTCACGCCTAACCTTATAAGAGACAAGACCAAGTCCAGAAGCATTGAGAGTGTTGAGAGGAAAGGCTTCACTCAACCCCAGTTGACAAAAGGCATTAAGAGCATTGAGTGAAGGTGCTGCACTCGACGCCTCAAGGTAAAAAGCGTTGAGAGTGAGAGCGACACTCAACGCCTTAACGCAGAAGATGCCGAGAGGGTCGAGAGCGGAGCTCCACTCGACGCCTTTGGACAAAAAGCGCTGAGAGCGTTGAGTGAAAGAGCTATATTGAATGCCTTGGGTCCAGAGAGTTCTGCCCACCCCGGGGAATTTTCGCCTACCCAGGCAGAAGCCTTCTTGCCTACCCTGGCAAAAGGCTCTTGAATCACCTCCCCTAGGGAAAAACCCACTCAGCGAATATGGGGTTATACACAATCCCTGCTCTTTGCGAGCGAGTCCTACGCTCGAAAAGAAAAGTCCAACCCCCAATATTCGGTGAGTGCATGCTGACCTGGAAGGGAATCTTTTGCGGGTCACACTTCGACCCTATATATATACACCAGGGCATGTCCCCAGACACCGCCTGCTCTGTCACTGCTTATCGCCTGAGCTATCGCATTGCTTCAAAGATGTATGTCAAACGAGCCGCGAAACTGCTCTCGCAAGAAGTCTAGGATCATCTTGCCACTGCTCAGGCGTGAGCTCGCGCCGACTGCGCTGGGTTCGCCCCTGGCTCTCGGCAAAAAGGCTTGCGGATTCGGCCAACTGGCGGAAAAAGGCCAAGTCAGTTCAGCGAGACCATTTTAGGAACGAGCCAACCTCGCTGACCCCTACCCTTGCCTGCGAGGAGCCTGCTATTCTGCCAGAGGTTCTTTTATTGCCCCACCTTTTGGCACAAACCCTCAAAGCGGGCTTGCCGTATTGATGGACTACCTTTTTGTAGGAGACGGTTCCGGAAGGTGTCGTTGATGCCCCTCCAGCTAATTCCGAGTCAACTCGGCTTCCTGATAAAAACTTACAGTTAGTCTCGGAGGCTGCCCCTCTGATTACCTGGGCAGTGTCTGTGAATGCTCCCAGTAATTTTCTCACATGGCTTTCGCTTTTATTGGTTTTATTTTTCCTTCATTCACTTTCATAGCTATTCGCAACACCCACTTTCGGAACCTTGGGTACCATCAACCCGAGACCTAGGACTCCTGCCGACATGGACCCTATCGATCATGTGACCATCCTTCCCCTCTCGCCCAGTAGAACTGTTGACAAGTCTCTTGTTCTCGCGTCAGACTCTCGCCTACCCGGTGGGGAGGGCACTGCCCTCTCGCCTCCGGCCGAGGCTCATTTGCTGGGGCAGACATCCTTCCCCTCGGGTCAAGGAAAAACACACCGCCCACTCCTTGAGAAGCCTTTTGAAGGGGGGCCTGGATCTTCCCGCCAGCAACCAAGTAAACATTTCCCCTTCTTGCGTCTTGATTGTTCTTCCCGCCCCTGAATTGGCCCTAACACAGTCCCCTCACCAGATCATCAGGAGCCTGTGGAAGAGCTCGATGCAGACGAGGAGGTAATCTCGCCGCCGCCTTCCCCAAGAGAGAAGCCAACTACCCTCCTGACATCAATTGAGTGGCGTCTAAGCGTGACTGAGCGGGACTACACACATCTTCTTGGCAAGACGGATCGCCTGAGAGGCGGAAGCGAGGAGACTTCTCCCGGGAGGCACATCATGCAGGCTCGGAACCAACTACGTCTGGTCCACCAGGAGCTCACCGCCATAACAGCTTATCATTATCCGCGAGTGCCCCCAATGACAGGGAGGCGAGGTCGGGGTAGCTGGCAGTGGGAACAATACTGAGCCTTATGGGCTCTCGCCCCTTCTTGCCCTAATCTCTCGGCCTACCCTTCTCGCATGTACCCTTTTATTTATGTAATGAGCATATGAACATTTATTATATTTTAACATGGCTCTCTCCCTGCGAGAGGCCTATTGCATATAACCTCTTTTTTTTTCACGCCCTTCTATCTTGCTGAATGATTAGCTCTCACGCTACATTTTCTTTTTATACTTGTCGCCAAGGTTTTGAGAACCGGACCGGAGATCGAACCGGTGAGTTCAAAGGTTCAAGGTCGGACCGGGGTCGAACCATTTGTCCGTCATTTGTATATATATATATATATATATATATATATATATATATATATATATATATATATATATATATATATATATATATATATAACAATATTAGAAAATAAAAAAATTAATATTATAATAAATATTTGCATATATATTGTTATTTATCATCATTATATTTCGGTAATATATGAATAATGTTAGATGTATTTTACTAATAAATATGAATAGATATATTATATATATAATATAGTTCTTGTGTTTTTAACAAAGTTAATTTGGCTTAGTGGATGAGGTATTTAGATTTTATTAATAAGTTCCGGGTTCGAATTCTAGCAGCTTCATTTAAAATTCATATTTTCACCGGGCTTAAATTGTGATTTTTACCCGCCCGGTTTCGGGAAACCGCCCACGGCTTCCGGGTTCCCGGTTGGCCCGCCCGGTTCCCAGGTTTTCGGGCATTTCAAGGCTATTCCGGTTCTTCTACATGGACCGGACCGGCTATGTGCCCGGTCGGCGGTCCGACCGATCCGACCGCCCGGTTCGGTCCGGTTTTCAAAAGCCTTCTTGTCGCTGCTTTGTTCTTACCCGGAATCCCTCCTGGAGGCTTTCTCCATCTGCAGGTATAGGAAGCTCTAGCGAGACCAAGCGGAATACGAAGCGTCGAATTATAAAAAATTGCAATCTGCACTTCCGCCATTAGAAAAAACGTCATGATTGCCATATTCTTCTATAAATAGGTCGGCTTACCAACCACATTTTCTTCCATTTGATTCTGAACCTTTGTCTTATTTCTTCTCTCCCACACTTGCCGGTCTCCGCAACCTTGAGCCTTTCACCTACCAGTTCTCTCTCTCTTTCCACCTTCACTCACAATGTCGGGCGAGACTGAGGGTCACACTAAGTGTGCGCAAAATTTTGTTGAACACAACTTACCCCATGCTGCTTAACCAATATGGAGTTCGCTTTGATAACCGGGAACTATATTCCCCCTGAGTTCGCCACGCGCAATCCTGGGAATGAAGACAGAGTCAACTTCCTGTCGGAAGAGGAGCTGGCCATACCACTGGAGCATTTCGAGGTAGGGTTCTGCCTCCCTCTTTGGCTGGAAGTGCGTCAGGCCCTCTGATACTATGGAGTGGTCCCAGCCCAACAGAATCCTAACTCTTTCGCGCTTCTAGTGGATTTCGCCTGCTATATGCGCGCGCAAAGTATTGAGTTCAACCTTTCCATCTTTCGGAAACTTTTCAACTTTCGGGCCAAAAGCGGAATCGTCTTCTTTTCGGGGCAGACGATCAAGACCATCGGTCTTGCAAACAAGAATCACAACTGGCCCCAGAAGTTCGTCTTCATGTCCGGTAACTTCGTCAATGTTCCCCACTCGCTGGTCCAGTATGATGAGGCGACCTACAGGCCTCCGACACTTGGGGGATGCGAGACAGTCATCCTCTCCTTCTTCGGGACCAAGAACTTCGATGTCAAGTTCTTATGGCAAAATCTCGACTGTCTTCCGCCAGTTCCCACCGATGAAGGTACCATTCTGCCTTGCCCATTTAATCTTACTTCAGACTTTAAGACTAACATTTATGGCTTTCAAAGGTGAGCGGGAGATCCCCCTCCACCAACCCTTTGACGAGACTAGGGGTTCCGCCGCCAACCTGGCTCTCTCCCAGTCCGCAGCTCTCGCTTGCCAGAATGAGCCGGGCTCTTCCTCCTATCCGAGCGCCCGGAAGTGGAATCCTGACGCACGCTCTTCTGCCTCTTCCAAGAAGTCCAAGCCATTTGCGACGGATAAGGGCAAGTCCTTCGCCGAAACCCCAGCCGAAGCCCCGCCTATCGCAGGTGAAAAGGATATCACTGCGCAGGTTGCTACTTCCTCGAAGGTGGTTCCCGCCAAACTGGTACCGAGAGGGCATTAGAATTTTGGCCTGGGAGGGAAGCACCTAGATGAATAGGGCCAACCCCTCCTGTAATGGGACTCGGAGGCGAACCGGGTCTCCATCATGTCGCTCCTTCCCTCGTGGATGGAGCAGGAAACAAGCAGTGGCAAAGCCTTCACCCTCGGCTTCGGGCTCTATAGCCGAGTGGATGCAAGCGTATATGACCAAGAGTCTAACAAGGCTCTCGCTCACAAAGCTGTTCGAGCCCAGTTGCATGCGTTCGAGCTTACACACATGTCTGCGCACCGCAGCCTCAGCATCGAGCGCAACTTGGGCGAGGCGCACAAGACGCGGGATCTCGTAGCTGCCTAGGTCGTCACCCTGAAGGCTGACCTGGAGGCATCCCAGAAACTTCTCACCCTCCGCCCAGCGATTATGTTATGTGAAACTTTAGACGCCTTCCGCCTCATGGCTATTCCCGCCATTCAGTCCCATTTAGTTCTAACGAATTTCTTACATGATTCCGCCCAAGCCTAGCTATCGGGTGCGCGCGAGGCTGCTCTTAGGTGCGAGATCACGATGCTGAAGGCCGAGATCAAACAAGCGTAGGAGGCCAAGGCACCGGTTTCGCCTCCGTCGGTCGACAAGGTCAAACGTGACCAATACTAAAACAATGAGATAGAGGTGGTGATGTAGGAGAATGCACAGGCGGCGGCCAAGTGCGTGATCTAGGTGTTGCGGGAATCCGGATTTCTGAACAAGGGTGGCGAGACGCTCGTGCCGCGCGGGATCCTCCCCTAGCTATTTGATCTCATCCCTAAGCATGCGGGAGAGGATGACTCCCCGGGTGTGGATGACGAAATAATCTTCGGCGAGAGCGACGGGTGTACTGACGAATCATCCAGCAAGACGTCTGGCGGCTCCTCCTGAGGACCTTCTGCCTTTTTTATTTTAACTTGTAATTTTTTCTTTTATGAATTTTTTGTAAGGGGAGAGACCCCCAAAGCAAATGTAACCATTTTTGGAATATATAAATGATCATACTTTTTGCCGAAATGGCTATTGTTTTTCTATACTTTTCTTTGCATCTCGCATTTTATTATCCGCCGATGAATCTGCACATTTACGCAAGCCTTAGGCTCTTAGGTGATGACCGTCGCCCATTCGATGAATAGACTAAGTAAATTATGCCAAGAGGGACATACCATAAGGGGCATGCCGAGAGCCCCTTGCCGAGAGAAGTGGTACGAGAGGACGGTGACGAGATGGGTCTGGATTACCTCATCCCTACTAAGGATAAGTGTTAGCTATCTAAAAACCTGTTATAGAAGTGCTTCATAATACTCATCATGAGTCTAGTGGCCCTGTCAGCTAGGTGAGAGCCTGGTAGTAGGAGCGGCTCTAGATCTAGTTATTCTAAGCATTTTACGTCTTGCCACCGAGCGAGCCGTCTGTCCTGCCATCTTGATGGGAGTCTGGTCAGTGGGTCTACTCGGGGTCGTTCAAACCAAGAACCTCTTTCCTTATCCCCCAAGTGAGCCTACGACCCTGCCAGCTAATGAGAGCCTAACAACGGGTCTACTTGAGATCGAGTGCGCCTTACAGCCTTGCCAGCTGATGGGAGACTGGATAGCGGGATCTACTTGGGGTCTTTCAAACTACAACCTATTTACCTTACCCCCCCCCCCCCCCCAAGCGAGCCTACGACCCTGCCAGCTAGTGAGAGCCAGACAATGGGTCTACTCGTGGCCGAGTACGCCTTCCTGCCTTTCCACCTGATGGGAGCCTGAACATCGAGATCTACTCGGGGTCTTTCAAACTACAACCTTTTTCCCTTACCCCCCAAGCGAGCCTATGGCACTGCAAGCTAGTGAGAGCCTGACAATGGGTCTACTCGGGGCTGAGTGCGCCTTCCAGCCCTGCCAGCTGATGGGAGCCTGGACAACGATATCTGCTCGAGGTCTTTCAAACTATAACCTCTTTCCCTTACCCCCCCCCCCCCCAAGCGAGCCAACGGCCCTGCCAGCTAGTGAGAGCCTGACAGTGGGTCTACTCGAGGCCGAGTGGCACCTTCCAACTCTGCCAACGATGGGAGCCTGGGCAGTGGGATCTACTCTGGGTCTTTCAAACCACAAACACATTCCAACCTGGAGAGAAGCAATTTTCAAAATATCATATCAAAATGAAATATACAATTTTACCCATCCTAATGGTAGAAGAGTTTCAGGTAATTTCCACTCTAAGTGTGGTCGATGGATACCCTTTCCACATTCTAGAGGTGGTATCCCCCCGACAACCGGGCCATCTCAACTATGTAGGGACTCTCCTAGTTAGGATTGAGCTTTTTAATGGCCGCTGACCTTCTGGCGACATCGACCTTCTTCAAGACCAGATCTCCCTCCTTGAACTTCTTTATTCTGACATGTTTATCAAAGTACTTGGCCCTCATTCGTTTAATCTCCTCCTGCCTGACGGCAGCCACGTCGCGAAGTTCCTCTACCATGTCCAGCGAGAGCCGCAGCTCCCCTTCATTTTCTTCCCTCCATTCCTCATCCCCAGCTAGCGACCACGACTCGCGGCGACTGAACCTCAAACTCCATGGGCAAGACCGCATCGCACCCATGAGAAAGTTTGAAGGGGGTCTCTCCGGTGGCCGTATTGGGGGTTATCCGCAGAGCCCATAATACCGAGGGGAGTTGCTCCACCCAACTCCCCCTTAAGTTCTCTACCTTCTTCTTAAGAAGGTTCACGATGATTTTGTTTGCAGCCTCCACCTAGCCATTGCTCCTTGGGTGGTGGACGGAGGCAAACCTGAGGTTAATCCCCAACTGGGTGCAAAAACTGATGAATTATTCGCTGGCAAACTAGGGTCCATTATCCGTGACAATGGCTTGAGGGAACCTATGTCGACAGATGATCTCCCCCTATACAAAATTTTTGATGATTTGGGAGGTCACCTTGGCCAATGCCTTGACCTCCAGCCACTTTGAGAAATAATCAATCATGACAAGAAGGAACCTTCTCTGCCCACTTGCCGGGGGAAAAGGTCCAACCAAATCCATTCCTTGGATGGCGAAAGGTCATGGCGTCGTGATGCTTCGAAGCCTTTGGGCGGGCAAGAGTTGGAGGGGGCATATAACTGACACTTTTGGCACCTCCTTGCAAACTCCAGCACATCCTTCCTTAGGTATGGCCAGAAGTACCCCTGCCTGACCACCCTTGCTTCCAAGGTTCTGCCTCCCAAGTAACTGCAACATTCGCCGGAGTGCACTTCTTATAGGATTCACTGGATCTCTTCTTCTGCCACACATTGCGCCAGGATCCCGGACAACATCTTCCGATGCAGCCCTCCTTCATGCATTAAGTAGTGTGCTGATTTGTGCCTAAAACCTTTCGCATCATTGGTCCCTTCTAGAGGTTTACCAGTATTTAGGAAAGCCATAAAAGGATCAACCCATGAGGGCCACCAATCCACTTCCATCAACTCCCCCTCCTCGATCGCCGGGTGGAACAGCTCAGTCAAAATTCCTCCACCTCGGGGTCCAAACTTAGCCAACCGATCGGCTGATGCACTCTCCTCCCTGGGGACATGTCGGATTGAAAATGTCTGGAAACCGCCAACAATCTCCCTTACCTTGGACAAGTACTTCATGAGGGTAGGCTCCCTAGCCTCATATTCACCCCTAATTTGTGATGCCACTACCAACGAGTTTGTGAATACTTCCACATCATATACCCCGAGCTCTTTGTCCAATCGCAGCCCTGCTATGACAACCACGTACTCCGCCTGATTGTTGGTGATGGGGAAGTGCAAGACCACGACCTATTCTATGGTGACCCCTTGAGGGATTACTAGCACTACCCCTCCCTCTAGAGAATGCTTCCTCGAGGCTCCGTCAACCAACATCTTCCAAGCATCCCGCGGTGGTGGCTTCTCACCTTCTACCTCGACAACGTAGTTGGCCAAGAAATTGGCGACCATTTGCGCCTTGATAAAGAGCTGTAACACAAAAGTGATATCAAACTCACTATTTCCTGGCCGGTCAAAGTCCATTATTTCCTGGCGGTTACAGCTTGTTTGTGAAGTCGAGGGTGACATGTTACCTCTCGTTACAATTTTGGGGTAAGAGAATTTTTGGCGTACGACGGACGACAGGTCATCGCGTCGGGAGTTGTTACAAATTGCGCTTCGCGCTGGTGGTCTTCGAATAACGACTTACTAATCCTGGGTGGGGGCGGAGCGCCTGGACTTGCAGTTGCAGAGGCCACTTGGAACTTGAATGATTTGGTTTTGTTGGATGGCTTTGGCTTGACCCGCTCGTATCTTGGGTGCGGCTCGAGTGTGGCTCTAAGGATGCTTGTAGGAGGAATTCGACAGAGCTTCAACCTGAGGAAGAAGAAGACTCGGAAAAGAAAAGTGAGAAATGAGGAGGCATGTGACTCCTTTCATAGACTCCGGGTGGTGGTTATGGTCGTTATGCGGCTATCGGCACACCATAACCACCATCATGATTATTTTTAGTATAGTTTAAATGTGCGTATTTTGCTATTTGGAGACCATTATAAAGAAATTGTAAAATATTAATTAAATCTCCCTCACTAACCTGGTGGTTAGTGGGTGGTTACGCGTGAATCGGATGGCCGAGGATGCTCCCCATTAATCGGATGTCGGGAGCGGGAATCCACGAGCGGGCGGCGAACTTGCTGCCAAGTTTGCCAGCGAGGGGAGGACCGCTGACTGCGGCCGGGGAGGACGGGCCGCTCCCCTTGGCCGTGCGTCGGCGGTCAAGGGAGGGGGATGCCAGGGCGGCCACCCCCTTGGCCGCACGGGCGGCCGAGGAAGGGGGCAGACCGGACGGCCGCCCACTTGGCTGTGCCGACGGCCAAAGAAGGGGAGGCCCGGGCGCCCACACCCCTCGGCTGTTCCGGCGGCCGAGGAAGGGGGCGGCCGGGGTGACTGCCCCCTTGGCCGCACGGGCGGCCGAGAAAAGGGGTCGGCCCGGGCGGCCGTGCCGACGGCCCGGGTGGCCTCCCTCTCGGCCGCGCCGGCGGCCCAGGAAGGGGCGGCCCGGGCGGCCGTCCCCCTCGGCCACGTTGGCGGCCCAGGAAGGGGCGGCCCGGGCGACCGCCCCCCTCGGCTGTGCCTGGGGCCGAGTGAGGGGGCGGCTCGGTCGGCCGCCCCCTTGGCCGTATCGGCGGCCGAGCGAGGGGGCGGCCCGGGCGGCCTCCCCCTTAGCCGCGCAGGTAGCCGAGAAAGGGGGCGGCCTCCCCCCTCGGCCGCACCGGAGGCACAGGAAGGGGGCGGCCATGGCAGCCGCCCCCTTGGCCGCTCCGACGGCCGAGGAAGGCGTGGCTCGGGCGGCCGCTTACTCGGTCGGGGTCGGGGCAGGCGCAATGAAAGAGGGCGGGTGGCTGGCGTCCGAGGAGGAGGTTGGCCTCCCGCCGCCGGCAAGGTGGGGCTCGCGGCGGTTTTCACATTACGCGTAATAGGATCGGTGTGCGGGTGATCGGGCGCAGTGATCTCGCGCACGGTCAATCCCATGATTCCACTTCTTTTGAGGTGCGGATCATGGGTGTGTGGTTATGTGCACACCTATTTCCTATAAAATGGGGGTCATCCCCAACAATTGCTCCTCAAATACTTGTTGCACGAGACCGCATTGGACGAAGAAAAACAAGGATCTTTCTCTGCTCATTTTTATGGCGACGATGATGACAAACAGTGATGGACTTGAGCCGACAAGTGGTTGTGCCCTGCAAACTCGGGTAAAAAATGTTATCACATATTATTAGTGTAGGAGAGGTGATGAACGCGCTTGGGGGAGGAAGTTATTGCTCCCGTAGTTGCGACGGTGCGCGGGGTCGCGCATGGGCGTGCACGTTCTCGGCCGCGCACTAGCATGCACGCGTGGACATGTGCAAGATAACACGTTTGCGCACCTGCAAATAGGGGTGAAACTCGGATCGGTTCAGTTCGATTTCACCCAAAATCAATAACCGACCTATATAAGTTTGGTTCTAAACTTTTGGAACCGGAACTGACCCACGGTCCTATTGTATAGAACGGATCTGAATCATTTGCTTCAGTTCAGTTCCGGTTTGGTTCTACCTATGTCTAACAAAAATTAAAAATGACTTTTTCCAACTCATGATTCATTGTAATTTAAGTTTTAATATCTCAAAATAATTGAATCATGACTTTATATCATATTGAAATCATACAACTACATAAGTATAATAAATATTTTTTAGCAATAAAACTACATTCTCAATTATTTTCGTGTATTTTGTCATACGATCATAATCGGTGTCTCAAAATATTTTCTTTAGCATTGATATTCGGTTCTCGGGTCGGTTCTAGGTACCCGACCCTTGGAACCAGGAACCGAACCGAATTGTCGGTTCTGATATTATGGGAAACCGGACCTGAACCGAAGCTATTTGGAACCGACCCAAACCATTAAGTTCAGTTCGGTTTTTGGTTCTTTGGTTATTTTTGCACACCCCTACCTGCGAAGGTGTGCGTGGGTGCGCCTTCATGGGCGCGCACGGGCATGCGCTCGCGCGCGCCTGGTCGTGCGTGGGGGCACGTGCCAGACCGCGTGCGGGCGCATGCCTGTCCATGCCTGGCCACGCGGGCGTGTGCCAGGCGCGCACGCGAGCTCGCATGCACGACTGTCTGTGTGTGGCCATACGCGCGTGCGGGGACCTGTTGCGCGTGTCGGGGCACGTGTATGTGTTCGGGCGCGTCGTAGGTATTTTTGATTCTATCGGGTGACGCGCCTTTTTGTGCACGACGGGGCTGAATGGCCTTTGATCATACTTTTTAGTCTAAATTAATTTTTAATTTTTGTGACAGAGCTTGAAGCGTACTGCGAGACCGATGCGTCTTCGCTCCTCTCTTACCGAGGATCAAGTTGCAATTTGGAGGAGGAGATTCGGCCTGCCTACCGACCTTGAAGTGAGGATATCGCGTGTTGAGGAGATGGTCCAAAATCCTCCTCGTGGATGGTTGACGATCAGCGAGACCACCTTGAGATTGGGATTTTGGTTCCCTCCGTGCGAGGAAGTGATCGAGATTCTGAAGTTTTGTGGCGTGCCGATTTCCCAGTTTGCTCCCTTGGGGGTGGTATCCTCATGGGTTTGGTTTTCTTCTTTCGCGAGCATGGCAGGAATCTTTCTTTGGACTGTTTCCGGGATTGGTGTAATGTTCGCTCTGGTGGTGGTGAGCGTGTGGAGATTCATAATAATAAGAGCTGGCTTGATTTTGAGATTCGGACGGACCGCTGCCTCAAAAATACTTTGTTTGGTTATGTCAGGAATTCTTGGGGCTTGCGGGAGCTGTGGGACGCGTTGCCTGACTGTTGTCATCATCAAAAAGGGAGAGAGCGGGAGTTCTCTCCAGTACTTGGATTTTTCAGAATCTCGCGAGTTGGCGAACCGTCTGTTCAGCATTTCTTTGTTCGTGGAATAGAAGTGCTTGTTGCGGTGTGGCATTTCTTCAATCTCTAGGCGGACCACTGAGACGTCTTTGGGTTGTAGTCGGAAACGGAACGCCATTGTAGTTTCTTGGGGTGGCGGTAGCGAGGCACCTTGTTCGTTTTCTATGAGTGACGACTCCCCTTCTGGCGGGCGTGGCGATTCGCCTCCCGAGGTACAAGTGCTTGGCTCATCTGCCCCCCAGACTTTCCCTGTAGAGGCAGCAGCTCTGCGGATATCTTCTTTTTTGAAGGCGATGAATGAAGTGGTAAGTGAGCTTGATTATTTTTTGCTCTTCTTTATTGTAGTATTGTGCTGACTTCTCTCCATCCTTTTCTTTTGCAGACTGAGGCTCAGGTTTATATTGTCGTCACCTGGAATGATCATTATGTGAGTTTGAAGGACGGATATCTGATCCTTCAGGAGAAGTTTAAAGCTACGGCGGGTTCTCTTGTCGCCCTGAAGGATGATTATGATCGGGATGTTTCTCGATTTCGCCGGATTAGATCGGAGCTAAAGGCGGACTTAGAGGAGACTCGAGTATCCTTTGTGGTGGAGAAATCTCTGGTGGATAGGACTACACAGATGTTGAAGCATGCTCAAGAGGAGACTTCTCGTTTTTGATACAGAGCTCGATGCGGCGAAGGCCCGAGTGGAGGCGTTATCTTTTGATAGCCGTATGTCGGATTTGAAGGCTATTGGCCTTGCGGAGTATATGGAGTCTCTCAATTACATGCAGGATCGGTGCTTGATCAACGAGGAAGTTTGTTATGAGATCTGGAGCAAGGAGGTGGAGCCTTATATGGAAGACTTCTGAGAGTTGGCACTCAGGCGCGGAGTCTCGAAGGCTTTTTGTCTTGTTGGAAGGAGCTTGGGATGTGACGTATCCATTCTTAACTTTGATGATATCTCTGGTGACGAGAGTTCTGATGTTGACGTGGCTGATGTGTAGCGACACTGTTTTCTTGCATTAGTGTGTGTTTGCATTTTTTTTCCTTTCCAGTCTGGTGTCTTGTAGGTCGTCATTGTTATTGACGGTTCTTGATTGTTACGCTTGCACGTTGCTGTGATGAAGATTGTGTACCTTTTCTTGCTTGAGCGTTATTTGATTCATAGTGTTGCTTTGTGTTGGCCATAATTGTTCTTGTAGTTGGTTAGTAACCTAGTTCGCACGAGGATCGCTTGCGGCTTAATTTGCACGAGGATCGCTTGCGGCTTAGTTCGTACGAGGATTGCTTGCGGCTTAGTTCGTACGAGGATTGCTCATGGCTTAGTTTGCACGAGGATTGCTCGCGGTTTGGTCGTGAGGGGGCAGGCCCTGATGACGTCCTAGCATAGAAAGGCAGGTTCGGTGAATAACTTTTGTATTCAAATCTCATGCGCATTCTTACCTTTCGCACGAGGATCGCTCGCGACTTAGTTTTACCTTTTACTAGTCTGACACTATTGAAGAAGAAACATTAAGTTTGAATAACTGATTGTCTATATGTGTCCGGTCTTGCAGTTCTTACTTGTCATAGAGTTCAAATATGATAAAAGCATCTTGAGGAAGTTCAAAATAAAGAGTTACTGATATTCAGGGCTATGACTTCTATTGGCTGGGCTTGCTTAGAGTAACAAATCTTGGCAGCTTCTTGGTTTCCACGTACAAATCCTGTCCCCCCAGTAGTGGGGAATTTCATGACGAGGTACGGGATCAAAGGAATGGCTTTGAGACTGACTGAATGGGTCTCTCGAAAATCACATTGTAGGGTGAGCTTGAATCTACCACGACGAACTGGATTTCATGCGTAGTTTGCCTTGGAAACTCTCCCATGGTGACTGGTAGAGTTATCGTCCCTTACACTCGGACTGGATTGTTTGTCGAAGTCGTAGATAGGTACGGCTGCTGGCGTGAGATGTTGAATGATAAGCTTCATGCTTTGAAGAGTGGAGAAGAATAAGACGTCGACTGAACTTTCGTTATCGAGGAGTATCCTTTCGACCTTGTAGCAGGGATCTCTGATCCCTGCGTTGATCACGAGAGGGTCTCAATGGGGTATCTGAATTCGCTCAAGATCTTCATACCCGAAGGTTATGGTGGAGTCTTGATTGCATCCTTTGTATTCTGGACATCTTCTTGTGTACTTATTGAAAATATCTGGGTAGAGAGAATTGGTGACCCAACGATAGTTTCAATGTTCCCGACTATCTACCTGCCACTGGCTCCTCCTTGTCGGGCCTCCTGTTGATCTTTTATCTACCAAGGGGGAGCTTATTGATCTTGTTGGCGTCCTTGCAAGAACCTACCCAGGAGTCCCTAGCGAACTAGGCGTTCATTTTTGTCTCTTAGTCTTGCACACTCTTCTGTGGTGTTCCCGGTTCCCTAATGGAATTTGCAATACTTTGATTGGTCTCTTTTGGAATTTGGGGCAGGCTGCTTAGGACGGTGCAGAGTCGGATCGTTCTGGATGACATAAAGCACATTTGTGCGGATGGTGTTCAACGGAGTGTATTCTCGGGATGGATGGTTCCTCTGAAAGTCACGTCGTCGCTGGCCATTCCGGCGTTCTTTCTGAAATCTTCCTTCCTGGACTTTTGAGGGATGTTCTCTGTCTCTTTTGCGTTTTGGTCTCCATCGAACTGCTGGCGATGGGATTCAATAGCTTCATCTGCTGCTATTTGCGCATTCACGCGGTGTACATGGTTTGGGTAGCTAGGGACAGTTTCCCTCATCAGTGTTGAGTAGAACCCACTAGGGCGAAGCCCTCCAAGAAAAACTCCCCTCAATAGTTTTTGGTCTACTCCTGGAATCTGACGGGCTTCTGCAGTAAACCGGCGGAAAAACTCCTTCAAAGATTCTCCCTCGTTTTGTCGAATCCCCGACAAATGTGATGGGTCTTGGACGATTCTTTGGTTGGTGATGAATTGGTCAGTGAATTGCCTTGTTAGTTCTGTAAAGTTCGTGATAGTTCCTTCCCTTAGAGAGTGGAACCAGGTCCGAGCTTGTCCTTTGAGAGTGGCTGAGATTACTTGGCAGAGTAGTTGATCAGGTGCATTATAGATCCTCATGATCGTGGTAAAGTGGTTGACTTGTTCTAACGGGTCGTCTGTCCCGTCGAAGGTTTCGATATTCGGTAGTTTAAATCCATGCGGGATTGGATGAGCCAAAACCGGGGGTGCAAGTGGGGAGACTTGGTGAAGTGGTCAACGAGGGAGAATATCTTGTCGGCCAACCTGCCTGCATTCCACGACAATCACTTCTCGTATCTCTTCTCGAGTGAATCTTTCGCGCAGGGGTAAGCAGGGTTCTTCCATGATTTGGTCGCGATGACCAGTTCCGGCTGCTCTGAGGACCAGGTGAGTGGAACTAGCGACGTCGGAGAATTCTTCTGACGCTTCTCTTGGCGGAGCTTCCCTAGGTGGGCCATGGCTCAGTGGAGGTGGAGGATTGGCTGGTACAGGCAGTTGAGCGGTATGCACTCCCATATTCCTGAGGAGAGCGAGCATCTCGGTTTGCTGCTCCTCAACTTGTCGAACTCATCCCTCCAATGTTATTACTAGGGCGAGAACAGTTTCTGCTTCGAGGGGCACGTCTACAAGTAAATGGGAGTGGGTTGGCTCATTATGCCCTCCTGGTACGGATGCCTCCAAAGTTCGGGAGCTTCTTTTTTCTATTGAGGCCGTTCCTTAGAAACTGTCAGGTTGGAAATTCTATCTTGAGTACTACTGTGCAGAGGGTACAATTTTCTGAGGATGCTGAGAACTCGTTTCCCACAGACGACACCAATCTGTTGCGGACTAACTCATCGTCCCAGTCGGACCGAAATACTTGGACCGTTTTAGTTCTCGGAATGGTCGAGCGTGCACACAGTTAAAAGAGTAGGTTGATTGTACATAAGAAGTTTTAACGTGGGAAAATCCCTCAATAGGGTAAAAAATCATGTGACCGGATCTGTGCCGGTCAAAGTCCACTATTTCATGATGGTTACAACTTGTTTGTGAAGTCGAGGGTGACATGCCACCTCTTATTACAATTTTGGGGTAAGAGAACACTTGGCACATGGCGGACGATAGGCCGTCGCGCTGGGAGTTGTTACAAATTACGCTTCGCGCTGGTGGTCTTTGGATAACGACTTGCTGATTTTTGGTAGGGGCGGAGCGCCTGGACTTGCAGTTGCAGGGGCCGCTTGGAACTTGAACGATTTGGCTTCGTCGAATGGCTTTGGCTTGACCCGCTTGTATTTCGGGTGCGGCTCGGGTGTGGCTCGAAGGCTGCTCGTAGGAGGAATTTGACAGAGCTTCAACCTGAGGAAGAAGATTACTCAGAAGAGAAAGGTGAGAAATGAGGAGGCCTAGGGCTTCTTTTATAGGCTCCGCGTGGTGGTTATGGTTGTTACGCGGCTATCCGCACACCATAACCACCATCATGATTATTTTTAGTATAGTTTAAGTGCGCGTATTTCGCTATTTGGAGACCATTATAAATAAATTGTAAAATATTAATTAAATCTCTCCCATTAACCTGGTGGTTAGTGGGTGGTTACGCGTGAATCAGACGGCCGAGGACGCTCCCCATCGATCGGACGACGGGAGCGGGACTCCACGGGCGGCGTCGAACTTGCCGCCAAGTTCGCCGGCGAGGGGAGGACCGCTGACGGCGGCAGAGGAGGAGCGACTGCTACCCTTGGCCGCGCGCCGGCGGCCAGGGGAGGCGGCGGCTGGGGCACCCCCCCCCCCCCCCCCCCCCCCCGGCCGCACGGGCGGCCGAGGAAGGGGGCGGCCCGGGCGGCCGCCCCCTTGCCCGCGCCGGCGGGCAAGGAAGGGGCGGCCCGGGCGATCACCCCCTTCGGCCGCTCAAGCATCAGAGGACGGGGGCCGCACGGGCGGCTGCCCCCTTGGCCGCACGAGCGGCCTCCCCCTTGGTCGCACGGGCGGCCAAGAAAGGGGGCGACCCGGGTGGCCACCCCTTTGGCCGCGCCGGCGGCCAAGGAAGGGGCGGCCTGGGCGGCCGCCCCACTCGGTCGCGCCGGCGGCCGAGGAAGGGGTGGCCCGGGCGACCGCCCCCCTCGGCTGCGCCGGGGGCCGAGCGAGGGGGAAGCCTGGGCGACTTCCCCCTTGGACGTGCCGGCGGCCGAGTGAGGGGGCGGCCCAGGCGGCCACCGCCCTAGGCTGAGCCGGAGGCCAAGGAAGGGCGGCCTGGGCGGCCGCCCCTTGGCCGCGCCGACGGCCGAGGAAGGCACGGCCCGGGCGTCCGCTTCCTTGGTCGGGGTTGGCGCAGCGAAAGAGGGCGGGTAGGCGGCGTCCGTGGAGGTGGTCGGCCGGCCGCCGCCGACGAGGTGGAGCTCGCGGCGGTTTTCCCATTACGCGTAATGGGATCGGTGTGAGGGGGATCGGGTGCGGTGATCGCGCGCGCGGTCAATACCATGATCACACTTCTTTTGAGGTGAGGATCATGGGTGTGTGGTTATGTGCACACCTATTTCCTGTAAAATTGGGGTCATCCCCAACAATTATTACTGATTTGTAACAACTAATACATTATATTGGGTTAATTACCTTTTGTTCATTGTGAGTGTTTTATGTCATTGTAGTGTTGTTTTTCGAGGCTATTGTGTCATTTTTTATGCTTCCTTGATGATTGATTTTTTTACTTTTGCTAGAAAAAAAGAGATGTCTGATTCCGGTTCAGTTTCCAAGCTCACTACCATAAAGTCTCGTAAGAATGTTTTGGGCTCAAGAAGTGATCCGGGGTGGCTCTATGGGATTGATATTGATAGTACTACTAAAAAAGTGCAGTACAAATATTATCAGGTAAATCGATCTGGTAGAATATATAGGTTGAAACATCACTTGACAGGTACTAAATTTAATGTTGAAGCATGTACAAAAGTACTTGAAAATGTTAGACAACATTTTTTGAGTATTTTTCAAGCACATGAAAATGAAGCTTTAAAGAAAAAAAGAAATATTGAGAAAGGGGAGGATGAGGTTGTGGTTGGCGTGAGACAAACTAAAAAATCAAAAGAGAATAAGACAATAGATTTATTTGTTAGAAATTCAAGTCAATCTACAATTAATCATATTTTCAAAAAGGACGCGTGTAAAAAAGCTTGTGGACAAATAGCTTGCTTTTTCTATCAAGTGTCATTCTCTTTAATTGTGTCGAGAATCCGGAGTTCATTAGCATTGTTGAAACAATTGGCTAACATGGCCTCGGAATAAAACCACATTTCTATAATAATATTAGAGTAAAATACATAATAAGAAGTTGATAAAACTCTAGAATTACTTGAAGAGCACAAGGTGGAATAACAAAAATTGATTGTAAGATTATATCTGATGGATCAGATAGGAAACGAAGATCTATATGCAACTTCTTATTGAGTAGTCTCAAAAGCATGGTATTCTAATCATCGATAGATACTTCAAAAATATCCAAAACTTTGGATAAAGTTTTCTAAATGTTAGATGAAGTTGTGGAGAAGGTTGGGGAATGAAATGTTATTCAAGTTGTGATATATAATGCTTTAAATTACAAGACTGCTGGTCAAATGCTTCAAATTACAAGGCTGCTTTGGCGCACCCGGCAGCTTCGCCGCCCCTGGCGGGCTTTGTCGGTGTAATTATATTATTTAAAATAAAAATAATAATTAAATCAATTTATTTAGTTTACTGTAATCTCTGCTTTCTCTGTGGACCCTAATCTCTGTCGCTTAGTGGAAGCTGATGTCATATGTGCATTTAATCATATGCATGAGTTAACGGAATATAAACTATGCAATTGTGCCATGTTTTTTTATAAGAGATGGTGGGAAGAACACCTGCGAGCGATGGAGGAGGTGTGTCCGGTGTTCAATGGCATTGTGGTTGTATTTTCTTGTTGTAAACATCTGACTATCGACTAAGGCTTCGTTTGGGAGGAATTATTTTCACCAGTCAAACGGTCATGACCGCATGAACCGGGACTTATTTAAGTCCCGGTTTATGCGGTCATGACCGCTTGACCGGTGAAAATAAGTCCTCCCAAACGAAGCCTAAGGCAGAGGCATATAACATTGTTGGAAATGCGGCGTCGGAGCTACCTATTGTCTTTTTATATGAGAAATGATGGGAAGGACACCTGCAAGTGAAGTTAGAGGTGTGTCTAGTGTGCAACGACGTTAATGATCAGAAGAAAACCTGCAAGTGAAGGTGGAGGTGTGTTGACAGGCATCGGCGTTGTTGGTGTAAATATCCGACAATTGACGAAGGGCATCAGGTTAGGGAAACAATGAGAAGAGGGAGTGGGGAGGAATTAATTAGGGCATCATGAGTGCATGTTGTTTTTTAATAGCACCGGGGTCAGCTTTTTTAATAGCATTTTTGGAGTGGTTTTTAGATTTTATCAGATGGTTCATTATGAATTTGATTGTCCTATGGTCATGAAAGTATTTTTTTTATAATATAGATATGTGTTTTACCGTAGATATGAGTCAATATAGGTCATCATTGTTGATAGATGGTCAAACCAACTCCATAGGTCATTGCATGCCACATCTTATTATTTGAACCCTCATTATCATTGCAACCCTCTTTCAGAGTAGATGCGAAAGTAAAAATTGGATTTTATACTTGTCTTCAACGAATGATTCCTAATGAAGATGAGAGAAGAAAATTAGACATTTAGATGGATGATTTCAAACATATATACTAAAGGATTATTTGGGTTAGACTCTACAAAATCAACTAAAATAAAAAAGCTCTAGGTTAAACATACTTGTTTAATGCTATTTTCAATTATCAAGCAATAAACATGTTATTAATTATTATCATATTAATCATTTAATGTATTGTTATTTACAGCTGATTGATGGGATTTCTACGGAGATAACTACTCTTAATTAAAAAGATTTACAATTCGAGTTCTAAGTTTGACATGTAGCTCTTCTAGATGTGAACGCAACTGGAGTGCCTTTGAGATGGTGAGATCTACTGCACAAAAATATCCTAACACGTAACATTGATTATTTGACTGACTTCATTTTCATTCATGCATGCGTGTTCTTATAATTTTTTATTTTTTCAAAATAGCTTCATTCAAAAAGAAGAAAACTGATTGCATCAAAAGAAAATGAATGATCTAGTTTTTGTGATGCACAATGTGAAGTTGATGGAACAGTAAGATAGAAGAGATATGCATCTAAAGGAGAAGTTTTTAAAATTTGAGGATATCCCTTCAGATGATGAATGGTTCACTGAGAAGGAAGATTTTGTTCTTCCCCCTAAGAGCAATTGGTTAGGGATTTTTTAAAGTAGAGATGCCCAATAAACCTATAATGATGATAGTGCGGGAAGGAATATTGAAGAATTCATTGCAATAGTAGCTCATGAATGTAAATTTGATATTATTTAATATGAAAATGCAAAATTATTCAACTATGTTATGTATCATAATTAAAGCTTTTAATTTTAGGTGAAGTGTATAATCTCGCCAAAAGGCACAGTGAACTTGATACTGACGAGTATATTAGTGAAGTTGAATGAGATGTTGATCAAAATGACTATGGTGATGATGACGATGCGGAGAATGTAAAACTTAATGATGAGGATATGGTTGATGTAAATGTTAAAGATTTATATTAGTGATTTTGTGTCGACGAACATAAATTAATATTTAATAATTTACCATGGTGTGAACTTTATGTTAATTTTGGATTTAGTTGTTCAATTAACTTATTTTTGATATAAGTACTCAAATGTTATTAGTTTTATAATTTTTTATATGTTAATTGTGTGTAATTGGATGATACCAAATTTATTTTCATATTTAAGTCTTAATTTATGATATTTGTAGAATTTTACGATCCTCGATCCGATCCCACGATCCGATCCGAAAACGATCCTACCTAAGGTATCGATCCTAACAACTTTTAACTTAACAAAAGCTTACAAATCAGCAAATTCATCAATAAATTGATAGAGACTGAACATACTAAAATAACAAAGTGACTATATGCAATAATATAATCAGGTAATTACTATTATTAATTAATAATGTATAAGTTATATTTTTATTTAAATGTATGTGATATGTCACATATTCATGAAAATTGATAATATGTAATTAGTCGGCACGGTGCGGTTTTTGCGATTTTCAAGATCCGAAAACTGCACCGCACCGAACCACGCTCAGTCTGTAAAGTTCAAAATCACACCACACCAAAATCATGCGGTGCAGTTTAAAAATCGGTGTGGTTTGTTCGATGCATACGTTTGCGATTTTTTATGTTAGGCCCTAACAATAGGGTAAAGAGACATAATTAAGGAATATAAAATGTCAGATCCTTAGTATGTGTGTGTGTGTGTGTGTGTGTGTGACAGGCACGGACCTTCGGTCCGGGGGGCATTTTTCATGGATGCAACATATGTCGTGGGGGCGACATTTGTCGTGGGGGCGACACTTGTCGTGGGGGCGACACTTGTCGTGGGGGCGACACTTGTCGTGGGGGCGACACTTGTCGTGGGTGCAAATTGAATTCTTCCCATAATCCCAAGCAGAACTTAGTGAAGAAGGAGAGATAGAGGGAGAGAGATGAGTTCTTGATTTCAGGTTGTCATTCCCATATTCATTTCCATTTTCAAAAGATTGAAAAAAGGGGAATCTCGCGACATGCTTGTAAATCTGATTCGCTACTGTCAAAACACCTTTCTAAACCCCAAGGAACAACTTCCACAACATTCTTTTTATTCATAATCACTAAGGTTTCGTTTGGGGGGACTTATTTTCACCGGTCAAGCGGTTACGACCGCATGAACCAGACCTTAATTAAGGTCTGTTCATGCGGTCGTAACCGCTTGACCGGTGAAAATAAATTCCCCCAAACAGAGCCTAAGGCTGCGTTTGGCGTGGCTTATCACAACTTATTTGTCCTGGTGATTTTGGACAAAAATGTCATTGACATACCAAAATCTTATGCCTCAGTAGTTTTTTTTGTAACATTTCACACCAAATATACATTTTATGACAATGACGTTTTTGTCCAATCACATCGGAGCAAATAAGTTACGATAAGCCACGCCAAACACAGTCTAAATCTATATCCATGATTTCTATTACAATAATTGATTCAGTTCCTAGAAATTCTATATTTTCAGACTAACTAAAGCTTGTATTACAACTCTTTATTAATCCAACACAGTATCAACAAACTATCCAAAATCGTTTCTAACTCTTTGCAAAACTTCATCCAAGATTTCATAAGGATGCCTGCCAGAGAATCTAGCATTATTATGCCTCACTTGAATTGGCAGAGCTTCAGCCATAATTCGTTCATTAAAACACATCAAATTTTTATGGAAGCTTTGATACATTTTATCTAATTGTTAATTGCAACAGACAAAGTCTTAAGGTCAAGAATCTAACATGATTTTAATAGGAAATATGGCAAAAATAAAACAACAAATAAATTAGTATACAGTGCAATAATTTTATGGCAAAAATGTAATGGTTTCGGTCAGTAATAGCATTGAAAAGACCATCTGACTATAGTTCCAGATACAATGCGAGTACATGGGAAAGAACAACCGTAAATCTAGAAAATACACAAACTATATGTGGAAAAACTTTTTAAAAATAGAGAAGGAAATCCTGATTTGAAGCAAAGAAAGAGCAGTGGGTATTAACGTCATCTTCCAGGAAGAAATTTTTGACGTTAAAAGCATGAGAAGAGTGGTGGAGATGTTGATTTGAGGAAGGAGAAATATACCTTCAGATAAACTGCACCGACGGGCTTTTTCGACGTCCACATTTCAGCGCCACTGTCGGCTGGGCATGATAGATGGCCGGACGCGGCGCCGATTCGCCGAATGTAGTGTCCCAGGCGGTGTGGAATTGACGGTATCGGCGTTTTGCGGGATAGGAGGCGGGGTGAGCGACGACGGCGGACGGTGTGGATTCCGAAGGCGATGACCGCGGGTGAGAAGAATAGCGAGCGTGCAACGGTGCGGGAGCGAGGGAGCGATAGATCTAGGGCACGGGAGGGGGCGGCGGATTTTTTACTTTTTTTTTGCGATCTGTGGTTTAGGGGCGTTTTAATATTTTGATTATTTTTTTATGGACGGTTGTGATTATGCAGATGTTTTTTTTACCTTGTCATGGACATGTAATTGATAGTTCTTTTTAATATAGTATAGATATATAATTTATGGGAGAGAGAGAGTGAAGAGAGAGGAAAGAGAAGTGATCTTGAGAGAGAGAGGAGATTTATAAAAGAAGTTACCACGGGCAAGAGAGAGAGAGAAGAGTGATTTATTTTATATCAACTGTCTGAACAAAAAATCGACATCTCTTTTTTTCCTTTTTCTCAGCCTGAGCAAAAAATGGGATGACATGAATCTCCCCCCCCCCCCCCGCGGTCGGGACTCACTCTGGTCCGACTTAATTGGACTGAAATTATGGGATTCCCATTTTACCCCCCATCGGTTAACTAATATCAGTCATTTTCATTCCAGCGGTCTTCTTCCCCGTAACTGGCGCTGCCCTACCTCCTCCCCGATCTCCTCTCGCCCGGACGGAAGCCCGCACCTCCAGCGATCGTTCTTCCCGGCGGAGGGCTCCGACTCCGGCACTTCTCTCCTCTTCCCCCACGCTGACCAGCGCTGCCCTAGATCCCGATCTCCTCTCTCCCGGACGGAATCCCCCAACTCCAGCGAGCATTCTTCCCGGCGGAAGACTCCGAATCCGGCACTTCTCTCCTCTTCCCCACACCGACTCGCACCTCCGACTCCGGCGATCTCTCCTCTTCCAGGCCTGTTTCGCACCTCCGACTCCGGCGATCTCTCCTCTTCCAGGCTAATTGAGATTTCATTTGTTACTGTTTTTGTCAATGCTTTGTTCGATTTCATCTACAATAACCAGATTCCCAAGTTCTGAATTACCTTTTACATAATATTTTGATCTCTTCCACTATCTGGGATTTCTAGAGGGTTAACTCGGCTTTAGGGCACACTAATTTGTGCATGGACTTGGTTTAACACCATCTATACTTGTCTATTTTGCAGGTTGCTAGTGTGAAAAAGAGTACAGAGATCTTGCAAGGAGAATCTGTGTACCCTGCTGATCAGCAAATGCTCATACACCAAGGGAAAGTTCTTAAAGATGAAACAACACTGGCACAAAATAATGTTGCTGAGAAGAGTTTTATAATGATCATGTTGAGAAAGGTAGGCCATTCTAACTCATCTAAGTATCTATTTTGCAAAATCTATAATAATTTGAAGTTTGTTTGGCTTCTGGAGATTTTTTATTGATTGTATTTTTGTGCATGGACATCTTAAAGGTATTTTATTTCCCCTTCTGAAAGCCCTCAACAATATAGGGTTAATTCTATGGTGTTATACCTTACGGTCATAGGACCTTACATGCATATATTATAATTTAGGAATTTATAACATATACCTTGCAACATATCGTAGAAATGCCTTGTTGATGGTCACTGTACCTTAGAATAATTTTTCATACTAAACATTTTTCATACTAAAATCTATAATAATTTTACCTACTTTCTCTAGGAAAAATTTCAGTCGGGGGCTTCGTCCCCGAACCCCTATGTAGGGGGCGCGTTGCCCCCTACAACCCCCCAACGAGCTCAGCGCCGAGCTCGACCGGCGAAATTGTGGTAAGTGTCCAGTACACAAAACTAGTCCAAAAAATCTTTGAAAATTCTCTTCTAGGTTGCATAATTTGGATGGTAGCATTAAGTATGTTACCCATTATATCACAATTATCTCTAGATATTGATTTTGTTTAGCCTGATTTAAAAGCTCCTGGCAGCAAAATGAAAGAATGGATACGGGACTAAGTTAAGATGAAAATACTTTGAAGTAAGTGCTTCAATAATAACCCTATCTTCATATATTCCATCGCCCTCTCATTTTACATCCTTCCAACTTTTACAGGTAGCGTTATGTGACTGTAGAGGATATAAATAACCTACCGTGCTTCAGTTTCGATCGCTTGTTTTCCTCTATCCTAGCGTGCTCAAGTTGTAGGGATTACATATGTATCTTTGAATTCGACTAGGTTTTCATTTGCAGTTTTGAATTCGACTAGGTTTTCATTTGCAGTTTTAATAATGAGTTATGTTTGGGCAGATGAGGAGTACATGGTATAGGAAAATTTCAAGACTTTCCTAACGTATTTGCCTCCATACTTTTCTCTTTATTTATCCATTGATTTCTTAACATGCTCTAGGATTTGACAGTATCTAAAATGGATGGAAGATTACTAAGCAAATATGGGTATTGGTTTTATTTGTTGCAGGGCAAGAGAATGGTATTTTGGGCTGCAGTACCGGCTGTTGTGTCATTTTTAATAAGTTTTTTAGAATTCTCAACTCGATTTTGATTGGGTTGAATAGACTAAATGACGGTGATAAGTTTTGAAGTGATCATAATTGCTAAATGGACACGAAGAATCAATGGAGGCGTGCGTGCAATGAAATCATTGAGAATTAGGCATGATTAAAGTACTTCTGTATTGAATACTCTCTCTTTTTCTTCTGTTATTTATGTTTGCATAGTGGAATAATCAAT
Organism: Platanthera zijinensis; assembly: GCA_039513925.1. Lineage (NCBI taxonomy): Eukaryota > Viridiplantae > Streptophyta > Magnoliopsida > Asparagales > Orchidaceae > Platanthera > Platanthera zijinensis. The sequence continues at coordinate 65,771,546 of CM077084.1, read as the reverse complement.
GAAGATCTTTTACTTATTATTTGCTTTTCTTGTTGATTATTCATTTTATTTTCATACTCTCTTCAATGCTTTCAAACGAAACAGAACCAAGTAAAAAATTGTTTCAAAACACATGGTTGTTCCAAGTTTCTAAAACATGCGGTGAAGGAGAAATCGATCTTTCTAATGTTTTTCTGCTGGTGGGATTTGTATAGGGTTCAAGAGCTAATCTGAACGAAGGAGAGAAGTCAAATTGAAATTTTTTTCATTTGTATATGAATTATATTTCTTTCTTTATATATGTTCTTTTTTGAATGTAGAAGATGAAATATTTTGAGAATATTTGATATAATCAAAATATAAATTTTATTATTACACCAACTATCTAATCAATAATCAAAATGTCACAAAAGTCAATATAGTATGAGAATTTTTTTGATTCTTTATTATCATTGATAAGTAGTTAGCCACACCGGGTGCACCTAGTTTTATCCTCACTCGATCAAAGGGAATGCAGAATCAGTGATCGGTTGATTCTATGTTCTCATTGATAAGTAGAGTTAGCCACACCGGGTGCACCTAGTTTTAGCCTCACTCGATCATAGAGAATGCAGAATCAGTGATCGGCTTCTAGCTTATCGTGACACGTTCAATTTTGATAACATTGAGTTGATGGAATGTGTAGTTAGCCACATACATATTTGAACTATAGTCTATTTTTGTAAGACATCCATGAAATCTGCTTCATTATTTCAAACAACTTGCTTTTTGGCACTATTTAGTTGAGTTATTACTCATTTATCTTCATTTTTTGCAAAATGGCTACTAATCTCTACTCCAAAGTGCATTAAGCATGAGTTTGGGTTTAGGCTCTTTAAGTAATGGTGGATTTCTTCTGCTCCGGAAAGCGGATGTATGGCAACCATTTTGATGGTCATAATTTACTTTGCTTTTGATTGTATTTATCCATCCATTGAGCTTTAATAGATGCCTTGCTTTTTTTCCCCTTGCTGCACTTTGTAAAATAATAGTATTGAGTGTATTACCTAAAGAAGTTATACAATCTTTAAAGAGTTCATGTGCATTATTGGCATCTTGATGTTTTTGATAGATTGTTTCATTGAACCAAGGAGGGAATAAGCAAGACATCTCATGTAATTAATATCAGTGAAGACATTTATGCAGGTATCTGTAGAAAATATTACAATTTTCTCTTATTTTATTGATTGTATCGAACTAATTCATATTGTAAAGCGTAAGAGAATATTTTTACCTTCCACATTTATATGTCATATTGTTTTACATGCATTTTTTATGATAATATTGTTGTGTGTATTACTCGCGATCCCTTATGGCACTCCTATCTACAAGGGACAACACAATCACTAGAAGCCACCATCTAATAAACGACCAAAAGAGATTGCAACTTGGTAGAACGATTTATATTTTCATTGCTATGTCTAAATATGTCGTGTAATATTTTCATTTAAATATTTCAATATATTATCGTTGGGAGGCTTATGTGCTGGTGCGGCTTAATAGTAGTCAGCACTCAGCAGATCCATTGTTAGTGACCAACATTTGAGTATGTATCTTCTTCGATTCTTCTTTTGATAGTTCGATTATCCTCTTTTGGATTTGTGATTCCATTCAGCAGAGCCTACATTTAATGTTCTTCAATTTAAGGCAATGTTGTTTCATTCCACCTCAGGATTTCCTTGCTCTTACTTCTCATTGGTATAGTCTTGATACTTTTGGTTTTGTGAAGTACCATCAGACCCAGCTAAATTGAAAGAAGAATGAATATGTTAATAATATTCATATTTTAGGCACTAGATTTGAAATTGATCGATTATGCTAATCCATAAACCGGCCAAATGTCAACCATAATTCTCTGTCAGTAATCAATTGCAAACTATTATGGGAAAAAGTCAATTAGAGGATATCGACAATAAAATTATTTTTGTGTTCAAAAATCCAGTGTTTTAGGTTATGCATGTATATTTTTTTTCTTGACACAGGAATGAATCCCTTTTATATGATTGTTTTGCTTTAACAGATCAAAAAAATGCTCCCTCGGCATCAACTATGGCATCTGGAGATGTCTTGTGCCATCATTTTGTTTTTAGATTTGATTTCAAGAACTGGAAGGTATTGTTACATACACAATTAATCATTTTCAAGAGAACTTTTGTTTGCAGTGTCTATTATTACAGCTCATGTCTTTATGCTAGAGCCATATCTTATTAAAACATCAACATGTGCCTTAATCACTTGCACTTCATTCCTGATTTGCAGTCAATAATGGAGACCTTGGGACCCAAGGAAGTGCTAATGCCGCATAGGAGATAGAACATTGGTTGAGCACTCACATCATGATTCCTTCTGTGGGAATACTCAACACAATGCTGCATCATCCTCTACTAAAGTCAATGCTGCACATTCCACACCTATCAGAAAGTTGACATGGAATTGAGGCTTTATTGTCCAGGACGATTCTATTGTAGAGGATTCGTTAGAGAAAGATCCTCGATCCTTGCAAAAAACTAAGCCAAACAAGGGAAAATGCCACATTATCTTTTGATACTGCTATTTTTATAGCATATATGTTGATTTTCTATCTTGTATGTATGAACTTGTTTAGCCGTTTGGCTTCAAAGTTTTGAGTTATAATAATGACATATATGTTGATTTTATATGTTTATAACTTTTTGTGTTACAGTAGGAAATTATGCTCTATATTTAAATTATATGCATATATATATATATTTAAAAGTAACGTTTCATCACTAGATTTTTATCATGAGCTTTCTTGTGGCAGTCTGCGACAGTGATCCAAATAGATCGGACTAACTGGACCGTCTTAGCTTTTGGAGCGGCCGGTTTCGCAAAAAGTCACAGTAACAGATCACAGTCGAGACAAGTCTTTTTACGTGGAAAACCCTCTGAATAGGGTGAAAAACCACGGTCGGGGCTGTGTCGACATGAACTCCACTAGATTGGTCGAGATTACAAAACTTTTCTTGGAGAATTGAGGGTGACAGGTCGCGGCTCGTTACAACTTGAGGAGAAGAGAGAGATACAGTGTTCGGCATGTTATTAATTTACTTTTCTAAGTTGTTATTTATTTTATCCTTAGATGTAATTAGAATGAAGATTCAAGCTATGTTTGAATTTTATTTGTTTTGCAGACAATTATTCGCGTTATAAATTCTACGGCAAAATCAAATTACATCTATTTAGGGCAATTATTTACGTTAAGTAGAAGCTTGTGACAACTCACTTGATAATGAAATCGATAGATATGTGCTCAATTGTGTGTGTGTGTGTGTGTGTGTGAGCGCGCGTGTTTAAAGTAATAATTGAGAAAGAGAAGCTATTAGAATCGCATGAATCTTTTTCTGCAGCTGAAGATGAATCACAAAATCAACCTTCTACTTAGTTTTTGTTTTTTTAATAAATAAAATATTTAGAAGAACAGCGAGAACGAATATTGATGATCGAAGAAAAGTAAAATCACGAATTTACAAAAGTATAGAAACTAATAACTCAGTTACTAGTTTCGGACTTGTCTTAATTCCTCTCTCCCTCTTTTTTTTTCTTTCTTTCCCTCTTCTCTCTCTCCCTCCACCCCCCTTTTCTTCTCCCCCCTCTTTTTCTTTCTCTTCCCTCCCCCTCCCCCCTTTTTCCCCCCTCATACCAGAGTAGAACCCGGCGGGCCAGCTCAACTGGTGATGAGAGTTGAAAGAACTCCATAGTTAAGCTTGCTTGGGCGAGAGTAGTACTGGGATGGGTGACCTCCTGGGAAGTCCCCGTAGTGCGGGCTTGACTATCGAGTTTGACTCATCTAAGGGGGGCTACGGCCACCAACAACCCGCCTGGATGGAGAGGGGTTGGGGTGCATTGGCCTGCAGGCTTGATGTGATAGGCTGACTACCAGTAGTGGGCCCGGGTCTGGACTTCTGGTAGGCCGGCGGTGCCAGGTGGGTCCCGCAGGGTTGGCGGGCCTCACTTTAGTCCGACTGAATCAGACTGAAAATTCACTGTTCCAAAAATACACCCACCGCTTCTTCTTCGCGCCGCTTTCTCTCCCGCAGCCTCTCCGCCTCTGCGATTTCCGCTAGCCACCACATCCACTGCAGCACCGCCCAGGGGAGGACCCGTGTTAAGGCATACCCGGGCACGTGCCCGGGTATGAATTTTGGAACAGAACCGGCCGCTAGGGCTCTCCTTCGCCATTTTGATCGCCATGCCTATCGTTCTCCTCCGCCAAAGGTTTGTCGGTCCAGACGAGAGCGATCTTTTCTCCAGTCTGTGCCCTAATAAGAACCTCTACATTGATGAAGAGCGGAGCAGTCTTCTTTCTCTAGTGGCCGCACTTCCTTAGGGTTCTTGTCCGAAGACTATATCTGGACTGAGCTGTTCAATTCCAAAGGGCCATTTAATCTCCATTTATTACAACAAATTAGCTTGTCTGCCACTGCAAGGCACACCGGGGATTCACAATCCTGCTTATACCTTTCAATCTTCTTGTTTTTGTTTTTTTCGGTGGAGATTGCCCTTTCATCTATATGAAAGGGCAACCATGGTATGTTCTATTCTACTCCCCCTTCATTCTTATCTCTTCTCCTGCAATCCATGAGACAAAACGATTTGTCTTTTCATCTCGTGCAATCCGAACTATGAATCTTTCTATTCAATTAATATTTGTTTTATCATCTTCTACGCCTGTCAAAGTTTGTGGATTATTCTGATCAATTATTATTACTATTTGGATTCAATTTCAATATCTGCTAGCTGAAATCTGTTAGGCAAGTAATTACTCTTCAGAAGCAGGACAAGACAACCATTTTTTTTCATTCCCCTTTGGTATACTTCTGTACTGGTGCTTTTGAGAATATGAAAATTTTTAGATTGTTTTGATTGAAAATAGGAGTAACATCTAATGAAGATAAAAGAACATGTACATGATCTGAATTCTCTTAGTTTTGATGGTCTGAATTCTCTTAATTTTGATTTGTTTTTTATGAACCTATACATTTATTAAATAGAAATTTGTGATTAATTTGCATAACCATGGTGAACCTCTTCTTGAAATTGTTGACTTCAATTGTTGTTAAGTCTGAAGCCGAGAATTTCTCATACACACCTCAATGTTGATTATTATGAGTATGGTTTCCCAGAAGAACTATATCATTGGATTGGGTAGAGAATTATCGATGGAGAATACATCTTTTGACATTTTTGGAGTAAATCATAGTATTTGTTAATTAGTGGCAGGGTTATGCAAAAATTCTGGGTCTGCCACTGTCGCCCGACGTAGCACGGCCCGACGCAGCTCCGCCCGATGCAGCACCTCCCAACGCAGCTTCGCCCATCGTGGGGAGGATGGGCTTTGGCGGCTTCCGCCAATTTTCTGTTTCTCAACGCCTTTCTGCTAACCTAAAATCGCGACGCTTCCGCCGTTCCCGTCAGCATTTTACTCGCAGCACGGCCGTCGCGGTCTCGGCGTCTCCTACTTGGCAGTTGGTTCCTCCGGCTCCAGACCTCCGCGGGCTGCCCTCCCTCACTGCCTGGACGACCATCGACCAGAAGGATTCGCCTGCGAGAAGGTCATCAAGATCTCTGACTTGTTATGGTTTATGGATCTTTTGATTTGGTAGGAAACGCAGCGTCTCCTCTATGAACCAAGTAATTGTTCTTTCCTTAGCTCTGAGACCATTGTTTAGCTTGGTTTGCAGATTGGAGGTCGCCATTTTATGATTTTTGGAGAAAATTTAGCGAGAATTGATGGTTTTAGAGGTTTTATCTATTGTCTGTGTGTGGATTTATCTATGTTTTTTCTTGATATTTTTTTGTTCGTTTGTGTGTGCAGCTCCGAGGAATAGTGTCTCCATCAGAAGAGAACATGGCCCATGGCAATCTCCATACGAAGGTGACTACCTTTTTTAGTGTGATTATTTATTTGTTTATCCATTTCATTCTTCCTTGGCAAGGATCTGGTAAATTGTTATCTAAGAATATGCATGTCATTAAGCCATTTTTTTAATGCTAGAGTGAACTGTTTATCTTGTTAATTTCAATTCCTGACTAGCTTTTAGACACGAACTTTGTTTTTGCTGATTATGTGCAATATTTAGCAAAATGAAAGCAGAAAAAAAACTTTCTTGGAACAATAATTTAAATGATAAAAATTAAACCTATTATTAGGAGTCCAAATTGTCACAATATGCCCTATAATTGATTGAGCTAAGGAGTTAAGCCCAAGTTATGTGTATGCGTTGGTTACTTTCCTGCTTTAAGAAATAACAAATGTGAGACTGCAATAATTTTTTTTGTAGAATATCATGTGATAGTTTTTTAATATAATGTGACAGCTTTGATGTTCATACTAAAACGTGAAACAAAATAAAGGGTGTAAAGAAATATATTACCATTTTATAAGTAAATTTAAAATGTAGAGACTATTTTCTCACAAAAAACATGAGGTCTTTGAATCATTGAAATGTTGTAGTTAACCAATTTCTTTCTTCACGACATGACCTTTTTGCTTTTGAATTCCATTGTTTTGCTCCAACAATTTTGGCACTTGCAATCTATTGTAGTTTTATGGCTTTATGGAAGCTTTTGTGTTTGCCTGATGTTGTGCAGTGTTTTTATTGTTACCTTCTTCTGGTAAGCCATTAATGTTTTCATTCATGTATTCTCTCGATGCTTGCACTACATATAGTATAAATTCATGTGTTTGGAGAAGTCATGCACATTTCTATTTACAGATTATCAGTTTTGTTAGCTATTTGTTGAGTTCTTATCAATTCTTGTATGGGAAAAATATAAAATAAATTATAGAGCTTGGGTGCCTTTTTTTGATTATTTGCTCCTAGTTAACATCAATCCTTGTAGCTTGGTTTCTATTCGTATTTCATTCTATTATAGTGCATCAAATTCATGAAGAAAATTTTGGGTAACCCTAAACTGGAAGTAACCAATTCATTAACAACATATCATTTAATACAGGAGGCTTGAAGGATCAACAACATCAAGGTCATATCTTTTGCAGTGGTTCTCAGTGAAGAGGAGACATGCTTTATTAATCTTGGCTGGTAACCTGTACACTATACAAAATTCAATCTTTATTGCAAGGTAATTTAAAAAGTTCTCCTTTTCAGGTGTCATGACTTATATCTTGAAAAAAATGCATAAAACAAAGATGTGTGTATTTTATGAAGCCATTAAAATAGAAATTGAGTAGCCATGCTAGAAAGTGTTGATGATCTTTTTATTTGATAAATATGGGCATCTCCAAGTATATGCAAAAAATCCTTTGCTTGAGGTATTTGCTATGAGAAATTAATTAAGCAAGGTAAAACTGAGGGTTCTGCCATTCAACCTAATCTTAATGCTTGCAAAATCTGTTGGTTTGCTTTATTTATTGATATTCCTTATAAATTATAAAAGATGATTGGTTCATCTAATTAGATTTTCCTTCAGATACTTTATGAACCTTCAGGTCCTTGCTCTATGGAATTTGACGTGTTATTCATCTTCTGTCAGGGAGCTATCGTTAAATTAAATTGACCAATGCGCACTCATTCATGTTAAAGATTTCACATGGGTCATCTTATGGAATTATTAAGCTTGAAACACGACTCTTGGGTTTGGAAGAGATTAATAGATTCTCAAAATTAATTTATGGCTCTGTAAATATTGGAATCCATTGGCATTGAAATACTTGCCACTTTTTGGCTGTGAGGATTTTGGGTGGATTAAGGCTTGAATTATTACCTTCTTGGCCTTGGCATGAGATGTTGGTAGCATCACCTTCTCTCCCTCCCATTACCCTCTATTATGCATGTTTATTTCTATTTTTATGCTTGTACTACTCTAATGAAAAATTATTTTAATTATTTTCTTACTTTACAGTCTGAAAAAGTTGATTTGGAAAACACCCTTGTCACGGAAAGTCAAATGCAATCAAAAGGATCTACTTCAGCAACAAAGAATTTGAAGGATTGGATCAACCAGAAAAATTTAGAGAAGGCCTGAAGTTATTGGTCCAACTATTTTAGGCTTCTTTAACTTCTCCTTCATCCTATTTTTTGGCGGCTTCAGATAGATTCTGACCATCCAGTGATGCGTTGTGAACACCTGTTTTCAGTACATTGCCATGTATATAAGTCTATGCATGTTTTTTAGTGAACAATAAAGTGCAAGAGGCATTTAAACACAAGCAGACTTTTATAATCATGGGTCATGCATCATATTTGTCCTGGCATGGAATGAACTTGAGGACACTTTCACTGAAGCTCATAAGTATGTTTATTGTAAATCACTGCATGGGTGGTAAGAATGCTCACCTCCTCGAAATGGGATAACTTGAAGTCCTTCTTTCTTATTTTTTCCTCCTTACTCTGTCAAAACCTTTACCATCTGTTTCCACAAATCTACAAAGACGGTAAACAATAATAACTGGAAGCCTATGAAGAAGAGCCATGAATTAAATTAAGTTGTACCCCAAAATTCAGAAAGATGATGTCAGGCATCCATTACTCTTCTGGAAGCAAGCCCAAATGACAAATACAACCATTCCACCCAAAATATACTACTTCTCTTGCAAGCTATCTGTTTGTTTAAATGGCACAATGATGCTCACTATGTGTGTGTGTGTGTGTGCGCGCACGTGTGTGCGTGTGTGTGTGCGCGCGTGCTATGAGTGTCATTGCCTGGGGGACCTCGTGCGGCCAATGATAGTACCATGGCTGTCATAGTGCCCAGTGTGATGACACTCCTGCCACTCGTAGCCCCCGATCGGACGTTGCAATCCCAAGGGCATCGTGAGGAGGGAGAGATTTTTATTTAATGAGATAAAAATAAATAGAAGATGAGATGATTGAATTAAGAACTATGATTGCTTTGATGATCCACACCATTACACCACAAATGGATATCTTTATATTTTAGTATAGATAAACATGATCCCAATCGCCTGATCAAAATCTAATTGGTCCATCATTTGAAGTGAATTCGAATTTGAATCCAAACACAAATTTGAATATAAACTCAAATTTGAATCCAAACTCGAATCCAAATTCATATACAGGATTTCAGGACGAATCCGAATGCAAATAATCAAACTAATCTGAATCTGAATCTCTGCATTCTATGACAAATTTGGAATTGATTGAAGAGTTACTCAATTCAAAAACTCATTAGGGTTGAAAGATCACTTTGATTCTCTAAATTTAATGGAAATTTTTCTTTATAATGATGCTATTATTTCTTATAAATCATTTTTCTAAAAAATGCATGAGAAATGCATGAGGATAAACATCGCCTCCATAACCCTATCTCTTTTTTTTAATGACAAATATGTTTGATTGATCATTGTTAAACATGGTTCTGGATATACTTTTTGATTTAATATATGTTTTATTCTTACCACATTTCTAAAGATGTTCTATCTTGATCGTAAATGATCGAATCGATCATCAGAGCTTGCAGGTGAAGAGACATTTATACAGTTTCTTGCTTAATTTAAAGATTTAATCCAAAGTGTTGATGAGGTGAAGGTTTGCCGAGAACTGGAGCTTCTTTGGGCACCTGATTATATACAAATTTATTTGGAGTTTTTCTCTTATCATTCTTATTCCATCCAGTGTTTTAAAGAGCCTATACATAAGACTTTGTAGCCATGATAAATTAATAGTGACTTTTGGAGTTTAGGGGTATTGGCTTAATTTTAGGCAATATCCAAATGCCTTATTTCAAATTTAATTCAATAATTTTGTTTTTATATCCATGACAAACTAGAACTTTGCCAAATAAACTATAATTAATTTTAATTTTATTTGTTCCATATATATAAGGTTTTATAAAATCTCACTAAATTAGTTAATAAATTGTCTTTTTTATTGTACACTAGAACTTATTTTATCATCTTTTTTAGAAAAACCTTTTTTACATTATGCAAAGAATGAAATGAGAAGATAAAAATGGGTGGGTAGATATGAGCCACATGATCTTGAGCATATATGTGTATAGGTTTAATTACTGGGACATCCTCTGGGAGTTTGTATAAATACAGATTGCATTTGTAACACCCCCATTCTGTCACAAATAATATAACGGATGGTCCGATCGGTGACTGACGTCATATTACACGAACAGACTGTCGATTCAAACATCAAAAGAAAAACCCTTGGAAAACGATACCATATTGTATATAACGTTCAAAGAGAAGAAAAAAAATTATATTAGTAATTTAAGCAAGCACCTGCCCTCCAAAACACAACCAGGACAAGAAATGAAAACCCACATAGCTTTATTCGCGAAAAGAGATTAACATATGACAAAATCTTTTAATAACAAAATTAAAATAAAAGGGTCCCCCCCTCTTTTCTTTCCCTCCCCCTCTTTTTCTTTCTCTTCCCTCCCCCTCCCCCTTTTTCCCCCTCATACCAGAGTAGAGCCCGACGCCCCTCCCTAACACCAAATCGACATCTTTTTTTTCCTTTTTCTCAGCCTATTAAAACTCAGAAGGATGGCTCCTCCAATCACATGCTGTATGGCGAAGACCATATGTGTCATGGACTAGAATAAAGAGGTATTTTAGGTTTGGGGTTTCTAAACTTTTAGGATTACGGTTAAACACTAGAATAAAGATGTATTTTTTAAACTTTTGGTTTGCGATTAATCGATATTGGGGTGCGATTAACAATCGCATTTTAATATAATATATATCCTTTTAAAATGGGTGTTTATATAGGCAGCCCACATATCGTTATTAGTTGCCCTGAAAAGATCAAATAAAACTTAAAACCTTTCTTTTCTCCCCCTCTAATGGCAGCCCCCTCCCTGTTTCCGACATCAACTTGGTATTCACCAAGCTTTTGAATGGAGCTCCACAAATTTTCTTGCACCTCATCACAAATCTTTCAGTCATTTTTGTTGGATCGTGAGGCGCCCTTAGAGGGGGGGGGGTGAATAAGGGTTAACAAATTTTTATTTCTTAAACAATTTTTCCTCGGTGAACTAATTGCATAAATAAAAATTATTTTTTCATAAATAAAGATAAACACTTAGAAAATCATAAGATTAAAAAATGATGATATTTTATTTCACAAATGTTAAAACAAAGTACAACGTATCTCTATAGAGCTAGAGATCAAAGCTATGAAAAATATAAACTTTTTGATTTCACCGATCCTTCTAACAAGAACCGATCGGCTATAGCATACCTCTTTCTAGATCTTGCTACTAGCAACCCCTAGATCACACCGCGATCTAGTCGCTGCACACAAGGCGGCACAAACTCTCTATGTCGCACAAGGACATATACGCCACACACAAGACAACCATTCTTTCCTAAGCCGCACACGAACCTAGACGTCACGTGATGCGTTGGACGGCAAGTGCACCGGTCGCACAAGTAATATAAAATGGGCGAGTTTACTAAAGTATCAATCTCTCAAGGAACACAGTAAGGTGGAGTTAATTTCGAGGAGGACATGAGATTGAAGTCCTTAGGTCAGAGGTAACGAAAAGGGGGGTTTTGGTTGTTGCGGAAAAATAAAGTAAAATTCTACAAACTACTCCTATACAACGTCGCTATGCGATGCTTCACCAGGAGGGATGGAAGACTACACGGGCCGCTATGCACCGGATCGCTAGGTGGATGGAAGAGTAGGCTAGCGGATGAGGTGGAGAGAACGGCGGAAATCCTACTATGCAGGCCGCTATGCACTGCTTCACGAAGCACGCCACTAGAAATTGTTAGTGCGGCACAAAACACATCCACACCACAAAAGCACACCTCAAACAGATAAGCAGGAATACTAAATCACATAGACATGATTAACTAAGCATGCTAACAGTCAAAATACACTTCATCAATACAAAGAAATCTACTATGTTATCAATACAAGAGGAGGTGAGTGTGCAAAATCGACCGGCTCCGAAGTCTTATTGAGGATTCACGGAAGGAATCACCGGGTTGTCAATCCGTGTCCAAGCTCGGTCCTTAACTGCGTCTAGGGTAGAGAAGGCTATCACTACCTTCCAATGGACCCGTCTTCTTCGTGTCACAACCTGGTGGAGAATGGCACAAACTGCTCCAAGCTTGGTGAAAGCTAGGTCGAGATCTTCTTGAAGCTCGTGGATGAAGGAGGCCGAGAGGATGCTCCGGCATTGATTTGGCATTGTAAGCTTGCCCGGAGATCCTCCCTATAGTGGGCGGTGGAGAAGGAGGCAAGCCCTGCTAAAAATCGCGGAAAACGGCGCTCCAAAACAGTTCTCCCTGACCTAAAATCGCGAGCGGTATTTATAGGCGCGAAACAGAATTGAGCGTGCACGATCAGTGGCGCACGACCGCTGGTCGTGCGCGCTGTCGGTCGATGATCGTGCGCAACACACCTGGAAACCTGCAGCTTGCCGAAGAAGTTAGAGAAATATGCACACGAGCATGGACGCACGATCGGTGACCGTGCGCGAAGGAAGTGATGCTCGTGCGATAGCGGTTGGCAGAACTGGAATAAAAAGAGTCGTGAACGCGCACGATCGGTAATGCACGATCGGTGATCGTGCGATAGCCCGGGGCAGGACTGATGCAAACCTGGCATGAATGCACACGATCAATGATCGTGCGCCATAGGGGTCTCTGGTCGTGCGTGGGTTAAAACGCACGACCATTGTCTCTTTGGCTGAAAAATGGCCAAGTCCGGTCCCGGACGCCCACGCGATCTCCGTACCTGAAGGAAAACATATCGGGCTGTCGAGGGTGGCGTTCGACGATAATATATACAATTACTAAAAGAAATAAAGCTGCACAACCATGGGCGTAAAAGTGCACTTCCTATGGAAATGAAGATAAAAAGAAATATAAACGATAACGAACTAAAAGTGAAGTGCAAGTGAAAGAAAACTAGCCCGGATGAGTATGAAAATAGGTATATAAAATCGAATCATCACACCCCCAGACTAAACTGTTTGCGCGTCCCGAGCAAACAAAATCTAAGCAGATAGGGAAAATTACTAACTAATAAAGAAATTGAAAAACAGAGTACCATGCGAAGTCGCATGCTCGCGTGAGTAAAAATACAATAGAGAAAATATCTAAGTATGCAGAATAGTTTATATTTTTCACAATGCGTATCAAAATTATATTACTACTCAAAAATAGAATCACGGTGAATCAACCGGTCACGCATAAGAAGAAAGTAGGCAGACCACTAAGGTGAGATTTGCCAAAGACCGGGGATCAGGATCACCTCCAAAGGAATCCATCAATATCGGGGACCATACGCTTGCCCGTTCACACTCTCTCCACGACACTAGTTAGACTCAAGCGCGAATCCGTAGGACTTTAGGATTAGAGATAGGGCTTGGGTTACGGTGAGGTAAACAATGATAAATAGGGAGGCTAAGCACCTAACCCAAATGAGCTATCCTAAAACAAAAGAATCCAACCGCTAACCATAATACAAACGAGTGCGCTACACCCCCAAACGAGTACGCTACTCCACATACAATCACATCTCCAAAAAGATTTTCAAAAAAAAACTTTTTCTTCTTCTTTTTACAAATATATATATATTTTTTTTTCTTTTTCATCTTTTTATTTTCATAATTTCAGCAGATATAACTTGGGAGCACTTCCATATTTTCACAAATAATAACACCACATCACAACCCAACATGAAAATATAAAACACTAAGCTCGACTTGGGTGTGCGACTAGGATCGACTATTAGGCTTTGGTGAAATAATGGTGGAGTTGAATCAAAAGAAGGGGTAGGCACAACGGGGCTTAGCTAGGATAAGACGTTCGGAACGGTACAAAGCTCAACCAGGCCAAAATGATTGCCTACATCACGCTCACGCTAGACTAACCATGTACCAATGCTTCGAGAGTAGCTTGGGGCAAGTTCTTAGCCATCGAGAAAGATAATCCTTCCTCCCGACTCAAGTAAAACAAGTCTAGTGACGGCTACACACATCCCTAAGCTACCGTCAGATTCCACCGGATTCACCAATCTTTGAGTAGAATAAAAAGAATTTACGCAAATAGAAAAATGTAAAACTATAAGCATACAGAAAAATTACATCTATTCAAATTTTTACACGAGACGAGAGCAATTGACTAGGAACACAGCAATGCCAACATTTTACTCTGTCTCACAATCCTAAGCCAGCACCATAATTTTCCAAAATCTAACAAAGACACGAGTTTAACTCGGAACACACAAAAAGCTAAGCACGCGCTCATGTGGGTGCAGTAGTGTGCAATGTAATGAACTAATCAAAATAAAAATATAAAAGCTTCTAGTATGCACATGAAATGTGCGCGTGCAAAAGGTAATAATACTAGCTCTCCCCCAGACTTAAACAAATCTACACAACATATGATATTGAACATAAAATCAAATAGAGACGAGGGAAGAGGTTACCCAATGCTCAGCCAGTGAGCATACCAGAAGACGCGTGAAAAGTCGAAGCAGGCCCGCCATACGAAGAATCACAATCCCGCAAACACGAAGTTTTCATGAATACCTGCAGGGGTGAGCTCCGCAAAAACAAAAAAAAAATATGCAAAAAGAAATGCTAAAACTAAAAGAGACATAAAAATAAAAATGGAGAAAATGAAAGATAAGTACTGGGGTTATTGTCATCCCAGCACGACTTATTAAATTCTATATAGTTCTAGCTAATGGGCCTATGAAATAAAAAATGCACAGGTAACTATTCCATTATCCGTTGCGGTAACAAGTTCCGATACGGAGAAAGAGCAGTTACCCCTCTACCTACATAATAATACCTGCTCAATACAGGTAAAGGAAATAGGAAGTAAGATGAGGAGGAGCACTGATCCTCACTCAACTCACCACAAAAAATATCCTTGCCTAGCAAGGCATCGTCTACGACAGGGAGACAGGCAGGAGGAGAAAGCGATGAATGAAGCTTCCTCATCAGAGGAGGATTGCACCTCCTCGTGAAGGAGGATACTATCATCCACGACTCGAGCTGAAAGCTCCAAGTCCTCCTGAAGCACCTGTGAAGACTCAACTCGCACAGACTCAGATAAAGAAGGGGGATCAAGAAATAAACGAGAGGAAGAACTAAAATAATCAAAAATAGGGGGAGTGGTCCCGGTCTCACTCCCAGCAGGCTCCGAACAATGATCGTTGTCGGCGTCATTCGAGTCATGACAATAGGAATCTAAGAATAGGAGGTCCTCGGTGGTGGTTTGGATCCGCTCATCCAACAAGGAAGTAAAAACTTCCTCATCAGAAAGGACCTCCTCATCAACACACCTCGGTGCGTCATTATGTTCCAAGACGTAATACTCTCCATTGATGAGAATAATATCCTCATCACACCATGACGCAACCTCAGACTCAAAATCACCATCGGGCACAACATCATCAACCAACTCACAAGAAATAGGAATAGATGATTCTTGCAAAGAAGACGGAGGAACAACAACATCAGAGAAAATGTGTGCAGGTTCCTCCGGGGGTGAATCAATAAGAGGGGAAGAATGCATAGGGAGAGATGGCGCCACAATGTCGTCACACCGATCAGCAAAAAGTATGACGGGCATATCTGCAGCAGTCCCCCATAGACAAGGTGGTGCTGCGAATATAGCATCATAATCAGAAGGGCAGCCATTTGAGAGGGTGATAGAGTGAATCGGATACCCGGTTCATCCTCCTCCTTCAACTAGGCGCTTAAATTCTACGCAATCTTTCAACACGTGGTCGGTGCTACGACAACACAAACACCATTTTCAATTACTCCTCGGTCTAGGTGGAACCGGAGAGGAATAATAAAAAGGTGAATGCGTAGAAGAGGAGTGACCATAAGACCTGGGTTGGGTGTATGAAGTACCATAGGAAGACGGTGCTCTATACACTGAACCACTAGAATTATGCTCCCAATCTTCAATGGGGCACTCATCACTACCATGCCGATAATCCCCGCACCATCGACAACGGATATTCATATAAGAATACATAGTACAACCACAAATAATTCACCAACAGAATTTTCTAAGCAAAGAATTACCTACATACTAGCAAATAAAAGGAAAGGAATGTCTGCTACTGAAAAATTAAAACTATAAGAGGAACAAAGAAAAATAAGCAGTAAATTTTAAAAACTAAAACAAAGAAAAAGAAAACATGGAATGAACAAATGGAAAAAGGGCTTCTATCTCATATCTCCCTCTCCAAAAACTCACACGACTGTGTTCCCCGGCAACGATGCCAAAAACTTGATGCGTTGGACGGCAAGTGCACCGGTCGCACAAGTAATATAAAATGGGCGAGTTTCCCCAAGTATCGATCTCTCAAGGAACACAGTAAGGTGGAGTTAATTTCGAGGAGGACATGAGATTGAAGTCCTTAGGTCGGAGGTAACGGAAAGGGGGGTTTTGGTTGTTGCGGAAAAATAAAGTAAAATGCTACAAACTTCTCCTATGCAACGCCGCTATGCGATGCTTCGCCAGGAGGGATGGAAGGCTACACGAGCCGCTATGCACCGGATCGCTAGGTGGATGGAAGAGTAGGCTAGCGAATGAGGTGGAGAGAACGGCGGAAATCCTACTATGCAGGCCGCTATGCACTGCTTCACGAAGCACGCCACTAGAAATTGCTAGTGCGGCACAAAACACATCCACACCACAAAAGCACACCTCAAACAGATAAGCAGGAATACTAAATCACATAGACATGATTAACTAAACATGTTAACAGTCAAAATACACTTCATCAATACAAAGAAATCTACTATGCTATCAATACAAGAGGAGATGAGTGTGCGAAATCGACCGGCTCCGAAGTCTTATTGAGGATTCATGGAAGGAATCACCGGGTTGTCAATCCGTGTCCAAGCTCGGTCCTCAACTGCGTCCAGGGTAGAGAAGGATGTCACTACCTTCCAATGGACCGTCTTCTTCGTGTCACAATCTGGTGGAGAATGGCACAAACTGCTCCAAGCTTGATGAAAGCTAGGTCGAGATCTTCTTGAAGCTCGTGGATGAAAGAGGAGGCCGAGAGGATGCTCCGGCGTTGATTTGGCGTTGTAAGCTTGCCCGGAGACCCTCCCTATAGTGGGCGGTGGAGAAGGAGGCAAGCCCTGCTGAAAATCGCGGAAAATGACGCTCCAAAACAGTTCTCCCTGACCTAAAATCGCGAGCGGTATTTATAGGAGCGAAACAGAATTGAGCGCGCACAATCAGTGGCGCACGACCGCTGGTCGTGCGCGTTGTTCGGTCGATGATCGTGCGCAGCACACCTGGAAACCTGCAGCTTGCCGAAGAAGTCAGAGAAATATGCACACGAGCATGGGAGCACGATCGGTGACCGTGCGCGAAGGAAGCGATGCTCGTGCAATAGCGGTTGGCAGAACTGGAATAAAAAGAGTCGTGAACGCGCACGATCGGCAGCGCACGATCGGTGATCGTACGAGGTATAGCCGAAGATCGTGTGATAGCCCGGGGCAGGACTGATGCAAACCTGGCATGAATGCACACGATCAATGATCGTGCGCCAAAGGGGTCTCTGGTTGTGCGTGGGTTAAAACGCACGACCATTGTCCCTTTGGCTGAAAAATGGCCAAGTCCGGTCCCGGACGCCCACGCGATCTCCGTACCTGCAGGAAAACATATCGGGCTGTCGAGGGTGGCGTTTGACGATAATAGATACAATTACTAAAAGAAATAAAGCTGCACAACCATGGGCGTAAAAGTGCACTTCCTATTGAAATGAAGATAAGAAGAAATATAAATGATAACGAACTAAAAGTGAAGTGCAAGTGAAAGAAAACTAGCCCAGATGAGTCCGCAAATAGGTATATAAAATGGACTCATCATCACGCACAAGACAGTGATTTCTCTACCGGTTACAAAGATGAAATGAAGAATGACAAAGAATAATTTTCAGAATGAAAACTCCCTCTTAATGAAGCGTTGAAGATGTCGACGGATCCTTGCCAGAGTTGCTTCTGATGCCGTGTACGAGTCGTCGATTTTTCACGCTTGAACCTTCTTAGGAAGATAAAGTTTTTATGGATGCTGGAGCTCTCTGGACAGGATGCACGGGAATGAACACTCCAGAAACTGAAAATCGTGATCTCCACAAAAGAATGAGCCGTTTATATATTTTGGAGATATCTCCTAGCGATACTGGGTATCGCCTGACAGCGATATCCTATTCGGCTGCCACGTGTCCCCTGAATTCGAAATTTATGCGGGATGGATCGGTTGTGGCCAATCGTGCGCTATCGCCTGGTCGATAACGATATCGCCGGGTGATATCGAGTGTAACTGCACGCCGTGGAGATAGTGTTGTAACTGTTTATTGAGCCGTCGCATGATGGCGATAGTGGATATCGCCAGGCGATATCCCCTTAACTCCTCCGTTCAAACCCGAATCAAAGCCTAAATGATTGTAATGTTAGACCTGTGATATCTGCACATCATAAGCACCCTATTATCAAATACAAACGCGATTTGTTATTAGCAAACCAAGAAACGTGGAACGCATGCTCCAACAATTTTTTCAATCGTTATCTCCTTCTGGGTCAAGTACCTTCTCGAAAAACCGACGAGCGCTTCTCCACCTTCATTCCGGCCGACTAGCGCTTCTCACACCTCATCACAGGAAGGACGACCAATTTGAGAAAATGTTGTCCGACCCCATCTCCACCTTCAGTCACCTTGAGATGACGATGGAAGATAACACCGACTTGGCCCATAGCGTCCTCGACGTTCAGGAGAATGGCAGGTTGGTTAGCCTTCTTGTTACCGTGGATAATAATGGCTCGTTGTACTCTTGTGAAGTTGTTTGTGTTTGCTTCCCTGCCTTGCCCTCCTGCTGTTTGTGATAATGCCCCAACCAGTAACATGGCCGATCAACCCTGATTTGTAGGAAGTGCTTTAGCTTGGACATTACCATGATTTGCTTTTGCTCCCTATTTCTGCTGTTGTGCTGCAAATGATGATGATTTACAAAAAGTGCTTCTTCGTCCTTCTCACGGAGGTTAAACGTGGTCAAGCCACTTAAGGCTCTATTTGTTTGGGCGTTTTGCTGCTCCATTTTGGGCAAATGCTGCCGGAAGGAGGGTAAACAAATGAATCTCCGGCGGCATTTGCTCCGTTTCCACCCGCCCGCCTTGAGAAATGCCCCAAAAAGCTCCGTTTGGAGCAGCCACCACCCCCTCCGTTTCGAACACTCCGTTTCCACCCGCCGGATCGACCCGCCACCGCTAAACCAAATGAAGCCTAATTCTAGTCTGTGCAAATGAAGCAGCGAGCAGTGGATGAAGATGGAGGGGCTCCGCCTATTTGAAGCTTGTTGCTGCAAAGATCAAGTCCGGATGAAGTGCCATCCACTATCCTCATCTCTATTATTCCAATGCGCGCTCTGTCATGAAAAGAGCACGCATTGGAATAGATACATATCTATATAGTCACATAGGCCATGTCTTTCACTCCAATTGCTCGTAAAAATGCCAAGTCCCTTGATTCTAGTTCATTAAAGCTCTGTTTGGGGAGACTTATTTTCAGCGGTCAAGCGGTTACGACCGCATGTCCTGGACCTTAATTAACGCCAGGTTTGGTACATGCGGTCGTTACCGCTTGACCGCTGAAAATAAGTCCCACCAAACGGAGCCTAAATTGTGTTGCAAAGCCTGTTGCCCCATGTTAATTTGATGCAATAATATAGTTGTTTGTGATGAATCAAACGTCCTTGCTCCCTTAGCCTCGTATTGTTTCTATATAATTTGTAAGTATTTTTTTTGTGTTGATGAATAAAAAATTGTGGTTGGACAAAACTCTAAACTATTATTTTATATTTTTTGACTTAATAAATTAGTTAAATATTATTGTATGTCTAACAAACAATTTAAATTTTAGGCTGTTAATATCCAATGAGTTGTCAATATTATTTTGTTGGACTACAGATATATTTGAGCTGTCAATAATCATAGTCGGACTATCAATATAAAAGAGTGTTGTTACTAGCAAACCCAATTTGATTTCTAGCAAACTATTACTATTAGCAAACCCTCATTTTTCAAAATGGCTATTTGAAAACCATTTTGTTACTAGCAAAGCAATAAAAAATTTGTCGCATCTTTTTGAACTACGTCTTATACGTACATTTTCATGAGAAGTGTTCAACATAAAAGTTGTAGATCTCGATGAGATCTACAACTTTTATGTTGAACACTTTTTGATTTGAAGTAATTTAGACTCCCGATTTGACCCCTGAAAAAAGTCATGCCGAACATATGTACGGACGCCTCAGATCGGCGTGACTTATTTCAGAGGCCGAATCGGGGGCTTAAACGACTTCAAATTAAAAAAGTGTTCAACATGAAAGTTGTAGATTTTAACGAGATCTACAACTTTCATGTATAACACTTTTGATTTGAAGCAGTTTAGACCTCCGATTGGAGCCTCGAAAAAAGTCACGCCGAAAATCTGTACAGACGACTCGTTCGTGCGTGTCTTTTTTCGGTCCAATATTGGAAGCCTAAACGGCTTCAAATTAAAAAATAGTCAACATGAAAGTTGTAGATCTCGATGAAATCTACAACTTTCATGTTTATCACTTTTTCAAATGAGAAATATTTGGGACTCAAAATTCAAAAATACAAAATTTTTAAAAAAGTAAGATTGGTTTGCTAGTAGTAATTTTTGGGAAGAGAAAAAAATGTAAAAAATTGGCTGAATTGTTTTTTTGATTTGCTAGAAATGAAAATAAATTTGCTAATAACATCACCCAAAACAAGGGCGCTGTTATTAGCACTCCTAAAATTGATATTAGCACTCAAAACAACTGTTTTTTTAGGGTTTTTTTTAATAACCGCACGCCTTTAAGAGGCAGAACGCACGCACAACCCCTTCTTTCGCAAAACCCTTCCGCCGCTGCTCCCGATCCCGGCCGATCCCGCTGCTCCTGCTCCCGGACGCTCCCGCCGCTCCCGCTCCCGTTCCCGCTCCTGGCCGCTCCCGCTCCCGCTCCCGGCCGCTCCCGCTCCCGCTCCCGCTGCTCCCGATCCCGCCCCTCAGGTAATAAACACTTCTCCCTTCCATTGTGATGTGTAGGATCAGACAACAAGGAAGATTTTTGGTCTAGGGATGGAGTCTAAAGGGCTCTTATTACCTGGATATTGATAATTTCTCTCTTTTTGCCTCATGCTAGCAATTTGATGATTTCAACTCTTCTTTTTCAACTTCAATAACAACTTGGGCATCACTCTTTGACTAGATTAAACTGTCTTTATCTCACCTTAATATAAATTATAGTGTATAATGCAAACCTTGTGCACTAGAAAAGTATAAACATGTCTCTTATGTTCCTAAATCACGTGAAGAAGTCATTAGATATCATTCACAGTAATGTGTGGGTCCTTATCCTACTACTTCCCTAAGTTCCCTTCCAGAATTTAATTACTTTGCCACTTCTTTATGATAAATTTTCGAGAAGCATTTGGTAATTCTAAATTCTTGCTCACCATAATAGTAGAAATAAATGCAAGGAAGAGTGAAGGAGATAATATTGTTCAAGCTGTGAGAGTTTCTAATATTGTTGGAGGGAATGAGTGAAGAAGCTAATATTGACACGTCTCTACTTCTAATCGGTATGAAAATATCCACTAAAAATTTAGTTGCAAGTTTTTTATTATGAATTTTGATTTACTTGTGTTTTTATTATGCGAAGATCCAAAAAACTCAGTTGATGAAAATGTTTTGAAAATTGAAGTTGATTTGAGCATGCATTTTCAAACCGAAAAACCTTTTGGTTCGAAGGAGGAATTGATATAGTGGGCTAGAGGTGTTAGCAACAGTTTGGGCTATGTCATTACTATCAGAACATCCGATAAACTTGTCGGTCGCCTCGCACCTCGTGTAGTACTTGGTTGTGATAGAGGTGGGTACTATCGAGAGAATCAATGTAAAAAAGGTTGGGTGAAAAAAGGGCTCCGTAAGACCACCTCCAAACGATGTGGTTGTATGTTTTCTCTCAAAGGAGTGAAAGTAGTAAATGGAGACTTGAGGTTCTGTGCGGCACGCACAACCATGAGAAAGTTCACATAGAAGCACATGCTTATGCCGGGAGGTTAAATGAAGAGAAGGAATCTCTAGTCAATCAAATGTATAGTGCCGGTGTCAAACCAAGGAAAATCCTTTCAGCGGTGAAAAAAAATAGTGCAAATACTTCAGTTATGAGAACAATTTATAATGCTAGAGCAAAGTTGCAAAAACAAGAGTTAAAAGGACTTTCACCGGTACAGTTTCTGTACAAGTTAATTGAAAGTGCCGGGTATATTAGTTATAACATGGTGGATGATAGCAACCGAAAACTACGCAGTATATTTTTTGCACATCCGTTTGCAGTCAAATTAACAAATATGTTTCCGACAGTATTTGAACTTGATTGCACTTATAAAACAAATAGATATCAGATGCCTCTTCTATGCATAGTTGGGATGACTTCGATAATGAAATCTTTCTACTCGTACTTCACTTTTTTATCTGATGAAACTCAACCAAGTTATGAGTGGGCATTACAATGTTTTAAGAATATACTATCTGATAATGTGCCAACTATTTTGATAACGGATAGAGAGGTTGCTTTGATGAATGTCATTGCTAAAGTATTTCCCGGTTCCAAAAATATCTTATGTCGTGTCCATATAAATAGGAATATTTTGGCACATTGCAAGAAACTGTTTACCAACGGAAAAGATTTTGAAACTTTTATGTTTGAGTGGCAACGAATGATTGAAGCTAGCACAGAAAGTGCGTTCAAAATTTCATTTAACAATTTAATTGTGCAATTTTCTGCAATGCATTCAGATGTGTTAAACTATGTTGTTGCAACGTGGATAGAACCATACAAAGATCGTTTTGTATCAGCTTGGATCGATAAGTACATGCATTTGGGAAATAGTAGTACGAACCGGGTTGAGGGAGGACATAGTCTATTGAAAAGGTTTTTAGAAGTATCTATCGGTAACTTGACAACCGTATGGAGAACATTTGATCAGATCATAAATCTACAACATACTGATATAAAAAGAGCGTTTGGAGAATGTTGCATTAAAATTAGTAATGATTACAAAGGATTTTTATATTCAGATTTGATCGGAAAAATATCTACACAAGCTTTACAATTCATAAAAGAGGAAGAAGATGCTATAAAAGAGGGATTACATTTCTTGCAAGCTTATGAATGTCCACATATTAAAAGATACACCTTGGGTTTGCCATGTGGCCATGAGCTACATCCTTACATCACAAATTCAAAGACTATTCCGTTATGGTTGATAAATTCACATTGGAAGCAACTGTCACTAAAGGAGAATTTTGAAGTTGACATTGAGAACAACTTAGACGTTGAGCTTGAAGAGGTTTTGCTAAAGTTTTATGACTCCAATGAACAACAAAAAAAGGAAATAAAACAAAAATTGAGAGAGATTGTCCATCCAACAACTACTCACACGAATAAACCATCCGTTCCATTGAAGTTAAGGGGAGGCCTAAGGGCAGTTACAAAAAGTTTAAAGAGGAGGTTTTGTCAACTAAGCGGTTACCGTCGTATTTTGAATATGCATTGATGGAGGAAGAAGTTTGCAAAAATAGAAAAAAAGAAAGAAGAAATAAATTGGTTATTCGAAAGGGGAAAAGTTTGTGGATGGAGTTCAAAACCAATTTACGTCGTTTTGGTCGGCGCACATTATCGATGCATTTGATGTGTTGGGAGATGGACATTGTGGGTATCGGGTCATTAGTCATGCATTGAATGTACACGGTGATTGGCAACAAGTGAGAAATGATCTACATTGGGAACTGCAAAATCGTGCAATTTTGTATGGTCAAGTTTTTGGCCGTCATAGATATGAGGAATTGGTGGAGAAAGTCAAGTGCATTGAAACACCGGCACCATATGAGAAATGGATGACAATGCCCGATATGAGTCTTGTAATTAGTTCATGCTACAATATTGCTCTTGTTCAACCATCTAAAGTGCAAAATTTGACGTTCTTCCCACTACACTCTGCTATGCCGGAGGTGCCACACATGATTTGCATGAGATTTTTGAATGAAAATCACTTCATTCATTTGACATTAAAGGATTGCAGTCCAATACCACACATCGTTCCGACATGGTTGAGGTATCATGAAATAGTAGCTGAAGATTGGAAAATGCACTACAAATCAAGAATTGCAACTTCTCAACCTAACACTGAATGCACTATGTTAGTCGAATTGGATAATATAGCATGAGGATGGTACGTGTTCTTATAATTTTTCTAGAATTATACAATTTATTAAGATGATCATGTTTAACATATTTTCTTTGTATGGGTAGGTGGTACAATTACAAGACCTCCGCAATGATGAGTCAGAGATTTATATGCATTTATCTTGGTATGTGACTAATCTATTTGATATACAATAATATATACACATTTACTACATCTTAAAACTTTAATTTTGTTTTTTTGTAGGTGTTACAATGAAATGAAGTACTTTTTTGGTGCCATAACTTTTTTGGACATTAACTTTTTGAAGATGTGTTATTTTTATGTCTTTTTCTATAATATTTTACTTATGTTTTGGACTAAGAAAATGTTTCAAATATTGCTTGCGAATAGTAGAAGTGCGGTGCAAATATATATTTGCTTGCGGACAGCCAATCACTTAAAACAGTACTTGCTAATATCGGCTAGTGCTAATAGCGGAAATAGTAGTGCTAATAACAGCGCCCCAAAACAATTAGCATGATAGCCGGACTAGACAAACCGTAGACGAGGCTAACGTGTTGGTCGTTGCCGTCATCTAAATTATTTAATATCACATGGGCCACGTGGAGCATGTATAGGCGTGAGCATTTCTTCTCATTTTTCTCCGTCTCTGAATCGCGATTCTCTCCGGTGACGGTGCCCTAGCCGTCGGCCGTTTGGGTCCTCTCGCAGGCAGCCTTGCAGATTTTATTCCCTCCCATATTCTTTGCCCTAGCCGTCACCCTTTTGAATGGGTAAGCTTTCATTTTCGTCACCGTACAGGCTTCAACGATGCCCTAGCGCCCCCCGCCAATGTCCATTTGACCGTTACCTTCTTTATTATGTTGCAGGTCTTTCGTTTCCAAGCAATCATTACTGTTTTTATTGATTCAAGCCTTTCGGGCCCGTCTGATTTTGTTCAAGGTCCATAGTTCCTCGCAGCGTCCTCTGATTTTGTTCTCTCTACTCTTCAGATTCTAGTTCTTATTGATTCCAGGCATTGCAAAATCAATATTAATGCTATATTGTTCCAGGTTCTCTTCAGATTCCAGTTCAGCAGACAGCAGTTCTTATTGTCCATTTGTTACAGTTCGGCGGTTCCTATTGACTATTGAGTCCAGTTCCTATTGAATCCGGTCCCTCTGATTTTGTTCCAGGTTTATATTGTTATTGTTATTATTTATGCTAATATTATTGCTAAGCTAATGTTATTGCAGGTTAATGTTATTGCAAATATTTGATGCTATGTTCATCTTGCTATTTCTAAGTTCATCTTGTATGATTGTTGATCTGATTACAAAAGAGCAATGCTTTATTGATTTCTAATTTTTGATTCCAAATATTTGATGCATAAATCATTATTAAGTTTTTTTAATTTTCATTTGTGAAATTCGACGGACAAGTTTTTTTTTCAAAAGTAGGATCAAATCAAACTTCTCAGAATTTATAAATGTCAGTTTCATACGGTAAAAGAAATCAAGATGAGTTTGACTTAGAGGATTTATTTGGAGATCCAAGATTAAGAAAACCTCTAAGCTCATATGATGTAAATCTTCAAGACATGATAAAAAGAAAGTACTTGCAGAATGGTTATATTTAATCTTTTTTAGAATATTTCCCACAAACAGAAATTGGATGTAAAACACGTTGTTTCAATAAGAACTGGTTTAATGTGTTAAAAGATTGACTGTTTTGATTCCAAATATTTGATGCATAAATCATAATTAAGTTTTCTTCTCATTTTCAATTGTGAAATTCGATGAACAATTTTTTTTTCTTTTCAAATGTAGGATCAAATAAAACTTCTCAGAATTTACAAATGCCAGTTTCATATGGTAAAAGAAATTGAGATGAGTTTGACTTTGATGATTTACCGGGAGATCCATGATTAAACAACCTACAAGCTCATATAATGTAAATCTTCAAGACATGATAAGAAAAAAATACTTGCAGAATGATCATATTTAACCTTTTTTTAGAAAATTTCCCACAAACTAAAATTGGACAGAAAACACGTCGTTTCAATATGAACTGGTTTAATAAGTTTAAAGATTGGCTGAAATATAACCTAGATAAAAATGTTGCACATTGTATTTATTGTTTATCTTTCCACAAAAAAGTTGCGATCCTATCATTGTAAGTCGTGGTTTTAAATACGAAAAAGATAGGATGATACTAGAATAACACATTGGAAATCACAATAGTGCATATAATAAATCTAAGAAGATGTGCATAACTTTGATAAATCGGAAGTAAGGTATTAAAGTTGTATTTTGTAGACAGGAAGAAACACAAAGTACTCAATATCGTGCTCGTTTGTCTGCATTGATTGATTGCATATACTTTCTTTTACGACAAGGGTTGTCTTTTAATGGGCATGATGAGTCTAAAGAATCTCTATTAATCGAGAGAATTTTCTTGAATTTTTAGAATTTCTTGTATTGCATAGTAATGAGATAAAGTCAGTGGTATTAGAAAATGCTCCTACCAATTGCCAACTAGCATCTCCATAGATCCAAAAAGAAATAATTTCTTGCGTTGCAAATGAAGTAACAAAAATTATTGCTAGAGATATTTAAGATAATTGTTCACTATTTTGGTTGGTGAATCACGTAATGTATCCACCAAAGAGCAAATGTCCGTTTTTTTACGCTATGTGAATATCAAAGGTCTCATTATGGAGCGTCTTCTTGAGTTTGTTTATGTTATAGATACAACCGTTTTATCATTGAAGAAGACTATTGATAATTTATTTGTAAAACACGGTCTAAGTATTTCAAAATTGTGTGGACAAGGTTATGATAGTGCTAGCAATGAGGGGTGAATTCAAAGGATAGGAAGTCGATCCCGATCATTCAGGCTTCATTTGGTTTAGCGGTGACGGGAGGAGCAAGCAAGTCGTTCCCGTTCATTTAGGCTTCATTTGGTTTAGCGGTGGCGGGAGGAGCAAGCGGGTCCAAATAGAGCTTTCGAACCGGAGGGGTGGTGGTGGCGGGGGTCGAAACGGAGCGTTGGGGGGGGGGGGGGGGCGTTTCCTCCTTGCGGGTGCAAACGGAGCGAACGGAGACAGAGTTTCATTTGGTTATCCTCCGTCCGGTGGCTTTTGCTCCAAACGCCGCCCAAAAACTCTAAACCAAATGAAGCCTAAATGCAACTTCAATTTAGTTTGATGATAATGCATTAAACGCTAATGTAGAGATTTAAAGTATCTTAAAAAAATTGCCAAAAATTATTTTAAACTATGTCAAATTAATGTACCTTTTTGTGTAACATCCAACTTTCAAAGTTTACTCCTCTCTATTACACAATTTTCAATTTCTTAAAAAAGTGCTTTCATAGGCAGAGTCTTGTCAGGGCCATAATTAGGGTTAGAGGAGAAACCTTGTGCCTGTCACTCGTATTTCTAAATATCATACACCTTGACAACACATCTTTCTATCTTTCCTCTCTATACCAAGGGCTACACACCACATCGACATCTCAAGGGATGATCGGCCATTTACTTTCCAGAACATCCCTCTATGCGCAATTCATTTCTTTAGTGGAAAAAAAGAATATCTTAAAGTTTTTTGTCATATTTTACATAACATAAATGACAAATTTGAAAAATGTAGAAGTTGAAATGAAAGAGTTGAATTTCCTTATTAGCATAGATAAACATTGTTGCTAAGACACTTCCGTTTTTGGATGATGCAACTTTTGCACAAAATTTCTTTATCAAATGCCTTCATTAGTTCTTACATTTTTTTATTTATGAAAAAAAATTACAACAAAAATCTCACTCATGCGTGCCTTTTATGGACCAAAGGCTCAAATACGGCGCAAATAAGGCGCAAATCTCTGAGCCTAGTGAGCCTTGAGCATTAGGCGCGCCTGAAGCGCGTCTTTCACCCCATAGTTTTCTAGCTACTTTATTTTGGACTTGGCAGCTTGATTTTAGTTCTAGTATATGAGACTTATCATCGAGATAGCATCCTTGCTTGCCTCTACGTAATTTTATTATTTTCACGATCATCTAACTTGTTACTTTTGATGTTGAGTAGTTGAGCATATCTGTGATGCATCCAAAGATTCACAAATATGCTATTCAAGTCCCACTCTCAAACTTTGGCGCGGTGTCTTTGCTCTAGTGAGTTTGGACAAAAACGTCATTGCCATAAAATGTATGTTTGGCACGAGAACGGTTATGACCGCCACCAAGAAAAGAAAGCTAATTTTGAACATAATAGGGAATGAAGTTCCTTAAGTGAGGTCGGGCATTCACGAACGATGTTTCATGACTACTGCGTTCACGACCTCCACCGCTATGCCAAATTTAGCTCTAGTTTTATTAGATATATCATGGACATGACCGGAACTCACCGGTAAAATAAGGTCAAGCAAGGACACAAGCAAGGACACGAATAATGAAACAAAGTAACCGTGAAAGCACAATCAAGCTCATAGAGTATACAGTAGAAACATCACTGAAAGCATCCAAATTGTATACTAAATTCAGTTGAGTCTAACAAACCACATAGCAAACAATCCAAAGTTCAAATTCAAGAGTTCATCTTGAAACATAGGAGTTACAAATACAGATATTATACAATTTAAAACAAACCTAAGTTTTTTTTATAATCTTTCACATCTATCAACAAATAAAAGAAAGAGATATGTCCATAAACTGAATGATACATATATTGTGATGACTTTTGCATTCTTTTCAATTGAAAATTTAACTAAAGCACATCAAAAATATAAAAAAAAACACATTTAAAGCTTTTGAAGCACACGAAGAATACCAAGGATATGCATTTTAAAGTTATAAAGTACATGAAAATATACCCCAATTTTTTTTTAAACGTAAACCGGTAGTGAAAAAATTTAAAAAGACCAAGGCAAAGATGCATGCCATCTCCATACGATCAATCCTCCATGAGTCCCTCAAGAAACTTTTTCAATTGACGTAAATTTCTTATGTTCCCATCCTTTCCAGTTTGATTGGTACTATGAGTTTCTCATGCTCATCCTTTAAGTGGGGATAGAGAGAGATCCCTTCTCCGCGTGCTCCCACATATACTATTTCTCAAGCAAATTTGATGTGTCTAGCAAATATTTTTTAAAGCTATATTCTGGAGAGGTTTGGCGAAAAGGCGACACCCTGGATCAAAGGAGGAAGATGGGAGGGTGTAAGGGAGAAGAAGACGGTATCCTCCTTGAGTGATTGCCCAAAAATGAAGTCAAGGCAACCCTCAGTACAAAATTGTGGTCACCTCCTGCTGTTAGTTGATGACCAGACGTCCCACGATGACCTATAATCAAAACTGAAATAATTCAAAAATATTGTGTATCGTCCTACTAATACACTGTATCACAGTGTTGACTGTTGATATGTCAAACGGTCTCATCATCATGCTGATAGATCTACATACCGGAATACTGATAGCCTTGAAGTGAAATACAACTTGCAAAGAGAGGTTTAACATCGTGATAATACATAATGCGTTGGGAATCGGAATTCTGATACCCTCTATATGGAACAACCATATATAGAGAGCATATCTTCGTGTTGAAACGCCGTCCATCGCCATGCCGATAGCCTCAGGTTATCTCATCAACCCTTCTACTAGAGTGTACTGCCTAAGCGATACATGACTATTGCCGCTTTGATACCCTCATAGAGGCACAAAACTTCCTAGAGGGAGCCTAACATTGTGTCAATTGACTCTATTTGCACGGCGACGACCGCAAAAGATCAGAATTCAGAATTCAGGGTGTCAACACTTTCAACTGATGAATGTCTCCCATTTATAGATTTATGATATAATGGGGAACTCCGCCTTATTCTCTCTTAAAAATCCAAACTCATTGAGAACTTAAATAATGCATTAACTCATACAGTTATTAATGGGAAATGTGAAAATAAGTCAAAGGGAAGATAATGTTAGGCAGGGGCAGATCCACGAATTAACAAGGGGAGTTCAGACATCGCTTTCCTCCAGCCAAAAAGAAATTAATTGTCTTCATCTTACCGGAGCCATTTCTCCTACATCTGGTCAACGTTTTGATGTGTAATTAGCTTAAATTCATTATCTCGATGAGAGGAATCCAAATTTACCATTCATTTTGCAAAATCATGGGGGGGGGGGGGGGGTTATATCTACCCCTAATGCTGGGGAATAATTCTTAGTGTTCGTCTCTCTTTCCTCCTTTCAACTTTAATATGGATTCTATAACCTTAGGTATAATTGACACTCATGAGCACTCTGGTGCTTATCTGGACGATAATATATAAATTTGATTGAGTTTTAACCATACTTTAAGGATATGCACATGCTATGCAGATTCAAGGTACACGCCTGCCTTGGAAATTTTAATTAATTAATTCGCACAATTATTATGTATGGAAAATAATTATTTCTATTTGGTCTTATTTTCCTAAACTTCTCTTAAGTTACCTTAGTTTCTTTTTTGATGACTGTCTTAACTAGCATCATGTCAACCACATTTTATAACGGCCGGATTTTGTCCAATCTCACTGGAGCAAAGACGTTGCGCCAAAATTCGGTACAAAAAGGACATCGAGTTATTAGTTCGAGATGAAGGAGGCATCCTTTGAATTCACTAAGGGTCCGTTCGGATCTCTGGAATTGAAATTGGGAATTGGAATTTGGGCAACAAAATTCCAATTCAAGTGTTCGGATGTTGGGAATTCCCTCAGAATTGGAATTGGTGAAATTACATGGAATTCAATTTTGTACTATGACCAATTCTTAGGAGTAAAGACAGATATTCTATGGAATTTAGTTTTTTACTATATCCGTCGTCGCCCGATCTCATTGTCGTCGCCAGATCTCGCCGCCGCAGCCCGATCTCATTGTCGTCGCCAGATCTCGCCGCCGCCGCCCGATCTCGCCGCCGCCGCCTGATCTTGTTGTCGTCGCCCGATCTCACCGCCGCCTCTCGATCTCGCCACCGCTCACTGTCGTCGCCTGATCTCGCCGCCGCCGTCCGATCTCGCCGCCGCCTGATCTCGCCGCCGCCGCCCGATCTCGCCGCCGCCGCCCGATCTCGCTGCCGTCGCCCGATCTCGCCGCCGCTACCCGATCTCGCCGCCGCCCGATCTTGCCGCCGCCGCCACCCGATCTCGCTAAAGCCGCTCGATCTCGCTGAAGCCGCTCGATCTCGCTGAAGCCGCTCGATCTCGCTGAAGCCGCTCGATCTCGCTGAAGCCGCCCGATCTCGCCGCAGCCACCCGATCTCGCCGCCACTGCCCGATCTCGCTGCAACCGCCTGATCTCGCCGCCACCGCTGCCCGATCTCGCCGCAGCCACCCGATCTCGCCGCCACTGCCTGATCTCGCTGCAACCGCCTGATCTCGCCTCCACCGCCGCCCGATCTCAACGTCACCGCCTGATCACGCCCTCGATCTCGCTGTCGTCGCCCGATCTCGCCGTCGTCGACTTATCTCGTCGTCGTCACCCAATCTCGTCATCGCCGCCCGATCTTGCCGTCGTTACCCAATCATAATTAATTGTTGGTACACTACCTGAAGTTGATTTCTCTGGTGTTGTGTTCCTTTTTTGCCAAATTCTATATTTTCTATGATTAGAAGGCTATTCAGGTCACTCAGAGGTGCCTAGTTATGTTCACTCTCGCTTCATTTGAGGACCGTATTTGGTGTGATGATCCCTATGGATGCCGCCCACATTTTCTTAGGGAGGCTCGAACACGCATGTATTCTCCGAAAGGAGTCGTAAAATCACGTTGACACTGACCTAAACCAAGTAGAAATCCTCGGGAAGGTCATACTCTCTACTAGTACGAACTCATCTAGGCCGCTACATATCTTGTGTTGCAGCGAGTTCATGAGAGAGAGTGTCAGTGCCGATATCTTTTACGTAGTGGCAGCCGCCACGGCTTCTGAGAACCCTACGAAGATTCTTGAGCCACCACCTGAGGTCCGACGACTCCTGGATGATTATGATGATCTTACCCAAATGACCTACCTGATGAGTTGCCTCTGTTACGAGACATTCAACATGCCATGGATTTGACACCGGGAGCTTCACTCCCAAACTTACCCCATCATCAGATGAATCTGGATGAGCATGCTGAGCTCAAGAGACAAGTTGATGTGTTACTGAGGAAGCAATTCATTCGTGAGGGTCTGATCCCTTGCGCAGTCCCTGCCCTTCTTACCCGACAAAGGACGGGATTTGGAGAATGTTTATTGATAATATCCAGTAGGGCTATCAACAAGATTACTATTAAGTATCGTTTTCCCATCCCCCGGCTGGACGATTTGCTCGATACGATGGCTGGTGCCCAGTTATTTTTGACTATCGTTTTTCGCAGCGGGTACTACCAGATTAGAGTATGCGAGGTAGATGAGTGGAAGACGACTTTTAAGACTAAAGATGGTCCTTATGAGTGGTTGATCATGCCATTTGGCCTGTCCAATGCCCCCAACACCTTTATGCGGGTCATGAATTAGATCTTCTGGCCCTTCATGGGCAAATTCTTGGTCGTCTACTTAAACGATTTTTGTATCTATAACCACTCTTCTGATGACCATCTGAGTCATCTAGGGCTCGTATTCGATATTCTCCGAAAGGAGAAGTTATTTGTGAACTTGAAAAAGTATTCCTTCTTGACTGATTTCGTGCACTTCCTTGAGTTCATCATATCTGCGTTCGACGTGTCTGCTGACCCGGACAAGGTCCGATCTATTTGTGAGTGGCCTATTCCTTCCACTATCATCGAGGCCTGTAGCTTCCACGTACTAGCTACCTTCTACATGAGGTTTGTACGGGGTTTTAACACCATTTTGGCCCTTTCACAAGCTGCCTACGAAAGGGAGATTTTTAGTGGACGGCTGATGCCACTCGGGCCTTTACCAAGATCAAGGAAAAACTGACGAGCACACCTTTTCTGAGATTGCCCGATTTCTTCAAGATATTTGATGTAGCTTGCGACGCATCTATCGTTAGGATCGGCGGAGTACTGAGCTTGGAGGTCAATCCAGTTTCTTACTTAAGTGAGAAGCTGAATGAGGTTCGACAGAAGTACTCAAATTTTGATAAAGAGTTTTATGTAGTGGTGCAGTCGCTTTCTTATCGGAGACACTATTTCCTCCTACGAGAATTTGTTCTATATTCCGATCACAAGGATCCGCGCTATCTTGAATCACATCACAAAATGGGACATAGGCATGCCAAGCGGGTTGAATATTTACAGGATTTTCATTATGTTCTCAAACACCATGTTGGTGTTGAGAACAAACCTATTGATGATCTTAGTCGACATATCACCCTACTTCGCACACTGAGCGCTAGCGCGACTTGTTTTGATCGTTTATCTAGTGATTATCCCACTTGCCTGGACTTTGGTGAGATCTACTTGGGATTTTTGAGGGATCCTCCTGAGTCCACCGATGGGTTTGTTATTGTAGTCTGTAGAGAGATACTTATATTGTGGGTCTCGTCTCTGCATCTCCAGGACATCCTTCATGGACTTCCTGATATGGGAAATGCATGCTGGTGGCGCAGCTGGACACATTGACCTATATTAGACTATTGCTTTGGTTGATGATCGCTTCTATTGGCCCGCCATGAAAAGGGATGTTACACATGTGTGGCACTTTGGCACATGTCACACCGCGAAGGGTTCAAAACAAAATATTCGATTCTATACTCCTCTTCCAGTCCCGCACCGACCAAACTGAGGTCGTCAATAGGTGTTTAGAGAATTTATTACGGTGTCTAGTTGACGATCACCCGTCGGTTTGGGATTCTGTGTCACCCGTAGCAAAGTTTGCATATAATAGTTCCATCAATATGTCTACTGACATGAGTCCATTTCATAGTGTCAAGTTATGAGCCTAGAAAACCTGTTGACCTTGCCCCTGTTCCCATAGAGTCACACCATAGTGAGTCTGTCGAGTCTTTCATTCATCACATACATGAACCGCATGAATTGATCCAAAAAAAATTGCTAGTTGTAATGAATTATATAAAGCACAGACAGATGAAAATAAGCGTGAGCAACATTTTCTGGTAGACGAGCAAGTCATGATCCGACTTCGCATGGAGAGGCTCCCAAAAGGGGTCGCTAAGAAACTACAATCCAAGCGAATGAGCCCTTATAGGCTTTTAAAGAAATTGGAACAAATGTCTACGAGGTCGACCTCCCAACAGATATGGGTATTCATCTCGTATCCAATACTCATGATTTAACACCGTACTTTAAGCCTCTCGAATATAAGGATCCATACCTTGATCCACTTCCTACACCATCTCCGTTACAGTCTGACCCTTCCCCTGAACACCTTGGACAAACATCTACGGACTTACCCACACCATCTATGATTCCACCGGTTCTTCTGGATCCACCAGTACGAGAGGTGAAGGTTAAGTGCATTTCTAATATTGTGGCGCATGAGTGCATTTCCACCGCAGACCACCCCTCTTGCCGTTACTTGGTGCACTAGAGCGGATGCCCCATATGTGATGATACTTGGATGCCCGCGATAGAGCATGATAGACTTGCCCCCGATCTTTGACGTCAGTGCGTTCATCTCCATTCATTGGAGATTAATGTTTTTCAGTCGGGGGTGTTGACGGGGATCGACACCAGACTACAGGTCACCAATCGACGGGACCCACTTTCGTATATTCACATAGGAAACGATGATCGGATCAACGATCCGAGACCACGAGCGCGTCCGACTCGTCATTTTATTATCTTCATGTATTTTATTTTATTTTTTGGATCTGTTTTTGGTGATTTAGGGCCTCAGGCATAGCGGCCAATCATAGTCGTTCACGCCCAATGCACAACCACCACGTCTTGTTATAAATAGGGGCAGATGCTGCAATTTAGAGGCATTGTTGATTTGTGAAAGATTTCAGACCGACAATCCTATCGTCGTGCGACGCCGCAAGATCCCGGGGTGCGACGTCCCGATTTGTTTTTAGCATTTATTTTCTCTATTTGTTTTCTGACTTTCCCGAGGGTCTTCCCCTCTCCCATGTCCCCTCCATCTCAACCGCTCGATATTCCCTGTTCACATAACTCCCCACTTCTCAACTGCACTATCGCTGAAATCGCACAGTCTTGTTCTTCTTCCACGCCTGGAACTGCATGGACCCGCTACCTCTTCTTCCTCCTGGCCGATCGAAGCTTCCCAGGTTTAGCCCTATTCCCCTTCTACAATCCACGCAAGTCCTTCTGATGGCGATCGACACACATTTATTTCCGCAGGAGGCAGTGATTGGCGACCCATTTGGGTGATTCGAGTCCGCGGATGCCTCCGGATGGTCGTTCAGAGTCTTTTCTATATATTATTTTTATGTATTTCATGTTGTATTTGGCACCAGATCGACCCAAACGTTATTAGCCTTCCAGTCCGGGTGCCCTAGCTCTTTTATTTTCCCCCTCCCCTTTATATTTATGCAGGTTACTCCGAGCGACGCCTACTTCCCATGCGCGATTTCCTCCTACAGCCACCTCCCGCCGAGCCTCCTACAACCCTACCACCGCCTCCCCTCCTCTTCTTCGACCCCGTCGAGCCTCCTACAACCCTAGCCCCCTCCTCTTCCCTGACCCCATCGAGTCTCCTGCAACCTTACCGCCGCCTCCCCTCTTCTCTCCCCGATCCTGTCTGGCCTCGTACAACCCTATTGCCGCCCTATTCCTCTTCCGTAGCCCCGTAGATCCTTCTTACAGCCCACCCCTCCTTCCGTCGCCCCTATTCCAGCTAACCCCACCCCGACGACCCCTCTTATAGCCAGCCCCTCCCCCGTCAACCCTATTCCAGCCCTCCCCATCGCCGTAATTCCCAAACCATCCATGTCCAGCCACTGCAACCCACTTGTGGAGCCACCCGTCAACCTAAGGTCATTACCTCTATCTATTCTCCTTCCCCAATTCACGCCGCCATATGCATGAGCAAGTCTTGGTATGAAATGTTACTTATTTCTCTTTATGTTGAATGCTTGGAGTTGGACTATTGTCATGGGATTTAAAATTTTCATATGCGCTTTGGTTTTACTAATCGTTGTCTGATTCGTGTAATCCATTCAGTGCGTGCTTGATTGATATTCGTGCCTCACTTCAGTGGTAGTTCGTAAACCGAACTTTGACCAATTTAACTGTTTTTTCTTGTGCAATTGTCTTAAAGTTTAGTAAATTTATTACAACTGTTTATATCTTAATTTGGACTGTTTGCACCTTCATCTCATTTACACTGTATTTATGTTGCATCATAGTTGTCGAGTTATTGTTAGCCTAGACATGTCGCCCGCGGAGTTTCAACGTTTAGTTCTCGAGCAATTTGAGAACCTTAAGAATGACATTGCTAGGGTCAACACTAGAGTCGATCAGTTAGGAGCCCCTAGAGATCCAGCCCCAACACCTCGATACAAGGAGCATGTGGACGATCCTCAGTTCCACCACCGCTTGATAGATGAGCTAGAAATTTTCCATGTCGGGATCCCACTCCGCCTGTTAGAGAGACTCTTGTGCCTGTTTATGGTTATCGTCGTGACCCCTTCCCAACGGGGAATCTCCGTTCTCCCTATGAGCCACGTCCTCCACTAGCCCGCAAAGGTCGTGGCCCACCAACATGACATGAGTTCGACCCTGATGAGCCCTATGATGATTATTTAGCACCTCACCGCGGAGCTACCCCGACTGAGAACGATTTTATTTGGCGTCTTCGTATTGATCTACCCTCCTTCAACAGTCACCTGGATCTGAAGGCTTTTAGCGACTGGCTCATGGACATGGACAATTTCTTCGATTGGTATGAGATGAGCGATTAGCGGCGAGTCTGGTTCGCCAAAATAAAGTTGTTGGGACAGGCGAAGATGTTTTGGACTAGCGTGGAGAGATCTTTAGAGAGAGATGGATCCTATCACCCGATAAGCCGAGATGAAGTAGCGGTGGAAGGACAAATACCTTCCGACATCGTATCAGGATCAACTCCTCGACCAATTCTACGCACTGCAGCAAGGAACATTTTTCGTTGCTAATTACATGACACAATCAATGAGTTGGTAGTGAGGAGTGATATCCAAGAGGAGCCTATTGCGACCGCTTCTAGATTTAGAGCTGGACTTAAGGCTGACATTCAGAGAGAGCTTATTCCTCGCAGCGTAGAGACAGTCGAGCAGGTGTTCCAGATCACACTTGAGTATGAGAACATCTGCGCCTTGCAGGTCTGAGATAGGCTACACATCGACCTGATGCCCATACATTTGGGTGGCCCGTCTAGGCCACGACCGCCTCCCTTGCCCCTCACCGCATCCCAACGGATGTTAAGGGCAAAGCTATTGTCCCAGGAGGCCCAGACCTGGGCTCGACCAGTGTCATCGGTGTTCGGGCAGAGGACACATAGCCGCTCAGTGTCCCACTTGAATCTGTTGATTTTGGACGAGGGCGAGACTAGTACTGAGGTAGATGATGCAGTAGTGGAGGATATCACTGCCGAGGTTGAGGAAGGTTGGGAGAGCGACGCTGAGAGATCGCTAAAGTTGGGAGTCATCTGACGCCTCCTTCACACACCTCGTGCCGAGGACTTGCGCCACACCACGATATTTTAAGGGTGCTGTTATAAGCAAACCCTATATCGCTTCTAGCAATCCAAAAAATATTTAAAATATTAATATTTATATTATTTGAAATGGCTTCTAGCAAACCCTACTTCCCCTCGCGCTTTTTCGAACTGCGTGTTGTACGTGTATTTTTAAGAGAAGTGTTCAACACGAAAGTTGTAGATTTCGACGAGAAATCTACACGAAAGTTGTAGATTTCGACGAGAAATCTACAACTTTCATGTTGAACACTTTTAAATTTGAACCTGTTTAGGCCCCCGATTTTCCCCCCAAAAAATGTCACGCCGAACCCGGGCGTCCGTACATATGTTCGGCGTGACTTTTTTCGGGGGTCAAATGAGGGGGTCTAAACTGCTTCAAATCAAAAAGTGTTCAACATGAAAGTTGTAGATCTCGTCGAGATCTACAACTTTCATGTTTAACACTTCTCATGAAAATGCACGTATAAGACCCAGTTTAAATTTTTTTTGAGTGGTTTGGTAGTAACCAATTGGTTTTCAAATAACCATTTTCAAATTTTAAGGTTTGCTAGTAGTAATGGTTTGCTAACAGCGAAAATGGATTTGCTAATAACATCACCCTATTTTAAATGTACTTTCAGAGTGCAAGTGGCCCCTGCAAACTCACCATCAATAGTGGCAACATCCCTGAATGTTGTGGCAAAGAGGGGATTAGAGAGGATGCAGTTGCCCTCCGAGCCTCATTCGCATCCCTATTGTGTCCTCTGGTTGGACAAGTTGGCCATTCAGGTCACACATAGATGTCTTGTTCCGATCCGCCTAGCGTCCATAGAGGATAAGGTTTGGTGCGACGTCATCCCGATGGACGTAGCACATGTTTTTCTAGGACGGCCCTGATTATACGATCGTGATGCCACGTGTTATGGCCGCTCCAACACGCGTGTATTCTTCGACAAGGGGCGGAAGATCACCCTTACCCCGACCCAGCCCTGGATTCCCCAAGGGCCAGGTCGACTCATCCATTAGTGCTGGCTCTACTAGGCCTCTACACATTCCGAGGAGAGATGATTTTCTGAGGGAGAGCTTAGATTCAGGAGTTATGCCTGTGGTGACATGCACTATGACCTTCGACGCCACCAGACCTGGAGAGTGTGAATCTGGATTCCAGACATTCGATGCCTACTGAACGAGTATTCTGACATTATGCCTGAGGAGCTCCCTGATAAGCTTCCTCTGTTGAGAGATATCCAACACGCTATCGATTTAGTCTCGGGGAATCTTTGTCCAATTTGCCCCACTATCGCATGAACCCGACGGAGCATGCCGAGCTGAAGCGGCAGGTCGGCGATTTTCTTCGGAAGAACTTCATTCGGGAGAGCTTGAGCTCATGTGCCGTCCCTGCTCTTCTTACCCCGAAGAGGGATCAGGGAGTTAACGCATGTGTGTTGACAACCGTGTCATCAATAAGATTGCAGTGAAGTATCGTTTCTCCATTCCCCCCTCGACGATTTCCTCGACGTGATTGCTGGTGCCCAGATCTTCTCGAAAATCGACTTGCGGAGCGGGTACCATCAGATTAGGGTGAGAGAAAGGAACGAGTGGAAGACGACCTTCAAAACGAACGATGGACTTTATGAGTGGTTGGTTATACCGTTCGCGTTCGGGCCGTCAAACGCGCCGAGTGCATTTATGAGAGTGATGACATAAATGCTTCGACCCTACATGGGCAAATTCCTAGTAGTCTACTTTGATGATATACTGATCTACAGTCGGGACCGCGCTGAGCACTTGCACCACATTCGTTTGGTATTTGATCTCGTACAGGAGGAACATTTGTATGTCAACCTGAAGAGTACTCGTTCTCGACTACATCAGTGCATTTCTTTGACTATATTGTCTCTGCGTTCGACATCTCGGTTGACCTTTACAAGGTCAAGTCTATCCATGAGTGGCCCGTTTCGTTTAGCATCCATGAGGCCTGGAGCTTCCACGAATTTGCCACCTTCTACAAGAGATTTGTCCGAGGGTTTAGCGTTGTCATAGCCCCCCCTTACGAGCTACCTCCGTGATGGAGATTTTGTCTGGACGACAATGACCACCAGAGCATTTGAGGAGATTAAGGAGAGGTTGTCATCTGCTTCTTTTTTACGCCTTCCGAATTTTTCTAAGGCATTCGAGGTAGTGTGCGACACGTATGGAGTGGCATCGGGGGGGGGGGGGGGGTACTTAGGCTCCGTTTGGCATGGTGGAGGCGACTGAAGAAGCAGTTGTGGAATAATCAGCTGTATTGCAGAGTGGTGGTAGAATTTGTGAACCTGTTTGGAAGAATAGCGTTTGGAGTGCTCTATGACCTAGGAAAAAAATCGATCAATGCATTCCAACGGGAGATTTGTGCATTCCAGCGGGAGATCTGTGCATGAAGGAGGAGCGAAATAGAGACGGGGGCCAAGGGGATGGCGGAGGGAAAGCTGCGGCATATCGAAAGAAGATAGAGCACCAGCGTGCGTCAAAATAGAGGGCCAACAACATTTTTGGCGACGGGGCGGAGGGGATGGCGGAGGGAGGTCACGGGAAGGAGTTCTCGCTGCTGCTTGCGTCGAGCAGGGGGCTGCGATGCTTGCGAAATGGAGACACCGGGAAGGGGTTCTCGCTGCGCTGCTGCTTGCGTCGAGCAGGGACCACCGGTCGAGCCGCGGGGAGACACGAAGGGAAGGAGGCCCTGTTCACGCATGAATCACATCCTGCGATTTGGAGTCGTGAACATTTTTCACGACTCAAATCGAGGGAATTTCGCGATTTTGGGCGGGGGTGGTTTGCACCGCTAGCCTTGAAAATTATGTTTGGTGCGGTGGGGTGATAATCAACTGCGTGCACCTTCCAAAACGCCGCGCCAAACAAAGCCTTAGCCAGTAGGGTCATCCAGTTGCTTACTTCAGTGAGAAACTGAATGGCGCCCGACAAAAGTTCTCCAATTTTGACAGAGAGTTTTACGCCGTTGTACATGCACTCCGCCATTGGCGCCATTATCTCCTACACATGGAGTTTGTCATGTACTCTGACCACCAGACCCTGCGATATCTCTATTCGCAGAAGAAATTAGGCCACCGCCATGCGAAATGGGTGGAGGTCATGCAAGAGTATCGTTACGTTCTCAAACACCGAGTTGGTGTTAGAGAACAAGCCGGCTGACGCGTTGAGTCGTCGGGTCACTATTCGCCATACCATGAGTGCGCATGTGAAAGGGTTTGTGCGTATTAAGCATGATAACCCGAGTGCCCTGACTTTGGAGATTTTTACACCGCCTTGACGAGGGATCCTCCTGAGCCCCATGAGGATTTTGTGATTTCAGATGACTATCTATTCTTAGTTTCTCGCCTCTGTGTGCCACAGACTTCCCTCTGAGGCTTCCTTACCTAAGAATTGCACGCGGGCGGGCTGCGGGGCACTTCAGGCGGGACAAGAAGGTTGCGTTGATTGCGGACCGCTTTTTCTGGCCTAGTCTGACGAAGGACGTTTCTCGGGTCGTTTGTCATTGTCGCGCATGCTAGACGACGAAGGGATCACTGACAGTCTATGGGTCTATACACTCCGTTACCTATTCTGCATATATCGTGGGTAGATATTAGTATGGTTTTTTTACTCGGGCTTCCACGCACGTTGTGAAAGTTCGACTCTATTTTCGTCGTTGTAGACCGCTTTTCGAAGATGACCCACTTTATCCTATGTCGTAGTACCTTCGATGCATCCCATACGGCTGCTCTGTGTTATGGAGCTACCACCGACCACGATGAGGTCATCAGACCCACACTGGGGGCTCGTATACCGCCGACACGGAATAGAGGAAGCGAGCACGTCAGAGGACACCATGGAATGAAGATTTCGCCATATCTACTTTTGGTCTCTTTATTCGCATTTTTTATTTCAATGTTATGTTGGTCTTTTTATTTGAACCCACATGTGTAAGCCCAAGTTGGGGCATGCTACTTTTGATGCTTTTTGGTGACCCTCTTTATATTTCCGGGTGGGGGTGGCTTGAGAGGCAAGCAAAGAAGAAATCTTTTTCCTCATCTCCTTTTCTCTCTCTAGCATCTCACCTCTTTCTCCTTCTCTTTCTTATTCCCCTTTCTCTAACCCTAGCCGCCCCAAGCTAGAGGGAACCCCGCAGGACCGCCGGCTCACCCGATCTCCGTCAGCGACCCGTAACATATTGGTATCAGAGGCCTTCGTCCCCTCCGACCGCCGATCGCTACCGCCAGCGCGGAATTGGCCGCCCGCCCGTTTCCGAGCAGGGCGCCCCGTCTCGCCGAACCCGCCAGCCTCGGCCTCCTGCCGACCCCCTTACTCCGCCGATGGCAGATCATGAACAGTTTCAGCAACTCCTCGACTGGC
The DNA here is from genome assembly GCA_039513925.1 of Platanthera zijinensis. NCBI lineage: Eukaryota > Viridiplantae > Streptophyta > Magnoliopsida > Asparagales > Orchidaceae > Platanthera > Platanthera zijinensis. The sequence goes on along the minus strand of CM077084.1, from coordinate 65,729,320 downwards.
TCGACCACATGGATACTCATTTTGGGGATTTTGACAACCGCATCAGCCAACTTTCCGCCGGCGTTGCGACGCTGGGACGCCGACGAGCCAGCACTCCGCATCGGAGAACGACTACCACGATAGTTATTCCGGTCACCGTGCCGAGGGCTCGGTCGCGCCCCGCTACACCCGGCTAGACTTTCCGGTGTTTGACGGACATGATGATCCTCTCTCCTGGCTCCATAAGTGTGAAATCTTCTTCTCCAACCAACGTACCACTGACGACGATCGACTGAGCCTCGCGTCGTAACATCTTAACGACGCCGCTTAGCTATGGTTCTCACAACTCCAACGCGAGCGTCCCTACTTCCAGTGGGACGAGTTCAAGATGGCTTGCACGTTGCGTTTCGGGACATCATACTGGGCCAACCCCCTCGGCGACCTCATCACGCTCCGCCAAACGGGACCATTGGAGACTTACCTGGACCGTTTTCAACAAATGCTCGCCTGCGCCCCAACCGTTCAAATCGATCAATAGGTCTTGTTTTCACGACAGGGCTCCATGGACAGCTTCACCTCGACGTTGAATTTCAAGACCCTCCCGACCTCACTACAACCATGAGTATCGCTCGGACGTGCGAACGCCGCATCCTCCTCGACCGACCCAATTTTTACCGTCGGGACCAAGGGGGGACCCGTCCGCTCTACCCCTTTTTCTTCCGCATCCACAACGCCACCACCGCGGCAGCCCGACAAACCCACAACGCCCTTTCACCGTCGTCTTTCCAATGCGGAGATGGCCGACCGCAGAGCAAAAGGCCTTTTTTTCAACTGCGAAGAGCAATTCGGTCCCAACCACCGTTGCAAGCGCCTCCTTATCATTGAGGTGGATGACCTCAGACGACGAAGGCGACCACCCGGATACAGAGGTGCCAAAAATCTCCGTCCATGCTATTTCCGCCCCCCGGGAGGCCAAATGCTCTAGCTTCTCGTCACCCTCGCTGGCGCGTCACTCGTTGCCCTACTGGACTCAGGCAGCATGCATAACTTCATTCGCCATACCACGACCGCACATCTCCGAGTTCCCCTTACAACTCGCCGTCAACTGCAAGTCTCGGTGGCAAGTGGACATAGCATGACGTGCCCGGGACTGTGTCGTCGAGTTCCCATCACCATCCACATATATCCTTTTGAGGTGGATCTAGAAGGCTTTGATCTTGTGTTAGGAGTGCGTTGGCTCCGCACTCTAGGACCCATTACTTGGGACTTCAACAACCTAACGATGCAGTGGCACGACGGGCCCCGTCGAGTGGAGTGGCCGTGCATCTCCCCACCGGGCTGCCCACAATCTTTCCTCCTCCAGGGCCCGCCCAAGGCGACCAACCCCTCTAACGATCTCCACGTCCTTCTACAACAATTTGGCGACACCTTCACCGTGCCGACAACATTGCCGCCACGCCGTTCCCAAGATCATCGAATATGTCTCATTCCGGGCGCCTTAGTTATTAAAGGCGCAAGGCGCACCAAGACGCAAAGAGGTCTTGGAGCCAAGGCGCAAGGCTCAAGGCGCGGGCCATCTCCACAATCACAACGCGATCTCCGAGCGTTTTTGGGACTCACGAGCTACTACCGCAGGTTTATTCGCGGATATAGCTCTATAACAGAACCTCTTCTGACCCTCCTGCGACGCACAACCTTTACATGGAACGACGGCATGCAACAGGCTTTCTTGGCACTCCAAACAACTTTGGTGTCCGAGCTGGTCTTGCAACTTCCGGACTTCCGCGAACCATTTCTCATCGAATGCGACGCCTTAACCCAAGGATGCTGGGCGGTTTTACAACAACACGATCACCCGATTGCTTATTTCAGCTGCCGAACATCACTCCATCATCAAAAATTACCCGCCTACGAGCAGGAATTAATCGGCCTTGCCAAGGTCGTTCAACACTGGTGGCTGTACTTATGGGGTCGTTCCTTCGTGGTGCGGACAAATCACTACAGTTTGAAATATCTTGTTAAAAGTAGCGAACAAACGACTAGAAAACAAGCCGGAACTTTGAATAATTGAAATTTTATTATCCAAAAAGATATCATTTACAAAGGTATGGCCTCCCTTTTATAGAATGGAGGAGAGAGAGAAGAATACAAATTAACAATGTGGGACTAAAGCTATACAACAGATCTGGGCGGCTAGAATAAGAGACCGGAACAGGCCGCGCGGTTAGACAATGTTCTAACCGCTCGGCAACACCAGAACCAAGAGGGAGAGATGCGGTAGGAGACCGCTAGACCGGCCGGTTTCCAAGCCGCCAGAGATAAGCCGACCGACCGCCGGATACCATACGGCGACAGCCTGGAAATCAACCCGTCAACCTCAATCCGCCAGGCACAAACCGCCAGACCGCCCGGTCAACAACCCGCCAGGCTCAAACCGCCAGACCGCCCTGTCTCATACTTCGACACTCCCCCTCAAGCTGGAGCATAGATATCAATCATGCCCAGGTTGTCACAAATATGGAAGAAGGAAGTAGAAACCGGCTTGGTGAAGATATCAGCCAACTCTTTGTCGGAGGTGACGAACGGAGTGCAAATCTGTTTCTTCAAGACCTCTTCTCGGATGAAATGGCAGTCGACCTCTATATGTTTCGTTCTCTCATGGAAGACCGGATTTTTGGATATGCATATAGCGGCTTTGTTGTCACAAAACATAGGCAGAGGATAGTTGTAGACCTCTCCTAGGTCAAGCATGAGAGCCTGCAACCATTTTAACTCACACGTGGTTGACGCCATACTCCGGTATTCGGCTTCTGCACTGGACCTTGAGACAACAGACTGCTTCTTGCTCTTCCAGCTCACAAGATTACCTCCAACAAATGTGCAGAAACCCGATGTAGATTTACGGTCACCTTTATCATCCGCATAGCTTGAGTCTGAGTAGGCTTCAATTCTCAGATGACCATGCTTCTGAAAGAGTAGCCCTTTCCCTGGTGCTGCTTTGACATACTCTAGTATCTTCAAGGCAGACTGAAGATGACATTCCCTGGGAGCTTGCATGAACTGACTGACCTTGCCTACAGCATAGGCAATGTCGGGTCTGGTCACCGTGAGATAAATGAGTTTGCCCACCAGACGTCTGTACCTCGTAGCATCGGATATAAGCGGTGAGTCATCTGTCCATGTTTTGTCTTCTCCAGTGGCCATGGGATACCGGGCCGGTTTGGCCCCGGTCAATCCTGCCTCTTGTAGAAGATCAAGCGCATACTTCCGTTGGGAGAGAACCAACGAGTCGGGCTTCCGAGAGATTTCTATCCCCAAAAAATATTTCGGGGAGCCCATATCCTTCGTGACAAGGTGTTGACGGAGGTGTTTCTTTGTCAAGTCCACCCCAGCCTGGTCATTGCCGGTAAGAAGGATATCATCCACATATACTGCCAAAACCACAAGGCCAGATGCGGTTTTGCGAATAAACAATGAGTGATCGGCGGAACTTCTTGCAAAGCCAATTGCAGCCACAATGCCACTAAACTTGTCAAACCACGCCCGAGGGCTCTGCTTTAGGCCGTAGATGGCCTTCTTCAACTGGCATACTCGTGTCTCCCCCTGAGCAACATACCCTGGAGGTTGCTCCATATAGACGTCCTCCTGAAGATCCCCATACAGAAAGGCATTCTTGACGTCAAGTTGAGAAATGTCCCACTCCCTGTTGACGGCCACAGAAAGAAGAACCCGGATGGTGCTGAGGCGAGCAACCGGAGAGAAAGTGTCAAAATAGTCAACTCCATAAGTCTGAGTAAAGCCTTTGGCCACCAGGCGGGCCTTGTAACGATCCACAGTGCCGTCCGGGCGAAACTTCACAACGAACACCCAGCGGCAGCCAACCACATCAGTACCGATCGGTGGAGGAACAAGGTTCCAGGTACCTCTTTCAGTAAGAGTGGCAATTTCCTCATCCATGGCAGATTTCCAATGAGGAATAACAAGAGCCTCCTGGTAAGTGCGGGGAGTGGTAGTAGCCGAGATGGCCAAAGCAAAGCACCTGCGAGAGGGAGTAAGCCGATCATAGGAAACAACAGCCGCAAGCGGGTGTTGGGTACACGCCCGCACCCCTTTGCGAAGGGCAATGGGACGATCCAGGTCGTCTTGTGCCTCAGGGACCGGAGCATCCGTGGCAGAGAAGGCTGGCCCGGGACTAGAGAGAGACGGCTGCGGAGACGAAGGAGGGGAGATAATAGGGAGAGGAGGAGACGGAGGAGGAGACGACATAGGAGGGGAGACGTCGACTTGTGTGGAAGGCTCACAGAGAGATGGTAGAGAGTCAGAGACAGCAGGAGGAGGTGAAGATGGGAAAGAAAAGTAGGAAGCATTTTCAAAGAAGGTGACGTCTGCGGAAACAAACTGTTTGCGCAGAACAGGATCAAAGCAACAGTAGCCTTTTTGAGTTGTCGAGTAACCCAAAAAGACATATTTGGTGGAGCGGGGGGAAATCTTGTCGCGAGTAGCAGACGGAGCATGCACGAAGGCCGTACACCCAAAGATACGGAGAGGAAGAGGAAATGGTTCCTTGGTTGGGTAGAGAACGGAGAAGGGGGTCTTGCCGTGAAGAACAGAAGAGGGAATGCGATTGATGAGATAGCAGGCAAGGAGAACAGCATAGCCCCAATAGGAGCGAGGCACCTGCATCTGTGTCATCAGAGTGCGAGCGATATCGAGGAGATGGCGATTTTTACGTTCCGCCACCCCATTTTGCTGGGAGGTGTAAACACAGCTGGTCTGATGAATAAGACCATGTTGCATACAAAAAGATGAAAACTCATGACTGAGATATTCCTTAGCATTATCAGAGCGCAATACTTTAATAGAAATAGCAAACTGAGTTTTAATCATATTATAAAAAGATTGCCATACAGATAAGAGTTCAGAGCGATCTTTTAATAGATACACCCAGGTACATCTGGAGAAATCATCAATAAAAGTTACAAAGTAAAAACTACCCCGACCAACGGTGGGAGTAGGAGCAGGACCCCAGATATCAGAATGAATGAGATCAAAAGGGCGGGAGGAACCACGGCCTTGCTTCTGCGGGAAGGAGGAACGGTGATGCTTGCCAAGCTGACACGCATCGCAGTTGAGCGGAGGACTGGGTTGAGGTAAGTGGGGAAGAAGCTGATGCAGAATCCGAGGAGGAGGATGTCCAAGGCGAAGATGCCATTGAAGCAGATCAGTAGACGAGGAAGAGAAGGCGGACAGAGCGGAAACATTGTCGAGGAAGTAGAGGCCGCCGCTCTCAGTCCCAGTAGCAATCGTCCGTTGGGTTCTCGGGTCCTGAAAACAACAAGAAGTAGGAGTGAATAAGACAGAGCACTGAAGTTGCTTGCATAAAGTAGTAACGGAGAGTAAATTGCAAGGGAACTTCGGGACATAGAGAGTGTCCGCTAAGCGAAGCGAGGGAGTGACTTGAACCATGCCCGTTCCATGAACAGGGGAAGGCGAACCATCCGCAACGAGAACCGGGGGTAACCGAGCATGCGTCTCTAGGAGAGAGAAGCAGTGAGGGTTTCCGGTCATGTGATTTGTAGCACCAGAGTCAATGAGCCATTTACCTTGGGTAACGACGTGTGCACTACCTGAGGTGGTGGCCACAGAAGCAGACTGCCGAGAGGAGGCAGAGGTTGAGGAAGAAGTATCACCGGAGGGACGAAGATGAGGATGTTTTTGCCAGCAGCGGTCAACTGAGTGGCCGGTACGACCACAGTGAGAGCAGAGGAACCTGGACGGACCGCGCGTACCAGATTGGCTGCGACTACTATTGCCACCCCGCTGGACTTGGTGAGCATAGGAGTCCGGTGGAGGAGGGGAAGACAATAGAGGACGTTGGAGCAGTGAAGTAACCGCGGCGATGCGAGCTGCGGTGGCATCCAAGGTGGGAGACTCGGCTTCGCCCAAGATCTGCTGGCGGATCATATCAAAAGACTCAGGAAGCCGGAGAAGATAACAAACAACCAGGAGTTCCTGGAAGTGTTTGTGCTGTTCGGCCAAGTCCGCGGAGAAGGGGCGATTCTGGAGGATTTCGGCCCCAAGAGCCTGAACTTGCTGATAAGCCGCAGCAGGAGACATGGAAGGGCGAGCGAAGAGATCCGCGTAGAGAGTATAAATGCGGGATGTCTGGGCCCCCTTTGAGTAGAGAGCAGCAAGGTGAAGCCACGCGGTCTTGACCGTCTCATCATGGCGTATGACAGGAAGACATTCATCGGAGAGGCTGTTAGCCAACCACGTGCGGACAAGCGCATCACTGGCATCCCAGTCATCAAATTCAGCAGAGTCTGAGGGAGGAGGGTCATCGGTGAGGTGATGACGTTTGCGCTGAGAGCGGAGAAGAAAAGTGAAGGAGACGCTCCAATCCGGATAGTTGGAGCCAACAAGTTTAGAAACCGTGCCAAGGTTGCCAGAGGGTGTAGGAAGCGGCGCCGGAGTGGCGATAGGAGTGGTGGTGGTGGAGGTCTCAGAAAGGTCCATAGGAGATAACTGCGAGAGGCCGCGCGGTTAGAATATAAGCCGCGCGGATAGAAAGAAGACGAGCTGCGGCGGTCAGGATGTTCGACACCAGCGGCCAGAGAAGCCACGACCAAGCCGCAGGTCCAAGACGGGGAAGAGGTCGAACGGCTAGAAGATAGACCGCGCGAACGCAAACGGCGAATAAAGAAGCAGGTCGCGACGAACAAGGAGACAGGTCGCAGCGACAGAAGGGCAGGAGAAGGAGGACGCGCGGATAGGGCGCAAACAGCGAGAACAGGTCGCGAGAAGAAGGGGCAAGCCGCGCGGACAGGGCGCACAGAATCAGGAGGAGAAGATCGATCCCTCTGATACCATGTTAAAAGTAGCGAACAAACGACTAGAAAACAAGCCGGAACTTTGAATAATTGAAATTTTATTATCCAAAAAGATATCATTTACAAAGGTATGGCCTCCCTTTTATAGAATGGAGGAGAGAGAGAAGAATACAAATTAACAATGTGGGACTAAAGCTATACAACAGATCTGGGCGGCTAGAATAAGAGACCGGAACAGGCCGCGCGGTTAGACAATGTTCTAACCGCTCGGCAACACCAGAACCAAGAGGGAGAGATGCGGTAGGAGACCGCTAGACCGGCCGGTTTCCAAGCCGCCAGAGATAAGCCGACCGACCGCCGGATACCATACGGCGACAGCCTGGAAATCAACCCGTCAACCTCAATCCGCCAGGCACAAACCGCCAGACCGCCCGGTCAACAACCCGCCAGGCTCAAACCGCCAGACCGCCCTGTCTCATACTTCGACATATCTCTTAGAACAGCGCCTCACTACCGTGACACAATAACGATGGGTAAGCAAGCTTTTGGGGTTCGATTTCACCGTCAAATACAAGGCGAGAGCTTTGAATCGCGCCGCGGACGCACCGTCCCGCCGCCACTATCTGCGCTCTCTCCATACCGACCGCACCTTTGTTGGACGCGATCCGGAACGACATCCACAAATCTCCCCTTCTCTCACCGAACTTTTACAGCAGGTTCAGGATGGACTTCTTCCGGCCACCTGGACTACCCACCAAGGACTCATCCTCTATCGCGGCCGCGTCTATCTTCCGCCAGACTCGCCATGCATTCCCATCATTCTTAGGGATGTGCATGATCGGGATCACGAGGGGATCCATAAGACGCTCCACCGCGTCCGCGCGGAATTTTATTGGAAGGGACTACGTCGCGCCGTTCAGGACTTCATCGCCCGGTGCACTATTTGCCAACAACAGAAGGCGGCCAACCTCCTTCCCGCCGGCCTACTACATCCATTACAAGTACCAATGCAAATATGGGCGGATGTGTCCATGGATTTCGTGGAAGGGCTTCCGCGCAGTAAAGGGAAATTCGTCTTGATGGTAGTGGTGGACAGATTTTCTAAAGAAGCTCATTTTATTCCACTAGATCGACCCCTCGTCGCCGAACGAGTGGCACACCTCTTCTTCACCGAAATCTTCCGACTACATGGCTTACCAGAGAGCATCGTCTCCGATTGCGACAAGGTTTTCACTAGTCGCTTTTGGAAGGAGCTCTTCACATTAAGCGAGACAACTCTGGATTTTTCCTCGGCCTATCACCCCCAATCAGACGGTCAAACATAAGTCGTCAACCGGACCGTGGAAATGTACCTTCGTTGTTTAACAAGGGATCACCCCAAAGATTGGGTCACATGGCTCCCATGGATCGAGTACTGCTACAACACATTCTACCATTCGGCCCTCCAGACCACGCCGTTCAAGTTGATTTATGGGCGGGAACCGCCCAAGCTGCTTACCCACGAACAAGGCCGCGCCTCGTTAGCTCCGGTGGACCGGGAGCTCGTGGATCGTGACCAGCTGCTCGCCACGGCCCGCGACCATTTGTGCCGTGCCCGAAGGCAGCGTACTCGTACCAGATACGTATCGGGTACCGGTACGTACCCGATACTTGACGAATACACCTATGTGAACGCACTTGACTTAACACATCATTTTGCATATTGTGATAGAAGTCTGATTTTCTATTGTAAACAAAAGTTGGCTCTATGCGAGGAAGCGTTTGTACGTCCAATTAAGTTGTGTATCTATACCCACTATGTTTTTGGTACTGGTATGTTTCCATTACAAGTACGTATATTGAAACTGTTGATACGACACAAGTTATTAACAAAACGGCTAACTTGTCTCTAGACTAATCGAAGATTGAAGATGTTGATCTCCAATGAAGTTGATCTCCAACAATGAAGAAGAAGAAAAAGACTGATGAGTATGCTTAAGTTTAATTTTATCTCTTTTGGTTAAACATATAAGATGTTAAATTTTCTAATATGTACGAATGCTTGATATTTAAAAACTTCATGTTATGTTGCATTGATTTGTGGACTTGTACTTCAAGTTATGATTTATGTTTGATGTTTCGATGTTGTGAGAACTATCTATTACACTTGTGATATATATATATATATGTTATAACATATCATGTCGTACCCGTAGACAACTTACAATCGCGGCCACCGCGATGTGGCCTTCGCCGCCGACGAGTGGGTTCGGCTCAAACGCCGCCCTTACCGCCAACACACCTTGCGAACGACGGCAATGCCCAACAAACTGAGCCGCGTTTCTACGGGCCATTTCAGATTCTTCGGCGCATCACCGAGGTCGCCTATCAACTCCTCCTGCCCTCGGACGGGCGCATTCATGATGTATTTCACGTTTCATAGCTTAAACTTTTTAACGGTGAACCACCCAAGGCACCCATCGTGACCTTACCCTCTCAGCTTGAGGACAAGCTGTCTTTCGACGGGGAAGGTGATGTTACGGAGCTACCACCGACCACGGCGAGGTTATCGCACCCGCACTGGGGGCGCGTATACCGCCGATGTTGAATAGAGAAAACGAGCACGTCGGAGGACACCACAACATGAAGATTTTGCCCTATCTAGTTTTCATTTTTTTATTCGCACTTTTTATTTCAATGTTATGTTGGTCTTTTTATTTGAACCCACATGTGTAAGCTCAAGTGGGGGGCATGCTACTTTTGGTGCTTTTTGGTGACTATTTATATTTCCGGGTGGGGGTGGCTTGAGAGGCAAGCAAAGAAGAAATCTTTTTTCTCATCTCTTTTTCTCTCTCTAGCATCTCACCTCCTCCTTCTCTTTCTCATTCCCCTTTCTCTAACCCTACCTGCCCCAAGCAGGAGGGAACTCCGCAGGATCGCCGGCTCACCCGATCTTAGTCGGCGACCCGTAACACTCTGTTCTTCGGAGAGGTACTCAAATATCATAGGTTGCCTACTTCCATCATCTATGATCGCGACGTCCGCTTTATGAGTTACTTCTGGAAGAAGATCGGTACGACACTGAAGTTTTCCACCACCGACCACCCACGAACGAATGGGAAGACGAAAGTCGTCAACCATAGTCTTGGGTCCCTTCTGCATCGTCTCGTTAAGGATAATCCGTCCACTTGGGATTCCGTCCTGCCTGTTGCGGAGTTTGCATACAATAGTTCGGTCAATAGGACCACAAGTCTGAGTCCATTTCATTTCATACTAGGTTACGAGCCTAGGAAACCTGTCGACCTGATTAGCGTCCCATTAGATGCCCGACCTAGCGAGTCCGCCGAGTCTTTCATTCAGAACATACATGCACTTCATGAGACAGTTCGGAGAAAAATCGTAGCTAGTAATGAAATTTATAAGGCTCAGGCAGATCTGCACAGGAGGGAGCCAGTTTTTGATGTTGGAGAGCAAGTTGTGATCCCCTCTTCTTTCCCCGATCTCGTCTGGCCTCATACAACCCTAGCGCCACCCTCATCCTCTTCTCTAACCCCGTCGAGCCTTCTTACAGCCCACCCCTCCTCCCACACCCTTGTTCCAGTCAATCCCACCCCGACGACCCATCCTACAACCAACCCCTCCTTCGTCGACCCTATTCTAGCCCTCCCCATTGCTGTAATCCCCAAACCATCCTTGTCCTGACACTGCAGCCCACTTGTGGAGCCACCCGTCGTCCGTTGACCCACATTGCCGCTATCGATTCTCTTTTTCCAAATCACGCTGCCACATGCATGAGCAAGTCTTGGTATGAATGTCATTTATTTCTCTTTATGTTGAATGCTTGAAGTTGGACTATTGTTGTGGAATTTAAAATTTTCACATGCGCTTTGGTTTCACTGATCGTTGTTTGATTTGCGGAATCCATTCAATGCATGCTTGATTGATATTCGTGCCTCACTTCAGTGGTAGTTTGTAAACCAAACTTTGACCGATTTAGCTTGTTTTTTGATTGTGCGATTGTCTTATAGTAAATTTTATTCCCACTGTTTGGATCTTAATCTGGACTGGTTGCACCTTCATCTCATTCACACTGCATTTAGGTTGCATCATAGTCGTTGAGTTATTATCAGCGGCCTTACCTTCTCCAGCAAACCCCCACGTTTTCTTCTCCCCCACACTATTCTTTGTCCCTTTAGTGGAGCCCTAGTAACCCGCAAATCGCCATTTCCACTATTCCTTTCCTCCAGAGGTAACGAACCCCAGCCGCAAACAGCATCCGCATCCTTGTTCTTCCCCACAATATTTCTTCATTCCGCCTCAATCTCTGTCGTGAACCCACCAGTCGTTGCCGCCACTCCCCGCAAGCCACTCCATTGTTCTTCTTCCTTAGCGAGAAGCCGCCTATTTCTATTCCCGCCCTCTTCCTTCCGCCGCTCGGCTGTCAACTGCCCCACTTTGCCCCTTGTTGTGGATCCTCCGGCAAGCCCTTCACAGTCATTTCCCTAACATCCAACAACCGGGTTCAACCTCCTCAAAAGAACCGTCCACCTTCATTTGACCACCGCCAGACTTTCTTTGCTGAACCCCTCAAAAGAACCGTCCACCTTCATTTGACCACCGCCAGACTTTCTTTGCTATGTAAGTCTTATTGTTTGGTGTTTTTTTATTTTCATTATTATAAATTGGAGATTACCTTATATTTGCTTGGGAACTTCATTTGTCTAAAGTAATTGTTTGCAATTTCTTGTTTTACTATTAAGCACAATTGTGGAGGTTTGTAGTTGACAGCACTACGTGCAGAAGCCGAACATTATTTTGCTTGCTCACTTGAAATTCAAGCTTACCTTGTGATTAATTTGCCGAGCTTATAGAAAATATAACTGCTAAATTTTATATCCGGGTTGAAATGAAATTGCACATGCATCATTTTAGTTAGAGTCGTCGAGTCCGTCTTGTTTTTTCACTTAGGATTACATTAGTGTCAACGCATCTTGTTACATGACCTACTATGCTTCAGTCCATTTCTCATGGATAGGAGAATTATGCTCTTATTAAGGGCCTCCAGAAAATGTTCCGTATGTGAGTTAAGTGCAGCACGTGAAAATATAAAATAACTGCAAAAATTAATGAAGCAAATAGTATATGGAATCTTAACTAGGTCTTGATGACTAGGTTTTTAAAAAATTTTATCCCTTACATTTTATAATTAAATTTAGAACTTTCTCTTTTCAAAACTTGTCATTTAATTGCGTTTCCAGTTACTTCTTTTCTTACTATTGTTTTTTAATGGCCTCTTGCAGCAAAAGCCCTTGAATTATTTCTTCAAGACCTCTGCGACTGGTCATATGAAGTAACTCTTCAAAGGGGAGCAAAGACATTAAATTCTTTGCACCTGTAAGTACACTTTTCTAGTTCTTCTGGTGTTACATTTACTATTGTTACTCGATGGAAATTAAGAAGAAAATATTCATCTATGGAATTATGTTTTTTGGAACATTTCTGTTTGTTTAAGCTTAATATCTGATGTAGGGGTAGGCTACGGGTGCACAAAACCTACAACGCTAGGTGATAGTGCAATGGTGACACGCTAATCCAACTCTACATGCAATGTAATGATCGATATTTGACGAATAAATGGAAGCAATGCAAATTTCAGCACCACACATATATTAAAATAGAAAGCAAATATTTATTTTGGCAATAATATAGCGTCTTTCCTCCGCTCGGAGGGCCAAAGCGAAGCGCGCGGCGAATGTCTCCTTCTGCAAGTTATTAGGGCACCAAAACAAATCTCCACAAACAAGAATCACAACAAAATATGATAAATCACTAAATGAAAATGTTGAATCAAATAGTACAATACTACAAAAGTTCACAAAGTAGAGGGCTGAGCCGAGACACTGAAGATTTGGAGGGCTGGATGTGTAGGTCGGCGATCAGAGATGGAACCTGTGGCGAGGCGACAGTGACTGTCCTCGGCAGAAAAACGGTGAAAACGGGCAATAAAACAGTGGATCCGACCGCATATAAGTAGATCAGGGCCGGGGGAGGGTAGATCCGATGTGTAAGAGCGGATCCGGGCCAAAATGGAAAGTGCGAGAGATGGAAATAACGGATTGGGGCCGAAATTCCAAGATTTGAATTGATCTTGTGAATTTGGACTAGAGGAAGGTGGATCCACGTGAAAGGAATTTAAGGAGTGGCCGGCTAGAGTTTTGGATGGTTTCTGGGCGGTGGGGAGGAGGGTAGGGTGGTCTGCTGGATGGGGGGCTGCAAGGGGTTGGTCGGCTTGAAGGGGGGAAGGGGTGGCTGCGGGCTGGAGGTTGGGGGGAGGCCGACGGTGGGGTTGTTAGGGGCCGACGGCGGTAGTCCAGGGACATCAGGCCGGTCGGTTGTGGGGGTGGGGGGGTGGGTGGGGCAGCCGACGACTGGGTAAGTGGGGGAAAATGGGTGGAAAACGAAGGTGGGGGTATGTATTACCTTGGGGAGGAATTTGGAGGCCTAGGAGTCATCACCTAGGGTTCCACGACGTCGGCACCGGGGAGGGATCGCGGGATTCCGGGATTCAATGTCTCCAAAATCTGCAATCGTTCAATTCAGCTCTCAAGACTCCTATTTATACGAAAAGAAAAGGTAGGGCTTCCCCATCAACGACTATGATTAGCCGGTGGGTTCGGCCCTTAAAATACATCAATAATAAATAGGAAAATATAAACTAATATAGTATTTTGACTCGCGGCGACGTCCCGGACGCAACCGCGGAGTCCGATCGGCGATCCGATCAAGTCTTCCTGCGCGAATAAATGAACGTGGGTCCCGTCTTGCGACGAACCCCTCCAGGTGCATGATTCGATGGATTCCCATCAATATCTCCGGTGACCATTGTTCAAAAATGTATTTTTCATATTTTAGATGTTTGATAAATAACCAACTGATACCTTATTTAATAAAAATTCTATTTCTGTTTTTCAACTATTTTTGTCAAATACCAAAAAAATGAAAATAGTTTTTTTCAAAATTGCCACCAAAGATTAAACTAAAGTTATTAAACTAAAACAAACGTATCAAAATATATTTTGGTGTGTTTAATTATTATTTTTTAATTTACTATTTCCATTTATGTATCCTTGAATGCAATTAGATGTTTGGGTGCAAAAAATACGGGTTAGAAACTAATATTGTTGGTTTTGGATTTTAATTTATCTTCGTTTTCCGATATTTTGAAGGTCTTAGGCTTGGGCAGTGGTTTTGGAGGGTTACCGGATGGGATCTAAACTCTAAAGGAACTGAAGGGTTCACGGGTAACAGTAACACATCGAGCGGGATTGTAAGGGTCACTGGAAGAGTGGAAGGATCAGGCAGAGGCTAGGGAAGAAAGAAGTGACTGGGAGTGGCTCGGATGGTTCGGTGAGGCGTGGAAGTGGCCGGAAACAGATAGGGGAATGATTGAAAATATTTTGGTTTCTGATCGGAGTATGAGGTGAGGAGATAATGGACTGTGGTTGGAAACGAAATCGGCAACGACAGATCTTGTGACGATTGGTTCTGACGAAGGAGTTGTCTAAACCAACAATGTAGGGTTGCGTGGCAGGCCTGATTGTGTCGAAACCAGAGAAGTTTTGTATGTCTGAGTAATTTCCCAGATGTCGTGAACAAGGGGGTGTATAGGCCTTCTGTAGAGGTATGATTTTAGGGTTTGATTAATTATTGAGCCTAATGGGAGAACTAATTCCAGTTAATGTTGATAGATGTGCGAACAGAAAACAAGAGACCGAAAAATGGAGTAACAAAACTTTTATTTTCCAAAAAGATATCTATTACAAAGGTATGACCTCCCTTTTATAGAATGAAGGAGAGAAGAGAGATTACAAATAAGCAATGTGAGACTAATAATTACAAGAACATGAAACTATACAAGCCGCATAAGCCGCACAAGCCGCACGGTTAGACTAACCGCACGACCACTACAATGTGGGAGACAGGCGGCCAATATCCCCAAGCCACCATAGATGAGCCGCCAGACCGCCCGGTCTCCAACCCGGCTACCAAACTACTGGGACAAGCCGCCAGACCGCCAGACTGCCAGACCGCCCGGTCTCAACCCGACAGACCGCTCGGTCTCAACACTCCCCCTCAAGCTAGAGCATAGATATCAATCATGCCCAGCTTGTCGCAAATGTGAAACAAAGAAGCAGACTCTGGCTTGGTGAAGACATCTGCCAACTCGTTGTCAAAAGTGACGAACGGAGTACAAATCTGTTTCTTCAAAATCTCTTCTCGAATAAAGTGACAGTCGACCTCTATGTGTTTTGTTCTCTCATGAAAGATCAGATTTTTTGAGATGTATATAACAGCCTTGTTGTCGCAGAACATAGGAAGATGATAATTGTAGACCTCTCCTAGGTCAAGCATGAGAGCCCGTAATCACTTTAACTCACATGTGGTCGATGCCATACTACGATATTCCGCCTTTGCACTAGACCTGGAGACCACAGACTGTTTCTTGCTCTTCCAGCTCACAAGATTTCCTCCAACAAATATGTAAAAACTCGATGTTGACTTGCGGTCTCCTTTATCATCAGCATAGCTCGAATCTGAGTACGCTTCAACCCTCAAGTGACCATTCTTCTGAAAAAGCAATCTTTTCCCTGGAGCTGCTTTAACATACTCCAATATCCTCATGGCAGACTTTAGAGGACACTCCCTAGGAGCTTGCATGAATTGGCTAACCTTGCCTACAACATAGGAGATGTCGGGTCTGGTCACTGTGAGATAAATGAGTTTGCCCACCAGATGCCGGTACCTCGAAGAATCGGATAGAGGAGGCGAGTCATCTGTCCAAGTTTTGTCTTCCCCAATAGCCATGGGACATCTGGCAGGTTTAGCACCAGTCAACCCTGCCTCTTTTAGCAAATCAAGAGCATACTTCCGTTGGGAGAGAACTAAAGAGTTGGGTTTCCGAGAAATTTCAATCCCCAGAAAGTATTTGGGAGAGCCCATATCCTTAGCGACCAGGTGTTGCCGGAGGTGTTTCTTTGTCAAAGCTACCCCGGCCTGGTCATCGCCAGTCAGAAGAATATCATCCACATATACAACAAGAACCACCATACCAGAGGAGGTTTTGCGAATGAATAAGGAGTGATCGACTGAACTTCGTGCAAAACCAATGACCGCAACAATGCCGCTGAACTTGTCAAACCAAGCCCGAGGGCTTTGCTTTAGGCCATAGATGACCTTCTTCAGATGACATACTCGTGTCTCCCCCTGAGCAACATACCCAGGAGGTTGCTCCATGTATACGTCTTCCTGAAGATCACCATAGAGGAAGGCATTCTTGACATCCAGCTGGGAAATGGGCCAATCCCTGTACACAGCCACAGAGAGAAGAACCCGAATGGTGCTGAGACGAGCAACTTGAGAGAATGTGTCGAAGTAATCAACCTCATAAGTCTGAGTGAAGCCTTTGGCGACTAAGCGGGCTTTGTATCGATCCACACTGCCGTCCGGACGGAACTTCACAACGAATACCCATCGACAACCAACCACATCAGTGCCCAAAGGGGGAGGAACAAGGGTCCATGTACCCCTTTCAGTGAGGGTAGCAATTTCCTCATCCATGGAGGTCTTCCAATGAGGAATAGTAAGAGCTTCCTGGTAGGTGCGGAGAGTGGAAGTGACAGAGATAGCCAAGACAAACGTCCTGCGAGAAGGAGTTAGACGATCATATGAAACAACAACAGCTAGCGGGTGTTGAGAACACGTCCGCACCCCTTTGCGAAGAGCAATGAGAATATCCAGGTCTGCGAGTTCCTCAGTGTCCGGGGCATCCGTGGCGGAGAGAGCTGGCCTGGGAGTAGAGAGAGACGACCGCGAAGAAGAGGGAGATAATGCGGTAGGTGGACACGGTGGAGGAGATGGTGGAGAGGGAGGAGGCAGAGGAGTCTCGGTAGGTGTAGCGGGAGCAGAAGGGGTGGTAGGAGAAGGAGGAATATCAAGAGAGGAAGAGGAGTCAGGAGAGAAGTAGGACGCATTTTCAAAGAAGGTGACGTTCGCAGAGACAAACTGCTTGCGGGCAACCGGGGTCAAAGCAACAATAGTCTTTCTGAGTGGTAGAGTATCCCGGAAAGACACACTTGGTGGCCCGTGGTGAGAGTTTGTCACGAGTGGCAGAAGGAGAGTGCACAAAGGCTGTGCACCCAAAGACACAGAGAGGGAGAGGAAACAGATCCTTCCCTGGATAGAGAATGAAGAAGGGCGTTTTGCTGTGGAGAACGGTGGAAGGAATGCGATTGATAAGATAGCAGGAGATGAGAACAACATAGCCCCAATAGGAGCGAGGGACCTGCATTTGAGTCAGCAGAGTGCGCGCGACATCAAGGAGGGGACTTTTTTTGCGTTCGGCCACACCATTTTGCTGTAAGGTATAGACACAGCTAGTTTGATGAATAATACCATGTTTCATACAGAAAGAGGAAAACTCATAACTAAGATATTCCTTTGCATTATCAGAGCGAAAGATTTTAATAGAGATATCAAATTGATTTTTAATCATATAATAAAAAGATGCCCATACATGAAATAATTCAGAGCGATCTCGTAAGAGATACACCCAAGTACAACGGGAGAAATCATCAATAAAAGTTACAAAATATGAACTACCCCGACCTATGGTGAAGGTAGGAGCGGGTCCCCAGACATCGGAGTGAATCAGATCAAACGGTCGGGAAGATCCACGACCTTGCTTAGGTGAGAAGGAGGAGCTGTGATGCTTGCCAAGATGACATGCGTCACAGTTGAGAGGAGGACTCTGCGGAGGAAGGTGAGACATAAGTTGACGAAGAAGTCGAGGAGGAGCGTGAGCAAGACGAAGGTGCCACTAGAGAGGATCAGTAGAGGAGGAAGCGAACATTGCGGAAACGTTGTCGAGGAAGTAGAGGCCGCCGCTCTCAGTCCTAGTAGCAATCGTCCGTTGGGAGCCCGGATCCTGAAAAGAACAAGAGGTAGGAGTGAATGTGACAGAACACTGTAGTTGCCTGCACAGAGAAGTAACAGATAGTAAATTGCAAGGGAACGTGGGCACGTAGAGGGTATCCTCCAAGCGAAGAGACGGAGTGACTTGAACCACTCCCGTCCCATTGACCGGTGAGGGAGAGCCATCCGCAATAAAGACGGGGCAACCGATCATGTTTTTCTAGGAGAGAAAAACATTGAGGATTGCCAGTCATGTGATTGGTAGCATTAGAGTCGATCAACCATTTACCTTGAGTAGCGACATGAGCACTACCTGAAGATGTGACCACCGAAGCGGACGGCTTCGAAGAGGAAGTTGAAGCGTCACCCGTTGGTCGAAGATGAGGATGTTTCTTCCAGCAGCGATCAACTGTATGGCCGGTTCGGCCGCAATGAGATCAGAGAAAGCGGGCAGCATCGCGTTCGCCTGATTGATGGTTGCGGCCACCAGAACCAGTCCGCTGAGTGTAGTGAGCATAATTGTCTGGTTAAGGAGGGGAGGATAACAGTGGACGTTGCAACAGAGAGGTAACAACAGTTATGCGGGCAGCAGTAGCATCTAAGGTGGGAGACTCCGCATCGCCAAGGATTTGTTGACGGATCATATCATTTGACTCAGGAAGTCACAGAAGGTAGCACACAACCAACAACTCCTGGAAGTGTTTGTGTTGCTCGGCCAGATCCGCAGAGAAGGGGCGATTCTGGAGAATTTCGGCTCCAAGAGCCTGAACTTGTTGGTAGGCAGCAACAGGAGACATGGAGGGACAGGCAAAGAGGTCCGCATACAAAGTATAGATGCGAGACGTCTGAGCTCCCTTTGAGTAGAGAGCGGCAAGATGAAGCCATGCAGCCTTAACCGTCTCATCATGACGGATGACGGGTAGACATTCATCAGAAAGACTGTTGGCCAGCCATGTGCGGACAAGGGCATCGCTGACATCCCAATCATCAAAAAGAGGAGAATTTTGCGGAGGAGGGTCATCGGTGAGATGATGACGTTTGCGTTGAGAGCGGAGAAGGAAGGTTAAGGAGACACTCCAATCCGAGTAGTTGGGACCGATGGGTTTGGAAACGGTTCCAAGGTTGCCCGAAGGAGTAGGAGTGGCAGGAGGAGCGACAGCGGGAGTGGCTAGAAAAAAGGAGGCCGCACATAGGAGAGCAGGTCGCAGCAACTTGGGAGCAGGTCGCGGCGACTAAAGAACAGGAGCAACCGGAGAGGAAGCTGCGCCAAGGAGCTCAGGTCGCGGCGACTTAGGAACAGGTTGCGGAGACTAGAGAGCTAGAGCGGCTTAGAAAGGAGGGCAGAGAGGACGCCCACACAGGGGAAGAAACCGCGCGAACAGGGTGCGATAAGAGAGGAAACAGGTCGCGAGAACAGGTCGCGAGAAGAGGAACAAGCCGCGCGGACAGGTCGCATGGAAAGAGAGAGCTAAAAAATCAGGAGGAAAAGATCGAGTCCTCTGATACCATGTGCGAATAGAAAACAAGAGACCGAAAAATGGAGTAACAAAACTTTTATTATCCAAAAAGATATCTATTACAAAGGTATGACCTCCCTTTTATAGAATGGAGGAGAGAAGAGAGATTACAAATAAGCAATGTGAGACTAATAATTACAAGAACATGAAACTATACAAGCCGCATAAGCCGCACGGTTAGACTCACCGCACGACCACTACAATGTGGGAGACAGGCGGCCAATATCCCCAAGCCGCCAAAGACAAGCCGCCAGACCGCCCGGTCTCCAACCTGGCTACCAAACTGTTGGGACAAGCCGCCAGACCGCCAGACTGCCAGATCGCCCGGTCTCAACCCAACAGACCGCTCGGTCTCAACAATAGACCAGTTGTTAGACCTGTTGAACGAGTGGGAAAGCGGAGGTGTTATTCTCTACTTCTTGATAGCACATTTGAACGAGATTCTATTAAAAGCTGGTCCTGAGAACCCAAGCCTTTTACTTTTGACTTTGTTAGCTAAGCCTGGGCCAATCTCGTATGGAGCAACCAACAATTAAATATTTGTCTACTGTAAACCAACTAGATCTATAGATTCCTCCACAGGACCAACAAATCTATGGTAACCCTTCAAAATAATTATTAGACCTTAGATTTTGTGAATCATCATATTTCAATTAAATGTATATTTAATGTTAAAAATTTAGTATTTATTAAATTAATGAGTTATTATATTAAAAAAACAAAAGTAACATGGCAAATAAGAAATATGTTTCGGGTCGCCGATTGAGAACGAGTCCAGGGTTGTGAGGAGGCGTTGGATCTGCGAGGGGCGGCCAGACCTATGGCGGAGGCGGGGGTGCAATTGCTGGAGACGGGCGGTTGTCGTGTGCAGAAAGGTGGGCTACAACGGGAGGGAGAGATCGCACGGAGTCGTGATCTGGCGTGTGCGTACGCGGGCGGCTAGGGTGTCGGGTAGGGAATCGTGAGATAGAGAGAGATTGAGAATTAGATAATAGTTTGCCTTTCCTTCCTCTTGGACCCAACCGACCCTAATAAGAGTTACAAAGAGTTCCCAAAATGCCCCCTTCTTGGGCTTAGACACGGAGGATCAAATGCATGTAATAAAGATAGATAACATGACCCGATGCGGGACCATGACATCTCCACCCTCCCCGACGACAAGCTTGCCCTCAAGCTTGTTCTGTGGTGGCGGAGGTCGCTGGATCTCCCGTGTCTGTGTCAGCATCCCGTTCCGCAGAAGGGTCGTCCAGTTCCAGCCAAAAAAGGCGCTTGCAACGATGTCTGTGGTAATATGGTTCGTCGCAGTTGTAACAGAGGCCCTTGGCACGACGGTCGGTCATATCCTGTGCAGACAGTCGGCGGGCGGTGGGTGGATGGTCGGCATCACGGTCCTGAACTATGAGGCTGTCTGTGGGTGTGACAGAGCGTGGGGGATGCGTTTGGTCCCTCCGTTGTCTGGGCGATGGAGATGAGGGCGATCCAACAACAACGCTTCTTGCCGATGCGAGCCAAGCTCATGGCAGTTGTCAGATCTGCGGGGGCTTGAAATTCCACATCCATGCGGAGGCGTTCATGGAGACCCTCCGTGAAGATGGACACCCGCTGCCTGCTGGATAAGAAGAACTGAGGGAGTCCGGGCCAGATGGACCTGAAACTGTTCGAGGTACTCCGTACTTGTCGATTGGGCCAATCTGTCGAAGAGAAATGAGATCCCCATGGGATTGCTGCGAAGGGGTGGGGCGAAACGGAGGTTGCAGCTGAATTTGAAATCCTCTCATGATAGGAGTTCTCTTCCGTTGTAGTTGGGAAAACCAAAGTTGGGCTGAGCCCATCAGATGAAAAGAAGCGACATTGAGCCATTCTTACCAAGGGGTGCGCTGATTGGCGAAATACTGCTCATAGCGAGAGAGTCAGGCCAAGGGGTCTTCGCGGCCGTCGAAGATTGGAGAGTCCATCCACACGTATCGTGGCACACCGTTGCTCTCGTGTCTCGGGGGTAAATATTCTGGCGGGGTTCGCAGGATAGACGGATCAGTTGAGGAGCTCGATGGCGGTTGGACTGGTCGGTTAGCCGCTAGTTGGGCAGTGACGACGTTGATGATTGCGGTGTTGTTATCCGCTAGGAGCTTTGCGAGTGACTCAAAAATTTGAGATAGGGTGGGTGGTTCGTCCATGATCAGAGGAGAAAATGGAGGGCTATCGGCTCCAGAGGGGTTGGAGGATGGAAGGACCGGTGGAGGAAGTAGCCCGGTAGAGGTCGCGAGCAAAGAACTCCCGTCGATGGAGGATTAGAGAGAGAGGGGGCGAGATCTGCAGTTGCAGTGGTAGGGAGGAGAGTTCCCTTTGATACCAAGTTGTTACGGGTTGCCGATTGAGAACGAGTCCAGGGCTGTGAGGAGGCGTTGGATTTGTGAGTGCGGCCGGATCTATGGCAGAGGCGGGGGTGCAGCTGCTGGAGACGGGCGATTGGCACGTGCGGAAAGGCGGGCTGCGATGGGACGGAGAGATCGCGCGGAGTCGCGATCTGGCGGGCGCGTACGCAGGCTGATATTGCGTCGGGTAGGGAACCGTGAGATAGAGAGAGAGAGAGAATTAGAGAGAGATTGAGGGTTAGATAATAGCTTGCCTTCCCTTCCACTTGGTCCCAGCCGGCCCTAATAAGAGTTACAAAGAGTTCCCAAAATCCCCCTTCCCTGGGCTTAGACACGGAGGATCAAATGCGCGTAATAAAGATAAAAACTAGATAACATGATCCAATGTGGGACCATAACAAAATATTTATCAAAACTTCACATAAATTACACCACTATTGAGGCAACTTACTTAAAGAATAAGATATACTAAGACTATTTGTTGAGTGTTTTTCTCCGTTTTTTGGTAACACAATCGCTATTGTTTGACCGTTGGATTAGTATCCATTTGGAATCATCAATTTTTCGAAGCGCCATTTTATGCTTGATTCCAAGTGCAAGGAGGGAGCTCCATTCAAGAGCACCATTTTACCTTCATCTCCAAACTGCTCCATCTCCAACTGCTGTCACCCACAGAAACAGGCCCCAAACATGTAAACATACCAGTAGTGTCATATAACTGCTTCTAAATTATACATGGGGACTTCGGGCCACATGCTTCTATTTATTTATAATTTGCACAGGGATGTAGTTTCACGACTGCTAGCAACCTTAAAGTTCTAGTTTTTTTTCTTGTTGGATATCAAATCGTGATGAGCTCACCAGACATATCCAACAAACAATACCTTGGTGTTTATCGTTTGCGGATGATATCGTTTTGGTTGATGAGACGCACGAGGGTGTAAACGTAAAACTTGAATCTTGGCAAGATACTTTAGAAAAAAAGGGTTTTAGGTTGAGCAGGGCAAAGACGGAGTATATGGAGCTTAAATTTAGCAGTACAAGAAGGACAGATGACTTCGTTATTAAGTGGGGTGATCAAGATATTTCCCGTAGTGAGTGTTTTAAATATCTTGGATCGATAGTTCAAAAAGACGGAGGTATTGATAAGGATGTGACACAGAATCCAAGCGGGTTGGTTGAAGTGGAGAGGCGCGTCAGGGATCTTATGTGATCGTAAAGTACCACTAAAACTTAAGGGCAAGTTTTACCGTACTGCAATTAGACCCGCGATGCTCTATGATTCTGAGTGTTGGGCAGTGAATTGTGTACATGAGCAAAAAATGGGAGTTGTGGAGATGAGAATGCTTAGGTGGATGTGTGGACACATGAGATTGGATAAAATTAGAAATGAAAGTATCAGGGATAAGACAGGGGCAACACCAATTGCAGAGAAGATGCGAGAAGCTCGTCTAAGATGGTTTGGACACGTACAAAGGAGACCGTTAGAGGCACCTGTTAGGCGTTGTGAGAGTCTAGTCACTAGGCATGTCAAACGAGGGAGGGGTAGACCAATAAAGACTTGGAATGAAATTGTAAGGAAAGACATGATGTACTTAGGCATTAGTGAGATTATGACAAAATATAAGGCACAATGGCGACAAAGGATCCATAAAGCCGACCCCACTATAGTGGGATAAAGGCTTGAGTGTTGTTGTTGATATCAAATCGAGAATTAACATTTTGCTATTTGATTGTCACTTTTTATTATTTGTCTTTTGGTGCCTAAATTTTACTTTTATGGATGGCAGGATCTCACCGTGAACAATTTTGATTACACGAAGCTATTTCTTGGGTTTGGATCAAGGTTTTTTCAGAATCATTTTCTGAATCTATTTATTTCTCTATTGACTCTCGAAGATGCCGTGGCCTTCAGTATGCAGAAATCACAACAGAGGGGAGAAAATAGGGTGGTGGTGATCTTAGATGCCCTAGTGGGCTCTGCAGGTATTTCCGGAGAGATGTCAGCTATCTTTGGAAACCTATGCTGCATGTTTCGCCGTTGCCTCTTTTCTGTTCTGTCCGTTGGTCCCATTCCAAATCATATTGCATTTATCATGGATGGAAACCGTAGATATGCAAAAAGGACGCAAATAAGCACGGGTCATAGGGTTGGCTTTTCTGCCCTCATCTCTGTTCTAAGGTACTGTTATGAAATTGGCGTTAAGTATGTCACAATATATGCCTTTAGCATAGACAATTTTAAGCGAAAACCTGAGGAGGTTCAGTCGACAATGGATTTAATGCAGGAGAAGATTGATGAACTGCTAGAAGAACATAGTATTGTGAATAAATATGGGATTAGGATGAACTTCTGGGGAAATCTTAATCTATTGAATGATGCGGTTAGGCTCTCAGTCGAAAAAGCAATGAGAAATACATCAAATAATACTGGACCAGTGCTTTCCGTATGCGTGGCTTACACCTCTACTAATGAAATCACCCATGCAATTGAGAAATCGTGCTGTCAAAAGACGGAGATGATGAAACGGCGCGCTAATGGTTTTGAAAATGGGTTTGTTGAAAAAAACACGCAAACTATGGTTACGGTAGTTGATTTGGAGATGCATTTATTTTCAAATGATTGCCCAGATCCAGATATAATCATACGGACATCGGGGGAGACTCGCCTGAGCAACTTTCTTCTATGGCAATCAAGTTTTAGCCACTTGCAAAATCCTGCTCCTCTTTGGCCTGAATTTTCTTTAAGGCATTTGGTGTGGGCTATTTTGAGCTACCAGAGGGCCTACCCTTATTTACAGAATAGGAGTAAAAAAATGCTTTGAAGGAAACTTACAAGAGTAATTAGAGAGAATGAACTCTGCACAGTGTTGTTGTTCCATATTTTTGTAGATGTATCCTTTACATTAACATTAATAAAATTATCTTTATATTCTCAATTGTTTCATGATGATTATTGGAGAATGTGTCCAAATAGAGTACTAAATTGCCCTTTGATTTTTATTATGGTGTACCTGCCACAACTTTTTGCTTTCTGATAATTGTAACATACATAGAATTGATTTGTATGTAGAGAATGTTTTTCTTTTGTTATGGGATTTGTGTTTTTATTATGTATGACAACTCAAAGCAACAATCGAAGTCGATGGCACTTTCATTTATTGTCTACTTCTAAAAAAATGGAACTTCATCTGTTACAGTGCTTAATGGTATATAGAAGAAAACAAACCCTAGGTTTTTTAGTTGTTACCATTACCGCAAAATGACCCTAGCTTTTTTTTTGATATATTTTTTTGTAGAAATATCATGTGATTGCCCCCAATATTTATTATACCTTGAATATGAATTTGACTAGGTGGATCTCGTCCAACTTCAGTTCCCTCTTGATTGCAGCTCTCTGAAAATTCTTGTATAATTAAGGTAAATACTTATGAGAGATCTTAGCTCTCATTTTATGCAATAAAACAATGAAATGACTGTTGTTTTCTATTTTTAATCTAACTCAGATGTTTTCTATTTTGAATCATTTCTCAAGTCCAATTCCTGCAACTTCAACAGCCTACGAGTTGCACAGTTGAACCTCCAAGTAAAACCTCTCTTCTAGTTTGCCTCATTTTCGTAGAAAGTCAAATTAAGGCTGCTTTTGGGACGGCGGTAGCAGTCGTGAAGTCGGGGGTTATGAGCCGTCGTTCATGAACGCCCAACCCCGCATACGGAGCATTGTCCACTTTTTTGGTCAAAGCTAGTTTTCTCTTCTTGGTGGTGGTCATAACCATTGGCATGCCAAATATACATTCTATGACAATGGGTTTTTTTTTCCAAACGCACAGGAGCAAAAGTGCCGCGCCAAACGGGGCCTAAAAATGTCAAACAGTTGGAGTGCAAAATCCTAATGGGCATTTAGCTACACTAAAAAAAATATCAAAAACAAGCCCTAGGTTTTTAAGTTGTTTTGATTATTTGAATAAAACAAACCCTAAGTTTTTTTTTTGTTCATGCACTTCTTAATTATGTGTCTCTGTAAAGAGAAGTGTTCTTGGGTTAACCGGTTCATTGCCCTTGCAGCGAATTACTTAAGGAGAACCAAGCCTCACATAGTTCTTCAAGTGCGTGAAACAGTGAAGGTATTCCTCTTTTCAACTTAGTATCAGTGCGACTCCTCTCCATCTCCGTTCAAACCCTATATTGTTGAGTTACGCTTCCTTGCTTCGATTCATTCAGCTGATTGTTCGGCGCTTCATGCTTTCTGCTGCTTTGTTTGTTCTACTGTTTGTGCCCAGCGGGCAGTCCCTGCATCGATCCAAGACTTTCGAGCCATCCAGCAACTCTTTCCAACGATGTTTGTCGTCGACGCCTTCTAGCATATGTTCGACGCCTTCTAGTTTGTTCGACACCCTTGACGTCTTCAATCTGAGCCTTTTTTGACTATACCCTTAGTATAGCAATACTAGATGGTTTTGAATGTCCATAAACTATGCATGTATCAGTGAATTATACTTTATTTAGCACTATTATGGAATTATTGTTAGCCTATAAACTGCATCTGTATCCTGATATCCTTGACATGCCAAAACTCATGAGATTCAGGCTCCATTTGGCACGACGGTAGGGGTCTTGAACACGGTGGTTATGAACCATCGTTAGTGAACGCCCGACCTCATTTGAGGAACTTCATTCACTTTTATGTTCAAAATTAGTTTTCTTTTTTTGATTGCGGGCATAACCGCTATCATGTCAAACGTACATTCTATGACGGTGACATTTTTGAACAAACTCGCAGGAGAAAAAACACCGCTCCAAAATGAACCTCAATTCATCATCTACTGACCATTACCCTAAAATAATTCATTATGGATTTATTATTCGAATTTATTTGTTAGTCTTAAATTTAATCTTCTTTAATCATTCCTTTTTATGCGCATTTCCCCCCCTCAAGATGCTTTGTCTTCATCATCAAATTCTATGCGTACAACCTATTTTTAGGCTGCGGGAGGAGTGCTTTTGGAATTGGAGGGGGGAGACTGTTGTTGGAATCCCTTCATTTTCCTCCATTTCCCGTGACGCGGTTGGTGCAAATGGAGCAAACGCCACAACCGACCATTTGTTTACCCGCCGTGCGATGACGTTTGCCTCAAATGGAGAGCTCCAAACGCTGCACCAAATGAAGCCTTAAACTCGCGTCTCTGTTAAACATGCCTATTTTATCCTTGTCAAGTTTGAGAACAGTCGGGGCCTGTTTGGTACCCAGCTCTCCGACGGCGGCAATGACTGGACTCGAGAGCTCCAACCACAATGGTGGTGGTTCAACATGGAAAGGCGACAGTGTCAGAGGCGCCCGTTTGGTCCCGCTTCCGTCGCATGCCGCAGTGGAGCCTTGCCGACACCCCCAAACATGCCCTACTTTCCGAGAGGCGGGGGTGTGTTGTATTGCACTGTGCAGTGCAACACATCCGACAGCTGCGAGTGCATCAGCACTCGCGCCGAGATGGGTGCGCGAGTGTTGATGCATTGTTAGCCGTGGGATGCCGCACTGCACGGTGCAATACAACACCCCCTAACCCCTACTTTCCCTTAATCAAGAATTCATTGAATTATATTGCTTGTGCTGGAATTTGTCCCTAATTTCAAAAACTGTTTAAAGGATGCTGCAAAAACTAATGCTTCATTTGGGAGAGCGACTGCGGTTGTAAAAAAATCATTGTAAATATAAGTTTGTAAATAGAGCTGTTGGAAACTAGTTGTTGAAAATGAAGATTTGTTTAAATAGTCTGTTTGCAGAACTGTTCAGAACAGAGAATCATTTTGCAAGAAAGCGGTTACGATTAATATTATATATTGAGATTTCCGAAACCATTTACCAAATTCAATTATAAAAGAAAGCAATTTTGGGGTTGCAGAGGACTGAACCAGTTCCCAAAAATAAGATTAATTATATATATTATATTTTAATAAAATAATTTTATTATTAATCTTTTATTTACTTTTGTATTGTCATAAGTTTTTTTATTGGCGATTGTTAACCGCAACTTGTTATTTGCTAGTCGCACCCCAAAATTTCTTAATGTTTCACGCCTTTTCAAAATACGTCTTGTACATGCAATTTCAGAAAAAATGTTCAACACGAAAGTTGACGAGATCTACAACTTTCGTGTTGAATACTTTTCCTGAAATTGCATGTACAAGGCGTATTTCTGAAAGACGCAAAATCTGAACATATTTCCAAAGTATGCCTTTTACATGCATTTTTAGGAAAAGTGATCAACACGAAAGTTGTAGATCTTGACGAGATCTACAACTTTTGTGTTGAGCACTTTTCCTGAAATTGCATGTACAAGACGTATTTCGAAAAGACGCGAAAAATTATAAGATTTTGGGGTGCGACTAGCCAATAATGAATTGCGGTTAACAATCACCTTTTTATTAACCATCGAGCGCTGCTTTGAGAAAACAAATCTCAAAACCCGGTGAATGGAGGCGACAATGCTTAGAGGAGGTGGAGGATTCGCCGGATCGGCGCCCATTGGAGGCCCAAAAAAATCTTCTGAGCAGCCAGTTCCTGCGCGGGGCACGGGAGGGTGATGGCGGAATCTCCTCCGGCAACTCCACCACTCCTCCCCAAGCGCCTTTCACTGCCACTCCACACGCGCCTCCCACTGCCCCTCCGCCGGTGCCTCCCACCGCTTCTCCTCCCTCAAGCCCTGCCGCTCCACCTCCTCAGCCAGTCTCAACTCCACCTCTGGCAACCGCAACACCGCCTATCTCTTCTCCTCCGCCTCTGGCAGCTCTAACGCCACCATTGAAATCATCTCCTCCTCCGCCAAAAACTCCAAACGATAACCCCAGTTCAGTATTCACGGTAGATGGCTGCTCCGTCGACAGCCCCGGGGTTGCGCGAGGAAAGTTACAGAGCACAACAGGATTGCCTCCAAACGCGATAAACCGATGATCTACCGCAGGTTTCGTCCCGCTATTTTTTGACTCGCGAGAAACGCCAGGCGGTTCAAAATCTAGGCGAAAAAACAAATGAATTTAACACGCATGATTGCATTTTGATAAAACGCAACGCCCCTAAACCGATAAACAAATGAAGCCTAATAGTGACTTCAATCACCATCATATTGAGGTTTCAGTTACATAGCTTATCATTAATATTAAATCATGTTTGCTTTGACCATAGCTGCTCTACAGTGTTGTATATACTGTCATTGTGTTATTTGTTTTGTAATCACTTGTGAGAAGCTGAGGCGTAGGTTTTCACCTTCTATTGTTGGGAAATTTTTTTGGGACGGGTCTCGTTCCCAAATGTAGGAACAGGTTTAAATAAATCTGATCGCGGGCCCCACCATCCTTTCTCTTCCCCGGTAGCTAAATTTGCGGAAATATTTTTAACCTATCCTAAGCCTTTCCACCATTATTTTTACCTCTATCGACCTTCAGTTTTCCGCCTATTTCACCAGATTCATCAACTCAACTAAGTCTCCATCGCCGCCAAGCTTTCGTCGCTTCTGATAGAATTTATTTCAAGACAACCCAAACACCTAGAGGGGGGGGGGGGTGAATATGTTCTTTTTCTTTTTTTCTTTAGGCAGATTAAGAGTTCTAAATCTTAAACAGATTTTAGCTAATCTACAGCAATCACAAAACATAAATATACATCACAAATTGCACACAGATTTATAGTGGTTCCCCAAGATCTGGGTACATCCACTTTCCCCCTTCACCTATCTAGCAGTGTGCTAGACTCGGCCTAACTTCTTCCTTTTCTCAGATCCTCAGATCTTACAGCTCAGAACCCTGAAAGGTTCCTACACTCAGAGTGATACCACACTCCTACTACTCAGGCTAACATCCCTACCTCAGCCTTGCCACAAGGCCTACAACTCAGAGAATACCTTCTCCTACACTCAGGCTCAAAAGCCCTACCACTCAGAGAAAACCTTTCTCCTACACTCAGCCTTTATAATATAGGCTTACAACTCAGATATTTGAAAAGATCCTACAGAATTTGATAAGGGAGTTAAATGAAATCTTACCCTTGTTGAGAGAGAAAGGATAAGATGTTTCTTGATCAGACTGATTCTGAAATCAACATTTTCTTAGCTTTCTTCAAAACTTCTTGAATCTGAACTCAGTAGGGTTGATCTCCTTTGAAGTTGTCCTGCTGGCAGCTTCCTTCTTAGGATTCAGAAATAAATCTGAAAACTTCTTGGCAGATAAGTTCTGGATCTGCAACTTAAGAGACCTGTATGTCTCCTTCTTAACTTCACAGCTGAAGACCACTCTCAATCTTCAGAACTCCTGAAGTTTCTTCAGAATTCTTGCTTGAATTCTTCTTAGATCTTCTCACGAAGATCTTCTTCTGTGTCGTGCTGTTACTTGATGAAATAGATGATAGTTGTGTGATCTATCTCTTGTTCATAATAATCATTTTTCGATTTGACAGAACCCGTCTATATATAGGCTTCATCCATGGTAACCGGCTGATCTGGTTTCTAACTAACTTCTGACAAGTTTGACACCTTCAAAAATCTTGTTGGAATAGACAGCTGTCAAGTATCCAGTCAGTTCTTGAACCTTTGTCTTTGTCAGCAAAGTGTCGAGACTGACAGTCATTATGTGTCGACACAAATAGATTAAGTGTCGACACAAGCTTTAGTAATGATGACATAGATCTATTGGTGTCGACATATCTTCTTGACACTGCATCTGTAGAGAGTGTGTCGACATTGCTTCATTGTGTCGACACAGACACTTCTTCACTTCACAGTAAACAACTTGCTGAAATTATGCAGTGTGTCGACACAAGTCTTGTGTGTCGACACAGTTGATGTAGACTAAGTATACTGTGTGTCGACACAGCCTCCAGGTGTCGACACAGTTGATGTTTACTGAGAACTCTGTGTGTTGACACTGCCTCCTGGTGTCGACTCAGTTGATGTCGTCTATGTATTCTGTGTGTCGACACTGCCTCCTGGTGTCAACTCAGTTGATGTCGACTATGTATTATGTGTGTCGACACTGCCTCCCGGTGTCGACACAGTTGATGTCGACTATGTATTCTGTGTGTCGACACTGCCTCCCGGTGTCGACACAGTTGATGTCGACAATGAATTTCTGTGTGTCGACACAATTGCTCCCAGGTCTCGACACAGCCTTCCCAAGTGTCGACACATGCCTTCTTAAGTGTCGACATATGGACTTAGAAATTTTCCTTGCTTTCTAGCAAATACTTAACCTGCACATATAAACTCAAAACAACATCAAATACACCTTGATGTATATCATTGAGCTAAGTGAAGCTACTCCAAATCAGGTACATATTTTCCAATATACCCAACAATCTCCCCCTATTTGGAGAAGTCATAACCCATTAGTCAATGATATACACCACTTATAATAAACAAATAGTATGATGTATAAAAACATTATATGACAGGGCATCTCATTAACAAAACATTCATCAATAAGACAATACAAAATTATAAACATCAATAAGACAAGCTCAATGATCATGAACCAATATGTATTTTATATTCATCAAAAAGATTCCTTAACAACTGATTACATAGAT
Source organism: Platanthera zijinensis (assembly GCA_039513925.1). NCBI lineage: Eukaryota > Viridiplantae > Streptophyta > Magnoliopsida > Asparagales > Orchidaceae > Platanthera > Platanthera zijinensis. Next base: position 65,698,101 of record CM077084.1, on the reverse strand, counting down.
TTCTTCTAGCATTTAAGGATTACAATGTTCATGTATAAACTAGAAAAATCTATCCTAAGACTGCTCAGGCTCCTTGATGACTATGCCTTTTCCTTGCTTGATTTGAGCTTGCACAACTGGTTCAACATCATCAGCAGGCTTCTTGCCTTTCAGCTCTGCTTTCTTCTTAGCTTCAGCCTTAATCTTTTGTCTTTCAAAATAATGAAATGGCTTGGGGAAATATTTGCTAGGCTCCAGAGCATTAGGAGATAGCTTTCCCATCTTAGCCTTTCTTCTATGCTGCACAATAGCTTCTTGCCTAACCTCATACTTCTGCCATTCCTGTTCATTATACCATTTTCCCCTTTCATAAATTTGATCTTTCACAGCTTTCCAGACAGTCAAAATGATGTTCCTGGAAGTGGGGCTCCACTGCTCAAAATCAGGCTTCAATTCTGCCTGCTCTCTGAACCTTTTCTTTGATAATTAAGCATCTTGTTGAGCTTTCAAAGCAGCTTCTGAAATGTCAACTTTTTCTATAATAACATTATCAGCTTCCTGTAAAGGACTGTACATAGACTGAACCTTCTGTTGAATCATATCAAAATCAGCTGGAGGATAGATTATCTGAGCAACTTCAGGTTGATCACCTCCAACTAAAGCTGGTTGCACACCTGATTCAGCAATATTATTATCATCACAAAGAGGTGGATATCCCAGAGTGGCTCTGATGCTATTGGATATCCATTTTGTATGATCTGAGCCAGCTTGGACTAACATCCTCTCCCCCTTTATGACTTCTCTTTCAATGTGGTCTCTTAAATCTTCCTTTTGAAATCTGACTTGACCAGCTAGATATTCAGTGCCTTATTTAAAATATGCTTTAAACTTAGACAGAAAAGCTGTAATTTTGCCCTGAGACTCTTCAAAAGATTCTTTGACAGCAGATATGTCAGCTTGAATTTGTTTGGTGATGGCCTCCTTTAGAGCAGTAGTTGACTCAGTAAGCTGTGTCAAGATTGCATGATGAGAATCCTTAAGATTTTCATTCATTCACAGTTGATTCTCCAGTACATATCCTTGTTTTAATACAATGTCATCCACTTTAACTTGGATATTTTTCTATTGTTCAGCCAGAAATACCACATCATTACCTCCTTTGTGGAAGCAATCTGTCATTTCTTTTTTGTGTTGATTAACTTCAAATCTAATAGATTTGATATCTTGGGCTAGGTCAAATTGAAGGGACCTGTTATTTTCATCTACATATTTCTCTAGAGCCACTCTCTGGGCATCTAGTTTGACTTGCAAAGCCACCAATTGAGAGCTGTAATTAGCCTCTTGTGCAGATTGTGGAGCAGCAGTTTGCAAAGCTTTCTTATAGCTCTGGCTTCTTCTCTTGAATACCAATAGTTTCCTTTTCTTTTCTCTTGCCACAGCTTCATCTTCTGAAGCAGATGAACTGAGAATTTCTACTCTTTCTTTAGGACTAGGAGGAATCTCCTTGTCAGTCCTATCCTGCTCAACCACAATTTCAGCTTGCTCCCCCTCAACTCTTACTTGCTCCCCCTTATCTGATACTTTCTCAATATCTGGAAATAACTCTTCAAGAGTAAACTTCTGTTGAGTTTGGATTGGTGGTACTGTTTCCTCAGGGGCTTTAGCAACAACTGATGTATTCTCCATGAGAACATCTTGTACTGGACTGTTAGCAGGAGATTTCTCAAGAACTGTCTGTGCTGTATTTATCTCCTCCAGCACCTGGTAAATATCAATAAGATCTTGTGCCTGAGAATCCACTGCCTCCCCCTGCATCTGATCAGGATCAGTGATGTTCTGTGCAGTTGTATTATCAGGCTCCCCCTGCTCCTGTACACTTTCAATAATCTCCTGTGCAGCAGATTTCTCAGTAGTATCTTGTTTGTCCAAATCAAGAATGTCCTTTGTTATGGACTCTATCCCATCTTGAGATGATTCTTATGTCCATTTTCCTCATGTGGTTGATCTTTGAACCAGGAATCTGGTTCATGACCTCTAGAATTTGGTCAGCCAGGTATAGACTCATCAATCTAGCCAAGTTTGGCTTCTTGATTCCTTCCTTAATCTTTTCAAATACAACCAGTGACCAATCTGTGTTTATTTTAAAAATTATCCTTATCATCAGGCTGAACATATAGGCAGATATCCTATCATGTCCCCCTGTCTTACACAAAATTACTTTTCCAACCACCTCAGAAAGGAACTTGCCTTGCTGATTCATTCCTTTTCTGTTCAGTGCTGATCCAATCTTTATGGTGGGATCTAATCCACACCATTGAAGTGCTTCCCTCGTTTAGAGACGGGAACTTCTTCTTCATCCTGAATCCTCGGAAGATGAAGAACTTTTCTTAAACTTTTTAAGGTCACTTTTACCTTCGCACCATGAACTGTTGACTTGATCTTCAGTCCAGATGAATCTACTTCTGCAGTAATAAAGAATTCTAGAATCTCTTTCTTCCAAATCTTGGAGGGTTCGGAAACCAGAAATTCCAAACCACTATCAGAAATTAGGGTAATTACACCTTTTATATCTGAATCCGCGCCATCAAAAGCATGGCGAACAAGCTCAAATCCTTCGTTGATGTTGTCTTCAACCTTTGGCGCCATTGGAAATGAGAGAAAGCTTGGTTGGAGAGGAGAGAGTTTGTCGACACAAGGTTTTAGTCTCGAAAACCTGGTGAGCGTGTCGACAGAATTTGTTCTTGACCTATTTATACCCTTCTAACAAAGAAGGTCAACAGGCAGACACAAACAGACTAAATATGTCGACACAGTTGAAGTGTGTCGACATATACTTCTAATGTCTCGACAATGATGTTAACTACTATGTGTCGACACCAATAGATGATGTGTCGACACCAATAGATGATGTGTCGACACTTGAGATATATAATAGTTCAACAGAAATTCTGTGTCGACTCTTATTGTAAGTGTCGACACAAATTCTGGATGTGTCGACACTTCTTCTGGATGTGTGTTGGGTACATTGGAAAATATGTACCTGATTTGAAGAAGTCCAACTTAGCTCAATGATATACATCAAGGTGTATTTGATGTTGTTTTAAGTTGACATGTGCAGGTGAAGAAGTATTAAAGAATGCAGAAAAATATTCTAAGTCCATGTGTCGACACCTGAAGAAACAGTGTCGACACTTCAGAATATTTGTGTCGACACTTGACGGAAGCTGTGTCGACACAGAGAAAGATAGTCGACACAGAGAAAGATAGTCGACCTCGACACAGAAGGAGATAGTCGACCACATCTGTGTCGACACAGAGAAAGATAGTCGACACAGAGAAAGATAGTCGACCTCGACACAGAAGGAGATAGTCGACCACATTAATGTCGACACTGAGAAGCAACGTCGACTCACAGAAAGATAGTCGACCACATTTGTGTCGACACTAGGAGGCTGTGTCGACACAATGAGACAGAGTCGACACACATTGGCAGAAGTCGACAATACTTGTGTCGACACCAGAAGACTAAGTCGACACATTTTGGCAGAGTCGACAATTGCTGTGTCGACACCTGAAGGCAGTGTCGACACATACTGAGTTCTGAATCTACAACAACTGTGTCGACACACAGGACTTGTATCGACACACTACATAGTCAAGACCAAGTTATTTTCTGAAGAAGCTGTGTCGACTTAATGGCAAACTTGTCGACATCTTCAAAGACTGTGTCGACACCAAAGTCACTTGTGTCGACACATTTAGACAGTTGGTCTCGACACTTTCTGACAGAATGTCTCGACACTTTGCTGTCCAAGACTAAGGCACAGGATTTGTTTGAAGACTTGACAGCTGTGGGTTGCCACCGGTTAACTGATGCTGTCAGACTTGTCAGAAAACAGTTAGAAACCGGATCAGCCGGTTACCATGAAGAAGGTCTATAAATAGACAGATTCAGAAGGAAGTAAAAAAAAGGAAAAAAGGGTGTATAAAAAGTGAAGAAGGATTACAATCCAATTGAAGTATCAATTCAAGAAAGTGCTAGGCACTAAAGAAGATCTTCATCAGAAGATCTAAGAAGATGATCTCAGGATCGATCTAAGAAGAGTTCTAACAAGAATTCAGAAGTATCATCAAAGGTGTTGGATAGAGAGGGATCCACCCATTTGAAGAAGAAGAAGGAAGCCGTCAGTGGTTTCTCAAGAAGCTGTTTGGAAATCAACTCAGCTAAGTTCAGATTCAAGAAGCTTTGAAGAAAGCTCAGATTCAGTTGATTTCATCAGCTGATCAAGAATTGTCTTGTCCTCTTCTCTCTCAACAAAGGCAAGACATTAAAACTTCTTTTCTAAATTTCTGTAGGATCTGTTTTACACAGATCTAAGTTGTAAGCCTGTGATATAAAGTCTGAGTGTAGGGAGAGTTGATCTCTGAGTGGTAGGGCTATTTGCCTGAGTGTAGGAGAAGGTTCTTCTCTGAGTTGTAGGCCTTGTGTCAAGGCTGAGGTAGGGCTGTTGTGCCTGAGGTGTAGGAACCATTCTGGGTTCTGAGTTGTAGGAACCTATCCAGGTTCTGAGCTGTAGGATCTGCAGATCTGAGAATAGTGGAAGTTTGGCCGAATCTAGCATACTGCTAGATAGGTGAAGGGGGGAAAGTGGATGTACCCAAACCTTGGGGAACCACTATAAAACATTGTGCAATCTGTGATGATTAAATTTCTGTGATTGCTGTGCTGGATGTTTTAATTCTGTAATTGAATTCTGCCTAAAAGTATAAACAAGCAATTAGAACCTATTCACCCCCCCTCTAAGTATTTAGGTTGTCTTGAAAGTAAAACTTATCAAGTGGTATCAGAGGGAGGTTCCTCAAAAAGGACTTAACAGTCTGAGGTACATCTGAAAGGCAGAATCAAGATTCAAGAAAATGGGTTCTGGAGAGAATCATAAGGAGCTAGGGTCCATGAAATTACCCATATGCAGGAAGGAAATCTTTGGAATTTGGAAAGAAAAAGTCAGGTTGTTTATGGAGGCATCTGACCCAAGGATTTACATCACTGTACAGGAAGGCCCCTTCATTCCAAAGAAGGTATCAGAGCTTGATGCAAATATCCAAACTCCAAAGAGTTATTCTGAAATGACCAAGGATGAAATCATTTTGGCAACCATGGATAAAAGAGCACAGAACATTATTGTAAGTGCCATAGATGATTCAACATTTCAGAATCTGATTCACTGCAAGACCTCCAAAGAAATGTGGGACACTTTGATTGTCTACATGGAGGGATCTGAAGAAGTAAGGCAGGACAGGAAATCTATGCTCAACCAGGAATATGAAAGTTTTAGACAAGAAAAATCTGATAGCATAACTGAGTGCTATAAGAAATTCTATAGAATTGTGAATGAGCTAATATCATATGGAAGAGTCTTCAGTACCTATGAACTGAATGACAAATTCTTAAGATCCTTAACAAAGGATTGGGACACAAAGATCTGTGCCATAAGAGAAGTGGCTAAATTGGCAGAGATCTCTCCTCCCACCTTGTTTGGAAAGCTGCTATCCTATGAAATGCAACTTATGGTGAGGAAGGAGGAGGAAAAGAATTCAAGAGGAGAGCATAGAGAAAAGACTGTGGCATTCAATGCAGAAGCCATCAGAAAGAATAGGAGGATATCACCATCCCCTCCTAAGGAAATTGCAGAAGTCAGTTCTGAAAATTCAGATAATCAGGGTTCAGAAAGTTGTGATTCAGATGCAGACTTTGCTGCATTCACAAGGCAATTCCAGAGGTTCTTGAAGAAGAAGCAGTGGAAGTCTAAGCCCTCCACTTCACAGCAAGTTGATGACTATTATCAGAAGAAAAAGTCATCAAGGAAAGAAAAGAGCAGATCAAAGCCCAGCAAGGCTACTACTTCAAAGATTGTCTGCTATTGTTGCAATAGACTTGGACATGTAGTGGCTGACTGTCCTGATAAGAGAAAGGAGTCTTCAGACAAGAAGAAGACTCATAAAAAGGGCAAGAAGGAGAAATCTTTTGTTACAAAGAAGGATAAGAGCCTAACAGATCAGTCAACTTCAGAGTCAGAATCTGAAGCAGAAGCATATATTGGACTATATGCTGCATCTGAAGAAGAGGAGTTTCTGCAGTTGCTAGACTCCATCTATGATCAAGAGGATCATCAGTGCATAAGACTGATGGCAGGATCAGAAGAGGACATATGCCAGAATCAGTCTGGTCCTAATAAGGTACAATGTCCTTCTATGAAATCTGTTTGTAGTACAAGTACAGAATCAGCTACATCTGCATCAAGTGATGTAGATGCATCTGAATCTGAAGGAGATGTCTATCAATTGATAGATAAGTATGGGACTTGTTGCAGGCCCTTAAGAAAAGCAAGAACCTGGTTAAATCTCAGGCTCAGGAAATTGCTGATCTAAGGGTAGCTGCAACTGAATTAGAGAAAGTAATTGATCAGAAGTTAAATGAAATTGCCAAGCTGAAGAATATAACTATTATTCAGATGGGCACAATTAATTATACCAATGATCAAGTGAAGAGTCTGGAGGCCAGACTAAGAATTGAAAAAGATTTAGTGGCTAGTTACTCTAAGCCAAAGTCTGTCTTACCCTTGATAGATGAATTTGTGAATCAAAAGGGTAAGGCAGGATTAGGATTCAAAGGTAACTCCAGGACTGGCCGATTCAAGAGGAAAGGCAAAGCTCCTGTCAAGCCACTGAACTTTTCAGTCCCTATTAAGTTTAGAAAGGTGCAAGTGCCTTCTAACCAATATGATCATGAAAATATTCATGGTCATATTAAGACTAATGTTCTGAAAAACAAGGGTGTAAATGCCAACAGGCCTACCCATGTTCATAAACCCAATGGTTATAAAAAATCAGTGGGTGAAGCTGCTGCAGCACTAGCAATGGACAAAATTTTTTTTGTCAAGGATGTATCTAGAACTAGATACAATAGGTTTGAAGGTTGGTGCTGTGGCAAGAGAGGCCATTTTGCACTAGACTGCTGGTACAACACAAGTGTTAGAAAGAACAATAGTCTACCTGTTAGAAGAGATAATGGTAGCTTTGTTTATACTAACCTGAACCAAGGACCCAAGACTTGCTTTGGTTCTAAGGGTAAGTAAATCTGTGTTGCAGGTGAATCCAAGTAGCCATGCCCCTATATGGTACTTGGATAGTGGTTGTTCCAGGCACATGACTGGAACAAAGGGGCTGCTGAAGGAGTATTCATCTGTCAAAGATGGACCTAAAGTGATCTTTGGTGGATCTGAAAAAGGAGTCATCAAAGGGTTTGGTAACATTTCTTCTAACCTAATTACTATCACCCAAGTGGCTTATGTAAAAGGTTTGAAACATAATCTAATAAGCATAAGCCAGCTGAGTGATTTAGGATATGACATTTCATTTGTTAAGGATGGATGTCATATCAAAAGGTCAAGTGATCAAGAGATCATTTTGACTGGGTATAGGAAGAGAAATGTATATTGTCTTAATTTTGTATGTGAGAATAAGGCTTCTCCCATCTGTCTTGTAGCTGATGACAATGCTTCTCATTGTGTTAAGTGGCACAAGAGATTGGCTCATCTTAACTACAAGACAATTGGCCAACTCTTTAGCAAAGAGTTAGTGAGGAATGGTCCTCAAGTTAAGTGTATAAAGGAAGGGATATGCTCAGCTTGTCAAAAGGGCAAGCAGACAAAATCCTCCTTTCAAAGCCTTGAAAACAAGGATTCTGTGAGGTGCTTATACCTCTTGCATATGGATCTTTTTGGTCCTATGCCAGTTCATAGTCTAGGTAGGAAGGTCTACACTTTTGTGGTTGTAGATGACTATTCTAGATTTACATGGGTGTTCTTTCTGAGACAGAAATCTGAAACCCCAAGTGCCTTACTTAATTTTGTGAAGCAAATTCAGAATGAACTGAATAGTACAGTGGTCAAAATCAGAAGTGACCATAGTACTGAGTTTCAATCTGAAAGCATGGCAAAGTTATGTGAAGACTTTGGGATTTTCCAAGAGTTCTCCTCACCTAGAACACCTCAGCAAAATGGAATTGCTGAAAGAAAGAATAGAACATTAATTGAAGCTGGTAGAACTCTATTGAGTGACACCTCTCTACCAGAATATTTCTGGGCTGAGGCAGTAAACACTGCTTTTCATGTGATCAATAGGGCTTCTATCACCAAGAGCCACAAAAAGACTCCCTATGAGATTATGAAAGGTAGAAAACCAAATCTATCCTACTTCAGGATCTTTGGTTGCAAATGCTATATACTTAACAATGGTAAGTCATATTTGACTAAGTTTGCTGCCAAATCCCAGGATGGGATATTTATTGGGTACAGCACAAATAGTAAGGCCTATAGAATCTTCAACTTGACTACTCAAGTTGTTGAAGAATCTGTGCATGTTGTGTTTGATGAAACAAGATTAATCAACTGTGAGTTGTCTTGTAGATCAAATGACTCAACAGGTATAAGCAAAAGAATGGACAAACTTTCCATTGCTGAAGCTTCAAGGGAAGATGGAGCATTGGAAAATGAAGGCTACTGTCCAGGGGGAGTACAAGACACAATAGAAGATGAAGAAAACCAAGAGGTTCAGCATAATGAAGGAGCTGGAGATGTTCAACCAGAAGGAAATCTACCTCCAACTACAAGACATTTAAGAGACCATCCAGCTGATCAGATAATAGGTGATCCAAGACAGGGAGTGCAGACTAGAAGCAGAAGTCAAAGCACAGTTCTGCATTCAAGTTTCCTGTCACAAATGGAGCCTAAGAAGTTTGAAGAAGCTATCCAAGATCAGCACTAGATTGATGCTATGCAAGAGGAGCTGAATCAATTCAGAAGGTGAAATGTCTGGGAGCTTGTTTCTAAACCAAGAGGCCACAATATAATTGGGACAAAATGGATCTATAGGAACAAGTTGGATGAGAGTGGAGTAATAGTGAAAAATAAAGCAAGATTGGTTGCTAAAGGATACAAGCAGGAAGAAGGGATTGACTTTGATCAAACCTTTGCCCCAGTAGCAAGGCTGGAGGCAATCAGAATGTTCCTTGCCTATGCAGCCTATCAAGACTTCAAAGTATACCAGATGGATGTGAAGTCAGCATTTCTGAATGGTGATCTTAAAGAAGAAGTATATGTAGAGCAGCCATCAGGTTTTGTAGATCCTCTTAAACCTGATTATGTTTATAAGCTTAGAAAAGCTTTGTATGGGTTAAAGCAAGCCCCAAGGGCTTGGTATGAAACCCTGTCTACTTTCCTTATTGAGAATAAATTCTCAAGAGGAAAAATAGACAAAACTCTATTCCTTAGGGAATCCAAAGGCAAGATCATCTTAGTTCAGATCTATGTTGATGACATAATCTTTGGATCTACTGAAAACAACCTTTGTAAAAAGTTTGCCAAACTTATATAAGGGAAGTTTGAGATGAGCAGTATGGGGGAACTTAAGTTCTTCTTGGGACTCCAAGTAAGACAGACTGATGATGGCTTGTCCATATCCCAGTCAAAGTTCACCAAAGAATTAATTAAGAAGTATGGTATGGAGTCATCCTCCATCATGAGAACTCCTATGGGAACAAGTATGCCTATATGCAAAGATGATGCAGGTAAACCTATTGATGAGACTTTGTATAGAGGAATAGTTGGTTCTCTACTATATCTCACTGCTAGTAGACCAGATATTATGTATGCTACATGTGTCTGTGCTAGGTACCAAGCCTGCCCTAAAGAGTCTCATTATACTGCAGTCAAAAGGATTCTGAGATATCTTAAGGGCACACCTAATCTAGGCCTTTGGTACCCTAGGAATAGAGATTTTCTACTAACAGGTTATTCAGATGCAGATTTTGCAGGCTGTAGAGAGGATAGGAAGAGTACTACAGGTACTTGTTAATTCCTGGGAGGAAGACTGATTTCATGGAGTAGTAAGAAGCAGACCAGTGTGGCAATATCCACAGCTGAGTCAGAGTATGTTGCTGCTGGAAGCTGCTGTGCACAGCTATTATGGATGCAGCATCAGCTTAAAGATTATGGTATTCAAGTAAGTAGAACACCTCTTTTGTGTGATTCTAAGAGTGCAATTTCTATTACTAATAATCCAGTTTCTCATAGTAGAACTAAGCATATAGAAATTAAATACCATTTTCTTAGAGAACATGTAGAAAAGAAGACATCTCATTGGAATTTGTAAAAATAGATTATCAAATTGCAGATGTATTTACTAAGCCACTAGATGAAACCAAATTCAATAAATTTAAAATTGAATTAGGCATGTTAACCATTGATTAGTGTATTAACAAAATCATCATGAATGGTATTGAAGTAGTATCAAGTACTTTGAAGTACTTTCAAGTTGTTTTGAACAATAGAAATTGGCCAAGTAAAATGGTGTCGACACATTCAGTGATAATGTGTCGACTCAGTGAAGTAATGTCGACAAGTCAGAGATATTGTGTCGACACAGAGAATATGTGTCGACACTTAAGAATCAAATTGTCGACTTATCCAGGAATGAAGTGTCGACTTCATCAGAATAGTGGTGTCGACACTTACAGATTTTGTGTCGACACTTATACTAAGAGTCGACACAGAATTTCTGATGCTCTACTATATATCCCAGGTGTCGACATATCCACAAATTGGTGCCGACACATAGTAGATAGACTTGATGTCGAGACAATAAAAGCTTGTGTCGACACATTCCATCTGTGTCGACACTTATAGTCTGTTTTTGCCGACTTTTGATCTTCTTTCAATAGAAGGTATAAATAGGTCAAGAACTTAATCTGTCGACACGCTTACAAGGTTTTCAAGACTGAAACCCTGTGTCGACATTCTCTCTCTCTTCTCTCAAGCTTTCTCAACTGATCAATGGCGCCGAAGATTGAAGACAACGTCAACGAAGGTTATGAGTTGGTACGGAATGCCTTTGCAGAAGCCCCAATAGATGTTCAACGGGTTATCACTCTTATTTCCGAATCCGGATTAGAGTTTTTAGTTTCTGAACCTTCTAAGATATGGAAGAAGGAGGTGCATGAATTCTTTAACTCTGCATCAGTGGATTCAGATATTCTCAAGATAAAGTCCACTGTTCATGGGTCGACAGTGAAGATTACCCCAAGAAGTTTAAGGAAGATTCTCCAAATACCAATAATTGAGAATGAAGAAGAAGTCCCTGCTTCTAAGTCAAGGGAGGCTCTCCAATGGTGCGGATTGAATCCCACCCTGAAGATTGGAGCTGCTTTCAACAGGAAAGGGATGAATCAGCAAGGGAAATTTTTGTCTGAAGTAGTTGGCAAGGTGATTCTGTGCAAATTAAGGGGACATGATAGGATTTCAGCCTATATGTTCTGCCTAATGACCAGAATTGTGTTTACAATTCCAACTGATTGGTCAGCTGTAATCTTTGAAAAGATCAAGGAAGGAATCAAGAAGCCAAATCTGGCTAGAATTATGAGTTTATATCTGACTGGAGTGATTCCTGAGGTAATGCAACAACTGTCAGGAACAAAGATCAATCACATGAGAAAGATGGACATGAGATTGTTTTCTAGGTGGGATAGGGTGCTGTCTAAGGATGTGCCTGATGAGAGCAGGCAGGACACCCCGGTGAAATCCCCTTCTCATGCTCAAGATACTGAGCAGCTTCAAGAAGAACTAATGAGAAAGCAGGTTGAAGATCAGCCTGAATCTACTCCAGCCCAGCAAGAAACTATACCTGCACAGATGCAGGGGGAGCAAGCTCATTCTCCTGCCCAGAATGTATCTACTCCTAACCAGGTACAGTTGCAGGGGGAGCTGGTGTATTTTCCTACAAAAGACATTTCTAAAATTTCTATTTCTGCACAGGTGCAGGGGGAGCAAGTGTACTCACCTGCCCAGGACATTACCAATACTGAACAAGTACAGGGGGAGAAGATGTCTGACCCAGTGCAAGAGGCAGAACAAATTGATATCTCCAAAGATTTGAATATTGAAGATCTGAATGACACATCTTCTGTTAAAGCTCAGAAGGAATATACTCTAGACGAGTTATTTCCTAATGTTGATATTGCTACTGATAAAGTAGAAGAGGGGCAAGATATTGAGAAGGCCCTAGACATGGAGATAGAGCAAGAAGCTGAGATCGAGCAAGAGGTTGAGAAGGAGAAAGAAATTGAGGAGGAGCAAGTGGTGGAGGGGGAGTCTGTGCATGTTGAGACTGAACAACATGGCACTGAGACAGATATTCCTCCTCCTCCTCAAGAAAGAGTTCAAATTGATAGTTCATCTGAATCTGAGACTGAAGATGCCAGAATGGCTAAGAAGAGAAAACTTGTTGTCTTCAAGAGAAGGAGCAAAAGTTATAAGCAAGCTCTACAGACTACAACTCAACAATCCCATTCTGAATTTAATTATAACAAGTTTATGGTTGATTTGCAAGTTAAGTTGGATGAACATAGATTGGCTGTTGAAAAATATGTTGATGAGAACAATAAGTCCCTTCAATTTGACTTGGCTCAAGATATAAAGTCAATTAGATTTGAAGTCAATATGCATAAGAAGGAGATGACAGATTGCTTCCATAAGGGAGGTAATGCTGTAGTATTCTTGGCAAAACAACAACAATCAATTATTACCAAAGCAGATGATATAGCACTGAAGCAAGGCTATGTTCTTATAAATCAGATAAACATGAATGCCAATCTTGAAGACTCTCACAATGTGATTCTTAATGAGTTGAAAAAGACTACTGAAGGGTTGATTGCAGCAAGGGGAAAGGAAATGGAAGAATTTGATAAGAAACTTCAAGATGCTATTGAATCAGTTAAAACTGCTATCACTACCTCTGAAAAGGACATATCTGACAAGCTTCAAAAGTTAAAACCATTTTTTAAAGAGGGTGTGAATTATCTGGATGGCCAGATCAGATTTCAGAAGGAAGATCTAAGAGATCATATTACCAGAGAAGTCATAAAGGGGGAGAGGTTGTTAGTTCATGCTGGCTCAGAGCACACCAAATGGGTGACAAATAGTATTCGAGCCACATTGGGATATCCACCTTTGTGTGATGATGCTATGGTGGCTGAGTCAGGCATTCAAACAGGTCTACTTGAAGGCAATCAACCTGAGATTGCCCAAGTCATTTACCCTCCTCCAGATTTTGAAATGATTGATCAGCAAGTTCAGGATATGTATAGTCCTCCAAAGGAGATTTGTTGGGGCTTGCGGGTCCGAAATCGCCCCCGCGTTGCGGCGCTATGCGGTAATGGCTTAACTGGCTGCCCCGTGGATCCGCCCGAGGACCTTTGATATAAAGATTAGTATGCCTTTGACCTTCAGGCCGGTCTTTTGGTGTAGTTGGTAGCGCTAAGTCCTCTCAAGTGGTATCAGAGGGGGTCGCGGGTTCGAAACCCCGGGGTCGTTTCCGGGGGGGGGGGGGATTGTTGGGGCTTGCGGGTCCGGAATCGCCCCCGCGTTGCGGCGCTATGCGGTAATGGCTTAACTGGCTGCCTCGTGGATCCGCCCGAGGACCTTTGATATAAAGATTAGTATGCGCCTTTGACCTTCAGGCCGGTCTTTTGGTGCAGTTGGTAGCGCTAAGTCCTCTTAAGGTTACCAAGGTTATTATTGAAAAAGTTGATAAGCCTGATGCCAACTTGAAAGAACAGCAAGATGCTCTACTATCCAAGAAAAGATTTAGAGAGCAGGCTGAACTTAAGCCAGATTTTGAGCAGTGGAGCCCTACTTCAAGAAATATTATACTCACTGCATGGAAGGCTGTAAAAGACCAAGTTCATGAACGAGGAAAGTGGTATAATGAAATAGAATGGCAAAAGCATGAAGCTAGGCAAGAGACAATAGTACAGTTCAGAAGAAAAGCCAAGCTGGGTAGGCTGTCACCAGATGCTCAGGAGCCGAGCAAGTACTTTCCAAAGCCATATCATTACTTTGAAAGGCAAAGGCTCAAGGAAGAAGCACAGAAGAAGACTGATCAAAAAGGCAAGAAGCCAGCTGAAGTTGCTGAAGCTCCTGTGAAGGCTCAAATCCAATCTGGCAAAGGGATTGTCATAAGAGAGCCTGATCAGTCTTAATTTTAAGTTCTTTCAAAAGTATTTTGTAATGTTTTGATTAAATCATTCAATGTAAAAATCTGTAATCAAACATTACTAAGTTATAAACAAAATATTGTTTGGAATCATATAATGTTCACTCTGTGACGGATTGTTCATATTTTTTTTATTAAGTATTCCTGTTATGTCATATATCATCATATTATACTTTTTATAAATGGTGTATATCATTGGCTTTAAGGGTTATGACTTCTCTAAATAGGGGGAGATTGTTCGGTACATTGGAAAATGTGTACCTGATTTGAAGAAGTCCAACTTAGCTCAATGATATACATCAAGGTGTATTTGATGTTATTTTAAGTTGACATGTGCAGGTGAAGAAGTATTAAAGAATGCAGAAAAATATTCTAAGTCCATGTGTCGACACCTGAAGAAACAGTGTCGACACTTTAGAATATTTGTGTCGACACTTGACGGAAGCTGTGTCGACACAGAGAAAGATAGTCGACACAGAGAAAGATAGTCGACCTCGACACAGAAGGAGATAGTCGACCACATCTGTGTCGACACAGAGAAAGATAGTCGACACGGAGAAAGATAGTCGACCTCGACACAGAAGGAGATAGTCGACCACATTAATGTCGACACTGAGAAGCAGCGTCGACTCACAGAAAGATAGTCGACCACATTTGTGTCGACACTGGGAGGCTGTGTCGACACAATGAGACAGAGTAGACACACATTGGCAGAAGTCGACAATACTTATGTCGATACCAGAAGACTAAGTCGACACATTTTGGCAGAGTCGACAATTGCTGTGTCGACACCTGAAGGCAGTGTCGACACAAACTGAGTTCTGAATCTACAACAACTGTGTCGACACACAGGACTTGTGTCGACACACTGCAGAGTCAAGACCAAGTTATTTTCTGAAGAAGCTGTGTCGACTTAATGGCAAACTTGTCGACATCTTCAAAGACTGTGTCGACACCAAAGTCACTTGTGTCGACACATTTAGACAGTTGGTCTCGACACTTTCTGACAGACTGTCTCGACACTTTGCTGTCCAAGACTACGGCACAGGATTTGTTTGAAGACTTGACAGCTATGAGTTGCCACCGGTTAACTGATGCTGTCAGACTTGTCAGAAAACAGTTAGAAACCGGATCAGCCGGTTACCATGAAGAAGGTCTATAAATAGACAGATTCAGAAGGAAGTAAAAAAAAGGAAAAAAGGGTGTATAAAAAGTGAAGAAGGATTACAATCCAATTGAAGTATCAATTCAAGAAAGTGCTAGACACTAAAGAAGATCTTTATCAGAAGATCTAAGAAGATGATCTCAGGATCGATCTAAGAAGAGTTCTAACAAGAATTCAGAAGTATCATCAAAGGTGTTGGATAGAGAGGGATCCACCCATTTGAAGAAGAAGAAGGAAGCCGTCAGTGGTTTCTCAAGAAGCTGTTTGGAAATCAACTCAGCTAAGTTCAGATTCAAGAAGCTTTGAAGAAAGCTCAGATTCAGTTGATTTCATCAGCTGATCAAGAATTGTCTTGTCCTCTTCTCTCTCAACAAAGGCAAGACATTAAAACTTCTTTTCTAAATTTCTGTAGGATCTGTTTTACACAGATCTGAGTTTAAGCCTGTGATATAAAGGCTGAGTGTAGGAGAGTTGATCTCTGAGTGGTAGGGCTATTTGCCTGAGTGTAGGAGAAGGTTCTTCTCTGAGTTGTAGGCCTTGTGGCAAGGCTGAGGTAGGGCTGTTGTGCCTGAGGTGTAGGAACCATATTCTAGGTTCTGAGTTGTAGGAACCTATCCAGGTTCTGAGCTGTAGGATCTGCAGATCTGAGAATAGTGGAAGTTTGGCCGAATCTAGCATACTGCTAGATAGGTGAAGGGGGGAAAGTGGATGTACCCAAACCTTGGGGAACCACTATAAAACATTGTGCAATCTGTGTTGATTAAATTTCTGTGATTGATGTGCTGGATGTTTTAATTCTGTAATTGAATTCTTCCTAAAAGTATAAACAAGCAATTAGAACCTATTCACCCCCCTCTAGGTGTTTAGGTTGTCTTGAAAGTAAAACTATCAATGTGTCGACACCATTTCTCTGGATGTGTCGACACCTTTTATCTGAAGTGTCGACACCACTTAACTGATATTACTAGACTAATTGAGTTGACATAGTTTTACTTAGTCAATTTTGTTAAACTATTCGATGTTCAACATGCATAATTCAATTTTAAATCTATTGAATTTAGTTTCATCTAAAGGCTTAGTAAACACATTTGCAATTTGGTAATCAGTCTTAACAAATTCTAGTGAAATGTCATTATTCTCAACATGTTCTCTAAGAAAATGGTATTTTATTTCTATATGCTTAGTCATACTATATGAAACAGGATTATTAGTAATAGAAATAACACTTTTAGAATCACAAAATAAAGGTGTTCTACTTACCTGAATACCATAATATTCTAGCTGATGCTGAATCCACAACAGCTGTGCACAGCAACTTCCTGCTGCCACATACTCAGACTCAGCTGTGGATTTGCCACAATTGTCTGCTTCTTATTGCTCCATGACACCAATCTTCCTCCTAGAAATTGACAGGTACCTGATATACTTTTTCTATCCTCTTTGCAACATGTAAAGTCTGCATCTGAATAGCCTGTTAGTAGAAAATCTCCATTCCTAGGGTACCAAAGGCCTAGATTAGGTGTGCCCTTTAGATATCTCAAAATCCTTTTTACTGTAGTGTAATGAGATTCTTTAGGGCATGATTGGTACCTAGCACAGACACATGTTGCATACATAATGTCTTGTCTACTAGCAGTTAGATATAGAAGAGATCCAATTATCCCTCTATACAAAGTCTCATCTATAGGCTTACCTGCATCATCTTTGCATATAGGCATACTTGTTCCCATAGGAGTTCTCATGGTGGAGGATGATTCCATACCATACTTCTTAATTAACTCCTTAGTGAACTTAGGCTGGGATATGGACAAGGCATCATCAGTCTGTCTTACTTGGAGTCCCAAGAAGAACTTAAGTTCCCCCATGCTGCTCATCTCAAACTTCCCCCATGCTGCTCATCTCAAACTTCCCTTGCATAAGTTTAGCAAACTTCTTGCAAAGGTTGTTTTCTGTAGACCCAAATATTATGTCATCTACATAAATCTGGACTAAGATAATCTTTCCTTTGGACTCCCTTAGGAATATAGTATTGCCTATTTTCCCCCTTGAGAATTTGTTCTTAATGAGGAAGGTAGACAGGGTTTCATACCAAGCCCTTCGGGCTTGCTTTAACCCATACAAAGCTTTCCTAAGTCTATAAACATAATCTGGTTTGAGAGAATCTACAAAACCTGAGGGCTGCTCTACATAGACTTATTCTTTTAGGTTCCCATTTAGGAATGCTGACTTTACATCCATTTGGTATACCTTGAAGCCTTAATATGCTGCATAGACAAGAAACATTCTGATTGCTTCCAGTCTTGTTACTAGAGCAAAAGGTTTGATCAAAGTCAATACCCTCTTCCTGCCTGTATCCTTTTGCAACCAATCTTGCTTTGTTCTTCACAATGATTCCACTCTCATCTAGCTTGTTCCTATAGATCCACTTTGTTCCAATGATGTTGTGGTCTTTAGGTTTAGGAACTAGCTCCCAGACCTTGCACCTTCTGAACTGATTCAGCTCCTCCTGCATGGCATCAATCCAGTGTGGGTCTTGAATGGCTTCTTCAAATTTCTTTGGCTCCAGTTGTGATAGAAAGCTTGAGCAAAGAACTGTATTCAAGTTCCTGCTTCTGGTTTGCACTCCATGTCTTGGATCTCCAATTATCGTGTTTGCTGGATGATCCTTCAAGTGTATAACTGCTGGAGGCAGATTACCTCCAGGTTGAACTTCCCCAGCTTCTTCAATATGCTACACCTCTTGGTGTTCATCATCATCTAGAGAGTCTTGTACTCTCCCTGGACAGTAACCATCATTTTCCACTTCCTGCTTTGTAGTTGTCTCTTCTGTAATGGTGAGCTTGTCCAATTTCTCATTAATACATGTAGAGTTACATGAGCTACAAGGCAATTCACTGTTAATCAACCTTGTTTCATCAAAAACAACATGTACAGACTCCTCTACAACTTTAGTAATCAAGTTATAGACCCTATAAGCCTTACTATTGTTGCTGTACACAACAAATATCCCATCTTGGGATTTGACAGCAAACTTTGTTAGATATGACTTGCCATTGTTAAGGACATAGCACTTGCAACCAAAGATCCTGAAGTAGGATAAGTTTTATTTTCTACCTTTCATAATCTCATAGGGAGTCTTTTTGTGGCTTTTGGTAATAGAAGCCCTATTGATCACATGGCATGCAGTGTTTACTGCCTGAGCCCAAAAATATTCTGGAAGAGATGTGTACTCATTAGAGTTCTACCAGCCTCTATCAATGTCCAATTCTTTCTTTCAGCAATACCATTTTGCTGAGGTGTTCTAGGTGAGGAGAATTCTTGAAAAATCCCAAATTCTTCACACAGTCTTGTCATACTTTCAGATTGAAATTCAGTGCCATGGTCACTTCTGATTTTGACCACAGTACTGTCAAGTTCATTCTGAATTTGTTTGACAAAACTATATATAACACTTGGGGTTTCTGATTTTTGTCTCAGAAAGAACACCCATGAATATCTAGAATAGTCATCTACCACCACAAAAGTGTAGACTTTCCTACCTAGACTATGAACTGGCATAGGACCAAATAGATTCATATGCAAGAGGTATAGACACCTCACTGAATCTTTGTTTTCAAGGCTATGAAAGGAGGATTTTGTCTGCTTGCCTTTTTGACAAGCTGAGCATATCCCATCCTTTATACACTTAACTTTGGGACCATTCCTCACTAACTCTTTGCTATAGAATTGGCCAATTGTTTTATAGTTAAGGTGAGCCAGCCTCTTGTGCCATTTGACACAATGAGAGGCTCTCTCATCAGCTACAAGACAAATAGGAGAAGCTTTGTTCTCATACTCAAAATCAAGATAATAAACATTCCTTTTTCTATATCCAGTCAACATGACCTTTTGATCACTTGACCTTTTGATATGACAACTATTCTTAATAAATGAAATGTCATAGCCCAAATCACTTAGCTGACTTATGCTTATAAGGTTGTGTTTAAAACCCTTCACATAGGCCACTTGAGTGATAGTTATTTGGTTG
The DNA here is from genome assembly GCA_039513925.1 of Platanthera zijinensis. Classification (NCBI taxonomy): domain Eukaryota; kingdom Viridiplantae; phylum Streptophyta; class Magnoliopsida; order Asparagales; family Orchidaceae; genus Platanthera; species Platanthera zijinensis. The sequence continues at coordinate 65,678,821 of CM077084.1, read as the reverse complement.
TTAGAAATATTACCAAACCCTTTAATGATTCATTTTTCAGAACCACCAAAGATTACTTTGGGTCCATTTTTGATTGGTATATACTCCTTCAGCAACCCCTTTGTTCCAATCATGTGCCTGGAACATCCACTGTCCAAGTACCATATAGGAGCATGGTAACCTGGACTCACCTGCAATAAAGATTTACTTTACCTTAGAGCCCAAGTAAGTCTTGGGTCCTTGGTTCAAGTTAGCTTCAAACTTAGTAAATCTACCTGCTGCTCTTCTAACAGGTAGACTGATGTTCTGCCTGACACTGAAGTTGTGCCAGCAATCTAAGGCAAAATGGCCTGTCTTGCCACAGCACCAACATTCATACTTGTTGTATCTATTTTTAGATACATTCTGGGTAGTCTGATTGACAGCCAATCTTTTATTTTGTGCTGGTACTGCTGCAGCTACACCCACTATCTTTTTAAGGACATGGTGTTTAATGACATGGGCAGCCTTATTGACATTGACATCCTTGTCATTCAGAACTTTAGTCTCATTATGACCCTGAGTATTCTCAAGATCATACATGTTAGAAGGCACTTGTACCTTTCTGAAAATTACAGGGACTTTAAAGTTCTGTGGCTGGACTGGGGCTTTGCCCTTCCTCCTAAACTGGACAGCCCTGGAGTTACCTTTAAAGCCAATTCCAGCCTTACCCTTTTGAGCAACAAACTCATCTATTAAGGGTAAAACTGATTTTGGCTTAGAGTAACTAGCCACCAACTCTTTCTCCTTTTGAAGTCTCACTTCCAGACTTCTAACTTGATCAGTTTTATATGTGATTGTGCCCATATGAATAATAATTATATTTTTCAGTTTGGCAATCTCATTTAACTTTTGATCCAATACTTTTTCTAACTCAGATGCAGTCATCTTAAGATATGCAATTTCCTTAGCCTGAGTTTTGGCCAAGTTTTTGCTTTTCTAAAGTGCCTGCAATTAGTCCCCATAATTATTTATAAGCCGGTGAATATCACCTTCAGATTCAGATCCATCCACATCACTTGATGCAGATGTAGCTGATTCTGTACTAGTACTGCAAACTAAATTTATAGAAAGACAATGTACCTTACTGGGACCAGACTGATTCTGACACTTATCTTCTTCTGATCCAGCCATCAGTCCCATACACTGATGATCTGCTTGTTCATAGATGGAGTTCAGCAATTGCATAAACTCATCTTCTTCATCTGCTGCATATAGACCAATATATGCCTCAACTTCTGATTCAGATTCTGAAGAAGATTGATCTGTCAAACTCTTCTCCTTCTTAGCAACAAAGGATTTCTCCTTCTTGCCCTTTTGTTTAGTCTTTCTTTTATCAGCAGACTCCTTTCTTTTATCTGGACAATCAGCCACAACATGTCCAGTCCTGTTACAGTAGTAGCAAACTATCTTTGATATTGTGGATTTGCTGGGCTTAGACCTGCTCCTGTCCTTTCTTGATGACTTCTTCTTTTGATAAAAGTCATCCACAGTCTGGGATGTGTAGGGCATAGACTTCCACTGCTTTTATTTAGAAATATCTGAAACTGCCTTGTAAATGCAGCAAAATCTTGATCTGAATCACTGCTGTCAGAACTTTGATTGTCTGAATTTTTTGGAGTAGTTTCAGCAACAATCTTAGGAGATAATGGTGACATCCTCCTATTCTTCCTTGTGGATTCCACCTTTAAGGCCACAAATTTTTCTCTATGCTCTCCTTTAGCACATTTCTCTTCCTCCTTTCTAGCCATCAGCTGTATCTCATATGACAGTAATTTTCCAAACAAAGTTGGAGGAGAGATTTCTGCTAGTTTGGCCACTTCCCTAATGACACAAATCTTTGTGTCCCAATCCTTTGTCAAAGATCTTAAGAATTTGTCATTCAGTTCATATGTACTGAAGATCCTTCCATAGGACATCAACTCATTAACTATTCTATAGAACTTCTTATAGCATTCAGTTATACTATCAGACTTTCCTTGTCTGAAACTTTCATATTCCTGATTCAACATTGATTTCCTATCTTGTCTGACTTCTTCAGAACCCTCCATGTAGTCTATCAAGGTGTCCCACATTTCCTTGGAGGTCTTGCAGTGAATCAAGTTCTGGAAGGTTGAATCATCTATAGCACTTACTATTATATTCTGGGCTCTCTTGTCCATTGTTGTCAGGATGATCTCATCCTTAGTCATTTCTGAAAAATCCTTGGGAGTTTTCTGATTTGCATCTAATACTGATAACTTCATTGGAATATAAGGACCTTATTTTACTGTTATGTAGATCCTTGGATCAGAGGCCTCCATGAAGAGTCTGACCCTCTCTTTCCATATTCCAAAAGTCTTTTTCTTGCATATAGGTAGCTTCATAGAACCTAGTTCCTTATGATTTTCTCCTGAACCCATTTCTTGATCTTGAATCTGCCTTTGGGATCTAACTCAGACTGTTAAGTCCTTCTTTGAGTAATCTCGCTTTCATACCACTTGATAGAGTTGATTTCAAGACAACCCAAACACCTAGAGGGGGGGGGGGTGAATAGGTTCTTTTTCTTTTTTACTTTAGGCAGATTAAGAGTTGATGAATCTTAAACAGATTTTAGCTAATCTACAACAATCACAGCACAACAATCACAAAACATAAACATACATCACAGATTGCACACAGATTTATAGTGGTTCCCCAAGGTCTGGGTACATCCACTTTCCCCCTTCACCTATCTAGCAGTGTGCTAGACTCGGCCTAACTTCTTCCTTTTCTCAGATCCTCAGATCTTACAGCTCAGAACCCTGAAAGGTTCCTACAACTCAGAGTGATACCACACTCCTACAACTCAGGCTAATAACCCTACCTCAGTCTTGCCACAAAGGCCTACAACTCAGAGAATACCTTCTCCTACACTCAGGCTCAAAAGCCCTACCACTCAGAGAAAACCTTTCTCATACACTCAGCCTTTATAATATAGGCTTACAACTCAGATCTTTGAAAAGATCCTACAGAATTTGATAAGGGAGTTAAATGAAATCTTACCCTTATTGAGAGAGAAGGGATAAGATGTTTCTTGATCAGTTTCTTGATCAGACTGATTCTGAAATCAACATTTTCTTAGCTTTCTTCAAAGCTTCTTGAATCTGAACTCAGTAGGGTTGATCTCCTTTGAAGTTGTCCTGCTGGCAGCTTCCTTCTTAGGATTCAGAAATAAATCTGAAAACTTCTTGGCAGATAAGTTCTGGATCTGCAACTTAAGAGACCTGTATGTCTCCTTCTTAACTTCACAGCTGAAGACCTCTCTCAATCTTTAGAACTCCTGAAGTTTCTTCAGAATTCTTGCTTGAATTCTTCTTAGATCTTCTCACAAAGATCTTCTTTTGTGTCGTGCTCTTACTTGATCAAATAGATGATAGTTGTGTGATCTATCTCTTGTTCATAATAATCATTTTTCGATTTGACAGAACCAGTCTATATATAGGCTTTATCCATGGTAAACGGCAGATCCGGTTTCTAACTAACTTCTGACAAGTCTGACACCTTCAGAAATTTTGTTGGAATAGACAGCTGTTAAGTATCCAGTCAGTTCTTGAACCTTTATCTTTGTCAGCAAAGTGTCGAGACTGACAGTCATTATGTGTCGACACAAATAGATTAAGTGTCGACACAAGCTTTAGTAATGTTGACATAGATCTATTGGTGTCGACATATCTTCTTGACACTACATCTGTAGAGAGTGTGTCGACACAGACACTTCTTCACTTCACAGTAAACAACTTGCTGAAATTCTGCAGTGTGTCGACACAAGTCCTGTGTGTCGACACAGTTGATGTAGACTAAGTATACTGTGTGTCGACACAGCCTCCAAGTGTCGACACAGTTGATGTTTACTGAGAACTCTGTGTGTTGACACTGCCTCCTGGTGTCGACTCAGTTGATGTCGACTATGTATTCTGTGTGTCGACACTGCCTCCTGGTGTCGACTCAGTTGATGTCGACTATGTATTCTGTGTGTCGATACTGCCTCTCGGTGTCGACACAGGTTGATGTCGACTATGTATTCTGTGTGTCTACACTGCCTCCCGATGTCGACACAGTTGATGTCGACAATGAATTTTTGTGTGTCGACACAGTTGCTCCCAGGTGTCGACACAGCCTTCCCAAGTGTTGACACATGCCTTCTTAAGTGTCGACATATGGACTTAGAAATTTTCCTTGCTTTCTAGCAAATACTTAACCTGCACATATAAACTCAAAACAACATCAAATACACCTTGATGTATATCATTGAGCTAAGTGAGGCTACTCCAAATCAGGTATACATTTTTCCAATATACCCAACAGCTTCATCCAGGATCAATGGAGCAGGGGAGTAATGACATGGGGGCCTGCAACGGTGAAATGGATAAAGATGAACATGTAAGTTTTCCATATTATAGTTTCTGCAACTGGGGTTAAATGTTGTGTGAAATGAGGTTGAGCGGCAGTGAAATGAATGTTGAATGTTCAGAAGTATTTCCTCAAGCTTGTTCCACGAACTGCATCTGTTGCCTAATTTTTCTGCGAGCATATTGTCATTTTTTGTGAGTTGTACATCTCTACAACTGTATTTTAATGTTGAACTTCAAATGTGGTTCTTTTTTGTATGATTTGTACTGTATGTAGTGTTTCTTAGGGTAACACTACATTTGAATTACAACTGTATTTTAATATTGAACTTCAACTGTATTTTGAAAGTATGACTGTATTTTAATATTGAACTTTAACTGTATTTTTAGGGTACAACTATATTTTAATATTGATCTTCAACCGTATTTTTAAAGTACAACTGTATTTTAATGTTGAACTTCAAATGTGGTTCTTTTCATATTTTTCTGCAGATTCCAATTAAATATCATACTTTCCCTGTTGTCCAGTCAGAAGAAGAGGCTTATGCTTTGTATTATGAGTACGCCCACAAAACAGGATTTAGTGTTCTTAAGGAACACATTATTTATTGGACACACACCCGAATTATAAAAATACGGGAATATACCTGCTCCAAGGCTGGAAAGAAGCACACAAAACCGTCACCAATTAAGTATCACAAATTTAGACACTCGAACAGGTTGTTTTGCTTGTTGTCATTTTAGAACTGATACAAATGGGCAGAATTAGACAGTTTCAAAGTTTGTGGAGGATCATAATCACCCCCTTGCATTGGAGAAAGAGAAGCATTTGTTGAGGTCAAATAGAAAGGTATCAGATTTGCAGGGCGATCTTATAAAAAATATGACAGGGGCTGGTATTAAAACAGTGCATGCGTACAATTTTCTATCCGAAGAAGTTGGAGATATTGAAAATCTCGGATTTAGCAAAGCTGATGCCTATAATTATGTCCATCATAGTAAAAAGACTTTAATTGAATCTGGTGACTCGGTTAGTTTGCTGAAGATGCTACATGCAAGACAACTTGAGGATAGTCTGTTCTTATATGAAGTTCAGACAGATGAACTAAATCAGTTGACCAATTTTTTTTGGATGGATGAGCATGTTAAGATTGACTATGATTGTTACGGGGATGCTATTATTTTCATACTACCTACAGACTAAATAAATATAACTTGGCATGCACTCCTTTCATTGCTGTTAACAATCACTGACAAAGTATTTGCGTCGGTTGCACTTTCATAGCAGAAGAAACCATTGATTCCTTTTGTTGGGTTTTTGATACTTTTCTTAAGTTCGTTGGTGGTAAACAACCCATCACTATTTTCACTGACCAAGATCAGGCTATGGCGGTGGCTATTGAGCGGGTTTTCACCACCAGCTGGCATCGATTGTGCCAATGACACATCTAAAAGAAAGCTCCTTCAAAAGTCCATTGTTTCAACCTTGACAAAGATATGCGTGGTTTATTCTATCAATGCATGAGCAAGTGTGACTGTGAGTTTGAGCAGTATTGGAATGAGATGAGGTTGAAAGGAAGCTTACATGACAATAGATGGTTGAAGGACTTATATTCAGTTAAGCGAAAGTGGTCCACTGCCTACAACAAGGATGTTTTGGATCTCGGCATTTTGTCGACTCAAAGGAGTGAATCAGCAAATAACGGGTTGCATGGTTGTTCCAAAGCAACAAGCTCTCTTGTAGAGTGTTTCATCAGTTTTGAGAAACTTGTGTCAACATGGCGGAGAGCTGAGCTTGATGAAGATTTTAAGTGCACACAAAGGAGTGTTAGTTCGAAATATAAAGGTAACAACTTACTTAAGCAAGTTTCAAAGGTTTATACCAGGAAGATGTTTTCTATTTTTGAGAAATCCTTCATGGAGGGGGCTATTGAGGTTAGCATAGTCAATGAGATGATGTACGATGACAATAGTATTTTATATGAGACTGCACAGTGTGATGAAGATCAAGATGGTAAAAATTGGTTCGTAAACCTCAATACGAGTACCGGTTAAGCAAAATGTTCTTGTCGAGGCTTTGAAACCAAAGGTATTCAATGCAAGCATGTTTTGCGAATATTCATACATAGAAATGTAAAGCAGGCTCCCGCTCAATATTTACTCAAAAGATTCAGTTTGAATGCTAAGAGAGGTATTTACCTTCTCTACTCGCCTTTAATTGCCCAAAAGGAAATCAAATGTGATTTTCAGAAATCATTTAATGAGATTTACATATGACTTATCCCTCCAACTTGAGAGTTATCAATCAGTAAAAGAACTTGTTATGACTGTAATGAATGATTTGGCTAGGAGGGTTGAAGCTTTAGTCATTGAAGATGCGAATCATAACGACAAAAAAGAATCATGTTTAAGGGACCCTTCCAAGAAGCGACCGAAAGACATTTCGAACGCAAGACTTAAAGGACATTGGGAGAAAAACATCAAAAAGTCAAGTAATGTTTTATTTTATTTCAATGTTTACAAAATATTCTATATTTTTATTTTATGTCATAAAAAATTAATAAAAATTATGTTTCCAAATGTAGGAAAGAAAGTTGAAGTAAAGAAAGAAACAATCCCGGTGTACAACTTCCTGGATTCTCCAGCTCATGCGCACCAGTCAACTCCACCGGCCAATAATAGAGATTTTGATTCTCAAGAAGAATTTGACTTGAATTTGTCGTTTAATTTTTCGAGCATCCCTGATGTATTCAAACCATGATTAAGTGCATTCATATGATGTGATATGATATGTTCTCATATGGTCGTTAACCGACACTCACAAAGAGCTTGTTGATTTTAAAAAGGATTAATTCTCGATGAGAAGCATTCATATGATTAACCTTCACAAAATAATCAGACTCTAATTATGTGTATTTGCTGAAGTGTATATAACATGTGTCAGCATACTTGAGAAGCATTCATATGATTAGTGCATGATCATAATCAGTCGTATAAATAATTACAACATTGTCAATTGTCGTTAGATTCAATTACGTTTGAAAAAGCTCGGAATATGTTTGCTGTTATTTCAGCATGAAATCTAGGCATCTCCTTACACCAATTCTTTATTTCTTTCCAAGCAACTGTCTTGGTTGACAACACCTCCTCCATGAACTTCATCACGAAAACACCACAATCGTCTCCATTGTCTTGCTGTGGCAGATCATCAACGTCGTTGATAGGCCAATGGATTATAACTTCTTGCAAAGCATCACTAACATCCTCGTATAAACACCTAACCTGCATGAAAGGTAAATTGTCAGGAAGAATGAAACCTTAGCCTTCATATGGTTGTGCGAGTGTACCAAATTTTGAAAGAGTGGAACGATGTCGGCTACTTCTAAGCGAATCATAAAACTCCCAATAATGTTCCTTAAGATGACAAACAAGCAATGTCCAATGGTCAGACATGTGACATGGCATAAGTATTAGATCAACTGCCTGTACATGGGTCAATGTTATGTGACTCAACAAGGTCTGTCAATTTGGGACATTGTTGGTCTTATAATACTGCACAATGAAATGATAGGAGTTCAAAATTGCAATAATAAACAACATGAATCACGTTAAAAGGTGGACACACAAAAAACATACTGCGTGATTTGGTGAAACGTATATGAAACTATTCATTCCTCCCAATGACCGCTTTTTTTTGACCCAAGGAACATTACATAAGCATCCAGATGAGTGTCAGATATCCAATCAGTTCCTAACAGATCATCTGCTGCCCCTCTTGTGAGTTGAAGGTTCCCGCTTGAAAAAATAACTTTGGAGCTTTAACAATACTTAAAATCAATACAGGTTTGGAAAGTAATTATTAGTGCGAGACTACGTGCATGACAACCAAAATTTACCTCTCGTCAAACCAATTAAGAACAAAATCAACGGTATCTCGAATACGAGGTACAATATGGGGTCTGCCGGGATAGCTAGGCACCTTGACAAGCTCTTTGTAAAATTGAGAGTTGAGCAGTTCCTTCTTCTTCTTGTAAGTCTTGAGTGACCCTTGCACTGGCTCTGAATAGTCTACTTTTGCAGGGCTTTCCATGTTGATAAGTGCGAGTTTGGGGTTTGATTGGGTGAAAAATGATGTGGTGGGGGAGACTTTTTGATGGGGAGTAAATGGTTTGGGTGATGGTGTACGTCGATGGGATTGGGGCATGTCAGCTTGCAGCCTCTTGAACCAAGTTTCACAGAAGGTCTTCAAAGATCCTCTAGCCTTACTAACCTCCTCTCGTATAAAACCATGAAGGAGAGCTTCCATTCCTCTCCAATCTTCACTTGTTTTCCCTATCTTATCATTCTTCTTTTCCTTCTTCTTCTTCTTCTCCTTATCCACCTGCCTAATTAATATCTTTTCGGTTTTTTTAAAACCTTTCTAGTAACCTCCTCCAACTTCATCTTCTCCTTCTCTTTCTCAATATCCTCGAAGTCGGAGTCATCATCGACAATCATCTTCTTCCTGACAGCCTTCACTCCTCTTCCCTTTCTCTTTCTTTTCATTTCTTCAAAATCAGACTCCTCCTCCGACGACCCTAGGAGTGGCTTCTCAACCTCCTCTACACTACTAAACTTGAATCTAAGCTACATGATATAACAAAAAGTAGTATACGTGAAAAGCTCTTTGTATAATTGGGAAAAAAATTAATTAAATATACCTGATTTGGTTTCATAAGCTCACTATGCAAGTCTAAGCAGAACTTCACACTATAACTTAGTTTGTCTGACCATCGAAAAATTCGAGGCCGAACATGGAAATGTACTACTCTCTGCACACTGGTGTGTTCAAAGAACCACACATACAAAAACACATTTTAGTTGGAAATTTATAATTAGTAAATCATTTTTTCAGATATAAATGCATCTCTTACCAATAATACTGTCGAGCAGCCTTCAAAGTAGCCTAAACATGTGTCAGCCTCTCGAACAACGGTTGCCTGACTTAGACAGTCTAGCTGTAAATGTAAGAAAGCATGAATGGCCTTAGGCCAATTGTAATCTCTCAATGCACCCACACCATCCTCCAACACGCCTAAACATTTTGGGATCTTGAGGGTCTTAAGGGGGAATAAAAACACAATTAACAAATGCATAATGAGTAAATTTACTCGTTTTTGCTCGAGATTCTCTGACCATTCCTCATTTACAAGAATGTGCATTTCATTAAGAAAATCTTCGTGAGAAAGCTCCATACAAGGGAGTCTAGAAAACAGGAATTCCCTACCCCTGTTCGGTAGCCCAAGAATCATCGCTACTTCATTAACAGTTAACTTTAGGTAATGAATTCCTAATAAAAAACACCTCTTGTCCATTTTGTACATCTTCACTAGGACATACAATAGAGGAATGTTTTGCGGTAATGCTGGCATAGAGAATAAAGACAAGACATTGGCTTCCCGTAGAACACCCTTCAAATCATCTGAAATCACATCTAGTAAGGGACGAGCATTTGCAACGAAAGTCGAGACTGCGTAACGATAACTCAAATATTTGCTGACCGACATCTGAGTACAACAAAAGAAATCCAGTTGTACAAACTAAATTAAATACAGTTGGATAAGAAATACAACTGGATTTCAGATAGATATATATTGAAATATAGTTGGGTTGGAACAACATAGAACTTGAAATACAGTTGGATTTCAGATAGATAAAACTTGAAATACAGTTGGATTTGAACAATATAGAACTTGAAATACAGTTGGATTTCAGATAGATAGAACTTGAAATACAGTTGGATTTGAAAAAAATAGAACTTGAAATACAGTTGAATAAGAGAAACTCGCACCTTCTTTATCTTGTCCTTCCGTGTTCTGTTCTCACAAACGACTGAGGGTTGAGGGTGTCGCCGTTGCCTGGGATTACGCTGCGTCGGCAGAGATTAGAGGAGGCATGCACAGAGTGAGGAGTACCAGGGTACGAATTTTCCTCTTCCGCTTACAGTCGTCTTAGGGTGAATGAAGAAGGCGTTACAGTCGTCCTTGGGTAAGAATGAAGAAGGTTCGAAATGAGAAAAATTTTGAAAGGATGGTGGGGCCCACGATCAGGTTTATTTACACCCGTTCCTACTTTTGGGAACGAGACCTGTCCCTAAAAATTCACCCTATTGTTGGGGCGGGCTCAACTGGGTCCAGCCCCGTTGATCTCCTTTCCTCTCCGCTCTCCTCTACTCCCAGACCATTTGTGGCTGTCAACCATCCCCCAAATCTGAACACCCCGCAACATGGCAACCAGATGGTTTCAATGCGTGGTGAGCACTCCACAGTTTCCTTGCCGCGACAAATTCACCGATTTTGTGCGGGACGGTTGTGGTTGAAGGAGTGGTGGTGAGAAATCAGTGTTGGGATTGGAGCTTCCAGAAAAACAGTGGTATGAAAAAGCATGAGGAGAAGGGAGATGTTGACCTACGGGAAGAGTAACATGAAAACCCAGAAAGCTTCTTTCCCAAAGAAATCTCGAAAGCACATTTTTTAACACAAGAACATTTCCCACCACCCTCCAAAATAATGATAGCGGTGGTGTGCCCGGTCTTTCCCCGATCCAGAGAAATCAGACCGTCTTAGCTCGGAATCGGACCGGGCATGTAAACAACCAAAATAAACCGCAACATATGATAAGAGATGTTTTTTACGTGGATAACCCGGAAAGGGTGAAAAACTATATGGCTGGAACTATGGCGAGCCAAAATCCACCATCTTCTTGGAGTTTTACAAAGTTTGGTTTGATCTCAGAGGGAGACATGTCGCTACTCCGTTACAGGTACAAGAAATGAGGAAAAATGGCTAAATCCTTGGAGCCTCAATTGAAGCGCTCCGGCCTTGGAGTGTTGCTGAGTTCGCAAAATCTGGGTAGAAGCATTCCGACCGAGAAATTCTCTAAGTCCACATAGATTTTGGAGGGAGTGCTCTCGTTGATACATAACTTTTATGGGAGTTCTCTCGCAGAGGCGGTTGACGTGACTTGGGGAGTTCTAGAGCTTGAGTGCAAGGAGGAGAGAGGAGAGGATTCATGAGCGGAGAATCGGCCTAAGTCCACAATCTCACCGGAAAACCTCAGAGTTCTCTCTTGCATTTAGAGTTGCTTGTCTTCAAATGAAGGCATGTGAACCTATTTATAGTTTTCTCGAGGGTCATGGTGGTAATTGCGTCAGAGTGATTTGTGTTGGGGAATGACGTTGCTCCGTTTTGATCACCTGAATCACCATTTTTGCCAAAATGACGAGAGTGCTCCCTTCCTCCCAGCCAATTCGGGCGGCCCGGGAAAGGTTCCCGGAGGTGGCAAAGGAGGAGGCCGGATACGGCGGCGGCGGTGGAGGCCACTGCTGGCGCGCCCGGGCGTGTGACTCTACGGCCGCGCTGGGTGCGGTCGTGTGGGCTGGGCGTGCGCGACTCGGCGGCTGCGCGGGGGTGTGGCTACGCGGGCTGGCCGCGCGTGCAGGCCGTGGCCACGACCTTGCTAGCCACGTGTGCCTTCGCGCAGGCCGGACGTGCCTGCGTATCCTTGCCATGGGCGTGCGCGGGTCCGACCTCCCTCCTAGGTGCCTTCAGGATTTTCGGCTTTGTGCGCAGCCGGCTAGGCCAAGTTTGCTTGCCCCCATGTCATTAGCCGAAAACCTTTCCAGATTAACTTAGAAAATTCAGGGGGAACCCCATCAAATGCCCCCAAATTTTTGTCGGTCGTGACTCGCGAAGCATTGAACCCAAAATTTTTTAGCCTCGATCACATCCTTGGGAGTCATGGACTTAGTATTGTCTCAATATGCTCACATCACAAGTTATTTTTCTTTACGGCGTGAAATGTTCCCTTGGTCGGGCCTTGATGCAGGCGTTGACTCCTTGGAACCTCCGTTGTCTTCTTCGATGGTTGAAGATTTTGTGGGGGATGCCTGGGCGGCGATGCCCGCAGTTGACTACCTATGCTTTGCCCTTCCTGGCCGCGTAACACCTGTAACGCGTTCTGGAAACGTTCTCCCCGTTTGCGCTTTACGTGCTGTGTTGGTGTGGGAGCAGGATACTTTGCATACTTTTTCTTCGAACATGATGATGCATGCTAGCTTGTACGGTTGTCGCAAAAAGTTCACACTAACGACAAATTTTTCTTACATGGAGCGATGTTCTGTTCCTGGTCTCAGTGTTGCGGAAGAACTAGTGGGCTTGCTGCCATCAGAAGACGTGGAAGGGTATCGTGCACGTTTGCATACTGTAACTTATAATTACTCAGTGTCTGTTCCTACCAGGAGTTGGGACAGGGCTTCTAGAGGCGGATGCCATCAATGACGTCTGTGCCTCGGGATGTTACAACGATGCGAGCTTTCGCATTTGTAGAACACACGGAGTCCTGGGGACTTGGAGTGGAGCTATGTCAGATAGCTGAGCGGGTACTGCGATTACGACTACGAATGTAGGTCCATCGTAGCTGTACGAGTGCGTTGTTAAGCTCCGTCCTGTACTTGGCGAGGGGCTTCACGTTGCGCAAAGGATGCAGGGGCGTTCCTTCCCCTGAGCAGGCATTGTCTTGGAAGATGGTGCAGACGACGGGGAGTGTAACGACCCTAGCCAATCCAACATGACAATATCACGGCTCCGCTCTAGGAGATGCTACCGGGCTGCAGCCCAAGCACCCCAATCCCTCTCCAGCCCACTGGAGGGTTGTTGGTGAGCAGAATGCTCTGCAACACGGAGGCGAGATGCCCGACAGCATGGGAGAGGGATGCTCTGCAACGCAGAGGCGAAACGCCCGACAGTGTGGGAGCGGAATGCTCTGCAACGCGGAGGCGAGACGTCCGACAACGTTGGAGCGAGATTCTCTGCAACGCGAAGGCGAAATGACCGACAACATGGGAGCGGAATGCTCTGTATTGCGGAGGAGAAATGCCCTGCAGTGTGGGAGCAGAATGCTCTCCAACGCGAAGGTGAGACTCCCGAATTCATAGATTCGCCACATTTCTTGTCGCTTGCTTGTGATATTCACCTCAGAGCTTTACTTCGGGGAGACGTGTATGTCTAACAAAAGTCAAAAGCAGTTGCTATATTATAAAAAAATGGATACATAAGCGTGTATGCAAGTTCCACTTTGCGGCTTATTAAGTTAAAGGGAAATAGAAAGTTGAGACGCGGGCTTTGCGCGCGTTATTAGGGGGAGTGACCCCCGCTTGTGCCCCTAGCCTATCTGCATCGGGCTACTGCTCGGCCTTTGGCTGGATTGTTGATCCGCGCTACTGGGTGTTTGGGGTGGAGTTTTACACAAATCTTCTGAGGAGACCTTGTTGGACGAGATGCTCGATCTTGTCTTTCAACCAGTTGCAGCCCTCTGTCTCGTGTCCATATCTGCGATGAAAGTCACAATATTGTGTCTGGTTTCCTCTCTTCAGCATGAGCGGTTCGGACCTGCGAAGCTCACTGCTATCACAGCTGGCGAGGTGCACGTCAATTCGAGTGGTGTTCAAGGGAGTGTAGTCTTGATGCAGATGAGTTCCTTGGTCCTGGCAGGGATTGTTGAAATGCTCGTTGTTTCCCTTGGGGACTCGTAGTGGATCTAGATTCCTCTTCCTCTTCGAGCTTCCTTCGAGTTGTCGTCGATGCGTTTCGATGGCTTCGTCTGCTGTGATTTGATCCTTGACTCGGTGGATGAGGACACAGTAGTTGGGCAGTGTTTCACTCATCAACATGGAGTAGAATGTTCCCGGTCTGAGTCCTTCGAGTAAGGTTCCTTGCAGGAGCTCGGGGTTAACCCCCGGAATCCTTCGTGCCCCTGCGGTGAAGCGACGAAAGTAATTCTTGAGCGATTCTCCCTCAGTTTGCCGGATTCCCGTGAGGTGTGAGGTCCCGAACGATCCACAGGTTGGTGATAAATTGATTTGTGAAAAGTTGCATTAACTCTGCAAAGTTTTTGATTTCTCCCTCTTTTAGGGAGCGGAACCAGGTGTGAGCCTCTCCTCTCAGAGTTGTTGGGAACACAAGACATAAGAGTGGGTCAGGGGCATTGTATATATATATGTTGGTGCAAAGAGACTGATGTGCTCCAGAGGATCTCCTGTCCCGTCAAACATCTCGAAGTCACGGAGCTGGATCCCGGGAGGAACGAGATACACCAGGATCGATGGAGCTAGCGGGGAGAAGAGGTGTGTTGTGCGTCACACGTTTGAGACATGGTGCCCCCGTGTCCATATTTCTCCTTGATTATGCGCCTCACTTCCTCGCGAGTGAGTTCTCTATCGGTCTGAGTGGCGGCCTCCTCTGTCGCACAAGATTTTCCTTGCGCGTTTCGGGGAAGCCCGTCGAACAATGCGAGGTGTGTGGAGCCATTGACACCGGACAACTCATCAGTGATTAGATTCGTGAGGGCAGTGCCTTCAGGCATCATCTGACTTGGGATCCGCACTGGTTGGCATTCATGAGCGATATCCGTGTTGGGAGCGCGACGAGCTCTTAAATTTCCCGACAAGGTTTGCGTTCTTGCGTGGCGCTCCCTTATCAGGTGCATGTATTCTTACCTTGATGCTTGAGATGTGGTGAGGGTGGATTCTCCCTGAAGCGAGGCATTGCCCACAGGCATATCGGCTGGGGCTTGATTGGCGCGCTCCTCTAGCATCACATCATTAACGATTTGTGCGCTTATCTTCGTCACTGCTATTGTTTGAGGGATTCAGAAACTTGTTTGAGCTTTTGAGAGCACCTTCCCACAGACGTCGCCAAATTATTGCGAGTTGCCCAGTCTTTCTCTGGTCTGGAGAAATCAGACTGGCTTAGCTCAGAATCGGACTGGGCATGCAAACAGTCAAAATGAACTGCAATAAATGACAAGAGACGTTTTTTACGTGGAAAACCCGAAAAGAGTGAAAACCATGTGACTGGAACTGTACCGAGCCAAAATACACTATCTTCTTGGATTTTTACAGAGTTTGGTTTGATCTCGGAGGGCGACAGACCGCTACTCCGTTATAGGTACAGGAAATGAGGAAAAATGACTAAGTCCTCGGAGGCTCGATGAAAGCGCTCCGACCTTGGAGTGTTGCTGAGTTCGTAGAACCTTGGTGGAAGCGTTCCGGCCGAGAGATTCTCTAAGTCCACGGAGCTTCTGGAAGGAGCGCTCTCGTTGATGTGGAGCCTTGATGGGAGCGCTCTCGCGGAGGTGGTTAGCGTGACATGGAGCGTGTTGAAGCCTTTGCTCAAAGAGGACTTAGGCCGATTCTCACCCTCCAAGCAATTAGTTACATCACCTGATGTTTATCTAGGGCTGTAACAGTTCGGTTCGGTTTGGTTCGGTTTGTAAGCAAAACCGCAAACCGAACCACCCCTATGTGGTTTGGTTTGGTTTGGTTTGGTTTTGGTGGTTTAAATAATGTGATAAAGCCTAAAAATTTATAGATAAAGATCAGGGATGATGCAATGAATGAGGCTCAACCACCCAACATGAAAGTGTTGCCTGAACACAATTCCTATCACCTAACCATTTCAGGACTCCAAAATCAATTGAATGAAAAATGAAATATTCATCAGCATTGTTTGTTTGGAGAAAGATCTAGATTAGAGAAATATCTAGACTAGAGATCAACGACAACTTAGATGTTTAATCAAAACAAAAAACAGAAAACTTAAAAATTATAAGAGAAATACCTTTTGGGCCGCTGACAATAAGAGATTCGAATCTGGAAAGGGCCGAACAACAATGGCCAATGAGGAAAGAACTGGAATCTGGAAAGGGAAAAATCAGAGAGCACCAAACATGGAAAAGGATGAACAACAATATGAGTCATCTTTGATCGAATTAAGAGAAATAGGAAGTTAGGATCTCAGAGATTCAGCAATATTGGAAACCACCTCAACGGAATCAGAGAATGTTGATTGTTCAAAGGTGCATCTGGATTCTTCGAAACAAGGAAGAAGATGGAGAAGATGTCTATCACAAGACGTAAGCGAGATGCGGGAAGACTGCGGCTGCGGCTATCACTCAGTCTCCTTGCACCTCTGCCCTAATTTCTGAACGAAACACTCCACACCGGATTCGAGATCGAAATGACGAAGGTGGAGAAAAAGTAAGAATGGTGTGCGGTACTCGACACGACAGAAGAGAGGTGAGCAGTTAGCGGGGTAAGGCAAATCGCGACTCGCGAGGGAGTAGCATCCAACAAAAATGAGTTTTATATCGCCAGGTGAAATCCACGAAAAATCACGCCCGGGTGTGTTGGGTTCGCCCATGGGTTTAATCATTAATGAAATATAATTAACTGTTTGCCGCAAAAGTCAAAATCATGAAGCGTATGGTTTAACACTTTAACGTATGATTTAATGAAAAAATGAAATGTAATTAACTGTTGTATGATTAACCGTATGATTTAATGAAATTTAATTAATAAATTAAATGTTTTTATACGCAACGGTTCGGTTTGGTTCGACTCGATTTGGTTTGCAACACAAAATCATAAACCGAACCGAACCGTATGGTTTTTCTAAAATCAAAACCGTAACCGAACCGCAGCCTACTGAAACCGAATCAGACCGGTTCGGTTCGGTTTTGCGGTTCGGTTGGTTTTGGCTTGCATGCCTAGGTTTATCCATTCTTTTACCCAATCCTTTGACATACTCTACACATTCTCCCTCTTTGCTTGGTTTTGACTTTGAAATAGGCACTAAAAGTTTGATTCACAGTATGGTGTTCATTTGACAAGGCATTTTTGCTTTGGTGATTCAAACAAAAATGTCATTGTCATAAATTATATGTTTAACACGCCAATTGTTATGGCGGTCACTTAGAAAAAGAACTAATCTTGAACATGAAACTAGATGGAGTTCTTTAGGCGATGTTGCAGGGAGTTCACGAATGATGGTTCATAACCACCATGTTCATCACCGCCGCCATTGTGTCCAAACAGACCCGATCATCAACACTTTCTTCTTTCACATTTGGATTTAGAATGAATGACACAAAAAATCAAATGACATGAATATGAAGCATACTATTTAAATAACGGCTACTTACAAATGATTAGAGCTGTCACCTAAAATCGAACCGAAACCGCAAAGAACCGGATCGAACCGTTTGCTAATTATCCAGGTTCCGGTTTGAATTTTGGAACCGTGAACAACATTGGTCCGGGTATGGTTCTTTCATTTTATTATCCGGAGCGGAACCGGAACCGCAACATACAAGTCTTAAACGGTTTCAAGAATTTTAGACCTGATCCGAACCAGACCAAAGCAGAACCGAACCGTGACTCATTTATTATTATTATTTATAATTTTTTATTAGTATTAATATTATTATAATACTGTTATTTTTTATAATCTATCTATAATATTTATACTTACTATTAATGATGAAACTGGTGCGGTTTGGAGCGGTCTGGTGTGGTTTGGTATGGATTGGTGCGTTTTGAAATCAAACCGCAATCGTACCAAAGAGGGTCGGTTTTGAATTGAACAAAATCGAACCACACTAAAACTGTGTCGAAGAGGAGACGATAAAGGTACGAGAAAATGAAGGTAACATATACCCATTGTCAATGATTAGAATGTCAGACTCTCTCGAAGAAGTCGGTACAAAGGATGACAACGGTGTGACGTGATTTTGTAGATTTTATACCGCCAAAAACCGCTCCGCAAACTATTCAGTTTTGCAACGAACGAAACCGCTCCACAACCTAACCGTTCGGTGCGGTTTACAATTTGTGCAGTCAGGTGTGGTTTTGTGGTTTGGCAATTTCGTTTTTTTTACTTTTAGTTATACATAATATATTACACAAAAAAGTACTCCCCTTTGATATAACGCAAAATTGCTGCGACCGGGCCCGAAACTTCGAATTCCCTCTTGCTAAAAAATCTAATGGGTTTACTTTTCCCCATAGGTGTTTTATTTTTGATCTTCCTCATTCATTCCGTCAAGTTTGATTTTGGTTCTGGTTGGACAGATTGGAACCAGACTGAATCACATAGAACCGGACCGAACCGTTAGTGACCAGTTTGATTTTGGTTCTTGTTGAACTGTAACCGGAACCATTGTCACAGCGGTTCCAAAAATTATGCTGGAACCGGAACCATAACCGGAACATGTCAAACCTAATAAAGTTTTGGTTCTAATTTGAAGTACTGTTACCTTAGTGGTTCGGTTCATGATTTTAATTAAACCGGAACCGAACTGGAACCGCTCTACAAATGATATATATATATATACACACACACTAGCATCTTCGAACGAGCTTCACCCGCAGCCAAGCGGGCTTCGCCCGCAACCAAGCGGGCTTTGCCCGCAACCAAGCGGGGGCTTTGCCCGCTTGACTTTCAAGCGGGGGCGGGCTTCGCCCGCCCTCGACGGGCTTCGCCCGCCCTCGACGGGCTTCGCCCGCAACCAAAGCAGGCTTCGACCGCTTGACATTCAACCGGGGGCTCGCCCGCCCTCGGCGGGCTTCGCCCGCCCTCGGCGGGCTTCGCCTGCCCTCGATAGTTTTTTAAAACTTTTCAAAATTTTATATTTAAAAGTGTTTAAATTTGTATTTATTAGATTTTTTAATAATTTAATTAATTATTCATACAAAAAAATGAAATAAAACAAAAAATAAATCCCTGTTCCACACCCCTCCCTCCCCGTTCCGCTTCCGCTTGGAACGTTGCATCCCCCTACCGCCTCCGGCCTTCCCGCCGCCCACCGCCGGGGGTTGTCCGGCGGCGAGGGGGCAGGGTCACCGCCGGCAGTGGCCCTGCCCGTGAGCCCTAGTCTTGGTCTCACGAGCAGGGTCACCCCCGGCGGTAGCCCTGCCCGCCCGCCGCCGGACAATCCCCGGCGGATTCGCCGCCCGGCGAACCTGCCAGTGAGTGCCCGACGGTGAGGGGGCAGGCCGTGCCCGTAAGACCCAGACTATTTATATATATATAACAATTCCTTTTAATGAAAAGAAAAAAACAATTGTGACAGCGAATTGTTATATATATATATTCCAATTAAATTGAAAAATGTGTTTGACATCACGATAGTTATGACCATCATCAAGAAAAAAATGAAGGTAACTTAAGAGAGGTGTAGGAATATAAGTCCAACTATAAGCAATTAATTTTCATACATAATAATTGTGAAAATTAATTAATCCAAATTTCCAAGGTAGGTTTGTACCCTGAATCTGCATAGCCTCTGCATATCCTTGAAGTGCTTCCTATAAACAATTAATTTTCATATTCAATCAAATATATATATATTATCATCCATGCAGATAAGCACCAGAGAGCTCATTGGAATGTCAATTATTATCATGGTTATCAGGATTACGATCCGGATCATAGAATCTTATTATTCTACGATCCAGATTATATAAATCGATCCTGATTTTGTAAAACGATCCTCGATTCGACCCTACTATCTGATCTGATTCTATCTCAAAACAATCTCATGTAGGATTTCAATCCTCACAACCTTGATTATTATACCTAAGGTGTATAACCTTAAGAATCATTTCAACTTCTACAATTTTCAAATTAGTCATTTATGTTATGTAAAATATGACAAAAGTTTAAGATATTGTCTTTTTTGCCACTAAAGAAATGAATTGTGCATAAAGGAATGTCGCGAAAAGCAATTCGTCGATCATCTCTTGAGATGTCGATGTGGTGTGTAGCCTTTGATATAGAAAGGAAAGATTGAAAGATATACTGCCAAAGTGTATGATATTTAGAAATACGAGTGACAAGCATGTGGTCTATCCCTAATTATGGCCCTGACGGGAACTCTGCCCTATGAGAGCACGGTGTCACAGACTTGTCCCCTTGACAACGTCGCGTGCGGCCTTAGCTCCTTCTTGCGCCCTTCACAGCTAGCTAAGTCAGTCTCCGTCAACACTTAATCGTGGAAAGATAAGAAGAGAGCACTTAGAAAGGGTGGATGAGAGAGCAAGAGAGCAAGACTGAGTAAGAGAGCATTATTGCTTGTGTACAATTCCATATTCGCTGAGTGATCCCCAAGGGTCTGGGATCCAGGTTTGAGTGGGATTTAGGCTAATCGGGCCAGACAAGAAGAATAAGCGAAAGGGTTCCTGCCCAGGGCTTGCAGGAAGGTTTGCGCCAGGGTCAGCGAGAGTCTCCTCAACGTTGGCATTGAGTGATGCTTCTCCACTAAACGCCCTAGTCCCTGGCGTTGAGTGATGCTTCTCCACTCAACGCCGTAGTCCCTGGCGTTGAGTGATGCTTCTCCACCCAACGCCATAGTCTCTGGCGTTGAGTGATGCTTATCCACTCAACGCCGTAGTCCCTGGCGTTGAGTGATGCTTCTCCACCCAACGCCCTAGTCCTTAGAGTTGAGTGATGCTTCTCCACTCAACGCCCTAGTTCCTGGCGGCGGAAGGGTTCCCACCCAGGGCTTGTGGGAAGGTTTGCGCCCGAGTCAACGGGAGGCCCTCAGGGTTGACGTTGAGTGATGCTTCTCCACTCAACGCCGGATTCCCTAGACGCTGAGTGATGCTTCTCCACTCACCGCCGTAGTTGAAAGTCTTTATTTCAAGAATAGCTAAATCACCAAGAGGGGGGGGGGGGGAATAGGTTATTGGTCTCTTTTGAATTTCTTTTATATTTCTTATTTAAGAGCATTGGCTGTTAGTTGTTTTATGCTTTCAAGATGTACACAACCTGCACAAAGAAACAACACAAAAAAGCACACACAAGATATATAGTGGTTCCCCAGATTATGGGTACGTCCACTTTCCTCCCACCTCTCTAAATTATAGTTAGATAAGGAACTTCTCAAAAACTCAGCTCAAAGAGCTTACACCTCAGATCCCTCAGAATCTCTCAGTCTCCTCCAAGACTTATAGCTCAGGCACAAGACCCTACAACTAAGTGATCCAAAGATCACCTACCTCAGGCCCAAAGGCCCTGCAACTCAGGCTGGGAGGACAGCCCTACCTTAGATCCACAAGGGATCCTACCTCAGAGAGAATGACTCACCTACAACTCAGACCCAAAGGTCCTACCTCAGATCCAAAGGATCCTACAGCTCAGGCACAAGTTCCCTACCACTCAGTGAGAATGACTCACCTACCTCAGGCTCAAAAACACTACAACTTAGTGATCAACTTATCACCTACCTCAGATCCAAACTGGATCCTACAGCTCAGGCTAAACAAACCTACAACTCAGATACACTTCTGAATCCTATCTCAGAGCAAATTTGCTCCTACCAATCAGATCCACAAAGGATCCTACAAGGTGGAAGTGAGTTGTTGAGTTGATTGGACACAAGAGAGATTTCTCTGTGCCAATCTTCCTGGACTGAGATAGACTCAGCCCAACTTTGACTCCAGGAATATATTTCCCGAGTCCACTTTTCTGGACTAAGAAACCCTTAGCCCTAACTACTCCACAACAATAATTATATCTACTTGAGCTGGAAGTGACTTGCAGAACTCTGTTCTGCCCCTTTCGGAACTGAACCTAAAGCCCAACCCTCTCTTCTTCACAGCAATAAGAATGTAGATGCTTTGGCTTGTGCTGAAAGCAACTTGCAGATCTGTTGCTCTGCACCTTTCTGGACTGAACCAGAAGCTTAGCCCTATCTCCTTCTTCACAGCCCCCAAGATTATATCTTCAGGATTAGGCTTACTTGAACTGTGAAGTAACTGCAGCTAGGGTTTCTCCCTTTGCTGCTATCTGAGCTGAGATGAACTCAGTTCTATCTTCTTGACTGCAGAAACCAGATGAATCTGCCTCTTTCTCCTTTCTCAAGGACCTTCTCTGCACTTGCTGGTGAAGACAAATGATTTATCTATTCTGGTTGTTCTTCAAACAGCTTCAACTTCTTCTTCTCCTTCAGAAAGAAATCTTTCTGATCTTGCTGGTGCAGGAGTAAATATCACCAGCTAACTTGCTTTGGATCTCAGATCCTGCAGTTAGGGTTTCTCCCTTGGCTGCTTCCCTTTTCTCAGAGATTAACTCTTAACTTGCTGATTGTCGATGAAGAAGACAACAACCGACTTGCTCTTGGTCTTGCTGACTTGAGCTTCTTATTATTCAGCACAACAATAATGACGATGAAGAAGAACGACCTGATGGCTCCTTTCCAAAGCTATCTTCCTCTGTAAAGCCTTTCCCTTTTATTGATTATTACCCAATGACTCTTTGAGTAGTGGGCCCCACACATTTAATGGCTGCATCAACCTTACTTTAATGTCAACTGTCGTACAGTAGGTCCGCGACCACAATTGTCGCGTACTGTAGCCATCCCGCCACTAATTTGAATCTTGTTGACTAGTTGAATTGCTGACGTCACCAGCTATGGACTTAGCCGAAAATCAACAAACATTAGTATATGCGTTGAGTGAGTGAGCCTCATTCAACGCCAAATACTTAGACAGATTTCTGTCTATCTAGGCGTTGAGAGCGTTGAGTGAACAAGCCTCATTCAACGCTTTTTGTCTTAGCAAAATCTTTCCGCTTCTCTGACGTTGAGAGTGTTGAGTGTGTCTTCATCACTCAACGCTTTTTGCCTTAAAAAATCTTTCTGCATCTTACGCATTGAGAGCGTTGAGTGAGCACATCTCACTCAATGTTTTTTGCCTTAGCCAATTTTTTGCCTCTGCAATATCTTAGGCGCTGAGAGCGTTGTGTTAACATTCCTCACTCAACTCTGAACTTAGTTCAACTTACTCAGATTCTCAAACTCTGAGCTTAGTTCATTGAATGATGAGCTCAGCTCGACAAACTCTGAACTCAGTTCGACTAACTCAGATTCTTAAACTCTTAGCTTAGTTCGACGAACTATGAGCTCAACTCGACAAACTCTGAGCTCAGTTCGACGAAATCTGAACTCAATTCGACGAACTCTGAACTCAGTTTGACTCACATTTATTGCTGTATGGCGTTGAGTGTGTCTTCATAACTCAACGCCAAACTACTTAGCCATATTTCTACCTTTAGATGTATGGCATTGAGTGAGTCAACTCCACTCAACGCCTGTGGACATAGCCACATTTCTAGCTTGTCAACATTCGTCCTTAGCTCTGGCGTTGAGTGAGCTTGCTCCACTAAACACATGTGGACATAGTTGCATTTTCAAATGCTCCTTGACTTCTGGCGTTGAGTGAGCTTACCTCACTGAATGCCTGTGAACTTAGGCAAATTCCTGCCTTTCCAGCATCTTCACTTGGTGACCACCTGTCACATCACTTAGACAATCTGTCTAGACTTATTCCATGGAACATCCTGCACATGATGAGCTTAAAAAACATTAAATACAACTATGCTCTTAGTGTTGATGGAGATGCCTCTTCAAATCCAATATAGGGAACTTTGTGGGCAATAGACCCAATAGTAGTCCCTGGCATTGAGTGATGCTTCTCCACTCATCGCCCTAATCCTTGGCATTGAGTGATGCTTCTCCACTCAATGCCCTAGTATGGTCCAGAGGTAAATTTACCTATATGCCATTAGAGATCTGTATTTAGCTCCTCAGAACAGCAGATCTACGCTGTTGGCAGACCAGATTTTTGGATTCTATAAATAGACCCACATGGTACCTCAAAAGGCAAGCTTTCTCATTTTCTGAAATCTTGCAGCGCTTTTTGAGGTATTCTTAGCTCAACACTTGGTTAAGGAGGGGAAGCGCTCTAAGATCTTCCGATTTAGTAGAGGGACCTCCATGCTATAGACTAGGGTCAGTTTCTTTGTTTCTTGTGTCTGTTCAGGGGTTTGGGTTTGGGAGAAGTAGGTATTAGCTACACCCTAAGGCCTGAACTCTCGTTGGGGCCAATTTTTGGTTCCAACATTTCTGGTGTGGTGAGTGTGGACCGTAGCTGATTCAAGAAAATCTCAGGCTTAGTCTCATGGATAGAGGTGAGGAGGAAGGAGCAGGCTCAGGAGGTTCTCCACCCCAGGCGAGTCGGGTGACGTTGGGGGTGTTGGAAGACTTCAGGCGGGAAGTCTTGCAGACCATCCATTTGGCATTCTTGGCAAGGAGCGAGTGGGCGACGCCTCGAGCTCCATTGGTGGCAGCTCTGTCGTTGGGCGAGAACGCTCCCGGCCAGCGTCTCAGAAAGGAGGTCCTGACGGAGGTTGGAGAGAGGGATGCCGCCGAGCGGGAGCTCTTCCCCGGGCAGGCTTGTGCTGATGGGCTCAATAAGACGAGATCCCGAGATGTGCCCTCTCGGCAGGTGGTGGGCGGAAGCCCTTTTAGCGAGCTGATCATCTCGTCCCCGGTTCCGGATGGGTTTCGAGATCCCGACATGTCCTACTACATCGACAGAGATGACCCCATGCAACATGTACAATGGTTCGAGGATGTTGTTTCTATAAGGCAGATGTCAGATGCTTTCAAGTGTCAGTTCTTTTCCATCACTTTGAAGGAAAAGGTGAGGGACTGGTTCCATCAAATCCCTGCAAGCTCTATTTAATGCTTTGAAGATTTGCATCGAGGATTCTTGTTGAGGTTCTCGACGTCGAAGAAGAGGAATAAGTCGACGGAGTGCTTGTTTGCCATCAAGCAGAAGCCGGAGGAGACACTGGGACGCTATGTTGATAGGTTCAAGGAGGAGATTCTGCAGGTCCAGGATATGTCGGGGTACACCGTGATGCTCGCATTCACCCTCAGGTTGAGGTCAAGTTTCTTTAGCATGGAGCTGAAGAGAGTACCCCCTCTCTTTCGAGGAGTTGATGGTGAGGGAGGTGAAGGAGATAGAGATTGAGGCGGCCAACCCAGCATTTGCGAAGAAGTTGGCCAAGTTGGCGGAGGAGGACGTGAAGGAGCCAGGAGCAGGGAGGCAGAGAGAGAAGAGGGAGGAGAGGAGGAGAGAGGAGCCCAGAGGTCAGGGGAATCAGGGGCAGCCCCCGGGTTGGAGGCAGCGGGAGCCGAACAACCGGTTGGGCTGGAGGCCCCAAGAAGGTCATCCTAAAGGGAAGGGGGAGGCTTCCAAGGCAGGGATAACTCTCGTGAGCAGGGAAGGTTCCATCAGCCAACATGGAGGCAGGAGCAGAGGGCCCCCATCCTGCGATAGCAGGAGGCAATAGAGATTGCCCGAGGTAGAGGAGGAAGGGAGGAGCTCGAGGAGGAGCGAGGAGAAGGGAAGGCAGAGTGACGTTGCCTTTCTGTGACTTCCATTAGGAGGAAGGTCACGCGACGACCACCTAACCGGAGTGTCTTGAAATAAAGGAGGCCAGGGGGCAGGTGAGGCAACAACCTCTTGTGAGGATTGAAGAAGTTCTACCAGGGGATAGGATAGGTGTGAGGACCGGGCAGATGAGGAAGCCCGAGGAGGGATCATGGTGATCCATGGGGGAGTTGGGATTGAAGCAACCAGTAAGGGGAGTTTCCAGACCATATACCGAAGGAGCGTCGCCTCGATCTCCCAGGCTCCCCCTCGGTGAAAAAAAACACTTTTTCATCGAAGGATATGCCCGACTACGAAGACCCGTTCTGTAATACCTTGGTGATCCGGACGGCTATAGAGAATTTCACCGTCTCCCGGATTCTGGTAGACAACGGAAGCTCGGTGAACGTGATCTTCAAGAAGGCATTTGATTAGATGAAGGTAGAAGCCTAGAGGGTTTTGACCTCAGATGGACCATTGTTCGGGTTCTTGGGGGAGAGGAAGGAAGTTGAGGGGGGAGCGGGGCTGCACGTGAAGTTGGGGGGAGTTTCGAGGAACTGTCGGTTCATCATCGTTGACACTTTGAGCAGCTACAACACCATTTTGGGAGCACCCTCATCAGTGCTTTCCATTGTGTCCCCTCCACATTTCATCAATGTCTCAAGTTTAATAGTGAAGGAGTCCAGGTCAGGGTTAGGGGGGATCCAAAGGTAGTGAGGCAGTGTTATGTGACTGTCGTCAACACTATAGCCTGTATGGTAGAGGCGGAAGAACTGGAGAAGGAGATGGCGATGCAGGAGTAAGCTGCAGAGGAGGGAGAATTGAGCTTAGGGGAGGATGGAGAGAAGGTTGCGGAGGAGCAGGGAGGAGGAGAAGCTGGGGTGGAGGCCCAGGGAGGCGGAGAAGTGGAGCCAAGGGAGAGCCTATTAGAGGCGATGGAGGTGGAGGAAGCAGGAGGGGAGGAAGAGTTTGGGCAAGAGGAGGAGACGAGGAGCGGCAGAGGGAGGTCCCGGCTAGAGCCGGCAGAGGAGGTCATGGAGATAGAGGTATTCACCGGGCAGGGAATACGGAGAGGGCGCAGATCAGCGGCAGCTTGAGCCTTGAGGATCAAGAGAGGATGTGGGAGTGCATCCAAAGGAATGTCGACATCTTCACTTGGAGCGCGACAGACATGCCAGACATCAATGCGGACGTGGCGTTCCACTGCCTGAATCTGGACCCTAATACGCGTCCTATTTGCCAGAAGATGAGGACCATCGCTACCAAGCTGGAGGAGCCCATCCACAAGGAGGTCAAGAAGCTTCTTGACGCAGGTTTCATCTCGAAGATCCAATATCCAGGCCGGGTCTCCAATGTGGTAATGGTAAAGAAGGGATAAGGGAAGTGGCGTATGTGCGTAGACTTTTCTCTGTTAAATAAATCATGCCCTAAGGATTACTACCCTCTACCTCGGATCGACGCGCTAGTTGATTCAACCGTCATTTTTTCTATTATGAGTTTTCTGGATGCTTTTTCAGGTTACCATCAGATTCGCAAGCATCCTACCGACATCAAGGATGTCTCCTTCATCATGAGGGAGGGATGCTTCAGTTATAAGATGATGCCCTTTGAGCTAAAGAACGCGGTGGCTACTTACCAACGAATGATGGACCGGGTCTTTAAAAGCCAGAGGGGTACAAATTTGGAGGTTTATGTAGATGATCTCATGGTAAAGAGTAGGGATGTGGGTTCACATCTCTCCGAATTGGAAGAGACATTCGCCACCCTGAGGAAGTTCAAGATGAGGCTCAACCCCCAAAAGTGTGTCTTTGGGGCAGGCTGAGGAAAGTTTCTTGGTCACCTCCTCACCCCAGCAGGGGTGGAACCTAACCTAGACAAGGTGAAGGCTATTCTGGAGCTGGAGTCACTACGCAAGGCCAAAGAGGTTCAACGTCTGACGGCTAAGCTCGTTGGGCTAAGTAGGTTCCTTTACCAGGCCGGGGAGAAATGCTCACCTTTCTTCACGTCATTGCAGGGAAACCAAAATTTCGAGTGGACGAAAGAATGCGAGGAGGATTTTTAGGCATTGAAAGGTCAGCTATCCCAAGCGCCGCTTCTTTAGAGCCCGAGGGGGGGGGGGGATCTAGCTCTATACCTCGGGGTATGGGCGGTAGCCGCAAGCTCTATTATGGTTACGGAAGAGGGGAAGAAGAAGTTACCCGTCTACTACATCAGTAGAATCTTAAAGAAGGCTGAGCTCCGTTACCCCATCCTGAAGAAGCTGACATTCTCCTTGGTCATCTCAGCTAGGAAGCTCAGACCATACTTTCAGGCCCATTCAATCAAGGCAGTGACGGACCATCCCCTACGCAAAATTTTTGAAGGAGTGGAGCACTTGGGGAGGTTGGCTGGTGATCGCTAAGCTTCGAAGAAAATAAAGCAACCGAACTAGCAATCCATCTAGGCAAGTATACCTATCGAACTGTAGCTAGGGGACACACGTGTCATATTGAAATCCGGGAACTGTCGAGTAAACCTACTCACACGAAGACTATTATCTTATCGGAAGATTAATTTAGGGTTAAGAGAAACTAAATGCAATTAAGGAAAGGAAATAAAGCTAAAGAGAACTACTTGCACTAAAATAAAGAGAGCATAAAAGAAACGATTACGATAAAGGGTTGGAACGATGAGATGGAAATGCACTCGATAAAGAATCACCTCGGCTAAAGTCGACTAAGAAATGCGATAAAAACCTAAACTTAATAGGGTAAAGGTCCTTGACCGTTGAGGTTCCTAAATCTTGAACACGCTTCTCTCGAAGTCGTGCCCAATTGAGTTTAGGAAGGTCCGGCCGACTCTCGTCTAAATCAGTGGCCTAAAGATTGCTTTATGCGGTGAACCCTACTATTGGATTTTACTCTAATCCGGGAGATTTGGACGTCTGCCTATCTCGAGGGGTGCGTACAACTCCCTTTACTCTTGAGTGCTCACTTCAAACTATCGGCCTCTCGGATAGCCAAGAATGAAAGCAAAGGTGGAGAATATATATCGATGATATATCTCCAACCCAAAAGTTAATCAAGAGTAATCCAAGGTCTAAAACCCTAAAAAGAAAAGGTAAATCAAAGCATCATAACTTAATCACTCGAACCTCGGATCATCAAGATCGAGTACAAGTAGGATTAGTTAATCATAATGAAGTGGAGGGGGATGAGTAGTAAAGCATTAAGAACACAAGATAAACAAGGAGAGAAGAAACAACACTTTTTTTATTAATCTAAAGGAGGGCTTACAACTTTAAAATGAAAGGGTACAAATGCATGAAAAGTAAACTAAACTATCACTAACATTAGGCTACAAATGAAGTACAAAGCTATTACAAAAACTATTACAAAAGGAACACTATTTTAAATTTTCTCAAGATGCTCAGCAAGGTAATCCAAACACCAAATAAATAATTTCGGAGCTACCCAGATCACAACTTGATCACGCGGAAAAAAGGAAGACTCCTCAGGCAACCAAAGTGCATAGACAGAACAAGCAGATCAAAACTTTATTAATCTTATTTACAGGGCGAGGTATACGTGGCGAGACATGATTTCGCCAGTACATGAAAAAAATATAAATTACAAACAATTCGGGCGGATAAAAAACAGAGACTGCGGAGACCGCCTGCCCGCCGAGACCGCCTGAACTGAGCTGAAGCCGAACTGAACACGGAGTCCTCCGAGACCGCGAGGTTGCGCGGACATACCGTTATTCGCCGAACTGCTGCTGCCGAACAGAGGAACAAACTGCCCACCCGCCGAGACCGTGAGGTCGCGCGGACAGGTTATTGAACTAGGAAAGTTGATGCAGAAACTGGAAACCGCTGAACGCAGTCCGCTAACTCCACTGAGCCAGACTGAGGTCAAAACGGAACTCCTGGTTTCACAGTGTTAGTCGCGCCACCTGCACACAGCAAACGGTTAAGCAAACAACCCGCGCGGATACAGAAAACCGAGTCTGCAGCCTTAAACCCAAGTCCAACTTACTGTTCACTCTGTTACAAATGAAGTGCCGGGGGGGTCCTATGTATAGGAGGGGTGAGGAGTGTGGTCACCACCCTATGAGATAGAGTCACCGCCCCTTGATTGCAGCTAATAATGTCAGTCCGCCGAGGCCGCACGGACAAGGCAAAACCACAACCCGCCAAGTCCATGCGAGATGGCGGTCTGCACAAGGCAGTCCGCCCAGTTCGCAACGGCAAAACCGGACCACCCAACTCGCAAGAGCCACCAGCTGATCACAAAGCCAGTCCGTACGCACTAGTCCACGACCACAAGCAAACCGCCCGGTCACAGCGTACTATGCGGACACTAAGCCATCTCGCAAAGTCCATGACCACAGGAAAAACACCCGGTCACAGCGGACTATGCGGACACCATCGCAACTCGCAATGTCCACGACCACAGGCAAACCGCCAGGTCACAACAGATAATACGGACACCCTGAACTTCACAGAAGTGCAAGTCCAGTCAACAAGATTGTGCGAGTTCTGCGGACACAAATCTATCCCGCCATCTCCAAGGCCAGATCGCCAACAAATTACAGCTCACCGCAACTCCAGACCAAAGGCTAATCGCGCGGTCTCTGAGTCTCAGTCCGCATAATCCGCGGACACCAACCTCCAGAGCATAGCCACTATCGGACTCAACCAGTCTGCACAGTCTGCAGAAACCAATCCGCTAGAGCCACACAGGTCGCCAACCACCATCCCTCTGGACTAACACCAATCCGCGTGGTCAGACCGCTCAGGCCGCCCAGGCCGCCCATGCTGCCTGATCACCCACTTTCACTTCACAAATTTCAACACTCCCCCTTGAAGTGAGAAGTGGTGATCAAGCCCAGTAGACCTCGAAGACGCTGGAAAGGCCCCTTCGACAGTGGATTTGTGAAGATGTCAGCAAGGATATCTTCACTCCGAACATTACCAACTACAAGAGATCCATCCAACACCTTCTCCCTTATAAAGTGGTGATCGATCTCAATATGCTTGGTTCTTGCATGACAAACTGGATTGTTCACCAGCTTGAGAGCACTTTTATTATCCCCTCGGAGCAAAGTAGGACCTTGCACTTCCTTATGGACGTCCTCTACTAGTCTCCTTAGCCAAATGGCTTCCCGAGCTGCCAAGGCCGAAGCCTTGTACTCTGCTTCCGTAGTAGAGACAAACACCGAGTCCTGCTTCTTGCTACACCACGAGATGCCCGCTGATCCACAAGTGAACACATAACCTGAAGTTGACATTCAGTCATCCGAATCACCTCCATAATCAGCATCCGTGTAACCGAGCAACAAAATACCCGAGTCCCTTCTATAAAGAAGTCCCATATCAGAAGTTGCCTTGACATACTTCAAAATGTTTTTTGCCGCTACTAGATGAGGCTTCCTTGGCTCTGCCATAAACCGACTTACTCGACCAACATCATAAGCTATGTCTGGTCTTGTAATCGTCAGGTAGATCAAGCTCCCTAAGAGAGCTCGGAACACCAAGGGATCAGGAAGAATCCTTCCTTCATCTCGTTGAAGCTTAAGCCCTTGATCCAGAGGAGTAGAGCAAGTCTTTCCTTCACTCAAGTCAAACTGGTTCATAATACGATCAACATATCCTTCCTCAAGCAGACGAGAATCCTGCTCTCCTTCCTCTCCACTTCGAGACCGAGAAAGTGATGAAGCTCTCCCAAATCTTTCATCTCAAAGCGAATAGCTAGCTCAGCTCTGAGCCTAGCCAATTCCTCCTTAGAATTCCCTATGATGATCATGTCATCAACGTACAGCAGGACCAAAACATGAAGCTCCCCCTTCTTCTTGATAAACAAGCTAGAATCCGAGTTAGAAGCAAGGTATCCGCAGAATAGAAGGTATTCTGCTATCTTCCCATACCAAGCTCTTGGAGCTTGCTTCAACCCATAGAGAGCCTTCCTGAGCTTGCAGACGTAGTCCGGATGAACTTTAGAAACGAATCCAAGTGGCTGATCCATGAAGATGTCCTTGTCAATCTCTCCGTAAAGAAAGGCATTCTTTACATCAAGCTGTCACATTCTCCATCCTTGGCAAGAAGCCAATGCGATCACCACCCGAATTGAAGTCATCTTTGCAACCGGGCTAAACGTCTCCTCATAGTCTTCTCCATACTGCTGAGAGAATCCTCGAGCAACTAGGCGAGCTTTGTATCTCTCAATGCTCCCATCAGCCTTCTTCTTTAACTTATACACCCACTTGCAAGTCACCGGAGTAATGCCATCAACTCTGGGCACAAGATCCCATGTTTCATTCTTCTTGAGAGCAGCCATCTCCTCTCTCATGGAATCTTCCCACTCCTTGACTCCAGTGGAATCATTGAAGCTAGTAGGCTCTCCCTCATCAAGAGGACCTGCAAAGAAACATGAGACATAACTCACTGTATTCCCTTCACAGTATCTTGCCGGCGGCTTGATAGTCCTCTTGGATCTCCGAAGAGGCTGCTCCTTGCTCACCACCTCCGCTGCTTCTTCTGGCTCAACTTTGTTCTCAGGCAAGCTTAGAGAAATGCTCCCCCTGCTTCCTGAACCAGAAGCTTCTCCTCCAGAACTTGAAGCAACAGGAGCTGCTGGTGAAACAGCCAGCTCCTCTTGATGAACAACTACAGCCACCTCCTGACCTTCATCAACCTTGCTCTCCGGTAGCTCAACTGAGCTCCCTCCATATGACATCAGTTCATCAATGACAACATCTCTTGACACCACGAACTTCTTCATCACCGGATCCATGCATCTCCATCCCTTCTTCCGCTCATCAGAGCCAACAAAGACAAGATTCTTTGCCTTCGCATCAAGCTTAGTCCTCAGAGCATCAGGAATATGCACATAGCAAGTTGATCCAAACACCCGAAGGAGTTCAATGCTTGGCTTCTCCTTTAGCAACATCTCGAAGGGAGACTTCATGTTGATCGGACTGAGAGGCATCCGATTGATGACATAGACTGCACAAGACATTCCCTCCGCCCAAAAGGACCTTGGTATACTCTTGGCATGAAGCCAACATTTGCAGGTCTCCGTCAGATGACGGATCTTCCACTCCGCTACTCAGTTTTGTTGTGGAGTATGAGCATAAGTGAGCTCTCTCTGGATCCCGTGCTTCCTGCAAAAATTAGAAAACTCGGAGGAGACAAACTCTTCGCCGTTGTTAGTTCTAAACTTTTTGATCCTCAGGCTAAGACGGCCCTCCGCCAGCTCCTTGAACTCCACAAACAACCGGAAGGCTTCAGACTTCTCCTTCAATAAATACACCCAAGTGTATCTTGAGTAGTCATCAATCAAGACTAGTATGTACCTGCTTCCGCCAAGGCTAGCAGTAATGGTTGGTCCCATCAAATCACCATGGATAACCTCCAATGGTTCTTTGCTTCTCGTTTGTTACTTATCAAAAGGTAGACGGTGAGACTTGCCATACTGACACCCTGCACAAACGTGACCATCACCGAAGGATGATAGCTTAGGCAAGCCTCTCACCAGTCTCCTATTTTCCATAGTTTTCAGCTTATCCATCCCTACATGCCCAAATCTCTCATGCCACATAACAGCGCTATCGTTGGCCCTCATCCGATCAACGTAGGAACTTGTTGATAAAACAAATAAGTCCTTCACTCTCCTTCCAATGTGAGCAACATCAGCCTTAACCGCTGATATGTTGCGAAGGAACTTCACTTCTGTTGGCCCAAACAGAATGTGATAGCCGGCGTCGACAATATTGGTCACAGAGAAGAGGTTCTTCTTCATGCCCGGTACGTGATAAACACTCCTTAACGTGAGTGGTCCCTTATCACTACCCAATGTTACTACACCCTACTTCTCTACTGTATGAACAGTATTATCAGTAGTTATAATAGCTTGATTACCTGAGTATGCCTGCAGCGAGGAGAACTTCGACATATCTCAGGTGAGGTGATGTCTACACCCGGAGTCAACGATCCAATCGTCCTACACGTCGATGGCGGACAATGCACAGACACAAGTGCCCGTCATGAAGGCTCCACCCCAACCAGCTTCTTCCTTGCTAGAGGAAGCTTCCTCCTTGCCTGCAGCATGCCCAGGCTGCAGCTTGACCTTGCAGTCACGCTTGAAGTGACCCGACTGATGACACCCGTAGCATTTCAGGTTCTTCTTCCAATCCTTCTTGGGAGAAAAGCTCCCCTCTTGCTTATTAGAAGTTGACGGTTCATCTCCAGCTGCAATCTTATTCTTCTTCCCTTCCAATCTCTTCTTCTTCTTCTTCTCAGTGAAGAGAGCTTCACTAGCTCCTTCAGACACAGTCACCCCGGCCATCTGTCTAGCCAGGCTCTCCTGCAAAGCAAGCAGGTTCTCCAGCTCCAGAAGAGAAGGCAGAGTCGCCCAGCCTTGAACAGAAGTGACGAAGGCCACATACTCCTTTCGCAGACCGCGGATTATGTGCCTCTTCAGCTTGGCCTCGGAGATCGGCTCATTAGGATCAAGTGCTGAAAGCTCAGCACATAAACTCTTCATCTTCAAGAAGTATTCGGAGATAGAAAGGTCTCCTTGAGTTGCCTTAGCCAACTCATTCTCTAAGAATTGTAGCCTTGCTATATTCTTCCTATTGAACAACCCATCGAGGTAAGTCCAAATCTCAGCAGCAGACTCACATCCTAAGATGTGATCGAAGAGCTCAGGTGACACCGCCTGCTTGAGAGTAAACTAATCTTTGGCATTTGTCTTCCTCCACACTCTCACCTGCTCGGCTGTTCCAAACTCAGAAGTAATTTCTACTTGGTCATCACCACCGACGACCTCCCACAACTCCTCGCCCAGAAGATAGCTCTTCATGCACGACTTCCACTTTTTGAAGTTAGTTGGCGTTAGAAGCTCAATTCCCAGACCTCTTGCAAAGCCACCATCCATTGCACTAACTTGGTCAACCTTTCGGAAGCACAGAGCAACAATAGAACTTGTTGATCACCGCTCAAGCAATTGAACTTCCCACTGATACCATGTTAAATTTTTTCAAGATGCTCAACAAGGTAGTCCAAACACCCAATCAATATTTTCGGAGCTACCCAAATCACAACTTGATCACACGGAAAACAGGAAGACTCCTCAGGCAACCAAAGTACATAGACAGAACAAGCAGATCAAAACTTTATTAATCTTCTTTACAGGGCGAGGTATACGTGGAGAGACATGATTTCGCCAGTACATGAAAAAATAGAAATTATAAACAATTCGGGCAGATAGAAAACAGAGGACGCCGAGACCGCCTGCCCGCCGAGACCGCCCGAACTGAGCTGAAGCCGATCTGAATACGGAGTCCGCCGAGATCGCGAGATCGCGCGGACACACCGTTATTCGCCGAACTGCTGCTGCTGAACAGAGGAACAAACCTCCTACCCGCCGAGACCGCGAGGTCGCGCAGACAGGTTATTTAACTGGGAAAGTTGATGCAGAAACTTGAAATCGCTGAACGCAGTCCGCTAAATCCACTGAGCCTGACCGAGGTCAAAACCAAACTCTGGGTTTCACAGTGTTAGTCGCGCCACCTGCACACAGCAACCGGTTAAGCAAACAACCCACGCGGATACAGAAAACCGAGTCCGCAGCCTTAAACCCAAGTCCAACTTACTATTCACTCTGATACAAATGAAGTGTCGGGGGGTCCTATTTATAGGCGGGGTGAGGAGTGTGGTCACCACACTATGAGATAAAGTCACCGCCCCTTGATCGCAGCTAACAATGTCAGTCCGCCGAATCCACACGAACAAGGCCGAACCACAACCCGCCAAGTCAAGGCGAGATGGCGGTCTACACAAGGCAGTCCGCCCAGTCTGTAACGGCAAAACCGGACCAGCCAACCCGCAAGAGCCACCAACTGATCACAAAGTTAGTTCGCACGCACTAGTCCACGACCACAGGCAAACCGCCCGGTCACAGTGGACTATGCGGACACTAAGCCAACTCACAAAGTCCACGACCACAGGCAAAACGCCCGGTCACAGCGGACTATGCGGACACCATCGCAGCTCGCAATGTCCACGACAAAAGGCAAACTGCCCGGTCACAGCGGAAAATGCAGACACCCTGAACTTCATAGAAGTGCAAGTCCAGTCAACAAGATTGCGCGAGCTCTGCGGACACAAAGCTATCCCGCCAGCTCCAAGGCCAGATCGCCAACAAATTGCAGCTCACCGTACGTAACTCCAGACCAAAGGATAATCGCACGGTCTCCGAGTCTCAGTCTGCACAATCAGAGGAAACCAACCTCTAGAGCACAGCAACTGCCGGACTCAACCAGTCCGCACAGTCCGTAGAAACCAATCCGCTACAGCCACACAGGTCGCCAACCAACAGCCCGACGGACTAACACCAGTCCGCGCGGTCAGACCGCTCAGGCCGCCCAGGCTGCCTGATCACCCACTTTCACTTCACAAATTTCAACACACTAAGCTAAGATTAGGAAAACATAAAATGAGAAAGAGAGAGAAAAAGGGAGAAAAAGCATAAAAAGAACAAGAAAACAAGGGGCAGCACCTCCCCCTCTCAGCCAAAAACTCTTTTGAAAACAAGGGGGAAGGGCTGAATTTATAGAAATTTTTGAGGGGTTGACACGGCTAGCGACACGGCCGTGTTGGTTGCCGTGTCCTATACAGGTTGACCTCGGGCAGTGGTTCTGGTGGGAGTGATCATTGCGTCGTTGAAAAAGTGGGCTCGCCCATGTTGACACGGCCAGCGACACGACCGTGTTGGTGGCCGTGTCCTGTGTAGTTGATGGACTTCGACGTAGAATGCATTTATGGCGGGCAGCAGGCTTCGATGTGATGGCGACACGCCCGGCGACACGCCCGGCGACACGGTCGTGTTTGGTGGCCCTGTCCTTCTCTAGAACGTCTTTGGCTTCTGGCAACACGGCAGCGACATGGTCGTGTTTGGTGGCCGTGTCCTTCTCTAGAGAGTCTTCAGCTTCTGGCAACACGGCGGCGACACGGTCGGGTTGACACTCCCAGCAACACGGCTGGCGACACGGCCGTGTCAACTGGCCGTGTCCTTCTCAGGATGATCTCTGAATTTTTCCTCTGGTGACACGCCATGT
This sequence comes from Platanthera zijinensis, assembly GCA_039513925.1. Classification (NCBI taxonomy): domain Eukaryota; kingdom Viridiplantae; phylum Streptophyta; class Magnoliopsida; order Asparagales; family Orchidaceae; genus Platanthera; species Platanthera zijinensis. The sequence goes on along the minus strand of CM077084.1, from coordinate 65,642,236 downwards.
TGACACGGCAAGGTTGACACGCCCTATGACACGGCCATGTTTGTGGCCATGTCAGGTCATTTTTGGCCAAAATTCAGGAAACTTGCAAAAATAGAAATAAACATTAGTGGCATAAATAAATATAAAAGGGGGTCAATATATAGGCTTATAAGACATGATTTGCACATTATAAACTAGAAAATACGATGATAATTTAGGCTACAAAACGTATTATCAAATTCCTCCAAGCTTAAGCTTTGCTTGTCCCCAAGCAAAGATATAAAAACTAAATAATCATATAAAGGTGACTAATCAAAAGATTCTAATTATGCTAACACAAGTACTATGCGAAATTCTAAGTAGGGAAAAAGTAAAACATAAATCTAAAACAATTATTTAAACATGGTTTACAATTTATAAACTTTACTAACAAAAATAAATCATCCAAAATTTTAACAAAATTCTTTAAATAGATTTAAGCAAAGCAACGAAAATGAAAAACACATTGAGTTGTTACTAGATCCAAGCAACGCATTATAATTATATCAATTAAATAACAAAAATCTAAGTTTAAATCCAAAACTAATACTGATTTACTTTTCTTCTTTTCTTAGTTATTAAATAAAATTCAAAAGCATGAATCAAAAGAACTTTATTAGGACAGAAACGTTTGCTTTAAGATTATGATTAGGAGTGAAATTTAAAGATAAACAGGGGGGCTTAAAATCACACTAAATCAAAACAAAGAGTTTCAAAAATATAAACATTTTTTCCCCATTTTTTCAAAATAAAGACAATAAATATTTTTATTTTCATTTTAAATTGGCCAAACAAAAGCAAACATTTCTTTTGAGCATACTTTTTCAAAAAAACTTCTCCAAAAAATATCACAAAACAACCTATCATAATCATGAAAATTCTTTAATGAAACTCAAAAGGTTAGCGTGATTAGATAGGTTGGAAATTTTGGCTTTGGTGAAAATGATATAAAAAGATGAGCTATCAAATGAAATTGGAAAAAAGGCTCAAAAGCGACTAACTAGTGGTGAAAGTTTTTAGGTTAGCAGGAAAACTTAAATGAAAACAAAAATGGCTTAAATCATATTTATGCTTTTAAATTTATTTAAAACATAAATTTGAAAAATTTCAAAAAGCAAGTGCTAGATAATAAAAGAAGATTGATGAAATTATCTTGAAAATAGAAATAATAGGTGACTTGGATCGTTCACATCTACTACGCTATTCAAAAGTTGACCTTACAAAAATTATCAAAAAATGCATAGGAAAATAGTGGATGATGAATTTTTGAGAAAGTAAAGGAAATGAAGAACGAAAACCCTAATGAAAATGCGAGTTTTAGAAAAAAACATTTGACGTTAACATGCTACCGCGAATTAGAAATACAGCATGACCAACATTTTACTTGTGAAACATAATTAAAAAAGGCGATTAGAAATATTATAATTAATTAAGTTGTTTATATGAGATTTTGAGGAAAACAAAACAAAAATATGGGATACTATTGAAATACCAAAATGTCTAAACTATTATAGTAATGACAAAAAAAGCATATATTTTTTTAATTTTGAAATATTTTTTATATTTTTTGTGTAGATTTTTAAGATATTTTTTTTGGATTTATGAAAATATTCACTTTTTTTGGATTTTTGAAAAATATTCACAAAAAGCAAAAATATTCACATATATCAAAAAGAAGGAGGAAGTCCTCCCCCAAGCTTAAAATTGATATTGTCCTCAATGACAAAAGAAGGGGATTGAGAAGAAGAGAAAATGAAATTACATAATTAAAAAACATGTACTTCCCCAGATTTATTTGCTACGAAAGCTGATTGATGCCGCTCCCCCATGCTAGTGCTTTGGATCTTCATGAAATGTCTTCTTCGGACTTCGTGATGGATTCAACAACATTAGAGAAGGCGATCGCAGAAGCTTAAGCTAGTAGGAGCCGTCCAGGGCAAAAATTGTAAAATAAAGAAAATAGAAAAAGATAACTTGAGTTGCCTCCCAAGAGCGTCTTTTGTTTAAAGCATCGTTTGAGCTCGACGTATCAAAAAAATATATTGTCCAAAAATATATTGTCCAAATAAAAGTTAAAGTTTTTAACAAAAACAAAATAGTCTAAGTTACAGTTCAAAGTTCATGCAGAAGAAATTTAACAATGTTTGGACTGACATCATCATCATCAGAAAAATAGAGTTTAAGACGCTGACCATTTACTTTGAAATTGCCCTTATCAGGGTGTGAAATCAAAACAACACCATAAGGAAAAACTTCTAAAACAGAAAACGGCCCAGACCATAATGACTTTAACTTTCCAGGAAATAAATGCAATCGAGAATTATAAAGAAGAACTTGGTCGCCTGACTTAAAGGTTTTCAGATGCCTTAAGTGTTTGTCGTGCAAATGCTTCGTTCCCTCTTTATAAAGTTTGTTATTTTCGTAAGCGTAAGAGCGCCACTCGTCGAGTTCATTGAGTTGAAATTTTCTAAGGTCGACGACAGAGTGGGGATCGAAGTTTAAAAATCTTAAGACCCAAAAAGCGCGGTGTTCTAAATCTACGGGTAAATGACACGATTTTTTATAGACCAACCGATACGACGTACATCTGAGGGCGGTTTTGTACGCTGTTCGGTAGGCCCATAGAGCATCGTCTAATTTGGCTGACCAGTCTTTTCTAGATGTTGAAACAGTCTTTTATAATATTCTTTTAATCTCTCTGTTCACTACTTCAACTTGTCCGTTAGTTTGGGGGTGGTAGGCAGTTGAAAGCATATGTGTAACGCCGTATTTAGTAAGGATTTTAGAAAACTGTGCATTACAGAAATGGGAACCCCTATCGCTAACGATGGCGCGCGGCGTACCGAATCGAGAAAATATTTTTTTAAAGAAAGTAACTACAACTCGGGAGTCGTTCGTAGGAAGAGCTTGGGCTCCAACCCATCGAGAAACGTAGTCAACAACAACTAAACTGTATTTATTTCCGAAGCTAGAAGGAAGGGGGCCAACAAAATCAATTCCCCAGAGGTCGAAAACTTCACACTCAAGGAAATAATTTTGTGACATTTCATTTTTATTGGAAATGTTACCCGATCGTTGGCAACTATCACACCTACTCACAAAGGCTTGCACGTCTTTAAACAGGCTAGGCCAGTAAAAACCCGCGCAAAGCACCTTGTGAGCAGTGCGAGCAGCTTGATAGTGCCCACCTGTCAGTTCTTCATGCAAATGCTTTAAGATATCTAAACCTTCTTCTAAAGAAACGCATCTCCTTATCACTTGGTCCGCACAGATTCTGAAAAGATGCGGGTTCTCCCAAAAATAGTTCTTCAACTCAGAAAAGAATTTCTTCTTTTGCTGAGAGGAGAACTCTTTTGGGAGCACCCGGTCCACTAAATAGTTGGCGATATGTGCGAACCAAGGTGAAGTAGATGTGTTAATTGAAAGTAGCTTCTCATCAGGAAAATAATCATTAAAAGATTTTTCATCTAAATTTTCAATATAAGGATTATCTAGTCGAGAGAGTTGGTCGGCGGCCAAATTCTCGGCTCCTCGCTTATCTCAGATTTCTAAGTCAAACTCCTGGAGGAGTAAGACCCAGCGAATAAGGAGCGGCTTGGCATCCGTTTTGGCAAGAAGATATTTGAGGGCCGAGTGGTCCGTAAAAACGATAATTTTTGAAAGAGTAATATAAGGGCGGAATTTGTCAAAAGCGAATACTACAGCTAGGAGCTCCTTATCGATTGTGGTATAATTTTCCTGTGTAGATGTAAGCGTTTTACTAGCGTAATAGATGGGGTGGAAGTTTTTAGATATACGTTGACCTAATACGGCTCCCACCGCGAAACTACTCGCATCGCACATTATCTCAAATGGAAGGTCCCACACCGGAGCTATCATAATGGGTGCGTTAATTAACTTTTCTTTAATCAATTCAAATGCAGATAGACAAGAGTCATCAAAAATAAATGGGCGTATTTTTCTAAGAGATGGGTTAGGGGCTTGGTGATTTTGGAGAAGTCCTTTATGAAGCGACGGTAAAAGCCCGCGTATCCTAGGAAACTTCTTATGGCTTTGATGTTCGTAGGCGGCGGCAGCTTCTCAATAACTTCTATCTTGGCTACGTCTACCTCAATACCTTTCGCAGAAATTTTATGACCCAAAACTAACCCTTCCCTCATCATAAAATGACATTTTTCCCAATTTAGGGCAAGGTTAGTTTCTTTGCATCTTTCTAAGACTTTTTCTAGATTTTCTAAACAACTATCGAAAGCATCACCGAACACGGAGAAATCATCCATGAATACCTCTATAATGCTTTCTACATACTTGTCAAAGATAGCGAGCATACATCGCTGGAATGTAGCTGGCACATTGCACAATCCAAACGACATTCTTCGATAGGCGAAGTTGGCAAAGGGACAAGTAAACGTAGTTTTCTCCTGGTCCTCGGGAGATACGAGGATTTGAAAATACCCCGAGAGTCCATTGAGAAAATAATAAAAGCTATGGTAGGATAATCGTTCTAAAATCTGATCGATGAACAACCAGGGAAAGTGGTCCTTGCGGGTGGCGTCATTTAACTTATGATAATCTATACACATTTGCCACCCCATCACCGTCCATGTCGGGATTAATTCATTATCTTCATTTACAACTACGATTATCCCTCCCTTCTTCGACACTACCTGAACAGGGCTAACCCACTTACTATCAGATATAGGGTAGATAATTCCTGCGTCTAAGAGTTTCATAACGTCGCCCTTAACTACTTCTTTCATGTTGGTATTTATACGGCACTGAGGTTGGATTGAATTATGCGAATTATCTTCCATTAAGATTTTATGAGTGCGGAAAGATGGGCTTATGCCCTTGATATCAGAAATTTGCCAGACAATAGCTCGACAATGTTTACGTAAAACTAAAAGAAGTTTATCATTTTGCGCATCCTTGAGGTAGGCCGAAACTATTACTGGTAACTTAGAATCTTTTTCTAAGAAAGCATATATAAGATGTTCGGGTAGTTCCTTAAGTTCTAGGGTAAGGGGGGGTCTTCATACGAGGTTTTAGAAATCCGTTCTTTTTCAAAAACTATGTCCTCGTAGAACTTTTTAAATGGAAAATTAAAAGGGGTGGGGCTTATGGCCATGGCTGCTTCTTGCATCGATTCAGTTGGAAGAGTAGAGGAAGAACAAAAATCAGAAAATTCTTTTTCAAATTTAGAGAGACAATCAGATGATTCTTCACTTAGGTGCAGCGATTAGTTGGAAGAGTGGAGGAGGAACAAAAATCAAAAAATTCTTTCTCAAATTTAGAGAGGCAATCAAAGGATTCTTCACTTAGGTGCAGCGATTCAGTTGGAAGAGTGAAGGAGGAACAAAAATCAGAAAATTCTTTTTCAAATTCAGAAAGGCGATATGAGAATTCTTCACTTAGGTGCATCGATTCAGTTAGAAGAGTAGAGGAAGAATAAAAATCAGAAAATTCTTTTTCAAATTTAGAGAGGCAGTCAGAGGATTCTTCACTTAGGGCATCTACGAAAAAACAGAAGTCATCATTTGCTAAGGTGTTTTTCATCGAAGGGGTGATAGAGAAAGTTACTTCATCGTCGCCTACTTGAAGGAAGAGCTTACCATTACTTACATCAATGATGGCTCGGGAGGTGGCAAGGAAGGGTCAGCCAAGGATCAAGGGAACCTCGACGTCTTCTTCGATGTCCAATATGACGAAGTCCACCGAGAAGATGAACTTGTCGACTTTTACTAAGACATCCTCCACTATTCCTAACGGGTACTTGACGGATCTATTCGCGAGCTGGATACTCATGCGTGTGGGGTTAAGACTACCAATTCCTAACTTCTTAAACAATGAGAGGGGCATCAGGTTTATACTCGCACCTAAGTCGGCTAATACGTGCTTGACAAAAAGATCACCGAAGACACACAGAATATAAAAACTACCTGGATCACTGATCTTCTTCGGCAAACCATTTTTCAAAACAGCAGAGCACTCGGTGTTTAGCGTGACATGCGAAAGGTTATCTAACTTCTTCTTGTTAGTGAGGAGGTCCTTAAGATACTTAGCGTACTTCGGCATCTGGGAGATCGCTTCGTGGAAAGCCAGATTGATGTTGATTTGCTTGAATATTTCTAAGAAATGGGAGTATTGATCATCTTGACGTTGTTTATTAAGTTCGGAAGGGTATGACAGGGTTGGATTATTTTTGAAGATGGGTGGAGGAGTGAGATCTTTTTCTAAAATAGAGAGTGGAGTGATAACTTCTTCAATAGAGGGTGGAATTTTTAAAACGGGAATGGAGCTTTGATTTTTTAAAACAGGGGTGGAGCTTCCCTCGGGCTCTTCACTAACCATACCGGAAACTTGCTTCCCACTCCGAAGAGTTATAGCTTTCGCTTGCTCTCTCGGGTTGGGCTCGGTATTGGAAGGAAGAGACCCTGCGGGTCGCTCAGAAATAATTTTTGCGAGCTGTCCTACTTGATTCTCTAAACTCTTAACACTTCCAATTAAGGTTCTTATAGTAGTGTCATTTGTGGTTATATAATTAGAAAGTAACTCCTCCAAGCTTGGAGGTTTTGGATAGTTTTAAAGAGGTGGTGGTGGTGCAGAAAAATTGTTTTGTGGTGGCGGGCTTATAGCGTTCTAAGGATTACTCCACAAAAAATTCGGGTGATTTCTTAAAATAGGATTATAACTATTCAGAAAATTAAAACCAAGAGCAGGAAAATTTGCAGCAGAAAAATTATGGAAAGCATTCCTAGGCATATTATTAACATAATCTACTAGTTCTGGAGTAAGAGTTGCAGATTCCCATACCTGAGGGGAGGAGGCAGCAGTCATCTTTGTATTTTTTTTTGCTTAATATTTCAACTTGCAGAGCGAGCTAGGAGACGTTGTCCACTTCAAAGATACCTGCAGGTTTGGTTGGGCAGAAGCTAGGCACATTCCACTGATAGGTGTTCATGGCCATGTACTTGAAAAGCTCAAGAGCTGCTTCTGGGGTTTTGTGGTTTAAAGTACCACCAGAAGCTGCGTTTATCATTTGCTTTGTACTTTGATTTAGCCCGTTATAGAACGTATTCACTTGTAACCATACAGGCAGCACGTGATGTGGGCATCATCTTAATAATTCTTTAAATCTTTCCCAGGTTTCGTATAAGGTTTCAGAGTCTATTTGTCCAAAAGCGGAAATGTCGTTCCTAAGTTTTGCAGTTTTAGCTGGCGGAAAATACTTCGCCAAAATTTTTTTAGTTAATTCATTCCAGGTTGTGATGCTATTTTTAGGTAGAGTGTTCAACCACTGCTTAGCCTTAGTTCTAAGAAAAAAAGGAAATAATCTTAGCCTAATTGCATCATTTGTGACACCATTAATTTTAAACGTATCACAAATCTCAAGAAAGCTTGCTATATGTGCATTCGAATCTTCATCTTGAAGTCTGTCAAATTGCACATACTGCTTGATAGTTTAACTTTCAAGGCAGCCTAAACACCTAGAGGGGGGGGGGTGAATAGGTTCTGCTTTTCTTATAAAAACTTCTAGGCAGAATTCAATTCAATAGCTAACACAATAAGTACAGCAATCACAGAAAATAAAGCATCACAGATTGCACAATGTTTTATAGTGGTTCCCCAAGGTCTGGGTACATCCACTTTCCCCCTTCACCTATCTAGCAGTATGCTAGATTCAGCCAAACTTCCACTTATCTCAGATCAACAGATCCTACAACTCAGAACCCAACTGGTTCCTACAACTCAGGCACAACTGCCCTACCTCAGCCTTGCCCCAAGGCCTACAACTCAGAGAATATCCTTCTCCTACACTCAGGCAAACAGCCCTACCACTCAGAGTTCAACACTCCTACACTCAGCCTTTATAACATAGGCTTACAACTCAGATCTGTGTAAACAGATCCTACAGAAATATAGAAAAGATTATCAAACTGTCTTGCCAAAGTTGAGAGAGAAAAGGCCAAGACAATTCTTGATCAGCTGATGCAATCAACTATATCTGAGCTTTCTTCAAAGCTTCTTGAATAAGAACTTAGCTGAGTTGATTTCCAAACAGCTTCTTGAGAATCCACTGGTGGTTTCTTTCTTCTTCTTCAAATTCTGGCTTGATCTCTCTCTATCCAGCACTTTGAATGATTCTTCTGAATTCTGATTAGAACTCTTCTTTGATCTATCCTTAGATAGTCTTCTTAGATCTCCCGGAGAAGATCTTCTTAAGTGCCTAGCACTTTCTTGAAATGAATTGGATCGTAATCCTTCTCAACTTTTTGATTCTCAACAATGTTTTCCAACAGTTGCTTTCTCCTTCTGAATCCGTCTATTTATAGACTTTCTTCATGGTAACCGGCTGATCCGGTTTCTAACCGTTTTCTGACAAGTCTGACAGCTTCAGTTAACTGGTGGCAATCCTCAGCTGTCAAGTCTCCAAACAAGTCCTGTGCCTTAGTCTTGAACCATAAGTTGTCGAGACAGTCTGTCAGAAAGTGTCGAGACCATCTGTTTATTTGTGTCGACACAATTGACTTTGGTGTCGACACAGTCTTCAGTGATGTCGACTAAGTTGCCTTTGAGTCGACACAGCTCCTTCTGAAAATAACTTGGTCTTGACTCTCCAGTGTGTCGACACAAGTCCTGTGTGTCGACACAGTTGTTGTAGAATCATAACTTAGTAAGTGTCGACTTAGCCTTCAGGTGTCGACACATTCATTTTTTAACTCTGCTATAATGTGTCGACTTAATCACAATGTGTCGACACATTCTGCTGGTGTCGACAAACTTGAGGTCGACTATTTTCTTCTATGTCGACACATTCAGCTGATGTCAGCAATCTTGAGATCGACTATACTCTTCTGTGTCGACACATTCTCCCAATGTTGAGGTCGACGCTTTTCTTCTGTGTCGACACAAATTCCCAGTGTTGTGTCGACTCTTTTCTTCTGTGTCGACACAAATTCCCAGTGATGTGTCGACTTACTTCTTCTGTGTCGACACTTTCTACTGGTGTAGTTGTATACTAACTGCTATGTGTCGACACTGCTTCCCAGTGTTGTGTCGACTATTTTCTTCTATGTGTCGACACTGCTTCCTCTGTGTCGACACTTGGACTTAGAATTTTTCTGCATACTTTATCAATTCTTCACCTGCACATGTCAACTTTAAAACAACATCAAATACACCTTGATGTATATCATTGAGCTAGGTTGGGCTTCTTCAAATCAGGTACACATTTTCCAATGTACCCAACAATCTCCCCCTATTTGGAGAAGTCATAACCCTTCTAGCCAATGATATACACCATTTATAAACAGTACTAAATGATGATATATGATATGACAGGAATACTTAATATAAACAAAACATAAACAAAATAATCCATCATAGAATGCACATTATAATATGCCAAACAACATTTTGTTTATAACTGGGTAATGTTTGATTACATTGTTTTTCATTTAATGATTACATCACAACATTACAAAACAATATGAAGGAATTAAAAAACATAATCAGGATTGATCAGGCTCTTTAATGATAATCCCTTTTCCAGATTGAATTGTAGCTGTCACAGGAGCTTCTGATTCTTCAGCTATCTTCTTTCCTTTTAGATCAGCTTTCTTCTGAGCTTCTTCCTTGATCCTTTGCCTTTCAAAGTAGTGAAAAGGCTTTGGAAAGTACTTGCTTGGCTCCTTAGCATCAGATGGCAGCCTCCCCAGCTTAGCTTTCCTTCTAAATTGTACTATTGCTTCTTGTCTTGCCTCATACTTCTGCCATTCTATTTCATTGTACCACTTCCCTCTCTCATGAACTTTATCTTGTACAGCTTTCCATGCAGTGAGTATTATGTTCCTTGAAGTAGGACTCCACTGCTCATAATCTGGCTTAAGTACAGCCTGCTCTCTGAATCTTTTCTTTGCTAATAGAGCTTCTTGCTGTTCTTTCAGAGTAGCCTCAGGCTTATCAACCTTTCCAAAGACAATATTAGTAACCTCCTTTGGAGGACTATACATTCCTTGAACTTTCTGATCAATCATGTCAAAATCTGGAGGGGGGTAAATGACTTGGGCAACCTCAGGTTGATTGCCTTCAAGTAGATTTGATTGTATTCCTGACTCAGCCACCATAGCATCATCACACAATGGGGGATATCCCAAAGTGGCTCGAATGCTATTGGTCACCCATTTAGTGTGCTCTGAGCCTGCATGAATTAGCATCCTCTCCCCCTTTATGGCTTCTCTAGATACATGATCTCTTAGATCTTCCTTTTGAAATCGGATTTGGCCATCCAAATAATTCACACCCTCTTTAAAAAATGGTTTTAACTTTTGAAGCTTTTTCAGATATTTCTTTTTGAGAGGTTGTGATGGCAGTCTTAACAGAAGCAATGGCAGCTTGAAAATTCTTTTCAAATTCTTCCCTTTCTTTGGCTCTATCTGCAGGCAGACTTAGAACAATCTTCTTTACCTCCTCAATAATCTTATTATGAGATTCAGTTAAATTATCATTCATTCTTAGCTGGTTTTCCAAAACATAGCTTTGCTTCAAAGCAATGTCATCCACCTTTGTAGTAATAGCCTCCTGTTTTTGAGCTAGATAAACCACAGCATTGCCACCCTTGTGGAAGCAATCTGTCATTTCCTTTTTATGCATGTTGACTTAAAACTGGATGGACTTGATATTCTGAGCTAAGTCAAACTGAAGTGACTTGCTATTTTCATCAACATACTTTTCCAGTGCTATCCTTTGTTCATCCAATTTTACCTGTAGATCCACCATAAATTTGTTATAATCAAAGGCTGGAGATACTTGTGGAGGTGTTGTTTGTAAAGCCTGCTTATAATTCTTGCTTCTTCTCTTAAAGACAACAAGTTTTCTTTTCTTTGCCATCCTGGCTCCTTCAGTGTCAGTTTCAGATGAAGTATCTAAATGAATTCTTTCTTGAGGAGGATGATTTGTATCTGTCCCAGGGACCTGTTGCTCAGCTTCAACAGCCACTGGCTCCCCCTCAACTTGTGCCTCAACTGCAGCTTCCTGATCAATTTCCATACCTATTGAATTCTCAATTTCTTGTCCACCTTCTACTTTATCAGTAGTATTCTCATCATCAGGGAATAACTCCTCCAGAGTAAATTCCAGTTGAGCTGTAACCTCTGCAGCAGTTAAATCTTGAGATAAGTTTAACTGTGCTTCTTCTTGCACTTGTACTTCAGTATTTGTAGTATCTAGAGGAGGAGTGGACACTAGCTCTTCCTGAACCTGTGCATTAATAAGAATATGAGCAAAGTCTTTTATAGTAAAATACATTAGCTCCCCCTATACATGTACCTGATCAGGTGCAGATACATTTTGAGCAGGAGTGGAAACTGGCTCCCCCTGCATCTGTGCAGGTGTTGATACTTGCTGGACTATAGTTGAGTCAAGCTGTTTTTCAACCTGTGTCCTCAGTGGGTCTTCTTGTAGTTGTTCAGTTTCTTGATTTTGAGTAGGGGATTTCACAGGGGTGTCTGGCCTTCTCTCTTCAGGCACATCCTTGGACAGCACCCTATCCCACCTTGAGAACAGTCTCATATCCATTCTTCTCATATGATTAATCTTTGTCCCTGGCACTTGCTGCATCACTTCAGGAATCACTCCAGTTAGGTATAGGCTCATGATCCTGGCCATGTTAGGCTTCTTGATTCCTTCTTTGATCTTGTCAAAGATCACTCCTGACCAATCAGTAGGAATTGTAAAAACAATCCTGGTCATCAGGCTGAACATATAGGCAGAAATCCTATCATGTCCACCTGTCTTGCAGAGGATCACTTTCCCAACTATTTCAGATAAGAACTTCCCTTGCTGATTCATACCCTTCCTGTTGAATGCAGCTCCAATCCTTAATCCTGAGTCCAGTCCACACCATTGAAGGGCTTCCCTTGTTTTAGAACTAGGTACTTCCTCTTCATTCTCAACTACTTGCAATTGAAAGATCTTTCTTAAACTTCTTTGATTAATCTTCACCTTAGTCCCTTGAACAGTGGACTTAATCTTGAGGCCAGTAGAGTGGACTGATGCAGAGATAAAGAACTCGTGCACCTCCTTCTTCCAGATTTTAGTAGGTTCTGAGATGAGAAATTCTAACCCTGACTCGGAGAGGAGGGTGATAACTCCTTGAACATCTGGCGGCGCCTCTGCAAAGGCCTGACGCACCAACTCATACCCTTCATTGATGTTATCTTCAATCCTTGGCGCCATCGTTTTGTCGAGAAAGCTTGAGAGAAGAGAGAAAGATAGACTGTCGACACAGGGTTTTAGTCTCGAAAACCTTGGAAGCGTGTCGACAGAATGAGTTTTTGACCTATTTATAGCCTCAGTTGAAAGAAGTTCAAAAGGCGCCAAAAACAGTCAAAATGTGTCGACACAGATGGAATGTGTCGATACAAACTTCTATGTCTCGACATTACTTCAGCCTACTGTGTGTCGATATCAATTTGTGGTTATGTCGACACCTTAGATAGACAGAAATTCTGTGTCGACTCTAAGGATAAGTGTCGACACATATTCTGTAAGTGTCGACACCATTTTCCTGGTTGAGTCGACATTACATTTCTGGTTAAGTCGACAATATAACTCTCAAGTGTCGATACATATTCTCTGTATCGACACAATATTTCTGACTTGTCGACATAATTTCTCTGAGTCGACACATTACTACTGAATGTGTCAACACATTCTTACTTAGCCAATTTCTGTAACTTCAATGTGTCCTTTTTAACACTTGATTATGTTGTTATTACCTTTACTTACTTATAAACCACTTTAATTGCATTGTTAATGATTTTGTTAATACATTAATCAATGGTCAACATACCTAATTCAATTTTGAATTTATTGAATTTGGTTTCATCTAAAGGCTTAGTAAATACATCTGCTATTTGATAATCTATTTTTACAAATTCCAATGAGATGTCTCCTCTTTCTACATGTTCTCTAAGAAAATGGTATTTGATTTCTATATGCTTAGTTCTACTATGAGAAACTGGATTATTAGCAATAGAAATAGCACTCTTTGAATCACATAAAAGGGGTGTTCTACTTACCTGAATACCATAATCCTTAAGCTGATGCTGCATCCACAATAGCTGTGCACAGCAGCTTCCAACAGCAACATACTCTGACTCAGCTGTGGAAATTGCCACACTGGTCTGCTTCTTACTACTCTAAGATATTAGTCTTCCTCCCAGGAATTGACAAGTACCTGTAGTACTCTTTCTATCCTCTCTACATCCTGCAAAATCTGCATCTGAATAGCCTGTTAGTAGAAAATCTCTATTCCTAGGGTACCAAAGACCTAGAGTAGGAGTGCCCTTTAGATATCTCAGAATCCTTTTGACTGCAGTATAATGAGATTCTTTAGGGCAGGCTTGGTACCTAGCACAGACACATGTTGCATACATAATGTCAGGTCTACTACCAGTGAGATATAGTAGAGACCCAACTATTCCTCTATACAATGATTCATCAACAGGTTTACCTGTCTCATCTTTGCATATAGGCATACTAGTTCCCATAGGAGTTCTCATGGTGGAGGATGACTCCATACCATACTTCTTAATTAATTCTTTGGTGAACTTAGACTGGGATATGGACAATCCATCATCAGTCTGTCTTACTTGGAGTCCCAAGAAGAACTTAAGTTCTCCCATACTGCTCATCTCAAACTTCCCTTGCATAAGTTTGGCAAACTTTTTACAAAGGTTGTTTTCAGTAGATCCAAAGATTATGTCATCAACATAGATCTGGACTAAGATGATCTTTCCTTTGGATTCCCTAAGGAATAGAGTTTTGTCTATCTTTCCTCTTGAGAATTTATTCTCAATGAGGAAGGTAGACAGGGTTTCATACCAAGCCCTTGGAGCTTGTTTTAACCCATACAAAGCTTTCCTAAGCTTATACACATAATCAGGTTTAAGAGGATCTATAAAACCTGATGGCTGCTCTACATATACTTCTTCTTTAAGATCACCATTCAGAAATGCTGACTTCACATCCATTTGGTATACTTTGAAGTCTTGGTAGGCTGCATAGGCAAGGAACATTCTGATTGCCTCTAGCCTTGCTACTGGAGCAAAGGTTTGATCAAAGTCAATTCCTTCTTCCTGCCTGTATCCTTTTGCAACTAACCTTGCTTTATTCTTCACTATTATCCCACTTTCATCTAGCTTGTTCCTATAGATCCACTTAGTGCCAATTATGTTGTGGCCTCTTGGTTTAGGAACAAGCTCCCAGACTTTGCATCTTCTAAATTGATTCAGCTCCTCTTGCATAGCATCAATCCAGTGCTGGTCTTGGATAGCTTCTTCAAACTTCTTAGGTTCCATCTGGGACAAGAAACTTGAATGCAAAACTGTGCTTTGATTTCTGCTTCTAGTTTGCACTCCTTGTCTTGGATCACCAATTATCTGATCAGTTGGATGATCTCTTAGATATCTTATAGCTGGAGGAAGATTCCCTTCAGGTTGAGCATCTCCAGCTTCTTCATTCTGCTGAGCCTCTTGGTTTTCATCAGTTTCCATTATCTCTTGTACTCCCCCTGGACAGCAGCCTTCATTTTCCAATGCTCCATCTTCCTTTGAAGCTTCAGCAATGGAGAGCTTGTCCATCTTCTTGCTTATACCTATTGAGTCATTTGATCTACAAGACAACTCACAATTGATTAATCTTGTTTCATCAAATACAACATGCACAGATTCTTCAACAACTTGAGTAGTTAAGTTGAAGACTCTATAGGCCTTACTATTTGTGCTGTACCCAACAAATATTCCATCCTGGGATTTGGCAGCAAACTTAGTCAAATATGACTTGCCATTGTTAAGTATATAGCACTTGCAACCAAAGATCCTAAAATAGGATAGATTTGGTTTTCTGCCTTTCACAATCTCATAGGGAGTCTTTCTGTGGCTTTTGGTGATAGAAGCCCTATTGATGACATGACAAGCAGTGTTAACTGCCTCAGCCCAAAAATATTCTGGGAGAGAGGTGTCACTCAATAGAGTTCTACCAGCTTCAATTAATGTTCTATTCTTTCTTTCAGCAATTCCATTTTGCTGAGGTGTTCTTGGTGAGGAGAACTCTTGGAAAATCCCAAAGTCTTTACACAAATTTGTTATGCTTTCAGAATGAAACTCAGTACCATGATCACTTCTGATTTTGACCACTGTACTATTCAGTTCATTCTGAATTTGCTTTACAAAATTAAGTAGTACACTTGGGGTTTCAGATTTTTGTCTTAGAAAGAACACCCAAGTAAATCTAGAATAGTCATCTACAACCACAAAAGTGTAGACCTTCCTACCTAGACTATGAACTGGCATAGGACCAAAAAGATCCATATGCAAGAGGTATAAGCACCTCACAGAATCCTTGTTTTCAAGGCTTTGAAATGAGGATTTTGTCTGCTTGCCCTTTTGACAAGCTGAGCATACCCCTTCCTTTATACACTTAACTTGAGGCCCATTCCTCACTAGTTCTTTACTAATGAGTTGGCCAATTATCTTGTAGTTTAGATGAGCCAATCTCTTGTGCCACTTAACACAATGGGAAGCATTGTCATCAGCTACAAGACAAATGGGGGAAGCCTTATTTTCACACTCAAAATTAAGGCAATATACATTTCTCTTCCTATACCCAGTCAAAATGATCTCTTGATCACTTGACCTTTTGATATGACATCCATCCTTACCAAATGAAATGTCATATCCTAGATCACTCAGCTGGCTTATGCTTATTAGATTATGTTTCAAACCTTTTACATAGGTCACTTGGGTGATAATAATTAGGTTAGAAGAAATGTTACCAAACCCTTTGATGACTCCTTTTTCAGATCCACCAAAGATCACTTTATGTCCATCTTTGACAGATGAATACTCCTTCAGCAGCCCCTTTGTTCCAGTCATGTGCCTGGAACAACCACTATCCAAGTACCATATAGGGGCATGGTTACTTGGATTCACCTGCAATACATAATTACTTACCCTTAGAACCCAAGTAAGTCTTGGGTCCTTGGTTCAGGTTAGCATTAATAAAGTTATCATAACCTCTTCTAACAGGTAGACTCTTATTCTTTAAAACACTTGTGTTATACCAGCAGTCCAATGCAAAATGGCCCCTCTTGCCACAGCACCAACATTCAAACTTATTGTATCTAGATCTAGATACATCCTTGTCAGAAGAATTTCTGTTCATTGCTGGTGCTGTTGCAACTTCACCTACTGATTTCTTAAAACCATTAGGTTTATGACCATAGGTAGGCCTGCTTGCCTTAACATCCTTGTTTTTCAGAACATTTGTCTTAATATGACCTTGAATGTCTTCATGATCATATATGTTAGAAGGCACTTTCTCCTTACTAAACTTTATGAGGACTGAAAGGTTTAGTGGCTGAATAGGGGCTTTGCCTTTCCTCTTGAATCTGCCAGCCCTGGAGTTACCTTTAAATCCTAATCCAGCCTTACCCTTCTGAGTGACAAATTCATCTATCAAGGGTAAGACAGATTTTGGCTTAGAGTAACTAGCCACTAAATCCCTTTCAATTCTAAGTCTGGCCTCCAGACTCTTTACTTGATCATTAGTATAATTAATTGTGCCCATCTGAATAATAGTTATATTCTCCAGCTTGGCAATTTCATTTAATTTTTGATCAAGGACTTTTTCTAACTCAGTTGTTGCTACCCTTAGTTCAGCAATTTCCTGAGCCTGTGTTTTAACCAGGTTCTTGCTTTTCTTAAGGGCCTGCAATAAGTCCCCATACTTGTCTATCAATTGATAGACATCTCCTTCAGATCCAGATGCATCTTCATCACTTGATGCAGATGTAGCTGATTCTTCACTTGTACTACAAACAGATGTACAGGAAGGACAGTTTACCTCATTAGGACCAGACTGATTCTGGCATATGTCCTTTTCTGATCTTGTCATCAAACCCATGCATTGATGTTCATTGATGGAGTCTAGCAACTGCATAAACTCCTCTTCCTCAGATGCAGCATATAGTCCAATATATGCTTCAACTTCAGATCCTGATTCTGAAGTTGACTGGTCTGACAGACTTTTATCTTTCTTTGCTACAAAGGATTTCTCCTTCTTGCCTTTCTGATAAGTCTTCTTCTTTTCTGAAGATTCCTTCCTTTTGTCAGGACAATCAGCCACTACATGTCCAGGCCTATTGCAACAATAGCAGACAATCTTTGAAGTAGTGGCTTTGCTGGGCTTTAATCTGCTTTTCTCTTTCCTTGATGACCTTCTCTTCTGATAATAGTCATCAACTTGCTGTGATGTGGAAGGCCTAGACTTCCATTGCTTCTTTTTCAAGAACCTTTGGAATTGCCTTGTAAATGCAGCAAAGTCTGCATCTGAATCACAGCTTTCTGAACCCTTATCTGAATTTTCATAACTATCTTCTTCAACTTCTTTAGGAGGAGATGGTGATTTCCTCCTACTCTTTCTAGTGGCTTCAGCATTAAATGCCACAGTCTTTTCTCTATGCTCTCCTCTTGAGTTTCTTTCCTCCTCCTTCCTTACCATAAGTTGCATTTCATAGGATAGTAACTTTCCAAACAGGGTTGGAGGAGATATCTCTGCCAATTTAGCCACTTCTCTTATGGCACAGATCTTTGTATCCCAGTCCTTTGATAAGGATCTTAAGAATTTGTCATTCAGTTCATAGGTACTGAAGACTCTTCCATAGGAGATTAGCTCATTCACAATTCTATAGAATTTCTTATAGCACTCAGTTATGCTATCAGATTTTCCTTGTCTAAAGCTTTCATACTCCTGATTTAGCATAGACTTTCTGTCCAGCCTTACTTCTTCAGATCCCTCCATGTAGACAATCAATGTGTCCCACATCTCCTTGGAGGTCTTGCAGTGAATCAGATTTTGAAATGTTGAATCATCTATGGCACTAACAATGATGTTCTGTGCCCTTTTGTCCATGGTTGCCAAGATGATTTCATCCTTGGTCATTTCTGAATAAGTCTTTGGTATTTGGATATTTGCATCAAGAACAGATATCTTCATTGGAATGAAGGGCCCTTCCTGTACTGTGATGTAAATCCTTGGGTCAGATGCTTCCATAAACAATCTGACTCTTTCTTTCTAGATCCCAAAGATTTCCTTCTTGCATATGGGTAATTTCATAGACCCTAGCTCCTTATGATTCTCTCCAGAACCCATCTTCTTGAATCTTGAATCTGCCTTTCAGATCTACCTCAGACTGTTAAGTCCTTTTTGAGTAACCTCCCTCTGATACCACTTGATAGTTTAACTTTCAAGGCAGCCTAAACACCTAGAGGGGGGGTGAATAGGTTCTGCTTTTCTTATAAAAACTTTTAGGCAGAATTCAATTCAATAGCTAACACAATAAGTACAGCAATCACAGAAAATAAAGCATCACAGATTGCACAATGTTTTATAGTGGTTCCCCAAGGTCTGGGTACATCCACTTTCCCCCTTCACCTATCTAGTAGTATGCTAGATTCGGCCAAACTTCCACTTATCTCAGATCAACAGATCCTACAACTCAGAACCCAACTGGTTCCTACAACTCAGGCACAACTGCCCTACCTCAGCCTTGCCCCAAGGCCTACAACTCAGAGAATATCCTTCTCCTACACTCAGGCAAACAGCCCTACCACTCAGAGTTCAACACTCCTACACTCAGCCTTTATAACATAGGCTTATAACTCAGATCTATTTAAACAGATCCTACAGAAATATAGAAAAGATTATCAAACTGTCTTGCCAAAGTTGAGAGAGAAAAGGCCAAGACAATTCTTGATCAGCTGATGCAATCAACTGTATCTGAGCTTTCTTCAAAGCTTCTTGAATAAGAACTTAGCTGAGTTGATTTCCAAACAGCTTCTTGAGAATCCACTGGTGGTTTCTTTCTTCTTCTTCAAATTCTGGCTTGATCTCTCTCTATCCAGCACTTTGAATGATTCTTCTGAATTCTGATTAGAACTCTTCTTTGATCTATCCTTAGATAGTCTTCTTAGATCTCCCGGAGAAGATCTTCTTAAGTGCCTAGCACTTTCTTGAAATGAATTGGATCGTAATCCTTCTCAACTTTTTGATTCTCAACAATGTTTTCCAACAGTTGCTTTCTCCTTCTGAATCCGTCTATTTATAGACTTTCTTCATGATAACCGGCTGATCCGGTTTCTAACCGTTTTCTGACAAGTCTGTCAGCTTCAGTTAACTGGTGGCAATCCTCAGCTGTCAAGTCTCCAAACAAGTCATGTGCCTTAGTCTTGAACCATAAGTTGTCGAGACAGTCTGTCAGAAAGTGTCGAGACCATCTGTTTATTTGTGTCGACACAATTGACTTTGGTGTCGACACAGTCTTCAGTGATGTCGACTAAGTTGCCTTTGAGTTGACACAGCTCCTTCTGAAAATAACTTGGTCTTGACTCTCCAGTGTGTCGACACAAGTCCTGTGTGTCGACACAGTTGTTGTAGAATCATAACTTAGTAAGTGTCGACTTAGCCTTCAGGTGTCGACACATTCATTTTTTAACTCTGCTATAATGTGTCGACTTAATCACAATGTGTCGACACATTCTGCTGGTGTCGACAAACTTGAGGTCGACTATTTTCTTCTGTGTCGACACATTCAGCTGATGTCAGCAATCTTGAGATCGACTATACTCTTCTGTGTCGACACATTCTCCCAATGTTGAGGTCGACGCTTTTCTTCTGTGTCGACACAAATTCCCAGTGTTGTGTCGACTCTTTTCTTCTGTGTCGACACAAATTCCCAATGATGTGTCGACTTACTTCTTCTGTATCGACACTTTCGGCTGGTGTAGTTGTAGACTAACTGCTATGTGTCGACACTGCTTCCCAGTGTTGTGTCGACTATTTTCTTCTATGTGTCGACACTGCTTCCTCTGTGTCGACACTTGGACTTAGAATTTTTCTGCATACTTTATCAATTCTTCACCTGCACATGTCAACTTTAAAACAACATCAAATACACCTTGATGTATATCATTGAGCTAGGTTGGGCTTCTTCAAATCAGGTACATATTTTCCAATGTACCCAACACTGCTGCACCATTTGAATTATGCTAGGCTTTAATTCGAAGTTATTATTTGCTATAGCAGAGCGAACTATGCTAGATTCTGTACCCTCGAGATTCGGTCGTGCATAACAGGACATAGTCCTTTGCACGACTTCCTCCACGT
Source organism: Platanthera zijinensis (assembly GCA_039513925.1). Taxonomy (NCBI): domain Eukaryota; kingdom Viridiplantae; phylum Streptophyta; class Magnoliopsida; order Asparagales; family Orchidaceae; genus Platanthera; species Platanthera zijinensis. The sequence goes on along the minus strand of CM077084.1, from coordinate 65,621,989 downwards.
GAGGTTCTTCCATTCTTAAAGTAGAAAATGACTCGGAATCTTCAACCGGTATTTGGAGAGTAGGGCCTTGAAATTGCGATCTTATCCGAAGAGTACACTCAATTTCGTGGTCCAAGTCCAAAATAGCCGACGGATTCCCGCGGGTCATGCACTAAAAGGAGAGAAGATGAAGAAAGAGAAATAAATAAAACTAGAAAAAGAGAACTAATAATTTTTTTTTGAAATAGATTTTTTTTTAATATCTTAACTCCCGAACTTCCCAAGGGCTACCCAATGAAGGGTTCACATGGTACTAGACAAGATAGTGGCGCTTAAAGCCCTTTGCCCTTTTCGAGAGAGTTAGGTGGCGCAGAAAAATTGTGATGTGAGTTTCTATTAAGAGCGTTAATAAATTTTTTTTTTAATTTTTAAGAAGGAGGGTGAGAAAGAGAAATGATAAAAGTAATAGGTTTGTGTTTTCAGATTATCAACAAAATTTGCTCCCCGGCAACGGCGCCAAAAACTTGGTGGTCGCTAAGCTTCGAAGAAAATAAAGCAACCGAACAAGCATCCATCTAGGAAAGTATACCTATCGAACTGTAGCTAGGGGACACAAGTGTCGCATTGAAATCCTGGAACTGTCGAGTAAACCTACTCACACGAAGACTATTATCTTATCGGAAGATTAATTTAGGGTTAAGAGAAACTAATTGCAATTAAGGAAAGGAAATAAAGCTAAAGAGAACTACTTGCACTGAAATAAAGAGAGCATAAAAGAAACAATTACGATAAAGGGTTGGAACGATGAGATGGAAATGCACTCGATCAAGAATCACCTCGGCTAAAGCCGACTAAGAAATGCGATAAAAACCAAAACTTAATAGGGTAAAGCTCCTTGACCGTGAAGGTTCCTATAGCTTTAACACGCTTCTCTCGAAGTCGCGCCCAACTGAGTTTAGGAAGGTCCGACCGACTCTCGTCTAAATCGGAGGCCTAAAGCTCGCATTACGCGGTGAACCCCACTATTGGATTTTACTCCAATCCGGGAGATTTGGACGTCTGCCTCTCTCGAGGGATGCGTACAACTCCCTTTACTCTTGAGTGCTCATTTCAAACTATCGGTCTCTCAACTAGCCAAGAATAAGAGCAAAGGTGGAGAATATATTTCGATGATATATCTCCAACTCAAAAGTTAATCAAGAGTAATCCAAGGTCTAAAACCCTAAAAAGAAAAGGTAAATCAAAGCATCATAACTTAATCACTCGAACCTCAGATCATTAAGATCGAGTACAAGGAGGATTAGTTAATCATAATGAAGTGGAGGAGGGGGGATGAGTAGTAAAGCATTAAGAACACAAGATAAACAAAGAGAGAAGAAACAACACTATTTTATTAATCTAAAGGAGGGCTTACAACTTGAAAATGAATGGGTACAAATGCATGAAAAGTAAACTAAGTTATCAATAACATTAGGCTACAAATGAAGTACAAAGCTATTACGAAAGGAGCACTAAGCTAAGATTAGGAAAATATGAAATGAGAAAGAGAGAGAAAAAGGGAGAAAAAACATAAAAAGAACAAGAAAATAAAGGGTAGCACCTCCCCCTCTCAGCCAAAAACTCTTTTGAAAACAAGGGGGAAGGGTTGAATTTATAGAAATTTTTGAGGGGTTGACATGGCCAGCGACACGACCATATTGGTGTCCATGTCCTATACAGGTTGACCTCGGGCAGTGGTTCTGGCGGGAGTGATCATTGTGTCATTGAAAAAGTGGGCTTGCCCATGTTGACACGGCCGTGTTGGTGGCCGTGTCCTGTGCAGTTGATGGACTTTGACGCAGAATGCATTTATGTCAGGCAACAGGCTTCAATGTGATGGCGACATGCCCGACGACACGGCCGTGTTTGGTGGCCGTGTCCTTCTCTAGAACGTCTTCAGCTTCTGGCAACACAGCGACGACATGGCCGGGTTGACATGCCCAGCAACACGGCTGCCGACACGGCCGTGTCAACTGGTCGTGTCCTTCTAGGGATGATCTCTGGATTTTTCCTCTAGTGACACGCCATGTTGACACGTCAAGGTTGACATGCCCTATGACACGACCGTGTTGGTGGCCGTGTCAGGTCATTTTTGGCCAAAATTCAGGAAACCTGCAAAAACAGAAATAAATATTTGTGGCATAAATAAATATAAAAGGAGGTCAATATATAGGCTTATAAGACATGATTTGCACATTATAAACTAGAAAATATGATAATAGTTTAGGCTACAAAACGTATTATCATTGGCCAAGTGGTCCATCGAACTAAGCGAATTTGATATCAGTTTTGTGCTACAACTCTCCATTAAGGCACAAGTAGTGGCCGATTTCTTGGCCGACTACATCATTGAAGTAGAGGGTGAGAAGCCGCCACCGCGGGAGGCTTGGAAGATGTTAGTCGATGGAGCCTCAGGGAAGCATTCTCTGGGGGGAGGGGTAGTGTTGGTAAGCACTCAGGGGGTCATCATAGATCAGGCTGTGGTCTTGCGCTTCCCCGTCATAAACAATCGCACGGAGTATGAGGCCTTCATAGCAGGGTTGTGACTGGCCAAGGAACTCGAGGTACATGACGTGGAAGTGTCCACGGACTCGTTGGTTGTGGTATCGTAGATCAGGGGTGAGTATGAGGCCAGGGAGCCTACCCTCATGAAGTACTTGTCCAAGGTAAGTGTGTTGGTCAGCGGGTTTCAGACATTATCCATCTAGAATATCCCTAGGGAGGAGAGCATAGCGACCGATCGGTTGGCTAACTTTGGACCCCGGGGGGAGGAACTTTGACCAAGCTATTCCACCCAGCGATCGAGGAATGAAAGTTGATGGAAGTGGAGGGGTGGTCCTCATGGGTGGATCCCATCGTAGTTTTCTTGACTACCAGCAAACTTCTCGAAGGGACCAAAGATGCGAAGGGCTTCAGGCACAAATCAACACATTACCTAATGCACAAAGGAGGGTTGCACCAGAAGATGTTTTCAGGGCTTCTGGCGTGATGCGTGACAGAGGAGGAGATTTCGTGGATCCTAGAAGAAGTTCACTTAGGCGAATGCGACAGTCATTCAGGAGGCAGGACCTTGGAGGCAAGAGTGGTCAGACAAGGGTACTTTTGGCCATCCCTGAGGAAGGATACGATAGAGTTTATAATAAGGTACCAAAAGTGTCAGCTCTACGCCCCCTCCAACTTTTGCCCGACCAAAGGCTTCGAAGCATCACGACGCCATGACCTTTCTCTATCTGGGGGATGGATTTTGTTGGGCCTTTTCCCCCCGACAAGAGGGCAGAGAAGGTTTCTTCTAGTGATGATTGATTTTTTCTCGAAATGGCTAGAAGTCAAGGAGTTGCCCAAGGTAAACTCCTAGGTCATCAGAAATTTTGTATGGGGGGAGATCATCTGCTGACATGGTTTCCTCAAGCCATCGTCACTCACAATTGACCCGGTTTACAAGTGAAGAGTTCATCAGTTTCTGCACCCAGCTGAGGATTTACCTCAGGTCTGCCTCCGTCCACCACCCCAGAAGCAATGGTCAGGTGGAGGCGGCCAACAAAATCATCGTCAACCTGCTTAAGAAGAAAGTGGAGAACCTAAGGCGAAGTTGGGTGGAGCTGCTCCCCTCGGTGTTGTGGGCTCTACGGACAACCCCCAACACAGACACCGGAGAGACCCCCTTCAAACTTTCACAAGGGTGTGAGGCGGTCTTGCCCGTGGAATTTGAGGTTCGGTTGCCGTGAGTTGCAACCGCCAGGGGGCGGAGATGAGGAATGGAGGGAATAAAATGAATGGGTGCTACGAATCTCCCTAAATATGGTGGAAGAGCTTCGAAATGTGGTTGCCATCAGGCAGGAGGAGAACAAGCGGCGGGTGGCCAAATACTTTGACAAACATGTCAGGATCAAGCAATTCAAATAGAGAGATCTAGTACTAAAAAAGGTTGATGCCGCCAGGAGGTCAGCGGCCATAGGAAAGCTCAATCCTAACTAGGAGGGTCCTTAAATAGTTGAAAAGGCCCTGAGGTTCGGAGGCTACCACCTCCTGAATGTGGAGTGGGTGACCATGAGCCATACTTGGAGTGGCGACTAAAAGACTTTGTTTCAAGAGCCTAAACACCTAGAGGGGGGGGGGTGAATAGGTTCTTAACTTTTTAAGTCTCTTTATTATTTTTAGGCAAACAGATATTTATCTCCTTTCAGAACAGATTAATATATCTACAGAAAATTAACACAACACATCAAACACCAGATCTATAGTGGTTCCCCAAGATATGAGTACATCCACTTTCCCCTTCGCCTATCCAGCAGATAACTGGATTCAGCGTAACTTCCTTCCACTGGCTCAGATCCGCAGATCTTACAATCTCAGAACCCAAAAGGTTCCTACACCTCAGACTTTACACAAGTCCTATCTCAGATTCTTCCCTAGAATCCTACCTCAGGCATCAGCCCTATCCCAGCCTTTATAATCAGGCTTACAACTCAGACTATTCACAAGTCCTATCTCAGGCACACAACCCTACCTCAGCCTTCATAATTTAGGCTTACAATCTCAGATCTAACAATAGATCCTACAAGAATTTGTAAGTATAAAGTATCTGAAAACTTCACCAGCTAGATTTCTCTGTTGATGTTGTCTTCTTGATCAGTTCTTGCATGGACTTATCCTTCTGATCCAACCTAACTTAGCTTTTCAAAGCTTCTTGATTAGAATAACTAAGGTGGATCACTTGTTGATGTTGAAGTTGATCTTCAGTCAACTTCTTCTTTTGATTCAGATTGAACTTTGAATCCTTCTTGCAGACAGCCTTTGATCTGTCAGAATTCTTCTTAATGATCCCGAGATTCTTCGATGCTTAGTCGCTCTCTATCAATTCCGATCTATCTCTTATATAGAGCTTGCTCCATGGTTACCGGCTGATCCGATTCATAACAGATTTCTGACAGTTCTGACAGTGGTGTCAGACCGGTTAGTTATGACAGCTGTCAAATCACCAGTCACATCACCAGGTACTTCAATGTCTTTTCAACTCAGCACATAACACTCAGCAGACTGCTTCACATGTGTCGACATATATAGGCTAAGTTTCAACACAAGTCTTCAAGGTGTCAACACAAATACTCCAAGTGTCGACACAATCATACTTCTGCTTCTCGACACTACTTTTTTGTTGTATGTGTCGACATAAGTCCTGTGTGTCGACACAGAAGCTTCTTGTCTCGACATTTCAATTGCATACAGTTGGCGTTGAGTGTTTGTCAAATGGCGTTGAGTGAGTGTCAACACAAGTCCTGTGTGTCGACACAATTACTTCTGAACTCGACACAGCCTTTTGAGAGTTGGTGTGTCGACACAAGTCCTGTGTGTCGACACAATTGCTTCAGGTGTCGACATAGCTCCTAAGTGTCAACACAACTTCAGTTTTAAGTGTCAACACAAGTCCTGCTTCAGATGTCGACACAAGTCTGGATGTCGACACAACTGCTTCTTTAGGTGTCGACATAGCCTTGAGTGTCGATACAACTTCTTTATAAGTGTCAACACATTTTGCCAATGTGTCGACACAGCCTGCCTGAGTGTCGACACAGCTTCTGGGTGTCGACACAACTTCTTTATAAGTGTCGACACAATTCGCCTGTGTGTCGACACAGCTCACCTGAGTGTCGACATAGTCTTCCCGAGTGTCGACACAAATCCTTCACAAGTGTCGACATTTGTACTATGAAAATTTTCTTCAAATTCTTAAACCTGCACAATGAAACTTAAACTTCTATCAAATACAAATTGATGCATATCATTGACTAAGTTGTGGCTTCACCAAATATGGTACACATTTTCCAATGTACCCAACAATCTCCCCATATTTGGAGAAGTCATAACCCTTAGTCAAAGATATACATCTCTTAAGATAAAACCAAATTGTAAATAGATGTAAAAACATTTCAGAGCAGGTTATCACAAAATCATTGTAAATAACAAACACTTCATACTGAAACAACTTTCATTAATCAGTAAAACTTTGGTTTATATGTATTTCATATAGAACAAAAGAAACAAAATGGTACATTGTTCTATTACATAAACCTAGTAATCCTATTACTGACTAGACTTTTTAATAACTATGTCTTTGCCAGGCTTGATTTTAGCCTGCACAGAAGGTTCAACATCCTCAGCTGGCTTTTTCCCTTTGAGAGCTTTCTTCTTCAATTTTTCAGCCATGATCTTCTGTCTTTCAAAATAGTGGACAGGTTTGGGGAAGTACTTGCTTGGCTCTTGAGCATTAGCAGGTAGCTTCCCAGCCTTAGCACTTCTTCTGTGCTGAAGAATTGCTTCTTGTCTAGCTTGATACTTATTCCACTCTTGCTCTGAATATCACTTACCCCTATCAAAGGTTTTATCCTTTACAACTTTCCAGGCAGTAAGAATGATATTTCTAGAAGTTGGGCTCCACTGCTCAAAATCTGGCTTTAGCTCAGCCTACTCTCTAAACCTCTTCTTAGAGAGTTGAGCTTCCTTCTAAGCTTCCAATACAGCTTCAGACATTTCAACCTTTTCTAGAATTATATTTTTTGCCTCTGGTGGAGGACTATACATTTTCTGTACTTCTTATTGAATCATCTCAAAGTCTGCTGGGGGGTAGATCACCTGAGCAACTTCACGATGATCTCCTTCAACATAAGCAGGTTGAATCCCAGACTCAGCTACATTATCATCACCACAAAGTGGAGGATATCCAAGAGTAGCTCTGATGCTATTTGAAGTCCATTTGGCATGGTCAGAGCTAGCTTTGACTAACAATCTCTCCCCCTTTATGACTTCTCTTGTAACATGATCTCTTAAATCCACTTTTTTGAATCTGACTTGATCAGCTATATATTCTGTTCCTTCTTTAAAATAAGCTCCGAAATTTGTCAGGAAAGTTTTAATCTTTTCCCGAGATTGTTGAAATGTGGCTTTGACAGCATATATATCTTCCTGGATTTGCTTATATATTTCAGCCTTCAGAGCAGTGCTAGAATCAGTGAGCTTTGTCAAAATGGCATGATGAGAATCCTTAAGGTTATCATTCATTCTAATCTTATTCTCTAGCACATAGCCCTGCTTTACTTCAATCTCATCCACCTTAGCCTTTATATCTTGTTGTTGCTGGGCCAGGAACACCACATCATTACGTCCTTTATGGAAGTAATCAGTCATCTCCTTCTTGTGTTAATTCACTTCAAACCTGATGGATTTGATGTCCTGGGCCAACTGAAACTGTAACTCCTTATGAGTTTCATCCACATATTTCTCTATAGTTTGTCTTTGATTATCTAATTTTATCTGCATTTGGACCAGTAAAGAACTGAAGTCCATGCTAGATGTAGATGGTGCAGCTCCCAATTATAAAGCTTTCTTATATCAAAAACTCTTCTTCTTTAAGACAGACAGCTTTCTTTTCTTAGCCAATATGACTTCTTCATCTTCAGAAGATTCAGAAGTACTTTTAATATCAACAGTCTCTTTTTCAGCTGGGGTGTCCTTGGATAACTCCCCCTCAGTCCTTGGAATTTCTGTTCCTTTTTCAATGTTCTCCCCCTCTGTCTCTTTTTCTCTTTCTTTTTCAATTTCCTCCCCCTCAGTCCTTTCAGTAGGAAGATCAGGAAACAATTCTTCCATTGTAAATTCCTCTTATATCTGTACAGAAGAAATAAGATTAGTTTTTTTTAAAAGTACTACTTAATAGACTAATACCACTTGAAGGACTACTTGAAGGACCTCTTTTGTTGAGAAAACAAAAGTGTCCTTTTAAACAATTTTTTAAAGGAGAATATTATTATACATCTCTAGACTGTGGAGAAGATACTGACTGGCTTATTTTGAGCATCATTGTTATCAGTTTCTTCAGCTGCAGTGTTGATTTCGGATACAATATTCATTATTGTATCTACAGCTAAGTTACTATCCAGAACATTATCATCATCAATACCTCCCCCTTGGGCTGGAAACTCAGTTTCCTTTTCTAAGTGTTCCCCCCTGGAGTAGAGTCAACTGGTTGCTCCTGGGGCTCATTCTCCTTTACCTGATCATGAACATCTTATTGTTGCTGGTCTTCATCAGAACTGAAGACCACTGTCTCCTTAGAATCACTGGAGGAGTCAGCATGTACCACCACTTCCTTCTTCTTCTTGTCTTTCTTAGTGTGCTCCTTAGGAGCAGGGACTTCTTTGGTAAGAACTCTGTCCCACCTAGACAGTATCCTTACATCCATCTTCCTCATATGATTTATCTTGGAACCATATGCATGTTTCAGAATATCAAGAATTACTGATATTAAGCAAAGACTGAGGATCCTTCCCAGGTTAGGTTTCTTGATTCCTTCTTGAATTTTATTAAACACTACTACTGCCAAGTCAGTGTTAATCTTAAATATAATCCTTACCATCAGATTGAACATGTGGGCAGAATCCTATCATGTCCACCAATCTTGCAGATGATCACCTTGCCAACAACTTCAGAAAGAAATTTTCCTTGGGAATTCATCCCTTTTCTATTGATTGATGATCCAATCTTAATGCTGGGACTCAGTCCACACCAGCTTAATGCTTCAGTTATTTGGGAAGGAGCAATTTCGTCTATATCCGTAATCAATGGCAGATGTAATGCTTTCCTGATAGATTTCAAAGTGAGCTTCACTCGGGTATCTTGAATGGATGCTTTGATTTTCTTTCCTTCAGTGTCCACAGTAGCGGTTGTGTAGAACTCCATAACTTCCTTTTTTCATATCTTGGTTGATTCAGAGACCATGAATTCTAATCCATTTTCAGAAATTAGGGCTATAACTCCCTGAATTTCACTAGAAGCTGTCGTGAAACCGTCACGAACCAGTTCATACCCTTCATTAACCTTCTCATCTTGGTGTGGCGCCATTGTCGTAAGTGCTTAGAGGAGAAGAGAAGAGAAGAGAAGGCAAAATCTATGTCGACAAAAGGTGTAGAGATAGAAATTCTAATAGTGTAGTCGACCAGATTTTGGAATGACCTATTTATAGTACTTGTGTCAAGGGCAGGTCAAAAGACGGGCCTAAGTCGACAAGTCAGTTTTCGTGTCGACATACAAATGATCTAGGTCTTGACAGAACTTAAGTTGAGTCGACATAACTATGTATTGACATACAACTGTCTAAGTCGATAGAACATATTTTAAGTCGACACATTTATGTGTCGACATACTTGAGTCTGTGTCGACATACTTGTGTCTGTGTCGATACTGATAACTTTAGTCTCGACAGAGTTGTGTCGACACCAACTTTTTCTGTCGACACAAATATCCTCTCGACATATAGTCTTGACAAGGTTGTGTCGACACCTATTATTCTGTCGACACAGATACTATTTCTGTGTCGACATATCCTTTTTCTGTGTCGACACAACACACTGAGTGTGTCGACACAACTTGTTTGTGTCGACACAAACATTATACTTAGACAAATTTCAAGAGAAATTTGGTGCATACATATGCTACTTGTGGAAACTTATGTAAACCTAATCTAGGTTCAACATACCTAGTTCAATTTTGAAATTATTGAATTTAGTTTCATCCAGTGGTTTTGTGAAAATATCAGCTATTTGATTATCAGTTTTTACAAACTCTAGACTAATATTTTCCTTCTCTACATATTCCCTGATAAAATGAAACTTTATTTTTATATGCTTGGTTCTACTGTGTGATACAAGATTCTTGCAATAGAAATAGCACTTGTAGAATCACAAAATAGTGGAATTCTACTTACCTAGATGTCATAATCCTCAAGTTGATGCTTTATCCACATCAGTTGTGCACATCAGCTACCAACAGCTATATACTTTGATTCAGTTGTTGATATAACTACACTGGTCTGCTTCTTGCTGCTCCAAGACACCAGCCTCCCACCAAGGAATTGACAGGTTCCTATGGTACTTTTTCTGTCTTCCTTGCATCCAGCAAAATCTGCATCTGAGAAACATGTTAATAGAAAATCTCTATTCTTAGGGTACCAAAGGCCTAGATTAGGTGTTCCTTTAAGATATCTCAATATTCTCTTAACTGCAGTATAATGAGATTCTTTAGGGCATGCTTGATATCTAGCACAAACACATGTTGCATACATGATGTCAGGTCTACTAGCAGTCAAGTATAATAGGGAGACAATTATCCCTCTATATAAAGACTCATCAACAGGTTTCCCTGCTTCATCTTTGCATATAGGCATACTTGTACCCATTGGAGTTTTCATAGTAGAAGCTGAGTCCAAGCCATACTTCTTAATCAACTCCTTGGTGAACTTAGACTGGGATATGGACAACCCACTCTCAGTCTGTCTAACTTGAAGTCCCAAGAAGAACTCCAGTTCACCCATACTGCTCATCTCAAGCTTCCCTTGCATTAGTTTGAAAAACTTCCTACAAAGGCTATTTCAGTAGAACCAAAGATAATGTCATCCACATATATCTGGACTAGTATTATCTTGCCTTTTGATTCCCTATAGAATAGAGTTTTGTCTATCTTTCCTCTTGAGAATTTATTCTCAATGAGGAAGGCAGACAAGGTTTCATACCAAGCCCTTAAATCTTGTTTCACACTATATAGTGCTTTCCTAAGCCTATATACATAATCAGGAAAGTGAGAGTCTACAAAACCTGAGGGTTGTTCTACATAGAATTCTTCTTTTAAATCACCATTTAGAAATGCTGTTTGTATATCCATCTGATATACTTTAAACCCTTGATAGGCAGCATAGGCCAAGAACAGCCTTATAGCCTCCAGCCTTGCCACTGGAGCAAAGGTTTGATCAAAATCAATACCTTCCTCTTGCTTGTAGCCTTTTGCTACCAGTCTAGCCTTGTTCATGACTATAGTGCCACTCTCATCAAGCTTGTTCCTGTAGATCCACTTAGTTCCTATTATGTTGTGACCCTTAGGTTTTGGCACAAGTTCCCAGACCTTACACCTTTTGAACTGACTGAGCTCTTCTTGCATTGCATCAATCCAGTTGGTGTCTTGCATTGCTTCTTCAATATTCCTTAGTTCTATCTGAGACAGGAAACTAGAACATAGAACTGTGTTCATGCTCCTGCTCCTTGTTAGAACACCCTGACTTGCATCACCAATGATCTGGTGAGCTGGATGATCTTTCAGGTGTCTCCTTGCTGGAGGAATTCTGTCAGCATCATGGATATTTCCTGATTCCTCATCTTGATGCTCCACATTTTCTTATTCACCCAGAGGGTCTTGGTCTTCCCCTGAATAGCTTGCATCTTTATCCTCATCCAGTCCAGCAAGAACAACTTCATTTATGGTCAGCTTGTCCAGCTTATCTGTTAGACCTGTAGAACTAACTGAAGAACTAGACAATTCACTATTAATAAACATTGACTCATCAAATACAACATGCACAGATTCTTCTACAACTTGAGTAGTCAAGTTGTAGATTCTGTATGCTCTACTTTGGTTGCTGTACCCAACAAATATCCCTTCTAGAGATTTGGCAGCAAACTTAGTTTGGTAGTGCTTACCATTGACTAGTACATAACACTTACTACCAAAGATTCTGAAATAAGAAATGTTTGGTTTTCTGCCTTTCAAAATCTGGTAGGGAGTCATCTTGTGTTTCTTGTTAATGGAGGCCCTATTGAGCACATGACAAGCAGCATTTACTACCTCAGCCCAGAAGTATTCAGGGAGAGTAGTGTCATTCAGTAGAGTTCTACTGACCTCAATTAGAGTCCTATTCTTTCTTTCAGCAACACCATTTTGCTGAGGAGTTCTAGGTGAAGAGAATTCCTGATGAATCCCAAGTTCTTCACAGAATTTTTTCATACATTCAGACTGAAATTCAGTTCCATGGTCACTTCTGATTTTGACTACTGAACTGTTGTATTCATTCTGTATTTGTCTGACAAAAGACTGGAAAACAGTTGGAGTTAAAGACTTCTGCCTCAAGAAGAAAACCCATGTGAATATAGAATAATCATCCACAACAACAAGTGTGTATGCTTTCCTACCAAGACTATGAACTGGCATAGGACCAAACAAATCCATATGCAAGAGATACAAACATCTCTTAGAATCTTTGATGTCAAGTGACTGAAAAGAGGACTTAGTCTACTTGCCTTTTTGGCAAGCTGAACACACACCCTCTTTAATGCACTTTACTTGAGGACCATTCCTCACTAATCCCATACTGAACAACAATCCTATTGACTTATAGTTCAGATGAGCTAGCCTCTTGTGCCATTTGACACATAGAGAAGCTTTCTCTCCTGCAACCAAACAAATTGGTGAGATGTTAGACACACAATCTAGGTTAAGGCAATACACATTTCCTTTCCTAGTGCCAGTCAAAATGATCTCTTGATTACTTGACCTTTTTACTAGACACTCCCTTTTGAGGAAGGAAATATTATAACCTAGATCACTAAGTTAACTTATGCTAATCAGGTTATGTTTTAAACCCTTTACATAAGCCACTTTAGTGATAATAATTGAATCACAAGAGATGTTACCAAATCCTTTAATGATTCCCTTTTCTGATCCACCAAAGATAACTTTGGGTCCATTCTCTATGGGCACATAGTCCCTTAACATTCTCCTGGTTCCAGTCATGTGTCTGGAACAGCCACTATCCAAGTACCATATAGGAGTATGATCACTTGGATTTACCTGCAACAAATAAAGTATTACTTTCCCTTAGAACCCAACTTGCTAGTGGGTCCTTGGTCCTTGTTAGTATGAAATCCTGTAGCTAATCTAACAGGAATCCTACTTCTGGTTTTAACTCTTGAGTTAAACCAGCAATCCATGGAAAAGTGGCCCACCTTGCCACAACACCAACACTCAAACCTATTATACCTATTCTTAGGTACATGTCTTCTTACTTGGTTGCCAGTTGACTTATTAAGTGTTGGTGCTGGAACAACATTCTTCAAGAACTCCTCTTGAATATGATGAGCATGCCTATAGAATGGTCTATTGACATTTGCACCCTTGCTCATGTGATTTTCATGCTCACAGTGACCATGTGTAGTGTCATGATCATACCTATTAGTAGGATTCACTACCTTCTTAAAGAAAATATGGGGATTAAAAGCTTGAGGTTGAACTATGGCTTTACCTTTTCTATGAGAATTGGTAGCCCTAGTTCTTCTCTTGAATCCTAGACAAGTATTCCCTTTTTGTGAAACAAAATTATCTATCAAGGGTAAAACTGATTTTGGCTTTGAGAATTTAGCCACTAGCTCTCTCTCTTACTGGAGTTTTACCTCCAGTTTCTTGATGTGATTCTCTTTGAATGAGATTGTACCCATTTGAATAACTGTAATGTTTTTCAATTTGGCAACCTCATTCAGTTTTTGATCCAGCAGTTTTGCTGAATCTGCTGCAGCCAGTTTGAGAGACTCAATCTCTTTGGTCTGCTCCTTAACAAGCAACTTGCTCTTCTTTAGAGCATGCAACAGCCCACCATACTCATCAATGAGTTGGTGAACATCCCCCTCAGACTCAGATCCATCCACTTCTTTTGAAGCAGATGCTTCTGAATCTGAACTAGTACAGTAATCTGAGACTAAGGAAGAATTGCTTACCTTACTTGGTCCAGGCTGATCCTGACACTTTTCTTCTTCAGATTGAGCCATCAGCCCTTTATAACAATATTCTTCCACTCCATTTATGGAGTCCAGCATCTGTAGGAATTCTAGTTCTCTAGAATCCTCTTCTGTTGAAAAGAGTCCAACATATGCTTCAGCTTCTTCTTCTCCAGATTCTGAAGATGAAGAGTCTGTCCAACTCTTCTCTTTCTGAGCCACTAGAGACTTCTCCTTCTTGCCTTTGATTTGCTGCTTCTTCTTGTCCATTGATTCCTTTCTTTTGTCAGGACAGTCAGCTATGACATGCCCAGGCCTATTGCAGCAATAACACACAATCTTAGAATTAGATTATTTACCAGGTTTAGAAGTATACCTGTCCTCCTTAGGTGTTTTCTTCTTCCTGTAGTATTCATCCTTGGAATAGGATGTTGATGAAGGCATGGTTCTCCATTTCTTTTTTTTTTCATGAATCTTTGAAATTGTCTTGTGAAGGCAGCAAAATCTTCATCAGATGTGTGACTATCTGATGTACTTATTTCAGGAACTCCTTCTGCTTCAGTACACCTTCTAGGTTGAGAAGGAGATTTTATCCTACCCTTCTTTGAGCCCTCAGCCTTGAAGGCTACTGACTTTTCTTTGTGTTCAGATCTGCTGCCCTTCTCCTAATCCTCTTTCCTAGCTGTAAGCTGCATTTTATATGAAAGCAACTTCCAAAGAGTGTAGGTGGAGGTGTGTCAGCCAATCTGGCCACTTCTTTGATGGCACATATCTTAGTGTCCCAATCCTTTGTTAGGGACCTAAGAAACTTGTCATTCAGTTCATAGGTACTGAAGACTCTTCCATATGTCATCAGTTCATTCACTATTCTGAAAAACTTTGTATAACATTCAGCTATGCTGTCAGTTTTAGTCTGCCTAAAACTCTCATACTCCTGATTTAGCATAAACTTTCTATCTTCTCTGACTTCTTCTGTGCCTTCCATATAAACAATCAATGTATCCCACATTTCTTTGGAAGTTTTACAGTGCACAAGATTCTGGAATGTTACATCATCTATGACACTTATAATTATATTCTGAGCTCTTTTATCTAGTGTAGCCAAGATGATTTCATCCTTAGTCATCTCTGAATAACTTTTTGGAGTCTGAATGCTTGCATCAAGAACTGATACCTTCATTGGGATGAATGGTCCTTCCTGTACTGTGATATAGATTCTTGGATCAGATGCTTCCATAAACAGCCTAACCCTTTCTTTCCAAATGCCAAAAGATTCTTTTCTGCATATGGGTAATTTCATAGATCCAAATTCTTTTTGATTTTGACTTGAACCCATTCTTGTTATCTGTTAATTGCCTTGGAGAAATCCTCTGACTGTTAGGTCAAATTTTGAGGAACCTCCCTCTGATACCACTTGAAAGACTTTGTTTCAAGAGCCTAAACACCTAGAGGGGGGGGGGGTGAATAGGTTCTTAACTTTTTAAGTCTCTTTATTATTTTTAGGTAAACAGATATTTATCTCCTTTCAGCACAGATTACTATATCTACAGAAAATTAACACAACACATCAAACACCAGATCTATAGTGGTTCCCCAAGATATGGGTACATCCACTTTCCCCCTTCGCCTATCCAGCAGATAACTGGATTTAGCCTAACTTCCTTCCACTTGCTCAGATCCGCAGATCTTACAATCTCAGAACCCAAAAGGTTCCTACACCTCAGACTTTACATAAGTCCTACCTCAGATTATTCCCCAAAATCCTACCTCAGGCCTCAGCCCTATCTCAGCCTTTATAATCAGGCTTACAACTCAGACTATTCACAAGTCCTACCTCAGGCACATAGCCCTACCTCAACCTTTATAATTTAGGCTTATAATCTCAGATCTAACAATAGATCCTACATGAATTTGTAAGTATAAAGTACTTGAAAACTTCACCAGCTAGATTTCTCTGTTGATGTTGTCTTCTTGATCAGTTCTTGCATGGACTGATCCTTCTGATCCAACCTAACTTAGCTTTTCAAAGCTTCTTGATTAGAACAACTAAGGTGGATCACTTGTTGATGTTGAAGTTGATCTTCAGTCAGCTTCTTCTTTTGATTCAGATTGAACTCTAAATCCTTCTTGCAGACAGCCCTTGATCTGTCAGAATTCTTCTAAATGATCCCGAGATTCTTCGATGCTTAGTCGCTCTCTGTCGATTCCGATCTATCTCTTATATAGAGCTTGCTCCATGGTTACTGGCTGATCCGGTTCATAACAGATTTCTGATAGTTCTGACAGTGGTGTCAGACCGGTTAGTTATGACAGCTGTCAAGTCACCAGTCACGTCACCAAGTACTTCAATGTCTTTTCAACTCAGCACACAACACTCAGTAGACTGCTTCACATGTGTCGACACATATAGGCTAAGTGTAACCATAAGTCTTCAAGGTGTCAACACAAATACTCCAAGTGTCGACACAGTCATACTTCTGCTTCTCGACACTGCTTTTTGTTGTATGTGTCGACACAAGTCCTGTGTGTCGACACACAAGCTTCTTGTCTCGACATTTCTGTTGCAGACAGTTGGCGTTGAGTGTTTGTCAAATGGTGTTGAGTGAGTGTCGACATAAGTCCTGTGTGTCGACACAATTACTTCTTAACACAACACAGCCTTTTGAGAGTTAGTGTGTCGACAGAAGTCCTGTGTGTCGACACAATTACTTCAGGTGTCGACATAGCTCCTGAGTGTCAACACAGCTTCAGTTTTAAGTGTCGACACAAGTCCTGTTTCAGATGTTGACACAAGTCTGGATGTCGACACAACTGCTTCTTTAGGTGTCGACATAGCCTTGAGTGTCGACACAACTTCTTTATACGTGTCAACACATTTTGCCAGTGTGTCGACACAGCCTGCCTGAGTGTCGACACAGCTTCTGGGTGTCGACACAACTTCTTTATAAGTATCGACACATATCGCCTGCGTGTCGACACAGCTCGCCTGAGTGTCGACACAGTCTTCCTGAGTGTCGACACAAATCCTTCACAAGTGTCGACACTTGTTTTTAGAAAATTTTCTTCAAATTCTTAAACCTGCACAATGAAACTTAAACTTCTATCAAATACAAATTGATGCATATCATTGATTAAGTTGTGGCTTCACCAAATCTTGTACACATTTTCCAATGTACCCAATAACGACGATCTGAAGCGTTTCTACACTTAGTTTGGGGTAATATTTTAAATCCTATTATAATAAATTTATTGAATTGTCTCATGTTTGTTTCTTTTGAAGATGACAAAAAGATTTTGGCTTGCAAGACCCCGAGAGGATCCCGCTGTCAAGGCTTCCATTAGCTGGCAGGGTTGGAAAGCGCACTCGGCCCCGAGTAGACCCGTTGCTAGGCTCTCACTAGCTGGCAGGGCCGTAGGCTCGCTTGGGGGGGGGGGGTAAGGGAAGACCATGAGAGGATCCCGCTGTCCAAGCTTCCATTAGCTGGCAGGGATGGAAGGTGCACTCGCCCCTGAGTAGACCCGATGTCAGCCTCTATCTAGATGGCAGGGTCGTAGGATCGCTTGGGGGAAAGGAAAAAGGTTGATGATTTTGAAAGACCCCGAGAGGATCCCGCTGTCCAGGCTTCCATTAACTAACTGGGCTGGAAGGCGCACTCAGCCCCGAGTAGACCCGCTACCAGTCTCTCACTAGCTGGCAGGGTCGTAGGCTTGCTTGGGGGGGGGGTAAGGGAAGACCCCGAGAGGATCCCGTTTTCCAGGCTTCCATTAACTGACAGGGATGGAAGGCGCACTCGGCCCCGAGTAGACCCGCTGCCAGCCTCTCACTAGCTGGCAGGGCCGTAGGCTCACTTGGGGGAAAGGAAAAAAGTTGATGATTTTGAAAGACCCCGAGGGATCCCACTGTCCAGGCTTCCATTAGCTGGCAGGCCTGGAAGGCGCACTCGGCCCCAAGTAGACCTGCTGGTAGGCTCTCACTAGCTGGTAGGGCCGTAGGCTCGCTTGGGGGGGGGGGGGGTAAGGGAAGACCCCGAGAGGATCCCGCTGTCCAGGCTTCTATTAGCTAGTAGGGCTAGAAGGCGCACTCAGCCCCGAGTCGATCCGCTGTCAGGCTCTCACTAGCTGGTAGGGTCGTAGGCTCTCTTGCGGGGGGGGGGGGGGGGAGGAAAAAGGTTGATGATTTTTAAAGACCCCGAGAGGATCCCACTATCTAGGCTTCCATTAGCTGGCAGGGATGGAAGGCACACTCGACCCCGAGTAGACCCGCTGCCAGGCTCTCAGTAGATGGCAGGGCCGTAGGCTCGCTTGGGGGGTGGGGTGGGGTAAGGGAAGACCCCGAGAGGATCCCGCTGTCCAGGCTTCCATTAGCTGGCAGGGTTGGAACCCGCACTCGGCTCCGTGTAGACCCGCTGTCCAGGCTCGCACTAGCTGGCAGGGCCGTTGACTCGCTTGGGGGGAAAGGAAAAAAGGTTTACAGGTTCGAAGGCCCGCTCGGTGGAAAGATGAAAAGTACTTAGAATAATCAGATCTGGAGCCGCTCTCGTTGTCAGGCTCTCAACTAGCTGACGAGGGAGTTAGGCCCATGACGAGCATTACGAATTACTTCGCCAACAGGTTCTCAAATAGTTGGCACCAATCCTAAATAGAGATAAGGAAAGGTAGACCCATCTCGACATGTCCCTCTCGACACAGCTCTCAGCATGTCTCTCTCGGCAGGGATCCTGGCATATCCCTCTTGGAAGGGATCCCGACATGTCCCTCTCGGCAGGGCTCTCAGCATATCCCTCTCGACAGGACTCTGTGCATGTCCCTCTCGGCAGGGCTCTCGACATGTCCCTCTTGGTTGGACTCTCGTCATGTCTCTCTCGACAAGAATTAACTTAGTCTATTTTTCAAATGGGTGACGGTCATCACCTAAGAGCCTAAGGCTTGCGCAAAGGTGCGAACTCATACATAGATAATAAAACGCGAGATGCATAAAAAAGTACAAAAAACAATAACCATTTCGACAAAAGTCAGATCTTTTCATATAATATCAAAGTTGTTACATTGGACTGGGGGATCTCGCCCCTTGCAGAAATTTACAAAAAGAAACAAAAATTAATTACAAGTTAAAAACAAAAATGCAGAAGTCTTCGGGAAGAGTCGTCGGATGTCCCACTGGAGGATTCTTCAGAGGACCCGTCACTCTCGCCAAAGATCACTTCATAATTCTCACCCGGGGAGTCATCCTCTCCCGCAGGCTTGGGGATAGGATCAAACAGCCAGGAGAGGATCCCGCGCAGCGTGAGCGTCTCGCCACCCTCATTTAGAAAGCCGGAATCCCGCAGCACCTTGATCACGCTCTTGGCCATCGCCTGTGCATTCTCTTGCATCATCACCTCTATCTCATAATTTGAGTATTGATGACGCAGGACCTTCTCGGCGGGCGGCGACGGAACTGACACGTGGCTTCTTGTGCCTTTTTGAGTTTTGCCTTCAGCAGAGCGATCTCGCATCGGAGATAAGCAACCCGCACGCGTGACAACTGGGCTTGGGCAGAATCCTGCGAGGAATTGAGGGTTAGAACTAGCATTAGAGTGCCGCAAGGCGAAAGGCCTTTGAGATGGACATACCTCGGCCGCCGGGCGAAGGGCGAGAAGTTGATGGGAAGCTGCCAGATCAACCTTCAGGGTGGCCGCCTAGGCAATGACGACATCTCTTTATTTAAGCACCTCGACAAGGTTGCGCTCAATGCTGATGCTGCGATGCGCAGTCATGTACACAAGCTCGAACGCGCGCAGCTGGGCTCGGACGAAGTCATAGGAGAGAGACCGGGTAGTCTCTCGGTCAAACGTACTTGCGTCTACCTAACTGTAAAGCCTGAAACTAGCGCGAAGGCTTCGCTGGTGATCGTGTCTCGCTCCGTCCAATATTAGAGGAGCGATGAGATGGAGACCAGGTTGGCTTCGGGGTCCCACTTGAGTAGGGGATGGACCTCTTCATCTGCGAACTTCTCGTCGAGGACAAAGTTCCGATGCCCTCTCTATACCGGCTTGGCTCCCGCTTCGCCAGCGGTAAGCGGGGCTTCAGCAGGGGTTTCAATGGGGGGTTTTGGCAGGGGTCTCGGTGAGGGTCTCAGCGACTGATTTACCCTTATCCGTTTGGGATGGTTTGGACTTCTTGGAAGGGGCCAGAGGAGCATCGGGCTTCTGTTTCCGGGCACCGGGCTGAGAGGAGGAGCCCGACTCTTTGCGGCAGGCAAGAGTGGCAGACTTGGCGAGAGTCAGGGTGGCCGCGGGACCCCTAGTCTCGTCGAAGGGCTGGCAGAGAGGGATCTCGCGCTCACCTGCGAAGGCCATATTTCTAAGTTTTGTTGTTTAAGGTAAAATAAGAGCAAAGTAAGGAAGCTGAAAGGTACCTTCGCCGGGAGGGACCGGTGGAAGGGCGTCCAGATCTCCCCGTAGGAACTTGACATCGAAGGTCTTGGTCCCGAAGAAATTTAGGAGGGCGGTCTCGCACCCCCCGGTGCCGGAGGCCTGTAGGTTGCCTCGTCATGCTAGACCGGCGGGACGGGTCTGTTGCCGAAATTCCCCGAGACAAAGACAAACTTATGGGGCCAATCGTGGTTTTTGTTGGCGAGACCACTGGTCTTCACCGACTGCCCCGAAAAGAAGACAACCCCTCCCTTTGCGTGGAAGTTGAACAATTTACGGAAGATGGAGAGGTTGAATTCGATCCTTTCCACGTGCATATAGCAGGTGAAAGCCACCATCCTCGCCACAGAGTTGGGGTTGAGCTGGGCCGGCACCAACCCATAGTATCGAAGGGCCTGGCGCATTTCCGACCAGAGGGGGAGGCGGAACCCTACCTTGAAGTGGTCCAGCGGAATGGATTGCTCCCCTTCTGGCAGGAAGTTGACCCTGTCCTCATTCCCAGGGTTGCGCGCGATGAACCCTTCCGGAATGTAGTCCGAAACTATGGTGGAGAATTCAGTCTCGGTCAGGCGACAAGGGGGGAAGTTGTGCTCGAGGAAGCTTTGCGCGCATTTGGTGCGACCTTCGGTTTCGCCCGACATCTTGTGAGTTGGCGGAAAGGGGAAAGAGAGAAGGATGAGCGAGAAGGTTCGTGGCTGCGGAAGTAGCGAGAGCAAGGGGGAAGGAGAACGAAGGCTTGGTATCTAGTGGAAGTAAATGCAGTTGGTGAGTTGGCCTATTTATAGAAAAATATACGCGGTAATCATGAAATTTTTCCTAAATGCGGAAGTGTGGATGTCAATTTTGTACAAGCCGACGTTTCATCTTCCGTCCGGTCCCGTCATCGCTTCGTATACCTACAGATGGCGAAATCCTCTAGGAAGGGTCCCGGAGTAAGAGAAAAACAATTATATAGAGACAAAAGCGGGGGGAGAGCTAGACACTCGGTAAGATAGAGTGGCATGAGAAAATAAGATGAAAAAGAAAAACAAACAACGGGCCTCTCGCCGGGCGAGAGGCATAATAAAATTAATTGAATAAAGTGTCAAATGATCCTGCTTATTACAAACTTGAAAAGGTACAAGCGAGAAGGGAAGGCTGGGGGTTAGGGGAAGAAGAGGAGAGAACCCTCGAGACTTAGTACTGTTCCCACCGCCAGCGACCCCGACCCCGACCCCGACCCCGCATTCTAGTCCTCGAGGGAACTCGCGGGTAATGATAAGCAGTCACAACTGTGAGCTCCTAGTGGACCAGGATCAACTGGTCCCGGGCCCGTGCGATGTGCCTCCTAGGAGAAGTCCCCTCGCTCCCGCCTCTCAGGCGATCCGTCTCGCCAAGGAGATGGGAGTGGTCCTGCTCGATCACAGCTAATCGCCCCTCCATCCTCGCCCGGAAGGCACTCGCCTGCTGGGAGTCTTCTCGCCGCATCCAGAAAAGCTTGGATAGGACTCCCACCACCCTATCCCTCTCATCCTTGGCATCTCTTGAGGCTTCAAGAAAGCTCAACATTTTGCTGGGGGAAGGCGGTGGAAAGATCACCTCTTCGTTTGCACAGGGAAATTCCGCAGCCTCCATAAGTCTTAAGGAGGGACTGTGTCAGGGTCAGCAAGAAGGAGAAAAAGAGAAATCAAGTTTCCGCTTACCTGAAGATCGGCGAGATCCCTCAGGTCGCCCTTCAAAATGCTTTCCGAAAAACAAGAGGGGTGGTTTTCCCCATCCTGAGGGGCATGGGGTCTGCTCCCACATATGGGTCTCAGTCGGAGGTGGGGGGGGGGACAACTTCTTCCGTGGCAGATGGGAGGGAGCTGGAAGCGAGAGTAGGAAGCTTTTTAGTTACCCTCTCGAGCGAGAGGGGAGGATCATGCATAAGAATGATGGGGCTTTCGGCAGCGGGAGTCCTGGGACTCGGGTGGATGATGCCCCAGGTAGAGCCTGCGAAAGACCAAGTAAGCAGAGGAATGCATAAACCATACAGAAGTGAAAGCCAAAACAAGAGCATTACCAGGAGAAATCGAGGGCTCGACCGGGAGTTCCGGAGGGACCGTTGCCGAGACCCTTTAAAGATCTTCGCCATTGGGCTGGTCCGATTCGATATTTGCTGGATGATCGTTGGCGACCCATTCCGGGACTGTCACCTGCGAAAAGGATAACAAATCAGTTCAACGAGCTAGCTTTGGGGGGTTTCCACATCAAAAGACGGAGGAAGAAAAATACCTCCACCAGAGGAGGAGGATTCTCGCGAGTCGGGGTCGGAGTCGGCGAAGCCGGTTCACCCTTGGAACGGTCCTGCCAGACCGACTTAGCCTTCTTTTGGCGGTAGGCGAAGTCAACCGGTCTCTTACCCGCAAGCCAAGGCGCGAACCCAACACAATTAGCGAGGGCCCTTTTCTGAGCGGCGACAAGGCGGTACAAGACCTCTTGCAGGAGCGGCCTCTCAGCTCGTTTAGCGTACATCTTCGAAGTCGCACGAAAGCTCAGGAGGGAGGCAGTATCAACAATGATGACTTGATGACAGCCCCAGTGGAATGTATATATATCAGGTCGTGGTAGGGCCCACAAAAGATTCTTCTCCAGGTCAGCAGACACTCACCGAATATTAGGGGTTGGACGTTTCTTTCCGAGTGTTGAACTAGCTCACAAAGAGCGGGGATTGTGTACAACCCCATATTTGCTGAGTGAGACCCAAGGGCCTGGGACCCAGGTTTGAGTGGGCTTTAGGATAATCGGGCCAGGAAAGAAGAATAAGCGGAAGGGTTCCCTCCCAGGGCTTGCAGGAAGGTTTGCGCTCGGGTCAGCAGGAGGCCCTTAGGGTTAGCGTTGAGTGATGCTTCTCCACTCAAAGCCCTAGTCCCTGGGATTGAGTGATGCTTCTCCACTCAACGACGTAGTCTCTGGCGTTGAGTGATGCTTCTCCACTCAATGCCCTAATCCTCGGTGTTTAGTAATGCTTCTCCACTCAACGCCCTAGTTCCTGGCGATGAAACGATTCCCTCCCAGGGCGTGTAGGACAGTTTGTGCCCGGGTTAGAGGAAGGCCCTCAGGGTTGGCGTTGAGTGATGCTTCTCCACTCAACGCCCTAGTCCATGGCGTTGAGTGATGCATCTCCACTCAACGCCGTAGTCCCTGACATTGAGTGATACTTCTCCACTCAATGTCGTAGTCCTTGGCATTGAGTGATGCTTATCCACTCAACGCCCTAGTCCTTAGCATCGAGTGATGCTTCTCCACTTAACGTCCTAGTAGGGTCCATAGATAAATTTACCTATATGCCCTTAGAGATCTGCATTTAGCTCCTCAGAACAGTGGAGCTACGCTGTTGGCAGACCAGATTTCTGGATTCTATAAATAGACCCACATGGTACCTCAGAAGACAAGATTTCTCATTTTCTGAAGTCTTGCAGCGCTTTTTGAGGTATCCTTAGCTCAACACTTGGCTAAGGAGGGGAAGCGCTCCAAGATATTTCAGGTTAGTGGAGGGACCTCCGTGCTGTAGTCTAGGGCCAGTTTATTTGTTTCTTGTGTCTGGTCAGGGGTTTGGGTTTGGGAGAAGTAGGTTTTAGCTACACCCAAGGGTCCGAACTCTCGTTGGGGCCAATTTTTGGTTCCAATAGCTTGAATTGCTTGGTGAGTTACAAATGAGGGGGGTCTTTCCCTTATATAGGCTCCCAAAGGGTTTTCCCTCCAAAGTATGGAAGGATCTAGACTACTCCACCAATATCTATGTATCTACATCTTTTAAGAATATTCTAGACTAATCTCTATGTATAAGAATGTCCTCCAAGATCCTATCTCTAGAAATCTCCAAAAGTTAACCCCATAGGTTCAAGGTCGTGACATCCTCCCCTACCTAACCCGGCGATGCTCTCATCGCCTCGTACTGTTGGATGACATCTTTGAACTGCCAGAGATCTTCTAAAGTTTCCCATGTCGCTTCAGACTCTGGCCTTCCTTTCCCCTTGATCAAATATTGCGTGCTGGGTTGCACGCCTCTTTTTCGCACTGTTTTCTTTGTGAGCACTTCATCCACCTCTTTGTCAAAAGGATTGGTCATCACTGGTGGTGCTCTTTGAGATATTCCCCTTTAAAGATCTTCATGGTCTCTATGGTAAAGCTTTAGTATGCTTACATTAAACACTAGATGTATCTTTAAAGAGTGTGGTAGGTCGAGGCGGTATGAAACCGTATCCACCTTAGCAATCACCAGAAATGGGCCTTCATACTTTCTAACCAATCCTTTATGCAAGCTACGCATGGCATTGAATTGTTGGGGTAGGAGTTTTACCATGATCTTGTCCCCAACTGTGTATTCCACAATCCGTCGCTTTGAATCAGCCCACTTATTCATCCTCTTACGCATTTTCTCTAAACAAGCTCTTGCCAAGTCTGAGTGTTCCTCCTAAGACTTAGCCATTTTCCATGCTCTTGGGCTTATTCCTTCATCAGCTGTGGCCAGAGTGCGTGGAGTAAGTGGTTGCCTTCCCGTTGCAAGCTCAAATGGACTCCTTCCAGTTGCCTCACTCCTTTGTAGATTATATGAGAATTGCGCCACATCCATCAACTTAGCCCAGTACTTCTGATTGGCACTCACAAAGTGCCGCAAGTAGCACTCGAGCAATGCATTCACCCTCTCAGTTTGCCCATCAGTTTGAGGGTGGAAGCTTGTGGAGAAGTTAAGTTTAGATCCTAACAATTTGAACAACTCTGTCCACAATTTTACTGCAAATCTTGGGTCTCGATCGCTAATAATAGTTTTCGGCAAACCTCAATACTTCACTACGTTTTTAAAGAAAAGACGTGTTGTCTCCTCTGCTGTAGTGTCTCTTGTGCTTGGGATGAATGTCCCATACTTGGAGAACCGATCCACCATTACTAAGATCGATCCACACCCTTCAGATTTTTGCAAAGTGTTGATGAAGTCAAGTGTCACTGACTCCCAAGGATGCTATACAATCAGCAATGGCTCCAATAGTCCAGTGAGTTGCTTGTTGTCCACTTTGTCTTGCTGGCAAACAAGACAAGTTTTGACGTATAACTCCACTTTATTTCTCATCCATGGCCAGAAGTAAGAGTCCTCCATCAACGCCAACGTGCGTTTCTGTCCAGGATGTCCCGCCCATTTTGTGTCATGACATTCTTTGATGATATCCCTCTGTAGGTTATCCCACTTAGGGATGTATAGTTGTCTTCCTTTGGTATAGAGTAGCTCATCCTCTACCCAAAATATTCTGGCTTGGCCTTCCTTGGCCAAACGCACAAGTTGCGTGGCAAGAGGGTCCTCTTTCATCCCTTGCCTCACGTGATCTAGTATTCCACCTCTATCCATGGATATCGCGGCTAGCTCGGCTTTGTAGCTTAGTGCATCTGCCACAACATTCATCTTCCCCGTCTTGTGCTCCATGATGAAGTTGAACTCTGCTAATAAGTCTTGCCACCGCACTTGCTTTGCTGTCAACTTCTTTTGTGTTTGGAAGTAAGTTGTTGCAACATTATCCTTCTTGATTGTGAATTGAGCTCCTAGTAGATAATGTCTCCAAACTTGCAAGCAATGTATTATGGCCGTCATCTCCTTCTCCTGAATGGTGTACCTTGGTTATGCCTCGTTGAGTTTGCGACTTTCAAAGGCTAGGGATGACCATCTTGCATTAAGACTTAACCAATCGAAAAGTAAGATGCATTCGTGTGTAACTCGAACCTTTTGTTGAAGTCTAGCAAGGCAAGCACCGGTTCACTGCAAACCGCTGCCTTCAAGTCTTCAAAAGCTTGTTGGCATTCCTCCGTCCATAGCCAAACCTTGTTCTTCTTCAACAAGTCCGTCAATGGCATTGCCTTCTTCGAGTAGTCCTTGATGAACCTACGGTAGTAGTTCACCAAGCCAAGGAATGATTGTAGATCAGTCACCTTTGTTGGCGATTCCCATCCTTGAATGACTTGCACCTTGATCATGTCCATTCGTAGTAGGCTGTGTCCAATGACATGTCCAAGAAATTGTATCTCCTCTTGTCCAAATGAGCATTTGGACTTCTTCACGTATAACTCGTTCTCTCGTAATACTTGGAATACCAAGCTAAGGTGCTTGGCATGCTCTTCCAGGGTGTCGCTGTAGACCACGATATTATCCAAGTATACCACCACAAATTTGTCCAAGTATGGGTGGAATATTTGGTTCATCAGAGTGTAGAACGTTGCCGGTGCGTTGGTTAAACCAAAAGGCATCACCAACCATTCGAATGCTCCATACCTTGTGACGCAAGTGGTCTTAGGTTCATCTCCTTCTGCGATCCGCACTTAATGATATCACTTTTGTAAGTCCAATTTATAGTATATCCTTGCCTTCCCAAGCATGTCAAAGAGATCCACAATTAGAGGAATATGATATTTGTTTTTTATCGTAACCTTGTTTGGCATCCGATAGTCGGTGCAAAGCCGCAAGGTTCCATCCTTCTTCTTTTGAAATAGCACTGGCACACCAAATGGCACCTTTGTTGGCCTGATCATTCCTGACTCCAGCAGTACTTGAAGTTGCTTCCTCAATTCCTCCAATTCATGGGGAGCCATTCTATATGGTGCTTTGGCCGGTGGTTTTGTCCCCGGCTCAAGCTCAATCCAGTGATCCACCTCCTTCTGAGGTGGTAGCTTGAGAGGTAACTCGGCTGGCATAATATCTTCATTCTTCACCAGAACGTCCGCAATTAGGTGAGGCACCTCCTCACTTATGTCGCCTTTGTCTTCCACCTTTAGGGTGACCAAGTAAGTTGATTCACCCTTCTTGAACCCTTTTGGAATTTGCATGGCCGAGAGTTGTTTCAACCCTTCTTTATCCAGCCTTGATGGTCTTTACATCGTTGGGACCATGCATGTCGTCCCTTCCTCCAAGATGCAAACTGAGCGGTGTGATGGCATGACAATAGCTTGCATCTTCTCTAGAAAGTCCATTCCTAGTACAACATTGAAGTAATCCATGTGTGCTATAGAGAAGTCCACCCGGCCCTTCCAGGTGCCCATGCGCAACTCCACGTTGCGTGTAACTCCATCGAGCGGCCTTACTTGTCCATTCACCGTCTTGATCCAACCTCCACCCTTCATGACATGCAAGCCCAACCTCTTGGACTCTCCTTCTGTCATGAAGTTGTGTGAAGCTTCTATGTCTATTAAGGCCTTCGTAGTCTTCCCATTGACCATAGCTTCCACATACACCAGCCCCTTGCTTGATGTAGCTTTCGTTGGCTGCACGTTCAAAGCATTTAGTAATTGCAATGAACTCATTTGCGAAGTACCTTCTTATGGTGGGGTGACGTTTTGGCTCTCCACCATAGCGGATAATGATCCCAACTTTGGACAGCTGCTCATCAGATGTGGCCCCTTGCACACATATCATCCGCCTTTTGGTACGAAAGTCTTTTTCCTTTCTTCAAACTCCTTTCGCAGGTCCGGCAAAGTCTTTGATGCTCCATTGAAGTGAGTGGTCTTGTTGTCTCGTTGATCTCCCCATGTTTTTCCATTATTGAACTTGTCCTTCTTCTCCTTGATTAGATTGGGTTGGTGTTGGAAATCAATAAGAGACTCGGCGATAGCAATGAAGTATCTGGTGGTCCTTGGGTCCTTCTGCTTGACCTCTTGTTTGACCCAATTTTGCAGTCCATCAATGAAGTTGAAGAGGAGAATGTGCTCGGGGACATCAAAGACTTGTAGCGATAGTGCTGTAAACTCCTTGGCATAGTCTCCAATGGTACCCTTCTGTCTCAGCTCTCTGAGCTTCCGTAAATTATCATCCTTCACGTTCTCTGGGATGAAGTTCCTTCTCAACTCTTATTTGAAGTCCTCCCAAGATTCAATCCGGTAAAGTCCTTTGGCAATGTCTGCTTGTATCTTTCGCCACCATAATGAAGCAATGTATTATAAATAGTAACTAGCATGACTTACCTTCAATTCTTCATCCGTGATATCATATCCCTCCAAGTATTTCTCCATATGTCAAAGGAAGTCCTCTACCTCCAAAGCATCCTGCTTTCTCGCAAACTTCTTAGGCTTTGGTATGTCTAGCCTTTAGTTGTTCACAACTCCAATGTTTCCTCCATTGGTAGTACTTGTCTTGCGCAAGTCTTCCACTTCTGTTTCCACGTTTGTCAAGCGCTCTTCAAAATCACTAAGGATAGTTTCAAAAGGATTGTGCGAGGATTCTGACTTGCCCAATGTTTGTTTCTTATGAAGATCAATATCTATTTTCATCTTCTCGTGCTCCATATGAAAAGTATCAAAGTACTTACATATGTCTTCCACTTCCCGTTGTAGAGTAAGATATGCATCCCGCATTGCCTCATACTCAAGCATGTCCACCATGCTTTGATCCACGCTGGGAGCTTCGCGACCTTTGCTTTGGTCCCTCTTCCTTCTCTCCCTTTTCTCCTTGGTCGCTCTGCCGCGCTCATCAATGACGCTTGAGGTGTTGTTCCCTTCCAGAGCCATCTTACTTCTTAGCATGAACCACGAACTTGAGTTAACCTCCCTCTGATACCAACTGTCACGGACTTGTCCCCTTGACAACATCACATGCGGCCTTAGCTCTTTCCTGCGCCCTTCACAACTAGTTAAGTCAGCCTCAGTCAACACTTGATCGTAGAAAGATAGGAAGAGAGCACTTAGAAAGGGTGGATGAGAGAGCAAGAGAGCAAGAGTGAGTAAGAGAGCTTTATTGCTTGAATTGCTTGGTGGGTTACAAATGAGAGGGTCTTCCCCTTATATAGGCTCCCAAAGGGTTTTCTCTCCAAAGGATGGAAGGATCTAGACTACTATACCAACATCTATGTATCTACATCTTTCAAGAATATTCTAGACTACTCTCTATGTACAAGAATGTCCTCCAAGATCCTAGATTTCTCTAGAAATCTCCAGAAGTTAACTCCATAGGTGCAAGGTCGTGACATCGTGTTTTAAAATAAAAGAAAAAAATATTTCAATTTTTTTTTGAAAATGGTGTAATAGAGAGGAGTAAACTTTGAAAGCTGAATGTTGCACCAAAAGGTACATTAATTTTCTTTGATGTGGTTTAAAATAATTTTTCGCAATTTCCTTTAAGATACTTTAAATCTCTACTTTATCTTTTAGTGCATTATTATCAAACTAAATTGAAGTTGCATTTTATCATCGAAATAGACAAAGGAAATCATTTGTCAAAACAATAGGTGTTGGAGGAATCTAGGAAGCTCTTGAATCTTGAAGTTGCTGGTTGACTTGTAGAACACTAGTTGACCTTCATTGATCAAAATAAGTTCAAACAAACATCATGCCTCGACGACTAGTTAAGAACTAAGCAAGCAACATCACTGAAAAATATTTGATGTAGCATGAACTAATTGCTTCCAATGCAAAATATACAAAGCTCGGGGGAAACTATCATTGCATACACAAGTGTAAATCCAAATGGTGTTTGTGTCAACAGAATTCCCTTTGCTTTAAGTTGTTTAATTTTCGATATCACTCGAAGATAAAGAAGTAAAACGAGTTGTGAGTTAACTTACAATGCCCATAAATTCATTTATTAATGTAGTATGTACATGTAATAACTTACCCTCGCATGTGCGCTTGCCCACCACTCTTCCATCAAACATTGCATGATGAATAAAATCAATTCCATGTAATTGGAAATAGTGAATGAGGATAATCCAAAAAAGTAAGTCTTTTGAATTAGAATTTCTAGTGACCGCTTTGCAGTGAAGAAAAAAAATCCTCCTAAATACCCAACACGAAAGAGAGAGCGAGAAACGGGGGAGAAGAAGAAAGCAATACAAAGACATCCAATCATATTTCGGAACTTCGACAACAAGAAATAGACTTTGTCAAGCAAAGGTTGAGTGAAGAAAAGAGAGTGGGCAAGTTATGCAAGGAGAGCTAGCTAGTACAATATTTATTTATAAGAAACTTAAATATGGAGAGATCATCGCATGTTTTAGTTATTTGCGTCACGACAACTAACGCTGAAAACTTAAATTAACATGTCACAAAATTTCCATTATGTATTACAATCATTTTCATTAAACATTTTATAGTAAAACATAAATGAGTGTAAGTTTAGCATATATAAACGATCCAATCTACATTATTTTTGAACAAATGATAATAATAATAATTTACATATTTTATATGACTCAAGTGTATTTCTTTCAACATAATCTATATTTTGGATTAAATAAATTAATATTAATATTATTATGTGATGTGCAAGAAAAGATGCCAAAGGTGGCATAATGTGCTTCTTCCACAATCTTTACAGCATATTATTGCACCAACTTTTAAAAATAAAACAATACAACAACAACACTCAGGCCTTTATCCCACTATTGTGGAGTCGACTATATGGATCCTTTGTCGTATTGTTCCCTATCTTTTGTCATAATCTAACTAATGCCTAAGTACATCATATCTTTCCGTATAGTTTCATTCCAAGTCTTTATTAGTCTACCCCTCTCTCGTTTAACATGCCTAGTGACTAGACTCTTTAAAAATAAAACAATATAATTTAATAATATTTGTTTTTAAGAAGAAGTCTTACTTTTTGTTGCTTTAAGAGTGATGCTACGAAGACCCTGTTTGATACGTTTTTTTTTGCTTCAATAAGTTTGGATAAAACACTATTATCATAGAATGTATGATTGACAAGACAATCATTATGACGGCCACCAAAAAAAACTAGTTTTAAACACAAAACTGGATGAAGTTGCTTAGGTGAGGTCAGACGCCCACGAACGACAGTTCATAACCAACGTGCCAAACGGAGCCTAAATTGTTTGCGATTTCACCTTAGAAAATATTTATATGATTTGCTATTAAATAAAAGGCTTTTTCAGGATTTTTATTAAATAATCCCCATTGACTACTAATCATTTTGCATTATTGCTCCTCAATTAACCTGGCTAGAAATGTTAGAATATATGCATAATGCATTCAATTAAAATGAATTTACTTTTAGGTTGAGAGGCACCAGATTTATATTAAGTGCATAACTGTGCATATGTTTCTCAATGAGATATATTTCCAACATTATAGGCTCCTTTTAAGTACATGAAATTTCTTTTTTAATTGGGTGACGCGATAATGAGATGATGAGCCAACATGCAATGGTCTTATGTTAGTAGATAGATTTCCTTGCTCAAAGACTACGGGCTCGGCTTGGGACGGTGGTAGTGGTTGGAATAGTTTGTTTTAGAGGTGTTTTGTTTTAGACTGAAGATATTTTTGGGACTTTCTGAAAAGTAACGTACCCTACAACATTCGAATAAGCAAAAAACTAGCTTTTCGTTTTTTCATGCTTCTCTTTTCCATGGGTCAAAATTCTCTTACTTTTTCTACTGATTTTGTTGCCACTGTTTTTCTAACAGCTCTAATCTAAGAACTAGTTTCTCACCATTGCTATTTTATACCGCCCACGATCATTCCAAAAAGTGCCTTTGTCGATCGAAGTAATCTTGCGAACGAGATCGACGGCGGTATCAAGGGACAAAATTTGAGGCCCCTTGTCAGGGAACAATATTGAAGGCATGACAACACAATTTGTAATGCGGTATATCAAAACTTTTATAAGCTATTGTAATTCCAAAGAGGCTAAAAGATTGATGTAATTAAACAATTCAAACTGATCTTTTCTCCGCTATGTTATTAATTCCCCGCGTTTTTTTTTTCTTTTGAGTGTTCTCACGTGAGAATCAAATCATATTACGGTAAAATGTGCGAATTGTTATACGCAGAGCGAAATTGTCTATCCGCATATTTGAAGAGAAAAAGAATTATTATCTGTTGATATTTTTGTTATCCACAGACCAATAAAAAATAAAAAAAAAACAAAAATAGAAGACATTTATTCATGCAATTACAAGTACGGCCATGCGGGTAATACGGATAAGGGTGATTTGGTCATGTGGGTACAATTTTTCTACCTTTGCTTTCTACTTAACTTTCTAAGGATATCAAGATTTTCAAGGTGGCACACTTCAATTAGTTTTCTGGATAGTTGTATTACTCCATACTTCATTAGCCACAAACCTTTCTAAAAATAGAAGGTGATGTTATGTGCGGATCAATTTCGGCTATGTGCAAATCAGATTAAGTGCAAACTAAACTAAATAACAATAAAGACTTGTGAACCGGTAAAGAGCCGGTCTATGCATAGCTGCTTTGATAATTTTTTCGAAAGCATGATTTACACTTTTTATTTGCACATAAAATTAACCTAAAAAAACTGTGAAGTGACACATCCCAAACCTAGCCTATGCAGTCCTTAAAAAGAACTCACACAGCATTGACTACCCAAGTGAAAGATCTGCAAGTGAATGCCCATGTTCAAAAATAGCATTGTCAAAGCTGCTAGTCTGTTCATCATTTAAGACAATCTTGAAAAACAGAGTAGAGTACTTCAAGCCCTAAAAGCATCAATCTAAGATACAGAGTAGTTCAGCATGGTGGTTCAGCCGGCGCGGCGATTCGGCTGGCGTGGAGGTTTTACCGCACGTGCATGGTATGCGCAAGGCGGTTGTGGCGGTTCCCGTCATATGATTAGTGTGGTTGACTTTGATCAACCTCACTTAGCCCCCATGACTCCCACTAAGTTAGTTGGGGGGGGGGGGTGAGGAAATTCTGACTATTTGTACTCTGAAATTCCTATAAATTAAGGGTGTCCACATCAAGGAGCACTGCAACGTGTAATTATATGTATTAACACGACACATTCAAAGAACTCGTAGATGTGGGCCCACCCTTACAAAAAATTCAAGGCATAATACAAAAGGGAATTGTTAAGAGCACCGTACTTTTGGCTAGCCGCACCGCTTTGTTAAAGTACTGTATATTTTCACATATTGTTAAAAATACCGCGCATTGTCAATCGCACCACAATTGAGATAAAGTCACCGCACTTAAAAAAAATATTTTCATTGAATTGCAACATGAATATCAAACAAATTGACAAAATACTTGATACAAAAAACTATAAAATAAGTTGTCAAAATTTTTGTGATCTCCATTCAAAATACTTTATACAAAAAGTCATGAAGTTTGTTCCCCAAATATTTATGATTTTCATGTTTCTATAAAAATAAAAGTAAATGATTGAAAACGGGTACAACCGGTTGTGATAATGGATCAAGCAATGGTTGCAGCTCATCCATACTACAATAGAGGCAATGATCATTAACAATGAGGAGCAATCCACTCGTTCTTCCGCAGCATCCACCGCTCTCCGCTCACTGGCAGTGGGGTAACACGCACATTCCATTGGAGATGGTTCCGAAGAAACTGAAGGCTCCACCGGTGTTGGTGTGACAATGACTTTAGAAGTCCAACATCATAGATTAGAAGAAATTTGAGTAATTTTAACGTTAAATTAGGAGAAATAGCAGCGTGACTAGCCAAAAATACGATGCTTTTAACAAGTAGAATAAAATGATAAAATAAGAATTAAATGATGAGAACACGTGAAGGTTTTCTCTTACATAAATGGGCACTTCAAAACCGACACAACTGCTCCGTTCTACTGACGCATGCTAGCCGTCTGATCGTAATTGACAAGCCTCTTGAGTCTTGACTAATAATTGTTTCAGAAGTAAAATAAATTATTTTAATTATTTAATTTGATCTATATTCCATAAATATCATAAAAAAGGTTTATCCATCTACACTCCTACTATTTCAGGACTGTTAATAATTTGTATCTACTTATTTATGGCTCTGTTTGACACAATTTTTTTTTTGTTCGGGTGAGTTTTGACACAGAATGTATGCTTGGCATGACAACAATTATGATCGCCGTAAAAAAAAACTAGTTTTGAACCTAAAGTTGAGTTTGGGCGTTCACGAATGACAGTTCATAACCACTTTGTTCGTGACCGCCACCGCCATGTGCCAAACGAATCCTTTAATAACAATATTAATTTATAGGCTCATTATTAATCGTTTCAGAAATAAATAAAAATATTTTAATTGTTTTATTTGATCTATATTTCATAAATTTTATTACAAAGGTTTATCTATCTTCAGTCATGCTATTCCAGTATTCCAGGAGTGTAAATAAATAATTTGTGTCTACTTTGGCTCCATTTTGTGCTAAGGTGGCGTCATGGATACAGTAGTTGTGAACTGTCGTTTGTGAACACAAGATCTCACCTATGGAACGTAATCTATATTTATGTTCAAAACTAATAATTTTTTCTCGGTGTAGGTCATAACCATTGTCATGCTAAACATGCATTCTATGGCTCTGTTTGGCACAACGTTTTTGCTCTGATGAGTCTTGACAAAAACAACACGGTCATAAAATGTATGTTTGGCATGACAGTTATGAAGGCCTCCAAGAAAAAAAACAAGTTTTGAACATAAAAATGAATGAAGTTCCTTATTTAGGTGAGGTCAGGTGTTCACGAACGACATTTCATAATCACTACGCCACGAACGGCACCACTGCCGCGCCAAACAGAGCCTATGTTTCAAGGTGGTTTTTTTCCCCAAACTCACTAGAGCAAAAGCGTCACACCAAACAAAGCCTTAATTATATATAATAACATATTTTTATATAATTCACAATCATAAAGAAGTAATTTCTAAATTTCATGCATCCAATTCGATTATTAAATTGCTGTTTTTCATGCAGGCTTCGTTTGGCGCGATTTATTTGCTCCGATGAGTTTGGTCAAAAATGTCATTATTATAGAGTGTATGTTTGGCAAGATAAAGGTTATGCCGGCTACCAAGAAAATAAATTAGTTTTGAGCATATATAAAATACATAAATTTTCTAGGTGAGGTCTGGTGGTCACCAACGACGGTTCATGACCACCATGTTCACGACCGCCATCCCCGCATCAAACGAAGCCAAATTTTCAAAGTGTACAATTTTTTCAAACTGCTTTCTAGACAACTCTAATGCCATCACTAATTTCGCAACACTACTTTTACCACCGCCACCCTAAATGACAGAGAAATTTTTAGGCGCGTGTCTCCCACTTAAGTTCCCGGTGCTCGCGCCCATCAAGCCGTTGGTTCCTTCAAAAACAACATAATTGATTGAAATATTTGTCATATTTGACAATACCGACAGTAATTTTAGAATACTGCAGTATTCAGCGAAAACAACTCCGCCGTAGAATATCAGATCGTACGGCTGCATTAGTAATTTCTATATTTCATGCATGCAATTCAACTTTTCAACCCCTCTATAATTTGTAGCTAATTAATCCATGCATTGAGGCATATATATATATTTTTCATGGAGTGTTTCAGTAAGTATATATGCAGGAGGAGAGCTGCAAGTAATTAAAATGTATATTTAATGCGTAGGAAATTGAGTTAAATATATGTAAAGACCAGGGAACGGGGGCAGCTAGCCTAGGGTTGCGGTGGCCGGCGGCGATGGGGCATCAGTGCTGCAGCAAGCAGAAGGTGAAGAGAGGACTCTGGTCGCCGGAGGAAGATGATAAGCTCGTCAAATACATCACCACTCACGGCCATGGCTGCTGGAGCTCCGTCCCACGACAAGCTGGTTCTCTCTCTCTCTCTCTCTTCGATCTTCTTCTCACTTCTTCTTCTTCTTCTCTCTCTTCTTCTTATCTCTCTTCTTCTTCTCCCTCTCTCTCTCTCCGTCCTTTTCTTTTAGCTCACTCTTCTTCTCTATCTCCATGCCTTCTCGATCTCGATCCTCTCCATTTCTGATGAAATGGACTCCATTTCTGATGAAATGGAGGGAATTCATTTCTTCATCTAATGGACAAGATCTTCTTGTCTCTTGCTTTCTTTTTCTTCTTCTTCTCTCTACATCTCTGTATCATGGGGCTGATACATGCGTAAGCTTAAGGCTATGTTTGGGATTCCGGAGGGACACCATTCCGGCCAGGCTGAAACGGCGGAAGCTTGTTTGGTAAACTATCATGAGCTCCAGCCTCCAGCTGAGGCCGGCCGGCGTGAAAGGGGGGCAAACCGGGCGTTTTGTGACTGGCGGCCCGAGCACTAGTGGACCGTTGCGGACGACCGTTCTCTCTCTCCTCCCCGACGTGCAGCCGGATCCTGTTCCCAAACAGAGCCTAATTTTCGGCGAGAAATTATGTGTTTTGCTTAGTTCTTATGAACTATAAAATTTAAAAATCGATTTCTCTTTAACAGCCGGACAAAATTTAAATTTGAATGCGGCGTAGAACTTTTCACGAAAAAATACATAAAATAGTGACTTTAATCAAAGATTTTCATAGAATTTTGATGGTGCTTCACTGTTGTACAAATCGACCTTCCCGAGCTTAGTTATAGAGAGCCGGTGATCATCGAAGAATTATACATTTTTTGACTCAAATGAACCGTAGAATTTTAAAAACAGATTTCTCTTCAAACACTCAACAAAAAGGACAATTTCTCCCCCCCAAAAACACATAAAATAGAGTCTTTAATCGAAAGTTTTCACAAACTTTTGATGGTGCCTCATTATTGTATAAATCAACTTTTTCTGAGCTTATTTCTAGAGAATCAGTACTAATCAGATCGAAGATTCATCACCATTAATGAACTTGTGGAGAGTATTCATAGAATTCCTAAAAAACCCGTACGTATTAACTCATGAAAATGTTACACAGAATGCATCATTTTTAAAATTTTAATTGATGCTCGAGTTGAGTTAAAATTCTAGTACCGCCGCTGTCTTGATCTATATATATATATATATTCCAAGCTCACTTAAAGTTTGTTCATCAGGGCTGCAAAGGTGTGGGAAGAGTTGCAGGCTAAGATGGATCAATTATTTAAGGCCAGACCTCAAGAGGGGATGCTTCACTGAAAATGAGGAGAGAATCATCCTGGATGTTCATAGAATACTTGGAAACAGGTAAACACATGCAATAATAGCTTCATAACGGCTATTTTTTGGTTAGAGATTTGAAAATAGCAAAAGTTTGCAGTATGTTTCAAACCCTAATGTGCCTGCAGTGAGCTTTCACTAACACTTTTTAAGAACTTTTTACTGTTACAAGAGTCTGCAAAATGCAGTTTCATAGAGAGAAACTTTAAAACCCTAATTTATAATATTGGCTAATGTAAAGAAATAAGAGAGTTACCAAAAATAAGACATGGAAACAAGTAATTTATGAGAGTTATTTTAAGTGCAAGCGAGTTTTGGCTATGTGCCAAAATTTAAGTGCAAATCAACTCGTTAGTTGCAAACAAATTCATAGGGGCGAGATTCCGGCGGAGATTATAATCTTCATGGACGGATGTATGGCTTGTCCATGCCGAGCGAATGCTGCAAGTCTGCGCCATGCTCGATCTCCCTGGCCGGGCCGACTTCGCACCCGAGCTTTGGGAGGCAGTGTTCATGCCGCACATGGCGCAGATCGTGGGATGGTACACGGAGACAAAGCACCGTATCATTATGGATGTGATGCCTGAAGCCGCCGATTTCTCGATGTTGACGGCTG
Organism: Platanthera zijinensis; assembly: GCA_039513925.1. Classification (NCBI taxonomy): domain Eukaryota; kingdom Viridiplantae; phylum Streptophyta; class Magnoliopsida; order Asparagales; family Orchidaceae; genus Platanthera; species Platanthera zijinensis. Next base: position 65,584,499 of record CM077084.1, on the reverse strand, counting down.
ATCTCGGTGAGCATTTATTGAACGAGTCGGTAGTAGCGGCGGTTATGCACGAGCTGGAGATGGAGTACGGGGAGTTGTTGGATCAGAGAATGAGGATGCATGATGAATATTATAAGGGTGGCATCGGCAGAGAGGAAGGCGATGTAGTTGCTTCCGCCAATGATGCCGATGCACGAGGTGAGCCGTGTTGGTAGATGATGACAACAAATACTAAGCACAAATTCAAAGATAGCTGGAGAAATTGATAGGATAATTCTTAGTATGTTTTATTGCCCCTTCATCCTATTATATATATCCATTCTTTTAGATGGATAAAGTTACATGAGCTAACATATCTACACTTTTATCTATACACATGTCATAACACTGTTACACAATTGTACAACTATATATTTCAGGTTTTATTTTTATCATTCATTCAACCGGTCCAGTCAGTTAAATTTGGATTCCTTAGTGAGATGATTAGACAAGAAAATAATAGAAGGAGCAAGATAAAACTGTTTATTTTACAGGTGAAGATCAGATATTTATAGCAAAAAACAAGGCTATTACATTTATGACAGTGATAAGATATGAAGACTGAGTCAAACCTCTTTTCTCCGGTTCTGGTTTCTTTATTCCCAAGTTATTTTTAACTTTCTTCTTAACTCTTTCTTGCTTTAACTTCTGCAGGTGGCGTCGGGGTGTCGCCTCCAAGATCATCCCTTTCTTTTCACCCCCTCTTGATCGGGAGGCGGCCTGACGTTCATCGCCGTAAGGTGCATAAGAAATTTGTATCGAGGTAGGGCTTTTGTTAAGATGTCGGCCGCCTGATCTTCCGTCGAGCAGTACACTTTTCGCAGTTTTTCGAGTTCTACTTGTTCTCGGACAAAGCGATGCTTTACTGCGATGTGTTTACTGCGGTTGTGGAAGATGGGGTTTTTGGTCAGTGAGATCGCCAAAGTATTATCACAGTTGAGAATCACTTTTTCTTCCTTCTGGTCTTCTTCTTCGCTGATCTGGTGCTCTAGGGTTTTTAACCAAGTTGCTTCACATGCTGCATTTGATAATGCCATGTATTCTGCTTCGGTAGAAGACAAGGCGATTGTTTGTTGTTTGCGTGAACTCCATGAGATTGACCGGTTGCCATACATGAAGAGATAAGCACTGGTGCTTTTTCTTTCTTCTGCATCACCTGCCCACTCGGAATCACAATAACCAAGTAGGTTTCCAGTTCCTCCTTTTTCATAGATTAGACCGTAGTTTTTGGTGCCTTGAACATATCGTAAAAGACGTTTGGCAACTTCCATGTGATGTTTACTGGGATTAGAAACATACCTAGATAGTTTATTGACACCAAACTCCAGATCTGGTCTGGTGTGCGTTAGATAGATCAAAGAGCTAATCAGTTTGCGGTAGCTTTCTTCTTCTGCGCTTTCTTCTTCATCTTTTCTTTTTATTATAATTTCTGTTGTTGCCAGAGGAGTGATGGTTGGATTGCAAGCACTAAGGCTGCTTTTACTGAGAAGTTCAGTTGCATATTTTCTTGTGATAGAAAAATATGGTCTTCATTTTGGGTAATTCGGATGCCAAGAAAGAACCTTAATAAACCTAGATCACTCATTTCATATCTATGCAACATTACATCTTTAAATGCTTGCACCATTGATATAGAGCTTCCAGTGTAAATAATGTCATCGACATATATACACACGATTAGAATGTGAGTTTGCTCTGTTTTGGTGTAAAGAGAAGCTTCCACAGAGCATCTGTTAAAACCATCTTGGAGCAGAAATGCATCGATATTACTTTTCCAGGCTCGAGGGGCCTATTTGAGACCATATAGAGCTTTGTGCAGTTTATATACATCGTGCTCATGTCCAGTAGTTGCAAAGCCCTGTGGTTGTTCCACAAAGACTTCTTCATTCAGTTCACCGTTCAGAAATGCAGATTTGATATCTAGTTGATATATTGGGTATTTTTTCTAAGCAGCTTTTGCTATGATGAATCTGATAGTCTCCATGCATGCCACAGGTGCATAAAATTCTTCAAAATCTCTATTTGGAATCTGTGAGTACCCCTTTGCTACTAACCGTGCTTTATATTTAAGGAATTTACCAGTTTCATTTATTTTGACTTTGCAAATCCATTTAAGCCGATTATTTCTTGGTTAAGGGGTCTTTTGGTTAGAGACCAAGTTTGATGGTTTTGAATCATTTGTAACTCTTCTTCCATGGCTTTTCTCCAAGGCTCTGAGGTGTACGCCTCTTCAAATGATACATGTATTTTAAAACTTAAAGCAATTTCACACTGCTCATATATTTCCCTTAAGCTTTTTGTTTTCAGTATTGGTGATCGAGTAGAAGCCTGTGGAACGTCTCTGTCTATGTTTATCTCATGGGGAGATGATGATAATGGGGAGTCCAAAATACTTGTTTGTATTTGGCTGGATGTGATGTTTTCAGGTACTGTTTGAAAGGTGCAAGGGTTCCAGTTCCCTTATTCAACCACATTAGGCTGATTGATTAGTTGAGCATTATCTGATCCCCAATCCCAAGCCTTTTCTTCATGAAATTGTACATCTCTTGAGATTGTGAGCTATTTTGTTATGGGATTGTATAATTTATATGCTTTGGACTCATTAGCATATCCTATGAAAAGAAGCTTTTCTATTTTTTTCATATAGTTTTCCTTTGTTTGGTTTTAATGCATATGCTATACATCCATATACCTTATAGTGAGGTAATGATGGTTTTCTGGAATACAGGGTTTCATATGGAGCGCTAGATTGTAATGCTTTGGTTAGTGTTCTGTTTAGTAGGTAAACGTCAATGTTTGATGCTTCAGCCCAATATCTCTTAGGTAAGTTCATTGGTAGCACCATTGCCCTTGTCATCTCAACAATAGTGCGGTTCCTGCATTCTACTACACCATTTTGTTGTGGGCTTTGTGGTGCTGTCAACTCTCTTCTTATTCCCTCCTGTTCACAATAGTTTATAAAGGCTTTAGAGAGGAATTCTCCAACCTTGTCAGTCCTTAACGCCTTTACAGATTTTTCAAACTCCTTTTCTACTTTTACTTTCCATAATTTAAACAAGTCAAATGTTTCTGATTTTTGTGTGAGATAATAAATCCACATAAATCTAGAATAGTCATCGACTAATAGAAAGTAATATCTCTTACCTTGTAGAGAGGAATACTGAGCTGGCCCCTATATGTCTACATGAATTAAATTCAATGTTGAGTTACTCTTCCAGGTAGCTTGTTTAGGAAAAGGAAATTTGTGTGCTTTTGCCTCTACACAACTTTGACAGAACTCTTTCTGTATTGGGATATTTGGTAAGCCCTTTGTGAGTTTTGTTGTCTGTTGAAGAGCTTTCTAGTGGAGATGTCCTAAACGATAGTGCCATAATGTTGAATCTGACACTTGCTTAGTTTTTGGTTGTACAACAGTTAAGGAAATAGGCTTTATGTCAAGAAAAAAGACTTGATTTGATGTCATAGGGATATAAATGATTATCTGGTTTGAAATATATTCTATGATTTTACATAGTTTGTCTGTAAAAATTACCGTATATCCCTTATTTTGTAGCTGACCCATGCTTAGCAAATTCTTGGTTAATTGTGGTACCCACAAGACATCCTTGATTTCTTTGAGTTGTCCTGTATGTGTTGTTACCACTATATTTCCTTTTCCTTCTACTTTTTGTGAATGTCCATCTCCAAGATATATGATAGATTTTGAAGTTTTATCTAGGGTAACAAATTGTGTTCTATCCCCACACATATGACTTGAGGCTCCACTATCGATATACCACCTTGAGTTTACTGGTTTTATTGGTTCAGTATTGTTATTAGTGAAGAATACAGTCTCATTGCCCCCTCTTTCTGTGAATTTTGCTTCCTCTTTATTTTTGTACCAACAATATTTAGAAAAATGTGTTGGTTTTTTGCATCTTTTGCATCGATTGAAGCAATCTTGTGTGTTGTGTGTTGGTTTTTTACACAACTCACAATACATGGGTGTGTTTGGATGCATGCCTTTGCCCCTTTCTTTACCTTTTTGATTGTACTTCTTTGTTTTTTGAAACCCAAAAGTCGTGTAGGTTTGAAGGGCCTGTTCCATGACAGGAGCATGTTTTCTTAATCTATCTTCATGAGATTGTAAAGTACTCATTATCTCCGAGGTGGTTAACAGGTCCATGTCACAGGCTTCTTCTATGGTTGCTACTACATGATCATATTTAGTAGATAAACTTCTCATAATTTTGTGAACAAGTTGTTGATCTTCAACAACTTTTCCAAGATTACAGATTTGGTTTGTTATGTTGGATACACGTGCATAGAAGTCTAAATTAGATTCCTCTTCTCTCATCTCTACGACCTCCAATTGTCTCCATAACGTATGTACTTCGATAGAAATTACCTTGTGTGTTCCTTTAAACTCCTCTTTAAGAGTGTCCCAAGCCTCCTTGGCAGACGAGGCACCCATAATTTTGGGGAAGATGGTATTGGACACTCCTTGTTGTATAAGGAGTAGGGCTCTTGAATTTTTGGTTCGATTCTCTTTTGTAGCATCCTTCACAGAAGATGTGATCTCCGTGATTTTTAATGGTGACATATCTTCAGGTTTTTATCTTGTATGTTTGCCCAGCTCTATAATTTCCAATAAGTCTTGTGAGTCAAAAAGAGTGAGCATTCAGATGCTCCAAAACTCATACATCTCACCATTAAATGTTGGCACTCTAGTTTGGCTATAAAGGGGAAGTAAATTGGTAGATGATGAAGCCATGTCTTCTTCTTGTCTAGCTATATGCTGATAGCTGATTTCACCAGTGAAGAATTTTCACCACAATACTAACCTTGATGGCTCTGATACCAATCTTAGTTAAATTTGGATTCCTTTGTGAGATGATTAGACAAGAAAATAATTGAAGGAGCAAGATAGAACTGTTTATTTGATGATGTTTATTTTATAGGTGAAGATCAGACATTTATAGCCAAAAACAAGGCTACTATTATATTTATGACAGTGATAAGATATGAAGATTGAGTCAAGCCTCTTTTCTCCAGTTCTGGTTTCTTTCTTCCCAAGTTATCTTTAACTTCCTTCTTAACTCTTTCTTCCTTTAACTTCTACAGGTGGCGTCGGGGTGTCTCCTCAAAGATCATCCCTTCCTTTTCACGGTTTACCGTCTTACATATCCTCCCTAAAATCGGTATGTCCGTAAGCCCTAGGTTTTGCCGATGTTTGATAAAGGGTTGGCACGAGAGCGACTTCGTCATTACGTTTGCCATTTGATCTTCACTGTGGCAATGTTCTACATAGATTATGCCGATTTCGATCTACTCACGAATGAAGTGGAAGCGTAGATCTATATGCTTGCTTCATTATAGAGTAGTTGGATTCTTTGCAAGATAAATCACAGAGTTATTATCATATTTGATAACTGTTGGTTGGTTTTTGGTTTGTATTTTCTTGCTTTCTTCATCTTCTTATCCCTCTTTCTTCTTTCCATAAGTTCTTATTTCTATTTCTTTTAAAAGTTGCCGAAGCCACAAACATTCACAACACGTTGCATTTAAGCCCAGGTATTCCGCCCCAATTATTGATAAAGCAACTGCAGGTTGTTTTTGAGAGAACCAAGTGTCAGAGCTTGATCCAATACAGAATATAAATCCAGTTGTACTGTGTCGAGCATCCATATTTATGCCCTAATTTGCATAAGTAAATCCCTCTATTTGCTTTATATTTTCTTTTGATAAAAAGTCCAAGATGTTTTATTCCTTAGAGATATCGTAGTGTTCATTTTTTTGCTAACCAATATCAGCTTGTAGGATGATTGATATAGTGAGCAATTTGATTTACTGCAAATTCAAGGTCAGGTCTTATATGCATAAGATATAACAGAGACCCAATTAAGGATCCACATTTTATTTATTTATATACATTTTTTCTCGATCTCTTTGACCAAGCTTTCATCAGTATTCATTGGAGTAACATAAGGATTACATTTAGACATCTGATACTTAGCTAATAAGTCATTAGCATATTTTTCTTGGAAGATATGAAGTCTTGCCGTTGTTCTCTTTATCTGCAAGCCCAAGAAATATTGTATATGAACTAGATCCATTATTTCAAATTTGCTCTTCATTTGTGGTTTTAATTTGATAATCACTTGATCTAAATTTCCTGTTATTATAAGATCATCTACATACAAATATACAACAAGCCCATGATTAGTTTTTCTGGAATAGATGGAGGGATCACTTTTACTTCTGTTGAGCCCTTGGTTAATGAAATAGTGATCAATAGTCATATTCCATGCTCGAGAAGCTTGTTTTAAGCTGTAAAGAGGTTTCAGTAATTTGCATATTTTTTCTTCTTCTCCTTTTTTTCTCATATCCTAAAGGCTGTTAGGTATATATTTTCTCAGAAATAGTGTCATTTACCAAAGCAGACTTAACATCAATATGATGTATGAAAAACTCAAGATGAGTAGCATATATATGCAAGGATAAGTCGTATAGAATCTATACGAACAACAAGGGAGAGAACTTCATCAAAATCTTTACCTTGAATTTGTGCACATCCTCTAGCTACTAACCTTACTTTATATTTATCAATATTTCCATCATCTTTGTATTTAATATGATACAACCATTTGCACCAAGAACAACTTTATTAGTTGGCTTTGGTACCAACTCTATCATTTGATTTTGCTGTATCATTTCCATTTTTGCATGCATTGCATCTCTCCAAATTTTTTTTGTTTGGCTTCTCAGTAATAGAAATTAAGATGAAATATTTTTCTCCAAATACTATCTACGTTGAAGGCAAGCATACCTATCATGTATAACATAGGATATAAAAAGACATATCAAAGTCGTATAAATTCACGGGTCTGTCGAGTACTTATACTTTTAAAAAACTAACTATTATTTTATCGAAAAAACACTAAATTGAAATTAAGTTGAACTAAATGCAAAACATTAAACAAAAACTAAAACTTGAATAATCATACATAGACACATGAAATCGCATCTTACAATGAGAGTAAAGAAATAAAAAACTAAACTCGATTAAAAGGTGCCTTGAAATGAAAAATGAAAGATAATTTTATAATCGTTCTAAACTAAGCCTTGATCGTGGGGATTCCTGAATTATGAACGCACCTCTCTCGAGGACTACGCCCAATTGAGCTTAGAAAATATAAACGAATTCTCATTCTATAATTAATAATCTAAAACTCGCTTTAACGATGTGAATTCCACTATAGGATTTGACTCATATCAAGAAGATTTACGTCATCCTCTCTCGAGTGATGCATGCAACTCTTTTTTATTTCTAAGCGATTGATTTATACGCACAAGCCTCTCGGCTTACTACAGTATGAAAACAACTATCACAATTCATAATCGTTATATGAACTCGACTCGTTATTAATCAGAAATAAATCTAAGGAAGACTTAGAACAAAAATAAAAGAGAAGGGTGAATCTATTCCATAGCTTGTAAAAATCAAGAACTAAAGAACTACAAACTAGATATGAAAGAAAAATGCTAAAATGAGAGGAGGTAAGGGGGAGAGATTGCATATTTGAAATAAGCTCTGAGTTAAATTGCATGGAAATAAAAAGATAAAAAAAAATGAGAAGAAAGGAAATTGCGTAGATGAAAAATAGAACTATATTATCATTGCATTAAGAAGGGGTTACATGAGATAAAAGCTAAGTTAACAAAAGGAAATTGCAAGGACATTAATTAAGAAAACACAACACTTAAGAAAATTAAAACCTAAACCTAGAAATGCAGAAAAATATGTACACGGAGTGCCCAAGGGGGGTTGACCTAGGAGGAGGAAATGCTGAGCTTGAGATCCTCTATTTATAGGAGAAAAAAAATAAGAAGTACACACCCCCTATCACGCCCGTGACTGGGGGCGTGTAATAATAAATGATGTGGTGAGACTGATTTTGGCGGGACAGCGATCGATCGGGATGGCGTCAAGCTTGAAAATGAAGGAACACGCCCCGTGGTTATGCCCGTAACCTAGGGGCATGCAATGTACGAAAGATGAAGACTTTGCACTGATTGCAGCGGGATTACTGGAGGAGCAGAAATTCAGGGGCACGCCCCCCAGTCATGCCCGTGACTAGGGAGCGTGACAAATACGAAAGACGACGTGCTCAATAGAGGGGTACACTGGGTTTGTTAGGAGCAGATTCTAAGGGACATGCCCAAGCTACACACCCGTGACAAGGGGGTCACGCCCATGACTTCTAGGCATGTAATATTTGCTGACTAAATTTGGGCTTGGGATTACTTCTGCATCAGGATTGGGTTACATGCCCCAGAGTTATGCCCGTGGCCAGGGGTCATGCTCGTGACTTGGGGGCGCATACTTGGAAAAATCTACAAAAATTCCCAAAAACCCGCAAAACAAAAATAAAGCATTATTAGAGCACTAAATATAAAAGGAAGAATTTTATTAAAGGAAACATACAAAAATACTAATAATTAATAAAATATTAACCTAAATTAAATACAAAAACTATGTACAAAATCTACTCATCAAATACTCTCATACTTAAGTTTTTGTTATTCTAGAGCAAAAGTAAAAGAACTATTTATAAGACATTCATTAATTTTTTAAATTAAACTAAAAATTTAATAAATAAAAAATGAGCTAAAAATTAAGCTTAGGGATTAGCGAATTAAGTCCTAAATTATGAAAAAAAGATAAGAGAGAAATAGTTAGCCAAAAATTCTCGAATTTACTTAACTAGCCATCAAAATTGAGTAAATTGCAAACAAAATTTAGATTAGAATTATAGAAAAAAAACAAACTTGAAGAAACTTAAGGAAAAATACAAACTACTATATATGCACTCTAAATATTTAAATATAAATTTAGACGCAATGATATTGGCTTTAGGTTTAGGGTAAACATGAAGAGTACTTTGATAAGAGATATAAAATTTATCCCCTAGGAGTAATGAATTTTATCCTCTTACTTCATCTTTTTTTCTTTCTCTTTCTTTTTGGTTATATATATTTATCAAGGAATAATAAATTTTATCGTCTTATTTCCATGACATATGATATAACAATAAAATAAAAAAGAATAAACAAAATTCTAAATTAAAATAAAATATTTCGAGAGCGGCTATAGTAAATTGAAAATTTCCTAAGAATCAAAAAGCAAGAAGTAGAAGTAATTGAAATCCAACGGTGTTTAGCAAAAACTACATAGTTGATTCTAATTAAAATAAAAGAGAAAAAGTGCTAACTAAATTACTCTAATCAAATTAACATCATAAAATGTTTTTTAAGACTAAATCGCCTAAAAATTATATTTTACTAATTCTGATAAAATAAAAATGCTTTTAAATAAACTTAAAAAACAAAATTTGAAATAATAAATAGCTAAGTCAGGGCTGATTATATTTTTGGAGTTTTCTAAGTTTTTTCCAATTTTTTTTGGAATTTTGGAGTTATAATCTTTTTTTGGATTTCCTTTCTCTAAAATACTAGGAAATAAAATAAAAACAAAATAACTATCGTAATTTTTGGAATTTTAGTTTTCATAATTTTTTTGTGATTTTAAAAATTTCTAAGTGCAAAAAGAAAAGAAAATAAAAGTAAAACAATTTTTAAAAGTTTTGGAATTTTATAATTTTTTGTAATTTTCTAAGATTTATAATTTTTTGAATTTTTTGAAATATTTTTAAACAAAAGGGTAAACACCCTCATACTTAAAACTCAACATTGTCCCCAATGTTGAACACAAATTATGAGGAAAAAAAGAACAAGACTAAGTACATGGGAAACAAAAAATTAAATGCAGAGAAAAGGGCAAGCCCCTGATTTTTGGGACGAGGGTGGCGACACGAACACCTGCAAAATATGTTAGAATAAAACAAAAAAATAAGACACAAAATCTAAAGAGAGTTTTTTCAGAATTTTTTATGTTTTATAATTTTTTATATATTTTATATTTTATATTTTGTTCGGTTTTGAATTTTTTAAAAAATTTACAAAAGTAAAGAAAGATACACTTCTTTATGTTTTAATTAGTCTAGACTTCCCAAGGTTTATCCAGTGAAGGACTCGTAAGGTATTAGGAGATGCGATGAGCTGACACTCTAATTCTCCATTTCCAAGAATTTAATTATAACATTTTTTTAGAGGAGAAAAAAAGGAACAGATAAGGATAAAAGTAATATCGTTTTCTCTTTTCAAAATATCAACAAAAATAGTCCCTGGAAACGGAGCCAAAAACTTGGTAAAAAAAATTAAGATTAAATTTTTTTCTGCAAACGCTATCGATGATGAATGCAAACGTACCTATCATGTATAACATACGATATGAAAAGACATATCAAGGTCGTATAAATGGTCTCTCGAGTACTTCTACTTTGAAAAAATTAACTATAATTTTATCGGAAAAAATGCTGAATTAAAATTAAGTTAAACTAAATGTGAAACATAAAACAAAAACTAAGACTTGAATAATCATACATAGACATATGAAATCACGTCTTAAAATGAGAGTAAAGAAAGAAAACTAAACTCGATTAAAACTCACCTTGAAATGAAAAATAAATTTATAATCATTCTAAACTAAGCCTTGACCATGAGAATTCCCGAATTATGAACACACCTCTCTCGAGAACTACACCCAACTGAGCTTAGGAAATATTAACCAAATTCTCATTCTATAATTGATAACCTAAAACTCGCTTTAACGAGGTGAATTCCACTATAGGATTTGACTCTTATCCAGAAGATTTACGTCATCTTCTCTCGAGGGTAGTGTGCAACTCTTTTTATTTCTGAGCGATCGATTCATACGCATGAGCCACTCGACTAACCAGAGTACGAAAACAACTATCAAAATTCATAATCGATACATGAACTTGACTCATTATTAATCAAAAATAAATCTAAGGAAAGCAAATAAAAGTGAAGGGTGAATCCATTCTATAGCTCGTAAAAATCAAGAACTAAAAAACTAGACATGAAAGAAAAATGCTAAAATGAGAGGAGGGAAGGAGAAGAGATTGCATAATTGAAATAAGCTATAAGTTAAATTGCATGGAAATAAAAAGATAAAAAGAAATGAGAAGAAAGGAAATTGCGTAGATGAAAAATAGAACTATATTTTCATTGTACTAAGAAGGGGTTACATAAAATAAAAGCTAAGTTAACAAAAGAAAATTGCAAAGGCATTAATTAAGAAAATACAACACTTAGAAAATTAAAAACTAAACATAGAAATGTAGAAAATATGTACATGGAGTGCCCAAAAATGAGCTCGGGATCCTCTATTTATAGGAGAAAAAAATGAGAAGGACACATCTCCCTGTCACACCAGTGACTGGGGGGCGTGTAATAATAAATGACGTGACAGGATTGATTTTTGGTGGGACAGCGGCCGGGAAGGCGTCATGCTCAAAAATGAAGGAACATGCCCCATGGGGTCGAAAATGAAGGAAGACGCTCCAGGGGCTCGAAAAATCACTGGTGTGTAGTGTACAAAAGACGGAGACTTTGCACTGATTGAGGCGAGATCGCTGGCGGAGCAAAAATTGAGGGGCACGCCCCCCCTGTCACGCGCGTGACTGGGGGGAGTGACAAGTACGAAAGATAGGGTGCTCGACGGGGGCTATACGTGGTTTGTCGGGAGCAGATTCTAAGGGACACACCCAAGCTACATGCCTGTGATCAGGGGGTCACGCCCGTGATTTCTAGGCATGTAATATTTGCTGACTGGATTTAGGCTCGGGATCACATCTACGTCAGGATTGGGTTATATGCCTCAGGGTCATGCCCATGACCAGGGGGTCATGCCCGCGACTTGGGGGCGTGTACTTGGAAAAATCTGCAAAAATTCCCGAAAACCTGCAAAATAGAAATAAAATATTATCAGAGCAGAAAATATAAAAGGAAGAATTTTATTAAAGTATACATATGAAAAATCAAATAATTAATAAACTATTAACCTAAATTAAATACTAAAACTATGTACAAAATCTACTCATCACTTCTTCATATGTTAATGGCACACCGCCATATAGAGTAATGTGAGGCTGCTGATATATGTCTTCTAATGCTCTTTTTTGTAGAGGGGATGAAAATTTACTGGATGACACATTTTTCTCTTTGTACATCTTGTATTACTACCTCTTCTTCACTTCCTTTTCTTGTACTTATTGATGCTCATTTTTAGTAGAGATAGTATGGAAGGGATTTGGAAATGATTCAACCACCATCTTTGGGGTTGAATTTGTTGTAGAAGAGTTATCCCAACAATTTGTGTTATTCTCACCAAAAGTTACATTTCAAGAGATATATACATGATTAGTAAGAGGATTGAAAAGTTTATGGGCTTTTGAGGTGTCACTATAACCCATAAAAATGTATTTTAAACATTTATTGTCCAATTTTCCTCTTTGATGTGCTGGAATTAAAGCATATACAAGAGAGCAAAATATTCTAAGGTGAGAGATGTTGGATTTGGTACAAAATAATACCTCATATGGTGTGCTGCCCTTTAATGCTTAAGTAATGGTACAACTTGGCACATACACTGTTGTATGACTAGCTTCTGCCCAATAACTTTTTTGGCATTTGCTTTTCCTGCGTCATTGCTCGAGCCATCTACATTATTGGTCGATTTCAAAGTTCCACAACACCATTTTGTTATAGAGAATAAGGATCAGTCAGTTCTCTTCTAATTCTAGATTTGTCATGTAAAACCCCTCCCCCTTACTAGGGAGCCACCCGAGTCTTATGCCCAGAACCACCGCCTTACGGTGATACCAACTCACAGGTTAGTCACCACCACATGATGCCGATCCTGCCGGCTAGTACGATCATTTCAACCCTTAGGCCAATTTGAGAAAAGAAATAAAGAAACAACTTAAAGTCCACAAATCATAGCGAATCATCATATATATATATATATATATGAAAATATAGTCCACAATGAGTATAAAAAGAGAGTAAGGTCTTATGCCTGGTACATGCCAAAATGAAAGTATAATCCCTCTCTCACAACATCTCTAAGCAGAAGCTAAACAAAACACTCATCATAATCACATATCGTTGAGTAGTAGTAGTAATGCACAGCATCTGCTCCTCAGGTCCTGCCTCTTCGTCTTGCTGGTCATGCTGGAACTCCAACTCCTCGAGCTCCTATGGTCACAACTGACTGTTAGTCATAAAGACTAAGCCATTTTGTCCTCGCCTCACCCCCGTTACTCCTAGGCACCGTGCAGGAGGATGAAAGCAGAGGATAACAAGGGTAGTATCAACAATTAAGTAGGTGACAAGAGAACTATACTAGCAAGACTATAATCTACCATTGGTTATTATAGTATGTATGTATGTATGTTATGTTATGATATGTTATGCATGCTATGATTAATACAAGTGCAACTCCCCACACGACTCTATGATCACAGACCTTTAGTTCCCCATTTTTGGGCTCAGCTAAACTCTTTGGTACCACCGTTATGGCTACAATAGCAGTGGATCAGGCACCTCCACTTCCTAGGTGGGTATACACACTACCAGGCCTAGACCCTTTGTATGCCTTTGTACAAATCCCAGGTGTACTCTAGAGTCCCTATATACTAATTGCTAGACATCCCGCCAGTCTTTATGGTCTAGTGTGCATTTTTGGGGATTGTCCTACAGACCATAGTATAAATAATCTACTGACCCCTTAAACCCTCACACCTTGCTAGAGTCAACATACTTCCATCGGTGTGATGATTCGCCCAGTACCAAAGACCCGCCACTAATTTGTTTCTATGCACATGTAAGTTTATCCCAACTCGAGCCACCAGCTCACATGACCAACCTGTCCAGATATAAAATCTCTCGAGCCTCCAGCCCGCAGGACTAACCCGTCCTGATGTTACAATCTCCCGAGCCTTCAGCTCGCAGGACTAACCTATCCTGATATTACTATCTTCCGAGCCTTCAGCTCGCAGGACTAACCTGTCCTATATCATTCTATCCCATAACTCGAGATGATGTTTACCGTATCTTTTGTTCTCCTAATAAGACTACTCTTTTCTAATTATAATTGTACTTAGAGGTTTAAGGTGAATCCTGGACTTCCTGAGGGCTACCTGGTGAAGGGCTCGTAGCGATACTAGGGAATATAATGGGCTGAAGCCCAAATCCCCCTTTCCAAGACAATTACTATACAATCCTGTATTCGCGGAATGGGGCCCCCAAGCAAGGCGTAAGACTTGCTACACATTTGTAAGCTTTTAAGGGGTTTTGCACTCCTGGAGGCCAATTTATTCTAGATCTGCATGATATTCTAGTAGGGGGATAAAAAATTTTGTCTAGCTTGTTATTGCTTGGTGTACTCTCAAGGGGGCGAGTACAGTGAGAGGCTGGTACTCGCCTCAGCCAGTTCCAGGGGGCGGGTGCGGCAGGAGTCCGGCACCCACCCTGGCCCCTTCTCCAAGGGGCGAGTACGGCGGGAGGCCGGTACTCGCATGACCAGTTCCAGGGGACGGGTGCGGCAGGAGGCCGGCACCCGCCCCAGCCCCTTATCTAGGGGGCGAGTACGGCAGGAGGATTGTACTCGCCCCAACTAGTTCTAGAGGGTGGGTGCTGTGGGAGGCCGACACCCACCCCTGACCCTTCTCCAGGGGTCGAGTACGGTGGGAGGCCGGTACTAACCCGACTAGTTCTAGGGGGCGGGTGCGGCGGGAGGCCGGCACCCACCCTAGCTCCTTTTCCAGGGGGTAAGTACGGTGGGAGGCCGGTACTCGCCCGACTAGTTCCAGGGGGCGGGTGCAGCGGGAGGCTGGCACCCGCCCCAACCCCTTCTCTTGGGGGCGAGTACGGTGGGAGGCCGGTACTCTCCCTGACTAGTTCCAAGGGGCATGTGCGGCGGGAGGCCAATACCCACCCTGACTTCATTTCTAAGGGGGGCGGGTTTGCCGGGAGGTCGACATCTGCTCAGAGTCCTCGCCCGACTTGGAGATCTCGCCCGGCCTAGTTCTCGCCCAACTTGAGGGTTCTCGCCTGGCTTGAGCAGCTCGCCCGACTTGAGGGTTCTCTCCCGGCTTGAGGGTCTGCTATGTTGCCCCTTGTGGGCTGCAAATAGCTATTTAAAACAGCAGAGTTTGGCTATTTGCATACCACCACAGGGTATTTCAGTAATTTTAGAACAGCGAAATTACGCTATTGGCAAGCCATCCCCAAAAAAAATTTATAAATAGACCCTTAGGGTTCCTTGGAGAGGGATCGGGTTTTCACCAATCTTCATCTCCTTCCTCCATCCTCCAAGGCACCTAGCTCAGTATTGGCTAGAGAGGGGGAGATCTCAAAGGTCTTCCGGGTGTGAGGCGAGACCTCCATGCTAGAGCTAAGGGTCATTTTCCAAATTCAGGTCTCTCACCAAGGGAAGGCTTGAGAGAAGTAAGTGTGAGCTGTACCCTAGGTTCGAACTCTAGGTGGAATCGAATTTTGATTTTAATAATTACTTTTATTAGTGGCTACCCATTAGTAATAACCCACTCTCATTGTTACTCTTAAGTTATCCGAATGTCTTATGATACTTATGGTGAAGTGACGATCTTTCGTCGGACTTCCAGACTAATACTTCCCCTTAGTGTCCATGTTCACTAACACTCGTCAACCCTTGGTGACTTGACCTGAGACTTCAACCAAAATTCTATAGTTATTCATTTGCCACTAAAATAGTCCAGATTAACTCCTATAATCACATTCAATGGTTTACCTTTAATCAAACATTCTCTTGAATAATGTTCAACCCTTAAGACCTCAGATACACTATGTGTGGTACAAATCTTATATATTTAACTACATGCCTCCAAACTCACACTAGTAATGCACCATAATTATAATATCCTCCTGAATAATTTTCATAATTTTCTAAGATGGTTAAGGCCCCATTTATTCCTTTATTTAGAAGTGTGACATGGTTCTAAATTAATTTCAAAACTACAGTACGAAAGTTCTCCAAAAATTTTACAATTTCTAGGGGCTGATATAAATGATGTATTAAAGCTATGTTCCAAATTTCATTAATTTTCTAAGTGATATTGCTAGTCTAATCAATACATCAATTTTCTACTATTTGTAGACTAGAATGAAATTGAACTAGTTTTATTCTCTAAATGCAACCTTCACTATATCATGTACAATTGAGTTAAAATTCATACCATAGGTTCATCATGACTAAATTAAGGAATGAACAGTATTTCATAACATTTCAAATTAATTTGTCCATAAATAAAAATTCATTAAATTCTTGTATGTAATAATTTTCAATGGAAGTACCATATACAGAACTCCAAATACTCTAATAAAATTATTAGTGGTACTAAGTGATGAAATATAATGATTGCGGAGTTTCAAATTTTCCATAAAAATTATAACTACAATTTCCATATATGATTAAAAATGTAATTGTGTCACTTTGCACAGTAAGTACTAAAATAATCAATTCAAAATTTTGAGAAAATTACCAAGGATTTATAATTACCTAAAAACAGCCTAGATAAAATTTCATAATTTTCTAGATAATATTGACCATAAATATTCTATTAATTCAAAAGTGTGACAATTTAAATTCTTGGGAATTACTCAAGCATATGACTTCAAAAAATCCTACCAAAATTTCCAGATGTTTAAAACACAAATTCTAACCATGTGACAAAATTTTGGATTTTTACTCAGTAATTAAGTTACATTTATTTCATTAATACACATTATTTGCAAAAAGAAATATAATTAATTTCCTACGATTTTTGACACCAAAAATCCTAATTTTTATAAGGATGACTCCTTTCATCATAATAGATGTTTA
Source organism: Platanthera zijinensis (assembly GCA_039513925.1). Lineage (NCBI taxonomy): Eukaryota > Viridiplantae > Streptophyta > Magnoliopsida > Asparagales > Orchidaceae > Platanthera > Platanthera zijinensis. The sequence continues at coordinate 65,567,650 of CM077084.1, read as the reverse complement.
ACCAAAATTTTATTGCCATGAATTATGGACTTTGTGCTAAATACACAAAATACACATATTGACTAAGACACATTTTATTTCATATATGCCCTAGGTCATGCATGTGGAATCCACCAACATTCAGAGGTCCAAATGGACTCAAAATTTTACCAGTGATATTATACTTAAAATAGTATGCCAACCAAAATTTGGGTTAGTTGGAGTTGATTTGGACACATATTTAATTATTGTATGAAACATCACATTTTCCCCAAAACTATAGAAAAATGTTGTCCCCAAATTTCCATTTTTGGACAGTGTGTGTGTATAAAATATATAATGGCATGAAAAAAATATTAGGCCCATGTAATGCATTATCTGACATGTACACCCATTTAGTGTCTATCCATTTCTAAGGACACACCTCAGTTTAACAGCCCTATAGGGGGATGTAGGACTCCAAATGGTCTGATTTAAATATCTAATTAAAGTAGACACCCAAGACTACCTTTTTCATGTTGATCATTTTCCCTATAAATTCCTCTAAGTACCCTTAATTAATTATTCTAAGTATTGTATAATATGTGACTAATTTAATAAAACTATATAAATGATTCTGCATGGATCTTAAAGAAAAAACAGATGGAATCTGTTCATCTTCTTCCTCTAGCCAAGGGTTGAGATTGCCTCGACTTGGAGCCACTTCCAACTCAATTTCCCAGCCACCCCTTGGCCTCTACGATCGGCTACCACCACCACAACCTCCTCCATTGAGGTGGTAACCATCATTTGGCGGTGAAATGGCGGCCATAAACCGCCTCTCTGACGATCCCAAGCAAGCTCAAAAGCATGTGATTATCTCCCACACCTCACATGGATCCAAGCTCAATTGAGATCAAAATCTCTCCTAAATGATCTAGGAAGCTAGCATAGAGGGAGAGGAGGAGAAACAGACCATTAATGGAGCTTGGCGGTGGCAATGCCGGTGGTTGGCCATAGATATTCTCCTCTCCGATGAGCTTGCCCGATCTCCCAATTCTCTACCATTTTCTTTGATCCAAGGCACTAATTCGACTCCCTTCCACCTTCTAAAGCTAATGGTGAGGTCAAAAGAAGCTGAAGTGGACTATATAAGGAGATACCATTAAGGGGACTTCAGCCATGAGCTTTGGATGCTCCTCCTTGGCTCCAAGTGGCATGGAGCTTGCTGGGAAGTAATGTGAGAGGTCAGAAGAAGGCTTGGGGAGAAGTATTGAAGACCATGTGATATCCATTACACCATTTCCTCCTTATCTTCGTATGGAAATTTGGAGGAAATGACCAAAATGCCCCCATACATGTCATCTCTCTCCAAAATCAGAGGGCATGGATTGTCATTGGGCATATGGGCTGCTAGATAGGTCATGGGTCATGGAATTCTCAATTTCCTCTTATAGGCTTTATGTTGACCATGGTTGACTTGGTCAACTGGTGTGTGGACTGGTCCCATGTATTGGTCTTGAGTCTAGTGATACCACCCAATGTGGATTAAGTCTGGTGATGTCCTACTTGGGCTAATTTAGCCAATATGTGTGATTTTGACCAAAATTGGGGGAAGTTTGACTTTGATCAAATTGGACCAATTAATGACCCCATGATGGGACTTTTGGGTCAATTGGATCCCTTATGATGTCCTAAGACTAGGGGTGCCATGTTTTGGGGGTCAATTAAACCTATTGGTGAAGAATTTAATGGCCTAAAAGGTACCTTGGTCAATTTGGCCAATTTGATGACCCTATAATAGGGCTTTTAAGTCACTTGGGTTTCTTTTAGGGTTAGAGATATAATGGTGAGCTCAATTTACACTTGTGAGTTCAATTTGGGATAGTTTGACCTAAGTTAACTTATACACTATAGTGGGCCCCATGTGAGTTCACCCTAACTCATTGGGTCCTAAGGTCACAACCTAGCCTAACTATTAACAATCACCACATGTCCTATCCTAATTTATGTTAAGGGGGTCTAGAAGGAAATGAGATATTACATGCCACATAGAGTTTGGAACACAGTTGACATAAATTCACCTCCTCAATCACACCTAAATGCCTTGATTGGAAGTTCCATCATATTTCCACATAAGCTTTAAATTTCTGAAAGATTTGAATGGGTTGAGCTTTAGATTTTAGAAAGTAGATCCACATGTAGCGACTATAGTCATCCACTAATAAGATATATTATTTATTACTTCCAATAGAAGTTACAACTACTGGACCCCATAAATCACCATGAATTAGTTCAAGTGGTTAAGAACTGCTTTGAATTGATACTTTTGGAAAAGATAATTTATGTACTTTAGCATACGCATATTTTTCACATAATTGATTGTTGAATGTAATCTGAGGAAGGCCATTTACAAGATATTTGCTTTTCATAGCTTGTATTACATCCCAGTTTATATACCCAAGCTTATGATGCCATAAGGATGCAAGAGAACTGTAACCTTATTTTGAACAAGTGAGGGAATTCATGTTTACATTTGAAATGTCTAAGGTAAAAACCATATTTGAAGACAGTGATGATGTGGCTATTTTTTGAATCTCTCATTCTTATTTCACAACTATTATCATCAAATGTTACTACATATCCTTTTTGAACAATATGCCCCACACTTAGTAGATTTTGTGCTAAGTTTGGAACAAAGTGTACTTCAGGAATAGTTTTTATATTACCTACCATAGATAGAATTTACATTGTCCTTTTACCTTCAATGTTCTGTGTTTGTCGACCTCCAAGATACATCTTTGCTTTATAAGTTTTATCTAGTGAGATGATCCTTGTTTGACATATGAGGGAAACAACCACTATCAATCACCCAAATATTTTCTATTGATTGAATAAGTTTTCGATTTAAATAAAACATTTCTTCTATTTTATTTTTAGCTGTATTAGCATCCTCCCTTTTATTGTGCCAATAATCCTTAGAAGAATTATTTGGGATTCTACATCTTTACAACGAAAAAATAGCTTTGTGAACCATGGTTAGTCCTTTTGCAAATAAAATAAGGACCATAATTAAAATTGAAAGTCTTTAATTTTAAGGATATCTAAACACCTAGAGGGGGGGGGGTGAATAGGTTTTTCAGTCTCTTTAATTCTTTTTCTGTTTTGGGTATGTAGTGATCTAGTTACTTTAGCTTTCAAGACAATCACACACACAACACATGAATTTTATAGTGGTTCTCCAGATTATGGGTACGTACACTATCCCTCCCACCTTTCTAACAGTGTGTTAGCTAAGACACTTCTCCAAACTCGGCTTATAAAAGCTTACAATACAGATCCCGCAGGATCTCTCAGTCTCCTCCAAGACCTACAGCTCGGGCACAAGGCCCTACAACTTAGTGATTAAAAGATAACCTACCTTAGGCCAAAGGCCCTACAACTCAGGCTAGGAGGATAGCCCTACCACTCAGAGAGGATGACTCTCCTACAGTTCAGGAACAAGGCCCAACCTCAGATCCAAATCCGGATCCTACAACTTAGGCACAAAGGCCCTACCTCAGAGAGAATGACTCTCCTACCTCAGGCAAACAGCCCTACCACAAGTACACAGGACCAACACTTAGATCCACACAGGGACCCTACCTTAGATCAACAAATGATCCTACACTCAGCCTTTATAAATCAGGCCTATAACTCAGATCCAAAAGGATCCTATAGAAATGGAAAGGTTGATGATGATTAGATACCAGGGAAATGATCTCTGTGTCTTCCTCCTTCTATCCTGAGAAAACTCAGTCCAGTTTCCTTCTTCACAACTCTAGAAAATGATCTTTAGGAATTGCTCTACTTGAATTATGAAGTAACTGCAACTAGGTTTTTTTTTCTTGGCTGCTCCTTCTTTCTTAGAGAAATATCTCTGAACTTTCTATTGACAGTGTTGATTACAACAGCTAACTTGATGAACTTTCAGATCAGTTGATTTGAACTTGTTCTTCAAAGATCTGCAATAATGGCGAGGAAGAAGATGAAGTTTAATGCCTTTTCAAAATAATCCAGAAAGTTAATTTACTAGAACTGATCTAAATCCCTCTTATTCCCGATGTCCAACGGCTCCTAGAGCAGTGGAATCGACTGTTGGGGTTGGCTGCAACTTGCTTTAGCAGTAAATGTCGTACAGTTGACGTGCAGTGCCATTTGTCATGTATTGTAGACCTCCCACAATGATTTGGAATTCTGCTAACTTTTACTGATGTTAGCATCTATGGACTTAGACAATTTCACAGTTTCATCCCAAGCATTGAGTGCGTTAAGTGAATGGCCTTCACTCAGCGCAACAACCCTTAGTATGATAATCTACACTGCCAGGCGTTGAGTGCATCTTCATCACTCAATGCATTTGGAATTAGCCAATACTTCTGCATTGTTAGGCATTGAGTGCGTTGAGTGAGCCTTCCTCACTCAATGCAAAAGTACTTAGCCAAATTCTTGACTTTTGTAGTCTAATTGCTTAGGCATTGAGTGAACCTTCATCACTCAACGCATTTGGATTTGACCAATCTTTCTGTACCATTAGGTGTTGAGTGCGTTGAGTGAGCCTTCATCACTCAACGCATTTGGACTTAGCCAATCTTTCATCTGTATGAAGGCATTGAGTGAGTTGACTTCACCCAACGCTTTCTATCTTTGCCTATCTTCTTAATTAGGCAATGAGTGAACTGGCTTCACTCAATGCTTTTGTACTTAGCAGATTTCTTTGTTAAGTTGGCATTGAGTGAACTGCCTTCACTCAATGCCTCTGGACTTAGACAAATTTTTTTATCTGCTTCTTCAGTGGCTTTGACTGATCTTTGTTCTGTCGATGCTTTCTTATCTTAGCATTGAGTGAACTGGCTTCACTCAACGCTTCTGGACTTAGCCAGATTTCTTGATAGAATCTCCGTGGCTTTGACAGTGTTAGCTCCACTCAACGCTTTAGCTCTTCTGGCATCGAGTGAGCTGTCCTCACTCGACGCTTCTGGACTTAACCAGATTTTCTGTCTGCCAATGCTGCAGCTTTGACTGTCTTATCTTTACTCAACGCTTCTTGTTGTATGATGTTGAGTGAACTGTCTTCACTCAATACCTGTGGACTTAGAAATTTTTTGTCTTTCCAGCTTTCTTCTTTGACATCTGACGTTGAGTAAACTGGCTTCACTCAACATCTGTAGACTTAGACAAATTTCTATATTTCCAGCATTCTTCCTTGTGTCCACCTATCATTATCACTTGGAACACATGTCCAATTAATGTGACAAAGAACAACCTGCATGCATGAACTTGAACATACATCAAATACAACTATGTGTATACCATTGACTTTTTTGACTTCTACAAATCTAGGACATTATGATCAATGGACCTAATAATATTCCCCTATTTGAAGAAGTCAAAACCCTCAAACAAAATTCTTAGTCAATGATATACACCAACATATGCAACAGATAAAATAATAAATTAGAAAAATTCTAACAAGTGTAACAAGTTATATGTTACCACATTTTCCTTGCCTACAAGGTGACCATCACTTCCTGCTCCCCCTATTTTGCTGTCTGGACTTGATCATTTCCTTCTTCCCCTTTTTGACTTCTATAGAATAGTTAGGGAAGTGCTGGCCTTCTCTATTTTCCTGATCATCTTTCTCTGATTATTATGCACAAATTTGTCTTCTCAGTAACAACTTTCCATCTCAAACTCAGAGAATTTTATGACAATACCATAAAAAATTTCTAGAGCAGGGATTTCAGAGAATCTCCCCCTCAGTTTGTGCATTGTCCTTAAGACATAAAAATCAGCAGTGTTGATCTTAGACTTCCACTTTTGTAGCTACTTGCTCCTTCTCAATAGGGAGCTGAATCTATCCCTATAAGTGCTGGACTTTCTTCCCCTCAACTGGAGCATCTTCTACCATTCTTTCTGATAGACACTTTAGTCTATTCCAGTCTTGATAACACTTGAACCACTTGAAAAACCTTATACCACTGAAGGTATTTTCAACCTACAAGAAGTAGTACAACATATAACAAAAACAACATAAGGAGCAACTGAAGCTATACCAAGTTCAATATACCCAACTCAAACTTGAAGGTGTTGAACTTCGCTTCATCTAGTGGCTTAGTGAAGATGTCAGCAACTTGCTTGTCTGTAAGGACAAACTCAAGACTGATATCTTCACATTCCACATGCTCTCAAATAAAATGATACTTAATCTCTATGTGCTTAGTCCTATTATGAGAGACAAGATTCCTAGTAATAGAGATTGTACTAGTAGAATCACAATACAAAGGACTTCTACTTATCTGGAGGTTATAGTCCTAGAGCTGATGATGGATCCACAACAACTGTGCACAGCAGCTCCTAACAAATATATATTCTGACTCTACAGTTGAGATTGCAATACTGGTTTGCTTCTTGCCGCTCAAAGACACAAGTCTTCCTCCCAAGAATTGATAGGTGCCTGATATGCTTTTCCTGTCCACTCAGCAGCCTGGAAAATCTGCATCTGAATAGCCTGTTAGTTCATAATCCCTATTCATAGGGCACCATAGGCCAAGATCTGGTGTGCCCTTAAGATATCTCAAAATTCTCTTAGCGGTAGAGTAGTGAGACTCTTTAGGGCTAGCCTGATATCTAACACAAACATATGTAGTATATATGATGTCTGGCCTACTTGTAGAAAGATATAGAAGTGAGCCAATTATCCCTCTATACAAAGTTTCATCAATAGGTTTTCCTACCTCATCTTTGTCTATAGACATATTTGACCCCATGGGAGTTTTCATTATGGAGGAACTCTCCATTCCAAATTTCTTAACTAACTCCCTAGTGAACTTAGACTGGGATATGGATAATCCATCTTCAGTTTGTCTTACTTAGAGGCCCAAGAAGAACTTAAGTTCACCCATACTGCTCATCTCAAACTTCCCTTGCATAATTTTGACAAACTTCATGCAAAGGTTGTCATCAGTAGATCTAAAGATTATGTCATCTACATAAATCTAGACTAGGATGATCTTGCCCTTAGATTCCCTAAGAAATAGGGTCTTGTCTATCTCCCCCCTTGAGAATTTGTTCTCAATGAGAAAGCTAGATAAGGTCTCATACCATGCCCTATGGGCTTGCTTCAACGATATAAGGCTTTCCTAAGTCTATAAATAGAATCAGGTGAGTTAGGAACACCAAAACCAGGAGGCTGCTTAACATAGAATTCTTCCTTTAAGTCACCATTCAGAATGGGTGACTTCACATCCATCTGGTAGACTTTGAATCCCTTGTGTGTAGCATATATAAGGAACAGTCTGATGGCTTCTAATCTGGCTACTGAGGAAAAAGTTTTATCAAAGTCAATCCCTTCTTCTTGTTTGTATCCCTTAGCCACCAACCTAGCCTTGTTCTTGATTATAATGTCATTTTCATCAAGCTTGTTTCTATATGTCCACTTGGTTCCGATAATATTATGTCCTTATTGTTTGGGAACCAGCTTCAAGACCTTACACCTCTTGAACTGGTTTAGTTCCTCTTGTATAACCATAATCTAGAACTGGTCTATGTTGGCCTCTTCAAATCTTTTGGGCTCTACTTGTGACAGGAAGCTTGAGTATAGTGTTGTGTTGATACTTCTACTTGTGGTCATTAATCCTTGGTATGCATCACCAATTATTTGGTGTTTAGGGTGATCCCTTAGATGCCTGAAAGCTTGAGGCAATCTTGCTTCAGCATCCTGTACTTCGATGTCTGCATCTTGCTGACCTTCATCCACATCATTAGTGCCTAGTACTTCCTCTGGAATGCTTATCCCTTCAACTTTATCTTGTACTATTAGAGCAGCTTCCTTGATAGTTAGCTTGTCCTTCATCTAATTTATACTTGTAGGTCTAGAAGAAGAGCTAGGCAACTCATTGTTAATCACAGTTGATTCATCAAAAAATACATTAATAGATTCTTCTACAACTTGATTTTTCAAGTTGTAGATCCTATAGGACTTGCTATGATTACTGTACCCAACAAATATCCCTTCATAGGACTTGGTAGCAAACTTAGTCACATATGACTTTACATTATTTAGCGCATATCACTCACTACCAAAGATCTTGAGATAGACCAGGTTTGTTTTTTGCCCTTCAAGATCTCATAGGGAGTCTTCTTGTGGCTCTTGGTGATAGAGGCCCTATTGAGGATATGATATGCAGTATTTACTGCCTCAGCCCAAAAATATTCTGGGAGAGATGTATCACTTAGCATGGTCCTACCAGCCTCTATGAGAGTCCTATTTAGCAATCCCATTTTACTTGGGGTGTTCTCTGAGAAGAAAATTCTTGATGAATCCCTTGCTCTTCATAGAACCTTATTATGCTATCAGACTGAAATTCAGTCCCATGGTCACTTTTAATTTTGACTACAGTACTGTCCAATTCATTCTGAATTTGCTTGACAAATGTCTTAAAGAAATCAAGGGTTTCAGATTTTTTCTTAAGAAAGAAAACCCAAGCAAATCTGAAAAAGTCATCAACAACCACAAGGGTGTAGACTTTACTACCTAAACTATGAACATGCATAGGACCAAACAAGTCCATATGCAGGAGGTATAAACACCTCATAGAGTCTTTGATCCCAATGCTCTTAAAGAAAGTCTTGGTCTGCTTGCCTTTTTGGCATGCAGAGCAGATACCCTCCTTGGTACATTTCATCTTAGGACTATTTCTAACTAGCTCTTCACTAAAGAGCTTACTAATTGTCTTATAGTTCAAATGAGCTAGTCTCTTGTGTCATTGAACACAGTATGAGACTTTCTCATTTACAACTAGACATATAGGAGAATCTATATCTAAACATAGAAAATTCAAGCAATAGACATTCCCACTCCTAGTGCCTGTCAAAATGACCTATTTGTCACTTGACCTCTTAATACGACACTCATCCTCGTGGAAAGTAATGACATAGCCTAAATCACATAGCTGGTTTATGCTTATCAGGTTATGTTGTAACCCTTCCACATAAGCCACTTTTATGATAGTGACTATGCCATTAGTGATCATACCATAGCCTTTAGTGACTCCTCTATCAGAACCACCAAAGATCACTTTGGGTCCATCCTTCACTAGAGTGTACTCCTTCAGATTGCTCCTTGTTCCAATCATGTGCCTGGAACAACCACTGTCCAAGTACCATATAGGGGTATGGGAACTTGGACTAACCTACAAAACATATTTATTTTACCTTAGGACCCCAATATTTATTGGGTCCTTGGTGCAGGTAAGTCTGAAAATGGACTTGTCTACCAACAACTTTTCTGACTGGTAGACTAACAGTTGCTCTGGCCACTCTAGGATTATGACAGCAATCTATGGCATAATGATCCACTTTGCCACAACACCAACACTCATGAATGTTGCACCTTCTTTTTTTGAGCTAGTCTGGTAGCTGTACTAACAACAGCTCTCTATCTAGAAGGAAAAGCGACAGTCTTCTTCAGGTTGCTTTCAGTAAGGATCTGACTGAAAGTCAGTCTTCCAGTAGACTTATTTGGATTGCTCTGAATGCTAACAATTGTAGTCTTCTTTGTAGAAGACAAGCTCTTGATAACATCAGAAATAGCCAAATCAGGCTTACTGATAGATTGACCTTTGGTCTGGGTCTTTGCTGGATGGACCTGAGAATTGGCTGCAGCCACATTCTTGAGAGTGGGGGCTGAAGCACCAAAGACAAATGGTTCATGATGGGCTATTTGAATTTCTTCATGGGCATCCTTAAAGGCACTCATTCCAATTCCTTTTATCCTTCCATTAGAAGGTACACTTGTATTCTTCTAGGAAGAATTCCCATTCTTCCAGTGACCATACATGTTGTCCCGGTCATACCTATTGGAAGGGAGTATTACCTTTTCAAAGGTAATGGGTGGCTGAATTGGCGCTTTTCCCTTTCCTTTGAAAGGGGCAGCTCTTGTGTTTCCCTTAAAACCTAAGCCTCTCTTATTTCTCTGAGAGGAGGAGTCAATTTTGGGCAATACAGAATTGGGCTTAGAATAACTAGCCACAATCCTTTTCTCCCTCTGGAATTTCTCTTCAAGGTCTCTAATGAGTCTATCCTTGTATCTAATGGTGCCAATCTGAATGATTGTGATATTTTTTAGTTGGATAACTTCCCTCATTTTCAGATCTAGCAAGGATGCTGAATCTGACTGCTGGGAAGCAACTAGATGTACGGAGATAATCTCCTCAGCTTGCTTCTTGGCCAGCTGCTTGCTTCTTTTCAAGGCATTTAGAATTTCACCACACTTATCAATCAATTGATTGACATCTACCTCAGATTCAGAGTCATCTTCATCACTGGATGAAGATGCTTCTGAATTTGGACTAGTCTCATATTCTGACTCAGATGATGAGCTTGATAGAGAGTATTCCTTAACTGGACCAGGTTGATCCTGACAGGATTCTTCATCTGACATTGCCATCAGCCCATAGAATCTGATAAAATCTTCATCCTCATCCTCCTCCTCTGTGTCACTATCTGAATGTGATAGAGGGGCCCTGATGCCTATCCTTGCTGGAGGATAGTCTTCATCTTCATCTGCCATAGTAGCAACCAGCCCAATATATGCTTCTTCTTCTTCAGATTCTGATGAAGATGAGTAAGTCCAGCTCTTTTCTGTCTTGGCAAGGAAGTTCTTTTCCTTCTTGCCCTTGTGATGGTGGACCTTCTTCTCACCAGCCTCCTTTTTCTTGACTGGGCAGTCAGCATTTACATGCCTAGGTTTGCCGCAGCAATAAAAGACATCTTTAGTAGAAACATCTTTACTAGGTTTTAATTCATACCTGCCTCCCTTGGAGTGTTTCTTCTCTATTTTGTAGTAGTCCTCCTTGTGATGAGAGGAGGAGGAAGGTCTGCTTTTCCACTACTTCCTCTTCATCGACTTCTGAAGCTTCCTTAAGAAGGCAGTAAAATCTTCATCAGACATATTACTGTCTGATGTACTTGGCTCTGAGCTGTCTGAATCAGCATGCATACTTGGAGGAGAGCCAATACTCTCCTTATTCTTCTTAGAGCTTTCAGCTCTGAAGGCCACAGTCTTCTATTTTCCTTGGGATTTGTTGATAGTCTCCTCTAGCTTCCCGGCAGTCAGTTGTATTTCATATGAGAGCAACTTCCCAAACAGAGTGTGAGGTAGAGTATCAGCCAGCTTTGCCACCTCTCTGATGACACAGATCTTTGTGTCCCAGTCTCTAGTTAGAGATCTTAGGAACTTGTCATTTAGCTCATAATTGCTGAAGGCCCTCTCATAGGTCCTCAACTCATTTACAATCCTGAAGAATTTCTCATAACACTCTGCTATACTATCCTTATTGCATTGTTTGAAGGCCTCATACTCTTGGTTGAGTAGGGATTTTATGTCATCCCTGACCTCCTAAATTCCTTCCATGTAGACAACCAAAGTATCCCATATTTCTTTGGAAGTTCTGTATTGAACCAGATTCTGAAAGGTAGAGTCATCAATAGCACTAACTATGATGTTCTGAGCTCTCTTGTCCATGGTGGCAAGTATGACCTTATCCTTCGTTATTTTAGAATAAGTCTTAGGTATCCTGTCATTTGCATTCAGGATAGAAATCTTCATAGGGATGTAGGGTCCCTCTTGAACTGTTATGAAGATTCTTGGGTCAGAAGCCTCCATAAACAATATGACCCTCTGCTTCCAGATTCAAAAATTTTCCTTCCTGCATATTGGAAGCTTCATGGAACTCAGATCATTATGGTTCTCTCATGAACCCATAAGTATAACCTTTTAGCAACCCTTAGAGATCTACTCAGACTGTTAGGTCCTTTTTGAGTAACCTGGCTCTGATACCACTTGAAAGTCTTTAATTTCAAGGATAGCTAAATACCTAGAGGGGGTGGGGGGGGGGGTGGGTGGGTGAATAGGTTTTTTAGTCTTTTTAATTCTTTTTCTATTTTTGGGTATGTAGTGATTTAGTTACTTTAGCTTTCGAGACAATCACACACACAACACAGAAATTTTATAGTGGTTCCCCAGATTATGGGTAGTTCGCTATCCCTCCCACCTTTCTAATAGTGTGTTAGATAAAGCACTTCTCCAAACTCATCTCCTAAGAGCTTACAACACAGATCCCACAGGATCTCTCAGTCTCCTCCAAGATCTACAGCTCGGGCACAAGGCCCTACAACTCAATGATCAAAAGATCACCCACCTCAGGCCAAAGGCCCTACAACTCAGGCTAAGAGGATAGCCCTACCACTCAAAGAGGATGAATCTCCTACAGCTCAGGCACAAGGCCCTACCTTAGATCTAAATATGGATCCTACAACTCAGGCACAAAGGCCCTACCTCAGAGAGAATGACTCTCCTACCTCAGACAAACAGCCCTACCTCAGGCACACAAGCCCTACACTCAGATCCACACAGGGATCCTACCTCAGATCAACAAATGATCCTACACCCAACATTTATAAATCAGGCCTACAACTCAGATCTAAAAGGATCCTATAGAAATGGAAAGGTTGTTAATGATGATTAGACACTAGAGAAATGATCTTTGTGTCTTCCTCCTTCTGTCTTGAGAAAACTCAGTCTAGTTTCCTTCTTCATAGCTCCAAAAAATGATTTTCAGGAATTGCTCTGCTTGAACTGTGAAGTAACTACAACTAGGTTTCTTTTTTCTTGGCTGCTCCTTCTTTCTCAAAAAAATATCTCTGAACTTGCTATTGACGGTGTTGGTCACAACAGCTAACTTGATGAACATTCAGGTCAGTTGATTTTAACTTGTTCTTCAAAGCTCTGCAATAATGGCGAGGATGAAGGAGAAGTTTAGTGCCTTTTAAGAATAATCCAGAGAGTTAATTTACTAGAACTGATCTGAATCCCTCTTATTCCCGATGTCCAATGGCTCCTTGAGCAGTGGAATCGACTATTGGGGTTGGCTGCAACTTGCTTTAGCAGTAAATGTCATATAGTTGGCGTATGACGCCATTTGTTGTGTACTGTAGACTTCCCGCAATGATTTGGAATTCTGCTGACTTTTGCTGACATTAGCATCTGTGGAATTAACCAATTTCATAGTTTCATCCCAGGCGTTGAGTACGTTGAGTGAATGACCTTCACTCAGCGCAACAACCCTTAGTCAGATAATCTGCACTGTCAGGCGTAGAGTGAATCTTCATCACTCAATGCACTTGGACTTAGCAAATACTTTTGCACTGCTAGGATTTGAGTGCGCTGAGTGAGCCTTCCTCTCTCAACGCAAAAGTACTTAGCCAAATTATTGACTTTTATAGTCTAACTGCTTAGGCGTTGAGTGAGCTTTCATCACTCAATGCATTTGGACTTGGCCAATCTTTCCGTACCATTAGGCATTGAGTGCGTTGAGTGAGCCTTCATCACTCAAAGCATTTGGACTTAGCCAATCTTTTATCTGCATGAAGGCGTTGAGTGAGCTGACTTCACTCAATGCTTTATGCTTTTTCTTGTCTTCTTGATTAGACATTGAGTGAACTGACTTCACTCAACGCTTCTATACTTAGCAGATTTCTCTGTTGAGTTGGCGTTGAGTCAACTGCCTTCACTCAACACCTTTAGACTTAGACAGATTTTTCTATCTTCTTCTTTAGTGGTTTTGACTGATCTTTGTTCTGTCGACGCTTTCTTGTCTTAACGTTGAGCGAACTGGCTTCAGTCAATGCTTCTGGACTTAGCCAGATTTCTTGATAGAATCTCTATGGCTTTGACAGTATTACCTCCACTCAATGCTTTAGCTCTTCTGGCGTCAAGTGAGCTGTTCTCACTCGACGCTTCTGGACTTAACCAGATTTTCTACCTGCCAATGCTGAAGCTTTGACTATCTTGTCTTTACTCAACGCTTCTTGTTATATAACGTTGAGTGAACTGCCTTCACTCAATGCCTATGGACTTAGACAAATTTCTGTCTTTCCCTCTTTCTTCCTTGACATCTGGGGTTGAGTGAACTGGCTTCACTCAATGCTTGTGGACTTAGACAGATTTCTATCTTTCCAACATTCTTCCTGGTGTCCACATGTCATTGTCACTTGGAATACCTGTCCAATCATTGTGACAAAGAACAACCTGCATGCATGAGCTTGAACACACATCAAATACAACTATGTATATTCCATTGAATTGTTTGACTTCTACAAATCTGGGACATTGTGATCAATGGATCAAACAAAAATCACCTTGTTGAACTTTTCTGAGGTTATTTTCGAAGAGAACTGCTATTATATCTCCTTACCTTTCATATTAATTTTCCATGTTGGAAATAATTTACTGTTATTAATGTATTTTACCTTCTTAGCTTTGTTAAAGTATATCTTGGCTTGGAAAGCATGATCAGTAGCAGGTTTGGTGGCTCTTTTTATTCTATCATCATGTGTCTTTAATGAGAACACATGTTTTCCTCCCCTCAAAAGAGATGTTAATGGATTTTCTAGCTCTAGACATGATCCCTCCATTCATCACCTTTCTCTTTATGTGGATTAAATTGATCCGAAGGTGCGAGCAGAGTAGGGAAGGGGAATATCATCGCCAACTGGGAGCAGATCGAGCTTGGAGTCGCAGATCAAGATAACACACCAAAAAGTTTCTAATTTGACGTAAAGATTAGTCTGTATTGTACAACCCCATATCAAGTGAGTGGGATTGATAGGAGCCAGACCATCCAAATCATGTGGTCTAAATCTCAGGCGAGTCGGTAGGGAGGCGAGTGCTTTGGAGCTCTCCGACTCGCCCGGGCTTGGGGTAGATCAGATGTGGGTGAGTAGAGTAAGCGGGCTTGCACTATCCCCTGGCCCTTGGTAGATAACAGGCGAGTGGGACGGTCAGGTACGCACTCGCCTTGGGCCCTGTGGAGGCGGAGAGTGCCAGTCTCATCGGGCACTCACCACCCCAGGCGAGTGGTAATTCTGGGACCACTCGCTAAGTGATGCTTTTACCTCCCCCTCGCAGGTCTGGCAGTAACCGTTCCAAACAACGGAGTTGCATTGTTGGCAGACCGATTTGGGCTGCGTATATCCGTCAAGAATAGCGGAGTTGAGCTATTAGCAGACCATTTCCAGTTTTCTCATTCTCTGATCTTATTGCGCTTTCTGAGGTAATTTTGGATCAACACTGGCTAAGGAGGGGAAGCGCTCTAAGATCTTCCGAGTGTATGGCGGGACTTCCGTGCCGGAGCCTTGGGTTAGTATCGAGTCCTAAGTTCTCGGTCAGGCAAGATTACTAGGGGAAGTAAGTGTGCGATCACCCCTTTCTAAGGGTCTGAACTACACAAAAGCTGGTTTCTGGTTTCAACATGTATCTATGCTTCCAATGTCTACTTTATAACAAGAAAATTTAGTGGAGTTCAAGATCCTTTATAGCTAAAAGAGAGATCCATTTAAAATGGAGAATGAAGCTCCAAGTTCTAGCATTAAAGGATGCTAAAACTCAGGTGGCTACCAGAACTAGAGAAAAATTATTTCCGAAACATAGCCTAAAACATCAGTGGAAAATGTTAATGTACCACACCCATTTTTCATTTCAAAATCCAGGTCAAATATAGGAGAGGAGGGAACTATTATAAGTATGAGTGGACTGTCTGGGTAGGTAGTGTGAGACTAATCTTGGCATGCCTTTTTTGGTTCATGCTAGACCGTCCAACATGCCCCCTCAACATACATGAACCTTCCATTTATACCACGTTAAACCACCACACCCATTTTCCACTCTAAAACCCGAGTTAAAGATAGGAGAGGTGGGGCTTATTATAAGCACTAGTGGACCGTTTGGGTAGGCGAGGCCAATTATAAGCACTAGTGGACCATATGGGTAGGCGGTAATGCAACTCACTCGAGGATCCCTATAGACCAATCTAGATTGCACTATCTTTGCCCGGGAGCAGTCGAGTGCGCAATCAGTCACAGAGAAATGAGGCGGTTGACAAGGCCATTTTCTTAACATGGAAAACCCCGGAAAGGGGTGAAAAACCACATGGTTGGGATTGTGCTGACCAAACTACCACTATTTTTCTGGTATTGTACAAGGTGCTTTTAAGAGAATACGAGAGTGATAGGCTGATCCTAATTTCAACTTATAAGGAGAGAGATGCATTTAGAAGGTGATATGCCACCACTCTCGAAGATAAGTATTCTTTCTTAACCGCGGTGGAAAACACCACACTCTAGAAGCTTAGTGGTCTTCTGCTTGTGCTCAGAGGTTTATGAAGCGCGTCTTTGTGTTTGCGGATTGTCACTTGCTGTTCGCGGTGGAGTCTAGAGTGGGGAGCTTATTGTGGACTTGAGGGCGCTGAGCATTGAGTAGGATGCTTGTTGCGATAGGAAGAGAGCACATGGGGCAGATGATATACAAGGACGAATAAAGATGGATTAAGATTTTTGAAGGATGAAGGAGATCCCTGATGGAGCTCTCTTGCGTGCAGGAGGAGAAGTGGGAGGAGGAAAAGATGGAAATGAAGGAGAGATGAGGGTTCTATTTATAGGCCCTAAGTATGGTTATGGTGGTTATATGGTTATCCGCAGACCATAACTGTCCTATTTAATATTTGCAGGCCAATTTTATATAGTTTTAAGATGCGTATTATTTAAGTATTTACTACCTACACACCGATTATCATTTCGGCTATGTGCATCCACAATGAGTGATTATAGAAGGTAGTTATGCGTGGATCAGATGGTGGAGATAGCATGACAGAGATTTGACGATGGAGGAGGGCCGACCGACGTCCAAAATATTGATCAAGGGAGGACCGATCGGCGGTGGTGGAAGGGCTGACCAACGGTGAGACTTGAGCGCTGAGGGCTTGCTAGGCATACTGGAGGCTAGCTGAGCGCTCTACTAGGTGTGACCATGCAGCCAATTGGAAGGCCATTCATACGATCACGCATGGAAGTCTGGCCGGGGACCTCGCAGCCGCACATGGGTGTTGACTGCGGCCTTTGCTAACACATATGAGGGGGGGGGCGCCGGGTTCCACTCCGATATGAGGGGGAAAAAAGGGGGGAGGGGGAGGGGGAGAAAGAAAAAGAGGGGGAGGATAAGAGGGGGGGGGGGAGAGGGAGAAAGAGAGGAGGGAAATGAAGAAAAAAAAGGAAGGGAGGCCCGCCGTAGCCACGTTTTTTAAAGCCTTTGACGGCATTTTTAAAACATCGCTATTGATTTTGTGACGGTTTAAAAAACCTCGTAAAATCGTTATTGTTGCTAGTGTCGGCATAGCTTGTTGCGGCATTTTGTTTTAAAAACGTTGGCATAGCTCTTAAAGGCTACCACGGTGTTTTTGAAAAATATCGTGCTATGTATTCGTTGGTATAGCTCGTAATCAATTTGAGTGGATTGATTAAATAGTCATAATATATATGTGAAAGCACAAAAATACAGACATATAAAATCAAAGTGGTGATTGCATTATATCTATATGAACCTAGATACTGGCATCATTCAACATTAACAATGATACTAACCTAAAAAATAAGTGAAGGAGGCTTCAAATAACACAAGACCATGAAGAGCATGATGGTTCCCAGCCATTGCAATGTTTACAATGTCATGCAATTTATAAATGTCGCCGGGTTTGCTTGTTGACATCTTTAAATAAGTTCTACTAAAGGATTTACTAAATCAATGGCATCAAATGATTTGTGCATTATATCTATGTGCTTGCAGTGACCTGAGGTTGTTGTAGTTTGCAATGCAGTGCAATTTATTTGTTGCGCTACATTGCACTTTTGCAAATTTTTGTAATTTCTCAAAATGAGAATTGCAATTGGGAGGAGGCCCAGAATTCACTGAAAGCTTGTTCGCAACCCATAAAATTTGTGCAACCTACGGATGCTCGCAATCAAATTCATCGAGCATGAGGATACATGCATGCACAAAAATACCTCTCTCATGTAAGTTTACATTTCATAACATGCATGCAAAAAATACCTCTCGCACGCTTTCTTCGAAGGGGGTATTTTTGTGCATGCATGTTATGAAATGTAAACTTGCATGAGGTTGAGTGTTTTTTGGTGTAACCTGTAATTTTGCAAATTTATAAGGGAGATTGCGGTAAACGGCCCGATGAAATAATGACAACACAAATTTACAAAAAGGATTAAATGCAGCTAACACACGCACAATGTTGATACTGTCATTATGGGGACCCACAAATGAGCAATCACTGACGCGGCCTGATTTAGGGCACGATAAGGAGGCAGAGCACGATGGGATTAATTTAACATTCAATAGCTTCTTTCATTCACTTATGCAAGGGTATACATGGACCCCTTGCAAAATTACACATAGGTTCAAGTATAAATTGTTACATAAATTATCAAATGAAAATTAAAACACTAAGAATTGTAAAACTAAAATAAAATACAAAACTAGCACTAATAATGCATAGTGATCAACACTTCCCATGTGGGTATGCCCTTTTCAGGCTTTCTCGAAGTGAGTATAGACTCTTCCCCAACATGAGTCTATGTTGGGTGGACCCTATTTAGGTAGTGCATAACCTCTAATACTATGTTCATGCAATCAAAGTAAGAGTGTGTAATGGCAGTGGAAACATTTAGTAGTAAACAATCTACCCGAAGTACAAAAGAAAAAACATCCAATCATACAAACTTGAGCACATTGCAACTGAACAATATCCAATAGTATATCTACTGAAAATAGGACATGACTAGAAGTAGAACAACAAACTTAGGCTTCATTTTGGGGGGATTTATTTTCACCGTTCAAGCGGTTACGACCGCATGAATAGGACCTTAATTAAGGTACGGTTCATGCGGTAGTAACCGCTTGACCGGTGAAAATAAGTCCCCCAAAACAGAACCTTAGTAGTATTTTACACAGCATGCAAGATTGAGAAGTAAATGTTTATAAAATAGAACTAATGGGTGGTAAATTACATTCAATGAATTGTAAAGAGATTAAATATCGATTTCATATAATATGAAAAATAATGATTGCATGTATCTCTTGATGAATTCTTCACATGATTGAGCTTATCCTCAGGCTTGAGATTGCTATAACTTCATCCACTTTTATGTCCAAACGGATGATGTTTGTTAGGTGATCTCCCATGATTAATGGGCTTCTGCCATACTGCAAGATCACCCTTCTCAATCACCTTCTTCCAGCAAAGTCATTTTGCCAGATCCTCTATTGAGTCTTGTTCATGCTTCAGATCTTCTGCAGCTCTTTCCCATCCTTTATAATGCACCTTCCAATGTATCAGTGGACCGGAGAGGATCTAGTAGCCTCCTGGTCTCAAAACTCTATCTACCTCCAGTATATATAGGCAATCTGTAGTATAAATTTGTCGGTGAAACAATGCTACATAAATACATAATCAACATTTTGGAGTTTTTGCTTCGATATCATGCATCAAACCTAAATGCAATTTGTTGTAAGGGGGACAATAATTTATATTAAGTGCACACTTCTTCAAGAGTTTTTGAGTTGGTTGACGTGGGTATGGGTCGTTGGGCTTAGCTTGTTCTAATACAATGTTAGAACCAACGCATCCTACGTAAAATTCATTGGTTTTGGATAGAGTGGTTAATGATCAATATTAACTAAGTGCACAAAGCTACATGCATTCACATAGTTCATACTAAGTTCAACTTTTACTATCACTACAAAATTAATTAACTACAATATAGAATAATTTCATAGGTGTTTAAATGTATAGAATTGGTTAAAAAAGAACGACATTGAACTTGCGCGGTAAGTTGGAATTTTAAGAGTGTCAAAATGTGTAAAGACTTCAACTTTTTGATACTGGCATGAAAAAAACAATATTTAAAACCATTCATGATTGCACCAGCCCAAAGATCTGAAGATTAATATATCAAAATCGTTTACCAATATACATACAAAAAAATTTGAAGTAATTGTTGGCACAAAAGAAGGCATTAATATGTAAATTCGGTTATTTTTTCCATATGAAGTGGGGTTTTTCCGCCTATTTGCGAGAGCAAACAACAACCTCAGGCTTGTTTTTCAGTTGTCTGGCGGTGTTTGCTCCGGCCACCGACATGAAAACGCAATGCCAAATAAAGCTTAATAGAAAACAAAATAATATTTTCTCACTCAATTCGTATACAAAAACAAATAAATGAAATCTTCCCTTTCATATTTTTGAGATATCATCAACATTCATTCAAATTTCAAATGCTATGTTAATAACTATAACATCTGCATTTTATCTACTGCAAACAAAAATGATATCTCGAAAAAAAGATGAACTCATGACCATTATGATTGATGAACTCCCAAAATCTGGGTTCAAAAATTTATAGAGCAATCATACTCATACAATGTTTGTAGTAGTATGATATTGGCTTACACTGACTTGGTTCAAATAAAAAGAGTAACACAGTGAATTGGTTCAATGACAATAGATATCTCATGTAAATCAATGATAAAAAAGTAAACAAAATACTTATATATAACTCGAGTGCGTGAGCTTCAACCAAGCTTAAATAAATGTGTCACTACAATATAATAAATCTATAAGCCCCAAAAACAAGAGAGTAACCTGAAAAGAAGAGAATGTCTTTAGATTCTGACCTTTTAATTCATTACCATACTTTTGTCCTGATATTCAATAACAAACTGACTAGCTTGAGGAAATGATCAAATATGCCTCCTAAGGTCATAAGTGCATTTCTGCCACTTTCTTCATATATGACAACAGTGTAATGGAATCAAAACAAGACATGGAGGAATATAGGATCCAGAAAGAAAAGCTTGAAGAAAAAGTTTCTTGTACAGGATTTTATCACCATTTACCAACTTGATATTCCACTATAGTGGGATAAAGGCTTGAGTGTTGTTGTTACCAGCTTGATATTAACAGAGATGAGATGTAAACAGGCGTCCTAATAATGGTTAGAAAAAAACAGTGCATCATGCTCTTCAAGTGAAAAGTATACGTTCTGCTACATATGATACAAGACTTCAGAAATTCATTTAATCAAGTGAAACAACTTCCTTCTGGAAGATGATAATACCTTGTTAACATGCGGTAAGGTTCTCTTAAATCTTTAGTGACGAGATCATCGATAAGAGTCCCAATAAAACTGCTTTCTCTCTTAAGAATCTTAATAGGCTTGCCAGACGAATGTTTTGCAGCATTGACTCCGGCGATGAGATCCTGCATTTATATGAAGTTATAATTTAGAAAAATGGCATAGCAATGTAACAATATTGCAGTTCATGAAGAAGGGGAAATAAGAATGAAATAATGCGCAATGTGGAGTCAAGATTCACAGAAGAGTAATTACACATAATTCATATTCCTGATTTATAACCTAGAAATCAAGGGAAAAAAATCTCAAGATGGCTTACGATCAAATCTGCAGGTATAAGAAGGAAAAAATCATGAAAGAAAAATGATTTTTGAGCAAAATCATGGGAGAAGCCAGTTCTAGAAATGGCTGTTCAGGAACTAGAAATGGCAGGAAGAAGAAAAGATCTTCTAGAAATCATCTAGAAATCATCGATTCTTCCTGCCATTTATGTATACAACCAGATCCACTAGAAATCTTATACTTCCTGCCATTTCTGAATGAGAGGGCGAAAACAATTCATGGAAGGAAAAAACTAGAAATGGCAGGAAGAAGAAACTCATGGGCGAGCATCACAGTGGAAAAATGGTATAAAATTGCAGGAAAAATGAGCAGAAATGGAGAAGGGAAGGCCACGAAATGGAAGAAGAATCACGGCGAGCTGGGAAGGCTGCGAATACAGTCGCTCTGTCCAGGTTGAACCTATCGCGATGCTTGAACAAGGCCGCAAAAAATGAGAGAGATGGGAGAGAGGATCTAGGGCTCGCTGGAGGTGGGGGATTCCGCCCGGGAGGAGACCGGGATCTAGGGCTGCGCTGGTCAGCGTGCGAGAAGAGGAGAGAAGTGCCGGAGAAATAGGGGGAGCGAGAGAGAGATGCCAGAGAAAAAGGGCGAGCGATAGAGTGGCTGTGGAGAAAGATCGGGATTAAGATATTAGGGGTAAAATGGGAAACACGGAATATAAGTCCGATTCAGTCATACCGGAGTGAGGCCCGACCGGGGGGGGGGGGGGGGGGGCTCGCTGCCACACCCAGAGTGCTGGGAGCGGGCCTTGCGGCCATGTACAGAGGGGCCTATCATGGCCACCATAGCCATACGTGGAGGGCAGGCCATACCCCTCTTGGTCGTGACCCTTGTTGTAGTGCGTAGGGATGCGTATGGCTGGCCGACCACGGGCAACACTAAGGCCATGCGACAGGGCGCTATCTTAAGTAGGAGGCATGTGTCCTGGCGTATGCAAGGTGCGTGAGGCACGCGACCTTACGTGCGAGTGGCAGATGGCCTTTCACGCACGAGGCATGATCAACCTTGTGCGCGTGAGGTGAGTGGTTGTGCACGTGAGGTGAGTGGTTGTGCGTGTATAAGGGCGCATGTGCACGTGGCCATGAGTTCATACAACGTGATGTGCATATATATTGCCATGCGTTCATGGATCATCTTTAGGTAATGCAATTGGGAACATGCGCGTGTGCTGTCCAGTGATGGCGACGATTGTGGAATTAGTAGGGTTGAATTTGGTCAACCCCTCGAAGACCCCATTTTCCCCACCAAGTTCGTAGGGTGAGATTAGGATTTTGGCTATCCCAACTTATTTTACGATAAAGATTTTCGGTTCGTTCGAACGTCTCTTGGGATCCCTATCAAATGCCCCCAGTTTTTGGAGGTTGTTTTTTTATTGTACCTTGTGCGGTTATGAGCTTGTCATTCTATGTATGCACTGGGAGTTGTCATTCGGTTTTAGTGACGTCATTCGGTGTTAGTGACGAAGAACTTTGTTTGGTTAGTTTAATCTTATTGTGAAGCACAACTACCAAAGATGTTACTTGGCATTAGCGTCAAAGGTAGTTGCTATTAGGGGTAGGACCCTTTGCATGGTGGAGCAAAAGCTCAGTTGCGACGTTGCTGGGCCAGTCATTGAAGATTTTTTAGAGTACGAGTGCTCTGATATATGTTAACATCAAAGGGTGGTATGTGTATCTTTATACCTTTGTACCTGCATACAACATGCATTTTCATATTTGTATTGTACTGCTCCTTGGACCATCTTATTTGGATGTTGCATAGTTACTCGTGGAATTTTCCTACTTACGCATTACTTGTTCATGACTTTGCATTTATGGTGCCGACATTATTCCTTATACGCAGCTCTAATTAACACCTACTGCACAGGGGCAGGGCCCCAAAGCTCCAGTGAAGGGTTGTTGTTTCGAACCATGGGCGATCGTAAGGGGGGCAGGCCTTGGCATTGTCGTGATCCACTACAAGGGAGAAGGGCAGACCTTTGAGCCGTAGTTTTAGGAGGTCACTAGGGGAGGAGAGCAGGCCCTCTCTCTGTCTTGTGAACGTTGGGTATTTTGGAAGGGCTAGAGTCTCCTTTTGGGATATTCGAACACTCTATTTGGGAGAGACCGAAGTCTCCGCTTGGGAAAACAAAACACTATGTTTGGGAGAGCCCGGAGTCTTCCTTGGGATATCCGAACACTCTGTTTGAGCGAGGCCAAAGTATTCATCTGGGATATTCGAACACTGTTTGTGAGAGGCTGGAGTCTCCACTTAGGATATCCAAACACACTTTTTGGAAGAGGTCGGAGTCTCTACTTAGGATATCCAAACACTCATTTTGGGGGAGAATAGAGTCTCCACTTGGAATATCCAAACACTCTATTTGGGAGAGGCTGAAGTCTCCACTTAGGATATTCGAACACTCTATTTAGGAGTGGTTAGAGTCTCCCTTTGGGATATCCAAACACTCTATTTGGGAGAGGCCAGGGGATCCACTTAGGAAATCCAAACAATTTGTTTGAGAGAGGCCAGAGTCTCTGCTTGGCATATCCGGACACTCTATTTTTGGGAGAGGCTAGAGTCTCCACTTGGGATATCCGAAAACTCTATTTAGGTGAGGCTAGAGTCTTCACTTGGGATATCTGAAAACTCTATTTGGGTGAGGTCGGAGTCTTTGCTTGGGATATCTAAACACTCTATTTGGGAGAGGCCAAACTCTTCGCTTATGATCTCCAAACACTGTTTGGGTCAGGCCAGAGTCTCTGCTTGTGATATCCGAACACTCTATTTAGGAGAGACTGAAGTCTCCACTAAGGATATCTGAATAGTCTATTTGCCAGAGGTTAGAGTCTCTTCTTGGGATATTTGAACACTTTATTGTGAGGTAAATAGTAAAATTGAAAATGACATTGGTTGCTTGTGTACGTGATAAGAAATCGTGACTTGTTTACATGGATGATGAAAACATGAGATACTAGTAAAGATGTCAGATGCCCTAGACATTCTACTAGCAGAGAATAAGATATTCTTTGGGACAGTCGTCCTGGGGATTGCCCCTGCTGTATCATTCTTTGCCTATTGATTTATGGTCCTAGGTTTCGAGAAAATTTCCAAGAAGCCCCGGATGAATGAATCATTTGATTTCTTCCATAAGCAGTGAAAACTCTTCTATTTTATGCCCGTGACCTCTAATGAGACGGATGATCATTGATAGCAAGCAATACTTCTATTTACAAGGTATTGAGTGGGGTGAAGGTTTGATGATAGTGGTGTTCCCCGACTTAGCAGGAGTCGTCATGAAGCTTGCCATTCTTCTTAGGTATCACTAGTGGGTCTTGATCTCTATTTCTTTTTAGAACACCTTTAAATTATTGTCGATGAGCTTCTATTGCTTTATCCATAACTATTTGGGCATTGATGGGGGTGAATAAGGTTGGGGTAGCTGTAAGCTATTTTTCGCATCAGTATTGAATAGATGATGCACTCGAAATATATGTATATAATATACGCATGTGCACATGTCCGATCAAGTAATAAAATGAGATTGAAGATCATTCCCATGAGGAAGTGACTAATCTAAAACTTGTAAATAGTAATTTAACCTTTTCTTTAAATTCAATCAAATTCTACAGAGTGGGTTTTTGAAAATAGATTTAATTCTATTGAAACTAAGGGTCTGTTTGGCTAAGCTGTTGCTGATGGTAAGCTGCTGACGGAAAGCTGCTGATAGAAAAAGTGCTGTTTTTTGAAAATAGAGTTTTGTTAAAAAACTGTTTGGGTAAAATGGAGTTTGCAGAGCTTACCCATAAGCTGTTTTGTAAAAACTGTTTGGATAAAATGGAGTTTTGGCAGCTGTTTTTTTATAATCAAAAATATTATTATTCACACACAATTAACCACAACACACACACATGTATACACCTATATACATTCACACACACATATAAAATGACATACACATATATACATACACACACTCATGTATTATATAAATAGGGTTGTGTTATATACATACACACACAATTCTTATTGCTTGCATGTGCTCCAGCCTAGTTCCATTACTTTATAACAAGTAGTTTCAAATGTCATGCTACAATCAAATCGCTATTTACTTGACAGCAGCCTGATCAGTATAAATTGTTCCATAAACACCCACTAATTTTTTCCTGATTATCCAACCAATGTGCTTCAAATTTAAGCACACTTGGACAGGAGCATAATCTGCATGTTTACACACTTGGACAGGAGCAGAAACCAACCTACAGAATATCTCAGAAAATAAAGTGAGATTTGGGCAGTAGATTTTAAAGAATGATCCAACGCAATCCTTCTTTTTATTTCAAGGCTCGCATAAAGAGAAGAACTGGGGGACGGATTCGCCTAAAACATATGCAAAATCAGATACTCGATTTAAACCATTTTCATAGAAACGCAACATGTCCCATCTAATTACAAAAACATGCGATTAAATGAACAGATCTTCAGGCCGGGAGGGAACTCACCCAGTTCTTCAGGAAAATCGAAACAGAAGGAATGCATTTGAGCCCTAGGTAATCGGCTGATAAGAACAGATCTTCAGGCCGGGAGGGAACTCACCCAAGCAGGCGGCGAAATCGAAATAGAGCACCGTATCGCCGTCGTCTCCGTCCCTCTCTAGCTCGTTTTGTGCTTCGTCTCGTCTCCGTCCCGCCGAAGATGTTGCAGGTCGCGAAAATCGTGGGTCGCGGAAGAGTTGCGGCGCAGCGGAGCTGGAGAAAGAATCTGCGGTTGAGCCATAGGTATAAAAGAGCGGATAATTAAAAACGCAGTTTTGAGCTTTTTTTTATCAAACAGAGCTTATGATAAAAACAATGTTTTTAGGCTACCGCACCGGAGGCAATAAGCTGCCCCAAACGCAGCCTAAATGATAATTTCCTAGAAATTTTTTAAATCAATTTGGAAGAGTAGTCTTGTATTCCGATTTAATCTTAGTTAAGTCAGCAACAGGTACCGAAGAGCACCGATTCGTTTGAACAGGTCTTTTATGAGCTGTAGCATATTTCTTTCAGTACAACACAAAACCAAATAAAGAAAAATTAATTATTATGCAATTTCCTAAAATTTTAATAACTAAACTAGTGTTGGGCTGCCTCCCAATAGGTGCCTAATTTCTAGTCCCGACAGGACTTACTAAATTTAATCAACTAATTAAGATTAATGATCATCTTTTCATGATGATCATTGCTTTTATAATTCTCTTTTAATCTTTGTTTGTTTACCTTAAACGCAGACCCATCGCTTTCATTACAAATGGTTATCACTCCATTAAGATGCACGTCTCACACCCTAAAATGCCCTGACCATCTAGTCTTTAATTTACCTAGAGATAATCTTAGTCTTGAGTTAAATAAAAGGACTAACTGTCCCTTCTTGAATTCCTTTTTAATTAGTCCAGAGTCGTGTCATTTCTTTGTTTTCTCCTTATATATAGCCTAACACTCTCATATGCATTTGATCTATTTTCTTCCAATTCATTAATCGAAAGAAGTCTTTTCTGACCTGCTTCTTGAAAATCAAAATTGAATTTTTTTTTATTGCCCAGTATGCTTTATGCTTCAACTCAATGGGTAAATGACCCATTTCCATAAATAATCTTGTAAGGGGTCAATCCTATATGAGTTATAAATGTCGTTCTATAGGCCCATAATGCATCATTTAGCTTTTGTAACCAATCCCTATGGGTCATGCTTATTGTTTTCTCTAATATCAACTTAATTTCTCGATTTGAAACTTCAGCTAAGCCATTGGTTTATGAGTGGTAAGTAAAGACAACTTTATGTGTTACTTCATACTTCTTTAAAAGTGATTTAAATTGTAGATTGCAAAAGGTGGCCCCTTCGTCACTAATTATAGCTCTAGATATACCAAATCTAGTGAAGATGTTTGACTTAAAAATTTTAGTACAACCTTTGCATCATTTCTCTGCACGGCTATGCCTTCCACCCATTTTGAGATATAATCCACGACTAGTAAAATATATAAATTTTCATTCTAATTTACAAATGGACCCATGAAATCAATCCCCTACACATAGAACACTTATACCTCTAGGATATTAGTCATAAGCATACTTGCCCCTCAATGAATATTATCGGGCTTTTAACATCGATCACATTGCCTCACAAAAATATGAGCATCTTTAAATAATGTCGGCAAATAAATGACCGCTTATAATATCTTCACAATAGTTCTTTCTCCCACAAAATGTCCTCCATATGAAGATGCATGACACTTTTCTAAAATACATTGAACTTCCATTTCGGTTACACATCAATGGATAACTTGATCTGCATAAATTTTGAACAAATATGAGGCATCCCAAAGGTAGAATTTCACATGATGGAGAAATCATTTCCTTTTTTTAATAGTTCATATCCGGGGGAAATACTTTACTAATTATATAGTTAATGAAATCAACATACCAAGGAACTCTACTTAATCTTTCATCGGGAAAATTTTCTCTAATCTCGACATGTATATTTTTTCTCACTTATGATCTAATCATGATAAATGGTCAATAATTGGGTACTCTGCTCACTTACAGGCTTTAATCTTATGATCAAACTCCTGTAAAAGAAGAACCCATCTAATAAGTCTAGGTTTTGCATCCTTTTTATCTACTAAATATCGAATCGCTGAATGTCTAGTATAAACTACAACTTTTGAATTTATTAAATAAGAATGAAATTTGTTGAAAGCAAAGATAACTGCTAATAGTTCCTTTTTCATGGTTATGTAGTTTATTTGAGCATCCATAAGTGTTTTGCTTGCGCAATAGATAGTATGAAAAACTTTGTTATGCATTTATCCTAATACTGCTCCTACCATATAATTGCTAGCACCACACATTAAAGTAAATGATAGTGACCAATCAGGAGCTATAATAATAGGAGATGAAATTAGACTTTATTGTAAGGTTTAGAATGCTTCCAAACAACTATCATCAAAAATAAAGGGGCTATCTTTTTCAAGAAAATGATTTAAGGGTTTAGATATTTTTGAAAAGTTCCATTAAATTGCCAGTAAAATCCCGCATGACCAAGGAAACTACAAATTCCTTTTACATTTATTGGCAGAGGAAGCTTTTCAATGACTTCTATTTTTTCTCAGTCCACTTCTAATCCCTTATTAGAAACCTTAAGATAAAGCACAATACCTTCTCGTACCATGAAGTGTTACTTCTCTTAATTTAGAACCAAATTAGATTGCACACATCTATCTAAATCTTTCCTTAATACTTCCAAACAAACATAAAAAGATTTCCCAAATATAGAAAAATCTTCCAAAAAAATTTCAATACCTTCATCCATCATGTCTGTGAAAATAGAGATCATACGTCGCTAAAATATAACAGTGGAATTACATAATCCGAATGAAATTTTACAAAATGCAAACGTTCCAAAAGGGCATATAAAAGTCATCTTTTCCGGATCTTCTTGTTTTACCGTAATCTGGTTATAACTAGAATATCCATCGAAAATACAAAAATACTAGCTCCCTGCCAATCTATCTAGTATTTGATCGATGAATGATAATGGAAAATGACCCTTCATAGTTGATTTATTTAACTTCCTATAATTCATACATATTCTCAAACCCATTACAGTTCTAGTGGATATTAATTCATTATTTTAATTTTTCAAGACTGTCATACCCTCTTTCTTTGGTACACATTGGACATGACTTACCCACCACTATCTGATATAGGATAGATGATACCTGCATCTAGCCACTTAATTATCTCCTTCATGACTACTTATTTCATTGGAGGACTAAGTATTCATCAAGGTTTAATAGATTCTTTAGAATCATTTTCTAATAAAATTTTAAGCAAATAAATAGAGCGGCTAATTCCTCGAATATCAGCAATAGTCCATCCCATCTCTCCCTTAAATTCATGAAGTACCATAAGCAATTTTTTTTTCATTTTCTTGTTCTAAAGATGCGTCAATGATGATCGATAAAGTATTTCTTTCTGCAAGAAAATATATTTCAGTTTTTCAGGCAAAGGTTTTAACTCTAATATTGGAGGTTCTAGAATAGAAGGTTTTATAATTTTGTATTCACTTGGCCTATTTAATGCCTCAAATTTCTTAAAGGTCGGTAATCCCTCATATGTATCAATATATTTCACACACACTTCTATATCAAAATATTATTTGCACTCTTCATTAGTTAAAATTTTTAAAAGTTTTTGCTCTATGCCATCATTATTGCGCATTATTTGGGTAGGTGTTTCTATTTCTTTAATGGGATGACATTCTTTTTTTTCGTTTGAAAATTTAATGGCTTTAAGGATATTAAATATCACTTCTTCATCATTCACTTGCATTATTAGTTCACCTTTTTGTTTGTCAATAAGTGTCCTCCCAATAGCTAAAAATTGCCAACCAAGAATAATTGGTACATCCTTATCTTCTTCCATATCTAACACAACAAAGTCGATAGGAAAGATGAATTTTTCTACTTTCATTAATACATCTTCAACAATAGCCTTATGAAATACTAAGGTTCTATCGGCTAATTGAAAGTAAGTGACGTTGGTGCAATCTCTCATAGTCCTAAATTATTATAGATAGACAGTGACATTAAATTAATGGTAGCACCTAAGTCGCATAATTCTCTCTCAACAAATTTGACCCATATAGAACAAGGTATCGTAAAGCTTCCTAGATCATTTAGTTTATAAGGTGGTAATTTATTTTGTAAAATAGCACTGCATTCTTCAGTTAAGGCCACTATTTTCTTATCTACAAATCTCATTTTCTTTGATAGAATATCCTTCATAAACTTAACATAATAGGCTTCTGCTCTAGTGCCTTGGCAAATTGAATGTTTATGATTAATTTTGTAAAGATATCCATAAATTTCTAGAATTATTATCTGTTTGGTTTTTTCAAATCTAGATGGAAATGGTGGTGGATGATATACATGCTCTTTTTTAAGGCATTGTTGTTCTACCTCGACTACCTTAGCTTCCTTCTTTTCTAATAAATTTTTATTTTTCAATTTCATTTATTTTTGTTGCTTTCTTATTCTTCTCTCACTTTTTCTAACAACTCATCCTCACTTGAGATTTCAACTCCACTCCTTAAAGTAATCGACTTTTATTTTTTTGTTTGTTCATCTCTTGTAGGATTAGGAGTAGTATTTGATGGCATTGATCCAACCAGTCTTAAATTTAAAGCATTTGCTAGTTATCCTACTATGCTTTATAAAGACTAGATAGGAGATTCTAGGCCAACCATTCTAACAACACTTTTTGAAATATTTCTATTATGAATTCATCTTTTAATTTTCTAGAATTACCTTTGTTGTTTGGATGATGGTTTTGATAAGGATTTTGATTATGATTGAATCCCGGTGGTGGATTCATGCACGAATTATTTTTTCGCAAAAAATTAGGGTGACTGTCCCAATTAGGATGGTGGTTTTTGAGTCCATTGATCACAATATCCTAGATTTGAAGAAGGCCCACAGGTCAATGGTATATACATGAACATATCTAATATATGCTCAAAGTTCATTGTATGCAGGTTGTATTTTGTTGCACTGATTTGACAGGTTTTAGGGTCACAATGACAGTTGTACTAAAGACAGGTTACTAAACAAGCAGAAAATAGGATAAGTCCAGAAGCGTTGAGTGAACTCCCTTCACTCAATGCCAGAAGGGTAAAATCATTGACAGAATACCATACAGTTAAAGCAGTATTGTTGCTGACTAGAAATCTGTCTAAGGATAGAAGCGTTGAGTGAAGACAGTTCACTCAACGCCTACTCAACATGATTTTTGATTAAGTATAGAAGCATTGAGTGAAGACGAGCCACTTAACGCCTCATCAAGAAGTCAGGCAAAGTCTAGAAGCGTTGAGTGTAGAAGCTGCACTTGATGCCTTCATGCAGAAAAATTCTATCAAGTCCAGAAGCGTTGAGTGATGAAGGATCACTCAATGCCTTAACAGTTAGACTGCAAATATCAAATGCATTGAGTATTGAAGTTTCACTCAATGCCTCAAGATGTAGAATTTCTGCTAAGTACTTCTATGTTGAGTGACAAGGCCTCACTCAACGCCTATGCAGATTGTTTGGAAATTGCCAAGTCTACACGCACTGAGGCACGCTGACGTCATCAATAATTCAAATATTACGGGAATTGCACGCTAGATGACAAAAGGCGTCGTATGCCTTTAGTATAATAATAAATGCAAAAGATATGTTGTAGTTGCCAATTCCGACTAGTCCATACTACACATAGAGCTGTTGGACGACGAGTAATAAAAGGAACTTTCCGAAAAATCAAAAGCAGCTTTTTGGTCATCTTCTTCCTCTCAACTAAGCAGAAGATTTCCAGTATTCATTCTAACAGGAATTCTGGGAATTACAAATAGAGGTTGGCTGTTGAAGAAATAAAGAACCAAAGAATCATTTTGTCTTCAACAACAAGATCAGAAATCTCGCTTTCTTAATTAGATGGTGAAATAGAGCAAACTTAAGTTGTTGTTCATCTTCAAGGCCGTTGTACTCAACACCTCTACATCAAAGGCTTGAAGAAGTAGTGCTCTGCAGTTATCTTCTCAGCACAAGCCAAAATTTCCTAAAAATCTACCTTCTTGTTGCTGTGAAGAAGTTGAACTGAGTTTACTCAGTTTTGAAAGAAGGCTCAAAGAATCATTTCTCTGGAGTCAGTCATCATCAACTACTTACTCATTCTGTAGGATCTATACTGATCTGAGTTATAAGCCTAACATATAAAGGCTGAGTGGTAGGATTCTATTGAGAATCTGAGGTAGGGCATGTGTGCTTAAGGTAGGATCTGAGACAGATCTGAGGTAGGAGATTTATAATCTCTGGGTGTAGGGTTATCCTTCTAGCCTGAGTTATAGGGCTTCTTATTAAGCCTTAGGTCGATGATCTGGAGGATCACTGAGCTGTAGGAGTATAGTTTACTCTAAGTGGGTAGGGCTGTGGCCTGAGGTAGGACTTGAAGGAAGGCTAAGAGATCTTGAGGGATCTGTGTTGTAAGCTTCTTGAGCTGAGTTTGGAGAAGATTGTATTGTCTAACACACTGTTAGAAAGGTGGGAGGGAAAGTGGATGTACCCATACCTTGGGGAACCACTATAAATACTGGTGTGCTGATCTTTATTCTTGAAAGCTAACACAATAATCTAACACGCAACACACCAAAATAAAAAGTAGTCGTAAAGACTTGAAAACCTATTCACCCCCTCTAGGTGTATAACTACTCCTGAAACAAAGTCTTTCAAATGGTATTAGAGGCAGGTTGTTCAAAAAGGACTTAATAGTCTGAACAAATCTCCAAGAGTAGCTAAGGATTAACTCTATGGGTTTAGGTGAGAACCACAAGGAGTTAAGCTCTATGAAGCTTCCCATCTACAGAAAAGAGAACTTTGGAATTAGGAAAGAAAAGGATAAGGCTGTTCATGGAAGCCTCAAACCCTAGAATATTCATCACAGTACAGGAGGGCCTCTTCATTCCCATGAAGGTCTCTGTCTTAGATGCCAATTTGTAAACTCCAAAGAAGTACACTGAAATGACTAAGGATGAAGTCATCTTGTCAACCATGGATAAAAGGGCTCAAAACATCATTGTTAGTGTCATAGATGACTCCACTTTCCAAAACCTTGTCCACCGCAAAATAGAAAAATAGATGTGTGAATATCTCATTGTTTATATGGAAGGGACAGAGGAGGTGAGGGATGATAGGAAATCACTCCTGAATCCACAATATGAAGCCTTCAAGTAAGGGAAGAAAGATTCTATAGATGAATGCTATGAGAAGTTCTTCATAATAGTGAACAGTCTGATCACATATGGCAGACAATTCACAAATTATGAGCTGAATGACAAGTTCTCGAGATCCCTAAACAAGGAATGAGATATCAAGATCCGTGCCATCAGAGAGGTTGGCAACTTGGCCAACACATTGCCTCAAAATCTGTTTAGGAAGCTTCTATCCCATGAGATGCAGTTGAACTCCAGGAAGGCAGAAGAAGATGTTGCTAGATCTCCCAACAAAGAGAATACTATGGCCTTCAGAGCTGAAGCCACAAGGAGCAGGGAAAAGACTCCCTCTCCACCATGGAGGCTACAGAGTTTGAGAGTTCAGATCCCAGCACCTCTTGGAATAAATTGTCTGATGGAGAACTAACACTGTTCTCAAAACAGTTCAAGAAGATGCTGAGCAGAAGGAGATAATAGAAGAACAAAGGCTCTTCAAGCTCCACCTCAAAGAAGCCTTATTCCAGCAAGGACAAATCCAGAAATAATCCCTCTGGGGAAAGGTATGACTCTGGGCAAAACAAACATGTTAAGACTAATGATATTTACTACTGTTGCAACAGGAGTGGACATGTCATTACTGACTGTCCAGTTAAGAGGAAGGAGCACATGAAGTCAGAAGGCAAAAAGCATCACAAGGACAAGAAGGGTGAAAAGAGCTTCTTGGCCAAGAAGAAAGTCATCCTATCAGACAGTGATTCTGAGTCTTCAGAATCAGATGAAGAGGAGGCCAATTTTAGTCTCATGTCCATTGAAGAAGATGTTGATCATCCAGCTACCCCATCTAGTATAAGGGCCCCACTATCCTCTGTTGATAGTGACTTTGAAGAGGATGAGGAGTTTAGTTTCATGGCCATATCAGAAGACAATCAGGACAATTCTATTCCTGATAAGGTACACTCTATCCCTAGCTCTCCCACTATCTATGAGTCTGGCTCAGACTCTGAAGCAACCACTTCCTCCAGTGGGGATGATGGATCAGATTCTGAAGATGATGTCAATCAATTGATTGACAAGTATTGTGCAATTCTGGATGCTCTGAAGAAGATTAAAAGACTTATCAAGAGACAAGGTAAGGAGATTGTCTCTCTTCAGTAAGCTGCTTCCCTGTAGTCTGAGTCAGCACCCTTGCTAGCATAGATGAGGAGGGAAGTTAGCCAACTGAAGACAATCTCAATTATCCAAATTGGGACCATCAGCCAGAAGAATAATATCATCATGGATCTTGAAGAGAAGCTCCTCAAGGAGAGGAATATTATGGCTGAATTCTCTAAGCCTAAAATTTTGTTGCAAGTGATTGACTCCTTCACCTCTCAAAAGGATAAGAGAGGTTTGGGGTTCAGATGGAACTCTAGAGCTGCCCATTCCAAAGGGAAAGGTAAAGCTCCTGTAGTGGCTCAGACCACCTTTCACAAGGTATTCCTCCCTTCCAATAGGTATGACTAGGACAACATGTATGGTCACTAGAAGAATGAGAGCTCTTCTTATAAGAATACAAGAGTATCTTATAATGGAAGGAGAATGGGAATAGGTTTGAGTGCACTGAAGGCTCCCCATGAGGAAATCCAAATGGCCTATTATGGATCATTTGTATTTAGTGCTTCAGCCCCCACACTCAAGGATAAGGCAGTGACCTATTCTCAAGCTCCTCCAGCAAAAACCTTGACCAATTGTAAGTCAGTCAGTAAGCCTCACTTGGCTGTCTCTGATGCCATAAATAACATGTCAACTGCAAAGAAGACTACTGTTGATGAAACTTAGAGTAAGCCAAGTACATCTACTGGCAGACTTACCTTCAGTCAAATTCTTGCTAAAAGAAATAAGAAGAAGGCTGCTGCTCTCTCCTCTAAACAGACAGCTATTGATAACTTGCACTCTTCAAAGGCTATTCAAAAGAGGAGTGTACAACCTCGGGCTCACAGGAGGGAACCCAGCAGAGAGGGAATTAGAAGGATCCTCAAAAGGAGACAAGGCCCTAAGCGAGAGAGGTCTAAAAGCTGGGTCCACTCGCAATGGGCGAGAGGAGCCCAAAAGAGGGTCCACTCGCAATAGGCGAGAGGAGCCCAAAAGAGGGTCTACTCGCAATAGGCGAGAGGAGCCAAAACGGGGGACCATTTGCCTGGCGGGTGGGGGTCAAAGGAAGATTGTCTATATGTCGTCTGAGGGTCTCGCCCGCGAGGTAATCCTTTTCAGCCGCAAGGTGGTCCTCTCGCCAAGCATCGGGTCGGCAGGAAGAGATAAGACCGGTTCAGCAATTGGGTGGGGACCGGCTCACTTAGCAAGCGGTTCATCCTTTTTGGCCTTTTTACTCTTTTACCCTCGGGGGTCTGCTCATAGCCCTTCAGAACAGCGGAGTTTGGCTGTTGGCAGACCCAACCCAGGGTATTCAGGTAATTTCATAGATGCTTGTTTTGGTTATTTGCAGTTCAAATCCTGAAGCCTATAAATAGACCGGTAAGGTGTCTGAGAAGAGGTGCATGTGGAACCTTCCTTTTCCTTCTCACTCAGACACCTAGCTCAGCACTGGCTAGGGAGGGGGAGGATTCTAGTCCTTCTGGGTGAGTGGTGGGACCTCCGAGCTGAAGCTCCCGGTCTGTTCCTTTAGGTGTCTTGTTAGGAGCATGGTTCAAAGAAAGTAAGCGTGGGTTGCAGCCTTAGATCCGAGCTTTTAGGGGAAACAAGTTCGACTGGTTTCAACATTTTTGGTGCGGTGAGCGTGGATCGCAGCCTGAGTCGAAGAACTTTGGATCATCTCATGGCAGGAGATCTAGGAGGAGGAGATGAGGGCGGAGGAAATGAGGGCGGGTCCCAGAACCCAGGAGGATATGTTGGGAGGGAAGAATTCATGGCATCCATCGGGGGCATCATGGGGATGTTGCAGCAGATCTCGCAGCGAGGCGAGTGCGTGACCCCTCTACCTCAGGGGCCGGGCCTCTTGCCTCCGGAAGGAGCCGTCTCGGCCAGGGTAGGCGAGGATGCGCCAGGAGGGCGGCCCGGAAAGGAGAAAGTGGTGGAGGGAAGCGGGCGAGACCTGGCAGGAAGGGAGTTGTTCCCCAGCCCGGCGAGCGCCGTCTCGCCAGTAGATCTCGTCGCGCGAGTGGAGACGGCGAGACCCCTGGCGAGAGGGTCCCCCTTTTGCGAGCTGGTTCTTTCGGCTCCCATCCCGGAGGGGTTCCGCGAGCCTGAGATGGTTTATTATGTGGGGAAGGATGATCCCCTCCAACACTTGCAATGGTTCGAAGATGCGGTCTCCATCAGGCCGATGACGGATGCATTCAAGTGCCGCCTTTTCGCGATCACCTTGAAGGACAAGGCCCGGGACTGGTTTCATCAACTCCCAGCAGGGTCAATATATGGTTTTGAAGATTTGAGTAGGAGCTTCCAGCTGCGCTTCTCGACCTCGAAGAAGAGGAAGAAGAATCCGGAGTCCATCTTCCTGATCAAGCAAAAGGCAGACGAGTCCTTAGCCCAGTACGTGGATCGCTTCCAAGAGGAAATCCTGGACATTCAGGAGGTGCCGGGATTTGCTCTCCAGATGGCCTTTACTGTGGGTCTCAGGGAAGGCTTTTTCAAAATGAGCCTCACCAGGAAGGCACCCTTATCCTTTGAAGGGTTGATGGAGAAGGCAGCCAAGGAGATAGCGATGGAAGCAGCGAACCCGGCTTTTGCCAAGAAATTAGCAAGGCTGACGGAGGTAGAATCCAGAGAACCAGGAGGAGCGAGGCAGCAGGAAGGGAGGAGAAGGGAGGAGCCAAGGGGGCCGGCACCGCAGGAGTTGAGTTGGAGGCAACCGGAAGGCCCGGTTCAAGGGCAATGGAGAGGTCTTCCCCCAGGGGGAAGGAACTACTACCATGGAGGAGCAGGAAGGTTGCCACAGCTGGGGTGGAGACAGGGACCTAGGCCACTCCCACCCCCGCCTCAGCAGGCTATGGCTATAGGCCGGGGAAGAGGAAGAGGAAGAGAGCGAGGAAGGGGGGGAGCCGGAGCAGGGAGGAGAAGGAATCACCAAGAAGGGAGGCAGGAGGGGGAAGTAGCTATATCATTCTGTGACTTTCACGAGGAGGAAGGTCACGCGACAGCTACATGTCCAGAGTTTTTGGAGCTAAAGGGGAGAAGAGGAGCGGGAGAGCAGCAGCCACCGGCGCGGATAGTAGAGATGACCGGAGTGGGGGAAGAGGATAGATGTGTAGATCGGTCAGATGTGGGGGATAGAGGGGGGATCGGGGTGATTCATGGTGGGGTGGGAATCGAGGCTACCCGAAAGGCCAGTCTTCATACAATGTACCGTCGAGGTGTCGCCTCGACGTCGCAAGCCCCGCCCCCGGACGAGAAGATCACCTTCTCCAGGAAGGACTTGCCAGATCACGAAGACCCATTCTGCGACGCGCTGGTGATTCGGACGGCTATCGAAGGTTTCACGGTATCAAGGATCTTGGTGGACAATGGGAGCTCGGTTAATGTCATCTTCAAAAAGGCATTCAATGAGATGAGGGTGGAAGCCAAGAGGGTGTTAGCAGCAGACGGACCGCTGTTCGGATTCTCAGGAGAAAGGAAAGAAGTGGAGGGGGGAGTCGGTCTCCAGGTAACCCTGGGAGGGCTGTCCAGGAACTGCCGCTTTGTGATAGTGGACGCTCCCAGCAGTTACAACGCCATCTTCGGGCGCCCCTTGATTAGTGCCTTTAGGTGTGTACCATCATCTTTTCATCAATGTCTGAAACTCAATTCAGGAGGGACCCAGATCAGGGTGAGAGGAGATCCGAAGGCGGCCCGGGAATGTTATGTGACAGCAGTAAACACTATCTCATGGAGGGGGGATGCGGAAGAGTTAGAGAGAAGACTGGAACGGGAGGAGCAAGAGGAGAGTAGAATTGAGGAGCTGGGAGGTGGCATTGCGGAGGAGCCAGTAATGGCAGGAGAGTCAAGGGTCGGAAGAGAAGGGAAAGAGGAGAGAGGAAGGAAAAGAAAAATAGGAGAGATGGAAGAGTCAGTGCTAGGAGGAGGCCCGGTGCGGGTGGAGGAGAGGTTCGTAGAGAAAGTAGACATGGCAGTGGAGAGAAAGGAGGGTGGAGAGCAAGAGCTCGGAAACCAGGAGGGGGGGCTAGCAAAGGAAGAGGAGATTCCGAAAGATCAGGAGGAAGAAGAAGAACCCTCGAGGCTGAAGGCTGCAGTTGAGCTACAGGAGGTGGACATCCTAACAAAAGAAGGAAGGAAAGAAAAGATCAGAATCAGCGGAGAACTCGGTCTTGAGGATCAGGAGGAGATCCGAAAATGCGTGCAGGAAAACATTGATGTCTTTGCGTGGAGCGCGGCCGACATGCCAGGGATTAACGCAGATGTGGCATGCCATCGTCTCAACCTTGACCCCAAGGTTCGTCCCATCCAGCAGAAGAAAAGGACCATCGCCTCCAGGATGGCCCAGCCTATCAGGGAGGAAGTGGAAAAGCTGCTCCAGGCGGGGTTCATATCTGCAAACAAGTATCCAGGGTGGGTGAGCAATGTTGTGATGGTAAGGAAGGGGGAAGGGAAGTGGAGAATGTGTATTGACTTCTCTCTTTTGAATAAAGCATGTCCCAAGGATTGTTACCCTTTGCCTCGAATCGACGCGCTGGTTGATTCAGCCGTCGGTTTTTCACTAATGAGTTTTTTAGATGCCTTTTCAGGATACCATCAAATACGCATGCACCCACCGGACATCAAGGATGTCACCTTTATCACCGAGGATGGATGCTTCAGCTATAACATGATGCCTTTTGGGTTGAAGAATGCGGGGGCGACCTACCAACGGATGATGGACCGGATCTTTCGAGAACAAAAGGGACGGAACCTCGAAGTCTACGTAGACGACTTGATGATCAAGAGCCAAGATCTCAAGTCTCATATTGCGGATCTGGAAGAAACGTTTGCAACGGTAAGGAAGTACAAGATGAGGCTTAATCCGCTGAAGTGCGTATTCGGGGCCTGTAGGGGAAAGTTTTTAGGACATCTCCTCACCCCATCAGGAGTAGAGCCTAACCCGGATAAGGTAAGGGCTATCCTAGAACTAGAGTCCCCAACGAATACCAAAGAGGTCCAGCGTCTTACCGGCAAGTTGGCGGGGCTCAGCAGATTCCTTTCCAGGGCAGGAGAGAGGTGCTCACCTTTCTTTCGGACATTGAGGGGGGGAAAGAAATTCGAGTGGACCTCCGAGTGCGAGAGTGCTTTTCTAGCTTTGAAGCAGCAGCTCACCAAGGCACCACTACTCCAGGGCCCGAGAGAAGGAGAGATTCTATTCTTGTACCTAGGGGTAGGGGCAGGGGCAGTGAGTTCTGTCCTCGTGCGGGAAGAAGGTAAAAAGCAATTCCCGGTTTACTATGTAAGTAGAGTCCTCAAAAAGGCAGAGCTAAAGTACCCTATCCTGGAGAAACTAGCCTTCGCCCTCGTTATCTCAGCTCGGAAGCTCAGGCCCTATTTTCAGGCCCATTCCATCCAAATCGTGACGGACCACCCTCTCCGCCGTATTCTGGAAGGGGTAGAGCACTCAGGAAGATTAGCTAAATGGTCAATAGAACTCAGTGAGTTTGACCTTTCTTATGTTCCTCGGTTGGCTATCAAGGCGCAAGCTGTAGCAGATTTCCTGGTAGACTACACGGTAGAGGTCAAAGAGGCCGAGACGTCTCCCATAGTAGCTTGGGAGATGCTAGTAGACGGGGCCTCGGGTAAGAATTCTTTTGGAGGAGGGATGGTTTTGATAAGTCCCGAGGGAACGCGGATCGAACAGGCCCTGAAGGTTCATTTCACTCTCACCAACAATCAAGCGGAGTACGAGGCCATTATTGCAGGGCTGAGGTTGGCTCGTGAGCTCGGTATACAGGATATCAGGGTCTCCACGGATTCTATGATAGTGGCGAGGCATATAGAAGGGGAATTTGAGGTAAAAGAACCCACCCTCCAGCTGTACTTAACAAAGGTAAAGAGGATCATTGGTCAGTTTCGCAGTTTCTCAGTCCAGCACATCCCAAGAGAGGAAAATACTCGGGCAGATCTGCTCGCCAAGCACGGTCCCCAGGCCGGAGAAACCATGACCGAGCTCTTTAGGCCCTCCATCGAAGAAGGAGAGCTGATGGAAGTAGATCAGCAGGGATCCTGGATGGATCCATTTACCACCTACTTGATAACGGGACGTTTGCCTGAGGGAGAGCTCGAGAAGAAGCAAGTCAGGTACAAGTCGGCATACTACCTGCTAAAAGAAGGGATCTTATACCGTAAGACGTTGTCGGGGCTGTTGGCTCGATGCGTATCCGAGAAGGAGGTCGCGAGGGTGCTGGAAGAAATTCATTCTGGAGAGTGCGGCAGCCATTCCGGGAGTCGGACCTTGGAAGGAAGGGTGTTGAGGCAAGGCTATTTCTGGCCCACCCTTAGGAAGGATGCCGAGGAATTCGCAAGAAAGTGCAGAAAGTGCCAGGAATTTGCCCCTCTTCAGCTCCTCCCGGCCCAAAGGTTGCGCACGATCACAGCTCCGTGGCCCTTCGCCATATGGGGGCTAGATCTGGTGGGTTCATTCCCTCAAGCCAGTGGCCAGAGAAGGTTCCTGCTGGTCATGGTAGACTACTTCTCAAAATGGCTGGAGGTGAAGGCATTGGCGAAGGTGACGTCTCAGGTGGTCAAAAGCTTCATATGGGGGGAAATCATCTGTAGGCATGGGCTCCCCCTGGCCATTGTTACGGATAACGGACCACAATTTGCCAGCAGAGAGTTCGTGGATTTCTGTATACGACTAGGTATAGACCTTCGGTTTGCTTCAGTGCATCATCCTCGAAGCAATGGGCAGGTGGAAGCCGCGAATAAGGTCATCGTGAATCTCTTAAAGAAAAAGGTGGAAAACTTGAGGGGAAGTTGGGTGGAGCAGCTCCCCTCCGTCCTCTGGGCCTTAAGGACCACGCCAAGTTCCGCCACGGGGGAGACACCATTCAAACTTTCCCATGGCTCTGAGGCCATCTTACCGGTTGAGTTCGAGGTTGAGTCACCTAGAGTAGCCGCGGCGAGGAAGGGAGATGAGGAGTGGCTGGTGGATAATGATGAAGAGCAAAGGCTCTCCCTTGACTTGGTGGAGGAGCTTAGAGAGCTGGCATCTATCCGACAGGAGGAGGTCAAGCGCCGGATGTCAAGATATTTGGATAAGCACGTCAGAGTCAAGCAGTTTGAGAAGGGAGACTTGGTCCTCAAGAAGGTGGATGCAGCAGGGAGAGGGGCTTCGGTAGGGAAGCTCAACCCCAACTGGGAAGGTCCTTTTATCGTAAAAGAGGTCTTGAAATCAGGAGGGTATCACCTCCAAGATGTAGACGGGACACCCCTGGATCGCGCCCGAAGCGGCGACGTCCTAAAGCGTTTCTATCCTTAATGCTTTTGTTCATGTTCATTATCTATTATGAATGAGATGTAGTTTTCTTTGTTTTTCTCTCTCACTTTCCAAGGTTAGCCAACCTGGCAGGACCTTCTGGCACTACCACGCAGTTCCAAGTAGCTGTCCCCTCAAAGCAGGAAGATTTTATTTTGGAAAAGAGGCCCCGAGAAGACCCGCTGTCCAGGCTACCATCGAGCTGGCAGGTCTGTAGGCTCACTCGGTGGTTGGAGTTGGTTTTGGAGAGGGGACCCCGAGAAGACCCGCTGTCCAGGCTACCATCGAGCTGGCAGGTCTGTAGGCTCACTCGGTGGTTGGAGTTGGTTTTGGAGAGGGGACCCCGAGAAGACCCGCTGTCCAGGCTACCATCGAGCTGGCAGGTCTGTAGGCTCACTCGGTGGTTGGAGTTGGTTTTGGAGAGGGGACCCCGAGAAGACCCGCTGTCCAGGCTACCATCGAGCTGGCAGGTCTGTAGGCTCACTCGGTGGTTGGAGTTGGTTTTGAAGAGGAGACCCCGAGAAGACCCGCTGTCCAGGCTACCATCGAGCTGGCAGGTCTGTAGGCTCACTCGGTGGTTGGAGTTGGTTTTGAAGAGGAGACCCCGAGAAGACCCGCTGTCCAGGCTACCATCGAGCTGGCAGGTCTGTAGGCTCACTCGGTGGTTGGAGTTGGTTTTGGAGAGGGGACCCCGAGAAGACCCGCTGTCCAGGCTACCATCGAGCTGGCAGGTCTGTAGGCTCACTCGGTGGTTGGAGTTGGTTTTGGAGAAGGGACCCCGAGAAGACCCGCTGTCCAGGCTACCATCGAGCTGGCAGGTCTGTAGGCTCACTCGGTGGTTGGAGTTGGTTTTGGAGAGGAGACCCCGAGAAGACCCGCTGTCCAGGCTACCATCGAGCTGGCAGGTCTGTAGGCTCACTCGGTGGTTGGAGTTGGTTTTGAAGAGGAGACCCCGAGAAGACCCGCTGTCCAGGCTACCATCGAGCTGGCAGGTCTGTAGGCTCACTCGGTGGTTGGAGTTGGTTTTGGAGAAGGGACCCCGAGAAGACCCGCTGTCCAGGCTACCATCGAGCTGGCAGGTCTGTAGGCTCACTCGGTGGTTGGAGTTGGTTTTGGAGAGGAGACCCCGAGAAGACCCGCTGTCCAGGCTACCATCGAGCTGGCAGGTCTGTAGGCTCACTCGGTGGTTGGAGTTGGTTTTGAAGAGGAGACCCCGAGAAGACCCGCTGCCCAGGCTACCATCGAGCTGGCAGGTCTGTAGGCTCACTCGGTGGTTGGAGTTGGTTTTGAAGAGGAGACCCCGAGAAGACCCGCTGTCCAGGCTACCATCGAGCTGGCAGGTCTGTAGGCTCACTCGGTGGTTGGAGTTGGTTTTGGAGAGGGGACCCCGAGAAGACCCGCTGTCCAGGCTACCATCGAGCTGGCAGGTCTGTAGGCTCACTCGGTGGTTGGAGTTGGTTTTGGAGAAGGGACCCCGAGAAGACCCGCTGTCCAGGCTACCATCGAGCTGGCAGGTCTGTAGGCTCACTCGGTGGTTGGAGTTGGTTTTGGAGAGGAGACCCCGAGAAGACCCGCTGTCCAGGCTACCATCGAGCTGGCAGGTCTGTAGGCTCACTCAGTGGTTGGAGTTGGTTTTGGAGAGGAGACCCCGAGAAGACCCGCTGTCCAGGCTACCATCGAGCTGGCAGGTCGGTAGGCTCACTCGGAGGTTAGGTAAAGGGGCAGCATATGGATAGGAGTTTCATAATTTGATCAAAAGCAAGATCCTTGTCCCAAAAGAAGAAGAGGAGGAAGGATTCGGTCCCTCAAGATCCTCTCGCGCCAAGGGGCAAGGCGAGTGGAAGGGTACATGGCTATTCGCACCTAGAGTAAGGGGTCTGCTCTTCGGCCAAAGGGCGAGAAGAGGAGTACCTTCATCTCGCAAACAAAACCAAGCATAATAACGATTCGAGACCCACTCGCGCC
The DNA here is from genome assembly GCA_039513925.1 of Platanthera zijinensis. Lineage (NCBI taxonomy): Eukaryota > Viridiplantae > Streptophyta > Magnoliopsida > Asparagales > Orchidaceae > Platanthera > Platanthera zijinensis. The sequence continues at coordinate 65,524,111 of CM077084.1, read as the reverse complement.
TGGGGCGTCCGGGGATAAGGCGAGAGGGAGTGATACGTCCCTGCGCGAGAGCACTGAGGGCCCGCCCACTCGCGCCACAAGTAAAGCTAGCCTCTCCATCGTTAGGCGAGACAAGTCGTGATCTCGTTCCGCAAAGTGAAGAGAGGGTAGGCATACAGGAAAGATGAAAAGAAGGGCCTTAAAAATAAAATGTATATATGTCATCCACAAAAAGAGGCTGTAATACAAAAATGCCTCAGCAGCAAGTATCCAAAAGAGAAAAAGGGGGGGAGAAGAGGAATATACAAAAAAAACACTGTAAAATAAATCCTCTATTTGTTGAAACCAGTCGAACTAGTTTCCCCTAAAAGCTCGGATCTAAGGCTGCAACCCACGCTTACTTTCTTTGAACCATGCTCCTAACAAGACACCTAAAGGAACAGACCGGGAGCTTCAGCTCGGAGGTCCCACCACTCACCCAGAAGGACTAGAATCCTCCCCCTCCCTAGCCAGTGCTGAGCTAGGTGTCTGAGTGAGAAGGAAAAGGAAGGTTCCACATGCACCTCTTCTCAGACACCTTACCGGTCTATTTATAGGCTTCAGGATTTGAACTGTAAATAACCAAAACAAGCATCTGTGAAATTACCTGAATACCCTGGGTTGGGTCTGCCAACAGCCAAACTCCGCTGTTCTGAAGGGCTATGAGCAGACACCCGAGGGTAAAAGAGTAAAAAGGCCAAAAAGGATGAACCGCTTGCTAAGTGAGCCGGTCCCCACCCAATTGCTGAACCGGTCTTATCTCTTCCTGCCGACCCGATGCTTGGCGAGAGGACCACCTTGCGGCTGAAAAGGATTACCTCGCGGGCGAGACCCTCAGACGACATATAGACAATCTTCCTTTGACCCCCACCCACCAGGCAAATGGTCCCCCGTTTTGGCTCCTCTCGCCTATTGCGAGTAGACCCTCTTTTGGGCTCCTCTCGCCTATTGCGAGTGGACCCTCTTTTGGGCTCCTCTCGCCCATTGCGAGTGGACCCAGCTTTTAGACCTCTCTCGCTTAGGGCCTTGTCTCCTTTTGAGGATCCTTCTAATTCCCTCTCTGCTGGGTTCCCTCCTGTGAGCCCGAGGTTGTACACTATTCTTCCGCGCTGGAGGACGGGCCGTCTTCCTCCTCGCCATAAATCTCTGGTACCAGGTCGTGGGCAGTGACCTCCTCGCAGCCTTCCCTGATAACTTCCATCTCCTTCATCATCTTCACGATTAGTTCGGCGGTCCTGATGTTGGCGTCTTTGCAGAGTCCCACGACCTCGGCATGAGAATAATGAGAGGGAGGAGGCTGGGGGATCACCACGCGAGAAGGCGAGAGAGCAGCCTCCTGAAGCCGAATGATCTCGGACTCCATGCTTTTAACCTCCCCTTCCAGAGTAGCTATGCGCGAATGCATCCGATCGGCCGTCTCGGCATCCTGCAAGAGGTTTATTCATTAGGGGAGTTGAAGGTGAACAATGAAAGGGAAGGAATTGAGAATGGGGAAACTCACCACACCACCCCGCGCCTTGGCGAGAAGGTTTTCGGCCACGGCCAGCCGTTTCTCAAGATCCGTAGACTTCTCGCGCTCTGCCGCCAGGCTCGCCTCTGAATCCCTCCAGCTCTTATTATTATAAATCAGACGGCGTGAGACCTGGTGCGATAGCTCTAGCGAGCGCATCTGGGATTGCGCGGCCCTTAGGATCAAATCCCGCGAGGGGGGCTCAGCGGCAGCTTCTCGCGCTGCGCCTCCATAAAGGCCAAAGCCCAGAGAGAATGCGTGAGCCGTGGGTTGGTCTCGCTCCACCCAGGGAGGAAGGAGGGTAGAGATAGAGACCCGGTTCTCCTCCTTGTCCCATATCAGGGTTGGCTCACCGACAGCATCCGGGATCGCTGGGCCCATATTGAAGTTCAGATGAGTGGAGGGAGTCGGGCGGCTGGAAGAGCCCACCTCGCGAGTAGGAGATTTCGGGGGGATGTCGTCAGCAAGAGAGTCAGGTTGACCCGCCCCGCCAATCGGCGAGACGGTCCGCTGATCAAGAAGCCGAGAAGGGGATTGGGGAGATTGAGAACCCAGAGAGATGGGGGATAAGGACCCCGACACATCCACCATCTCGGCAGGAACTTGCTTCGCCTTTCCAGAGGGAAGAGACGCTCCTTTCTTGACCTTTGCTTTCTTCGAAGGACTCTGGCGAGACGGGGCGGAGCCTCCTGCGGGCCTTTTCTTTAGGGAGAGGGGTAGGTTTTCTCTCGCCGCCTCAGCTGCCATCGTGGCGAAGGCGACGTCTTTGGAGGGTTTGATGCTGCTTTTATAAGGCGGGCGAACGGGAACATTTCTTTCTCCTGGAAACGGCGAGACGATGCGTTTATAACCGCTATTCGTTAGACCTAGACGAAAATAAAGGGCCCCAGCATTTACCTTCGCTTGGAAGCACAGGAAGGAGGGAGTCGAGGCCGCGCCTCAGGAACTGTACCTCGAAGTTCTTGCCGATGAAGAAGTCACAAAGAAGCTTGTCCGTGCCACTAACCTGGGGAGTGGTATAGAACACCTCGGCTGGCGACACAGGCGCCAGCGGAATGCCACCCATGTTGCCGCGGAGGAAGACGAAGCGAGTAATCCAATGATGATTCTTGTTAGGCGTTTCGCAAACCTTGAGACCCAGCCCCGTGAAATAGGAAACGCCGTCGGCATTGGCATGGTAGACAAAAAGCTTGCGGAAGGAATTCAGGCTGAACTCGATTCGCTCTCTGCGCATATAGCAGGCGAAGGCAACGAGTACAGAGATGGCGTTTGGGTTCAGCTGCGCGGGAACAGTCCCGAAGTATTTAAGAACCTGTTTCACTTCTGGCCAGAGGGGCAACCTCAGCCCCGCTTCGAAATGCGAGACGGGGAAGGCGAGTTCACCAGGATAGAAAGTGTTGATTGACTCGCCCACTTTCGGAGGGCGGGACTCAAAACCTTCCGGCAAGAAATCGCGAGTAAAGGCGTTGTAGTCCTCCTCGGAAATCCGGCCGGGAGGAAAATCATGGTCACCAAACCGCCTCCCGCATCGGCTTCGCCCCTCGCCTTCTTCAGCCTTCTTTTTCCCCATTCTGGACAGAGAGAGCGAAAAGGAGGATGCGAGAAGAACAGGCGAGACGAGGCACCAGCAGGATCAGTTCGCGAGAAAAGGGAGAGAGAGGTGAGGTTTAGGGCGCCGAGACAAATCAAGAGCATGACCCAGGCCCCAGGGATAGGGGGGTATTTATAGCCCGTTGAATAAAGGGAAAAATACGAAGAGGTGGAAAAAAATATATAGTGTAAAGGAAGGGGAAGAGTCGTCCGTCCTTCTCTCTCTCCTAGTCTCGATTGGTGTAGCCTAACGTAAGCCCCAAGCCGGGGGCGAGGCAGTATCCTAAAAAATACAATAAAAATAAAAAGAGAGTAGTGATTTAAGCACAGATACAACGCGCGAGTCACAGAGTAGAAAAGCGCGGTACTAGAAGTAAAATTATCGAAGGAACTGTTAAAAGAAGTTATTAAGCCGACCCATTCAGTAGGTCCAAAGAGCTCGGGCGGTAGCCGCGAGAGGAAATGTTATTACAAAACAAAGAGCGGTACAAAGAAAATAAAGGCGTAGGGTGGCGCGAGGGATTCAATCCTTATGCCACCGCCAGCGCCCCCCACCGCGAGACCTCGCGCAGGGAGGACGGTGGGGGAGGTGAAAAGCGCGAGCCGCATCCACGCCGCGATGCGCGAGGCGAAGTTGTTGATCGACCTCGTTCAGAATCGCCTGGGGATCGGTCTCGTCTATCTCAATATCAGCATCAACTTCGGAGGTCAAGCGAGCAACCTCCACCTCTAGCCAATCAATCTGCCGGTCGGCCGTTTGCTTGTCTTTCTCCAACTCTTGAATCATGATCGCGTGTTTTCGGAATAACTCGGCCACCCTGCGCTTCATCGCCAGCGGATCCATAGGGTCGCCAAGGTAATCTTCTATCTCGTCCAGGGGAGGAGGAGGCGAGGAGACCGCTCGCCTCGGGCGCTCCTCAGCAGGCGAGTCTTCGGCAGATGAGTCTACTCGCACATCTGCAAAGACAAGAACAGAAGGAAGGACATAATAAAAGGTGGACAGCCAGAGAAGGCTAGAGCCAAGGGTAGGGGATTCCTAACCAGAGTGGCGAGAGGTCCCAGCGACATGGGAAGGCTCACCATTCTTCCCACCAAGAGTAGAAGGAGGAGTAGAAGGAGGAGGCGAGACAGGGTTTGGATGATGGCTGGCGAGATGAGTTCGTGTGCTACCAGACTGACCGTGGGGAGCGTGGCTCTTCTGAAAAACAACAGCAAAAGGAGCAATGAGAGATAGATTACGAACAGATGAGGTATACAAGGACCTTACCTCCTTTTCTTGGGGAAGCAACGGCGTAGGGGGGATGCGTCTTTCCGGGGGATCCGGTAAGAGTCCTCCCGACGAGGGAACCAGATCGGTTGTTCTCGCCTTCTTTGGGCGAGAAGACGAGGGCGGAGGTGAGGAAAAAGTGCGGCCGGGAATTAGGTTCAAGGCAGCCGCACTCGCTTTGTTCCGCTGGCGCACCAGCGCGATACGATCGCGAAAGCTTTTGCTAAGAGACATGTCAGCAGGATAAGATGTAGCGGTTACAAAGAAAGGAGGCCAGCTGCACTTGGGGAGGATCCCAATATTTATAGACTCGTGGGGGGGGGGGGAATCTCACCCGAAAAAGATTCCGCTTTAAAGTCGCTGAGGTGACGTGAGCCTCGGTTGGACTTTTCTTTTCGGGCTTAGACAACCCCGAAAAGAGCGGGGATTGTGTACAACCTCGGGCTCACAGGAGGGAACCCAGCAGAGAGGGAATTAGAAGGATCCTCAAAAGGAGACAAGGCCCTAAGCGAGAGAGGTCTAAAAGCTGGGTCCACTCGCAATGGGCGAGAGGAGCCCAAAAGAGGGTCCACTCGCAATAGGCGAGAGGAGCCCAAAAGAGGGTCTACTCGCAATAGGCGAGAGGAGCCAAAACGGGGGACCATTTGCCTGGCGGGTGGGGGTCAAAGGAAGATTGTCTATATGTCGTCTGAGGGTCTCGCCCGCAAGGTAATCCTTTTCAGCCGCAAGGTGGTCCTCTCGCCAAGCATCGGGTCGGCAGGAAGAGATAAGACCGGTTCAGCAATTGGGTGGGGACCGGCTCACTTAGCAAGCGGTTCATCCTTTTTGGCCTTTTTACTCTTTTACCCTCGGGGGTCTGCTCATAGCCCTTCAGAACAGCGGAGTTTGGCTGTTGGCAGACCCAACCCAGGGTATTCAGGTAATTTCACAGATGCTTGTTTTGGTTATTTGCAGTTCAAATCCTGAAGCCTATAAATAGACCGGTAAGGTGTCTGAGAAGAGGTGCATGTGGAACCTTCCTTTTCCTTCTCACTCAGACACCTAGCTCAGCACTGGCTAGGGAGGGGGAGGATTCTAGTCCTTCTGGGTGAGTGGTGGGACCTCCGAGCTGAAGCTCCCGGTCTGTTCCTTTAGGTGTCTTGTTAGGAGCATGGTTCAAAGAAAGTAAGCGTGGGTTGCAGCCTTAGATCCGAGCTTTTAGGGGAAACTAGTTCGACTGGTTTCAACAAGGAGATACAACATTCATGAGTGTTGGTGTTGTGGTAAAGTGGGTCACTTTGCCATAGACTGTTGGAATAACCCTAGTGTGCCAAGGGCAAGGGTGAGTCTTCCTGTTAGGGCTGCTGTAGATAGACATGTGTATTTTCAAGCTAACATGAACTAAGTCCCAATCCCTTTTGGGTTCCTAAGGTAAACTAATTTGTGTTTGTAGGGTAGTCCAAGTACCCATACAATGCCAATATAATACTTGGATAGTGGATGTTCCAGTCATATGACTGGAACAAGGAGCCACCTTTAGGGTTATACTCTAGTGAGAAATGGACCTAAGGTTATCTTTGGAGGTTCAGACAGAGGAGTTACCAAGGGCATGGTATGAAATCCTGTCTAGCTTTCTCATCGAGAACAAATTCTCAAGAGGAAAGATAGACAAGACATTATTTCTTAGGGAAGTCAAGGGTAAGATCATTCTAGTATAAATTTATGTAGATGACATAATTTTTGGGTCTACTGATGATGGCCTCATTTAGAAGTTTGCTAAAATTATGTAAAGGCAATTTGAGATAAGTAGTATGGGTGAACTCAAGTACTTCTTAGGCCTCCAAGTTAGACAGACTGAGGATGGACTATCCATCTCTCAGTCTAAGTTCACGAAGGAGTTAATTAAAAAGTTTGGAATAGAGAGTGCCTCTATAATGAAAACTCCTATGGGGTCAAATGTATTAATAGACAAGGATGAGACTGAAAAACCTGTTGATAAAACCTTGTATAGAGGCATAATTGGCTCCCTCCTCTACCAAACTATAAGTAGGCCAGACATCATGTATGCTACATGTGTTTGTGCTAGATATCAGGCTAGCCCTAAGGAGTCTTATTATTCTGTAGTAAAAAAAATTCTGAGATATCTTAAGGGCAAACCTAATCTTGGACTATGGTACCCTAGAAATAATGATTTTGAACTAATTGGGTATTCAGATGTAGAATTTGTAGGTTATAGAGAAGACAAGAAAAGCACATCAGACTCTTGTCAATTTCTAGGAAGAAGACTTGTATCTTGGAGCAGCAAGAAGCAAACAAGTGTTGCCATATCGACAAATGAATCAAAATATATCTCTACTAGAAGTTGTTATGCACAAATACTTTGGATCCAACATCAGCTCCATGACTATAATCTCAAGCCAAGTAGAACTCTAAGGTTATGTGATTCTTCTAGTACAATCTCTATTGCTACGAATCTTGTGTCTCATAGCAGGACTAAGCATATAGAGATTAGATATCATTTTATTAGAGAGCGTGTGGAAAGAGAGGACATCAATCTTGAGTTTGTCCCCACAGACAAACAAGTGGCTGATATCTTCATTAAGCCACTAGGTGAAGCCAAGTTCAACACCTTCAAATTTGAATTGGGCATGTTGAACTTAATATAGCTTCAGTGTCTCTTCATGCATATATGTTGTAGGCAGTATTGATCCTTGCAGGATATCAAAGAAGATATGGACTGTGTCCAAGCGTCAAATGCGCTTAATCAAAGTGTTCAAGCATCGAGTGTGCTGAGACAACATCAGACATCGAGTGCACTGATACAATATCAGACATCGAGTGCGCAGAGTCCAAGTGTCCAGGCATCGAGTGCGCTAAGATAACTTCAGGCATCAAGAGCGTCGAGTCCACTAAATAAATTCTCCAAGGGACTTCTGTTTGCGGTTATCTTACGAGATTAATCACAACCGTTGATCTCCTCGTGATTATTACGATAGGTACGTATAAGAGGTAAGTATAGATAGAAGTGTGTGTGCTTAGAATAAAATACACCATTCCTAGACCTTCTCGACCTTCTGCCTCCTTGCAATGAAAGCTCAAGAAAACTTCAGAAATTCAAAGGATTCATGGTGCCGAAAGGAATGGATTTCCTGTTCGAAGGATCAAAATTGGTATGAAATGGATTTAAGGATGCTCCAGAGGAAGTTCAACTGGTTCTATACTTACTGCAGGTCGCTGACCTAGATTTCTTCTTGTCGGAGCCAAGCTCGATATGGAAGAAAGAAGTGCTTGAACTCTATTCGAATGCTACTGTTGAATCATCCTCCAATAAAATCAAATCATCTATCAGTGGGCATAAGATCAAAATCACTCAAAGAAGATTGAGCAAAGCATTGAATCTGCCCAAAGTCAAGCCATTTGATGAAGAAGAAGAATTATATTAGGATGATGTGAAATCTGCCCTCAAGTGGTGTGAACTTTAAAAGAATACCACTGGATCAGTTTTAAGGAAGGAAATGAACCTAAAAGGAAAGTTTCTGGCTGATGTCGTTGGGAAAGCGTTGATCTGCAAGACAGGTTGCCATGACAAGATCTCGAGAGAGATGTTTGAGCTCATGATAAGAATAATTCTATCCAAGAAAACAGACTGGGGGAAGGTGTTGTTTGGCAGAATAATGGAATGTGTCCCAGAACCTAACTTGGGAAGGATTTTGTCTCTATACTTGCACAGTTCTGTTCTAGGGATCCTCAACATGTGGCTAGGAACAAAGATCCATCACATGAGGAGGATGGACTCAAGGATGTTTTATAGGTGGGACAGAGTGCTGCTGCCACCTCAACAGACAAGTGAGAAGATGAAAAAGAAAGTTGTAATTATCTCAAAGGAAAGCACAAGAAGCAATTCTTTTGAGAGCAGTGAGGAAGGGCCACATGATCCTCCATTGTCTTACTCTACTGAGGAAATAAGAAGATATATGAGTGCTCAGGTTACATTATCTTCAGAACCTGCAGCAAGGATTCAACTTGCTCGGTCTTAGTCTGAAGAAACTCCAGCAGAGACAGTTAAAAGACTGATTGGAGATATAGTAGAAAAGATCTGTGCAGACATTGGGGGGAGACTACCCAGCTAAAAGCTCCTGTTTAGGGGGAGCAAGTTCAATACATGTAAGACAAGCTTGACTCCTTCCTAGAGAATCTCCAGAATAGAATTGATCAGATTCTTAAAGTGCCTCTATGCCAGGTATCTAATACTCCTGTTAAGGATAAGCAAGATACTGCAATAGTGGAAGAAGCTATTCAACATAAAACTGCAGAAGACCAGAATGTCCCTATGGACAGTGCTGAAGCTGAGGGGGAGATTAACTATGAACTCCCTGCTCTAGATAAGGTGTATAACATAGATTCCTCTGAATCTGACAAGTGTGCTGCTGATGCTGATGTTGATGCTAATTCCTCTGATTACATGAGGGCTGACTCAGAATTGAGGGAAGATGGAAGGGAGAAGGATGAGGATGTCTGTGATCAAGGTACATCTCATCAAGCTGATCAAATGTCTTCAACATTCCTGATACAATTTAAAGGTCTGTTGGATGACTAGAGGAGACAACTTGAACATTTTATTGATGATTAAATCAAAGAGCTGAGAAAAGATCTATCTATAGAGATAAAGTCCATCAGATTTGAAGTAAATCTGCTAAAGGCCAACACAGTTTCTTTTTTCATGAGAGCTTCCCCAGCAGTTACCTACACTGAAAGAAAGCTTGAGGAAATCTAGAAGAAGCAGCTTGATATCATGGAAAATCAAAACATCACAACTAACAACATGAAAATGGTCCATGAAGTGCATAAAATCCTAATGAAAGATCACAAGACAACACTGGAGAGGAGAATGGATGCTTGCACTCAATACCTTGATGATCATCTGTTAGAGGTCAAAAATCATGTTACTAAGGGAGTTAATTTTCTGGATGAAAGATTCTCTATGGCCAAGAATTCCCTGATTGCAATAGTTAGTGAAGAAGTCATAAAGGGGGAGAAGGCAATGATCAAAGACAACACTGAGAATGTTGTTTGGGTTACCAATGTAATCAGAGATTCATTGGGGCTTGAGCAATATTCATATGATAACATTGTTCCTGCTCCTAATCTAGAAGGACTGTATGATGAACAGTATGGTGATCAGAGGGCATATCAATATGATGATCAGTGGGCTAAACCATCTACTGCTATTACTGACATTCCTACCTTCATCCCCACTGCTGATCAGATAGCAAGAGCCAAAGGAAAGTCTATTGCTGAAGAAGAGGAAGAGATCAGGCTCAGCAAAATGAGATACAGAGAAGAGATGGAGACTAAGCCAGACTTTGAAAAATGGAGTCCTCAATCAAGGACTATCATTCTGTCTGTCTAGGATCAAATCAAAGACCATAAGACTGACAGGGGAAAACTGTATAGCTCACTAGAATGAGCTAAGTTAGAAAGGAATGAAGAGGCCAGGAGGAAGTTTAGGAGAGACAAAAAATACGGGTGCAGTGCCACCAGATGCTCTTGAGCCCAACAAATACTTCCCAAAGCCTTACAGTTATTTTGATAGACAAAAGCAAAAGAAGATTGAGGCTAATGAAAAGGCTGCAAAGAAACCCAGCAAGGGCATTGTGAATAGGGAACCTAAAACTTAAAATGTCTATGTATTCCTTGAATGGGCTTTAGGAATATGGATTTTGTCATAAACACATTATCTACTTATGTTTATCTACTTAAATAGAAATCACAGTTTTGATTATATGAAAATTATTACTCTTGTTTGTTGTGAATGTTTTTCTATTCATATGGTAGTGTATATCATTGACTAGGGTTCTGACTTTTTCAAATAGGGGATATTGTTGGGTCCATTACTCACAATGTCCTATATTTAAAGAAGGCCCACAGGTCAATGATATATATATGAACGTATCTAATATATGCTCAAAGTTCATTATATGCAGGTTGTATTCTGTTGCACTAATTTGACAGGTTGTTAGGATCACAATGATAGTTGTACTCAAGACAGGTTGCTGAAAAAGCAAAAAATAGGCTTTGTCCAGAAGCGATGAGTGAACTCCCTTCACTCAACGCTAGAAGGGTAAAAGCATTGATAGATCACCATGCAGTCAAAGCCATAGTGTTGCTGACTAGAAATTTGTCTAAGGACAGAAGCGTTGAGTGAAGACAGTTCACTCAACGCCTACTCAACATGATTTCTGATTAAGTATAGAAGCATTGAGTGAAAACAGGCCACTCAACGCCTCATTAAGAAGTCAGGCAAAGTCCAGAAGCATTGAGTGAAGAAGCTGCACTCAGTGCCTTCATGCAGAAAAATTCTACCAAGTCTAGAAGCATTGAGTGATGAAGGATCACTCAATGCCTTAACAGTTAGACTGTAAATGTCAAATGCGTTGAGTGTTGAAGTTTCACTCAACGCCTCAAGATGCAGAATTTCTGCTAAGTACTTCTGCATTGAGTGGCAATGCCTCACTCAATGCCTATGCAGATTGTCTGAAAATTACATAGTACACAAGCGCTGAGTCATGCTAACGTCATCAATAATTCAAATGTTACGAGAATTGTGCGCCTGATGACAAAAGGCTCTGTATGCCTTTAGTACAACAATAAATGCAAAAGATATGTCACATTTACCAATTTCGGTTGGTACATACTGCACACAAAGCCGTTGGATGACGAGTAATAAAAAGAACTTTCTGAGAAATCAAAAGCAGCTTTTTGGTCATCTTCTTCCTCTCATCTAAGCAAAAGATTTACAAAACTCATTCTAACAGTAAGTCTGGGAATTATAGACAGAGGTTGGCTGTTGAAGAAATAAATAATTGAAGAATCATTTTTTTCTTCAACAACAAGATCAGAAATCTTGCTTTCTAAATTAGAAGGTGAAACAGAGCAAACTTAAGTTATTGTTCATCTTCAAGGCCGCTACACTCAACACCTCTATATCAAAGGCTTGAAGAAGTAGTGCTCTGCAGTTATCTTCTCAGCACAAGAAAAAACTTCCTGAAGATCTACCTTCTTGTTGGTGTTAAGAAGTTGGGATGAATTTACTCAGTTCAGAAAGAAGACTTAGAGAATCATTTCTCTAAAGTCAGTCATCATCAACTACTTACTCATTCTATAGGATCTTTACTAATCTTAGTTATAAGCCTAGCATATAAAGGCTAAGTGGTAGGATTCTATTGAGAATATGAGATAGAGCCTATAATTTTGAGGTAGGATCTGAGACAGATCTGAGACAGATCTGAGGTAGGATATTTATAATCTCTGATTGTATGGCTATTCTTCTAGCCTGAGTTGTAGGGCTTCTTGTTAAGCCTGAGGTAGGTGATCTGGAGGATCACTGAGCTGTAGGAGTATAGTTTACTCTGAGTGGGTAGGGCTGTGACCTGAGGTAGGACTTGAAGGAAGTTTGAGAGATCCTGAGGGATCTGTGTTGTAAGCTCCTTGAGCCGAGTTTGGAGAATATTGCCTTATCTAACACACTGTTAGAAAGGTGGGAGGGAAAGTGGATGTACCCATACCTTGGGGAACCACTATAAATACTGGTGTGTTGATATTTGTTCTTGAAAGCTAACACAATAATCTAACACTCAGCACACCAAAATAAAAGGTAGTCATAAAGACTTGAAAACCTATTCACCCCCCTCCCTCTAGGTGTATAGCTACTCTTGAAACAAAGACTTTCAGTGGTGATTTGTAAAAGCATTTGAGGCTTATCTTTATTGTCCACTAGTATAGTTCGCTTCCTTAGTGATTTGATTTAGTTTCTCTACCATAAATGTTGCGTTAGGTGTAGGTGTAGATAAAAAATCTAACCTTTTATTAATCATATTAAAGTGTGTTGCCATTTGAGCAGTTAAAGATGTGATTTGACCTACTTGATGGAGCAAATTCAACAGAGTGAGTTCTTAAAATAGATTTTATTCTAATAAAAATAAATAATAATTTCATAGAAATATTTTTTTAGTCATTTTGGATGAGTAGTCTTGCATTCCGATTTCCTATATCTATTGTGATGACTATTTAGAATGTTGCCTTACGAAAATGTTCAATTAATTTATCTTGCAACAATTTTAATGTGGAAATTCGTATCTCTCAATATCAAAAATCTGTAAATTTTTTCATTCCTTAGTCATCTCTAACTTAGGTAGAGCGGAGAAATATCATAAAAAATGAAAATCAAAGTTAGCAAGAAGATGGAATTTTTTTCTCATTACTAAGCTATATTGAATTTATGATATACTTATGCATCTCCTCTCTTGAATCTCGATGGATAATGAAAATATAGAAACTTTTGGTGAAATACTGACACTTCTGGTCTCTCGAATCTCAAAACGTGATATGAAAATCTCCACCCAAATATTTACGCGTCTTCTCTCTCGACTCTTGAAATGCAATAAAAAGATGAAAAACCAAAGTTTCACGATCTAGTTCATAAATCCAAAAAAGATAAATTAACAAACATACACAAAGATAAAAAAATCATCATCACAACACACATAGTACTCTCATCATACAAGACATTGAGAGATTAGTTCATACTCGTAGAGAAATATCACACAAAATTAAAGATCTTACTAAATATGATGATTGAAGATCAAATGCTGTAAGAATTCTCCTCCGAATTTTTGCCCAAGAGCCATATCCTTCTCCAAGATGTATGTCCTAGCCACCGGCCTTTTTCTCTCCTCCTCCAGTCGATCCCCCTCTCTTCTCCCTTCCAAAATTTATCTAAAGATCATCCCTCAAGTTGAGATCTATTCTTCTTTTAATGAAAATTCTCCCTCTTCTTAAAATGGAAATCCTTTTGATTCCTTGTAAAATTTATCCTCTTAATATGGTGGTTTACCCCTGTTAAATGTCTGGCATAGCTAAACCAATGCCTCCCTTTTTGGATTTATAGTTGGCGCAAAGATTTGAATTTCAAATAAAAAATTCAGATTTTATTGCAATAACTCTGCAATAACTTTCCAGGAAATTAATTGGCTTGACTTCTCTTCTTCGCGTCGAATATTTTCAGCATTTTCTATAATAAAAACATAAGAAAAATGATGATAAAATCTAACTTAGACCAAATAGCAATTTAATCTTATTTTATTTAAATATATATCTTTATTGATTATAATTGCCAAAAAAGGGAATAATGAGTTTAAATAACTTCATTTTAAGAATTTATCAGTAGAAACCACTAGGGGGAGCCCTCATAGGAGGAAGCAACACATAAGTTTAGGTTTGATTCCTATAATCTATCATGCTTCAAATGTGATGCAGCGTAAAGGTCCTTAAGGGTTTCGCCCTCGCTCTGACTGATCCCCGGAAGCTTAGAGGGGTCCAATATAATCCCCCAGTTTGCGATAAATTTGTCGACAAAGAGTTGAGATAAATTTACAAAGTTATCAATCCCTCCTAATTCGTTCAAATAGTAAAACCAAGTGCGAGCTTGTCCCTTTAGTGTTGTAGGAAATGCTTGGCATGATAATTGATTGGGGGCATTGTTGATTCCCATGATGGTGACGAAATGGTAGACGTGCTCCAACGGATCGTCCATTCCATCGAATTCCTTGATGTTCGGAAACTTGAATCCATACAGGATTAGGTGTGCCAGAACATATGGTGCTAATGGTGAGCGGTGGTGATGAGGGTGGCGGACCAAAGCGGCCCGTTGTTCAACTTGCTTGCATTCGTCATTAATTGTGTTTTGGATTTCTTCACGAGTGAGCCTTTTAATAGATTGCCGGAAGCCTGCTTCTTCCGGGGATGATGGTGATGACATACTTCAGGATCTCTGGTTGGATGAGCGACCCAGTACTGGTCAACCGAACTAAGGAGTTCTTCTTCAAGTATGTGGTGCTCACGAGTAAAGTGTTTGGACGGAAGGCAATTTAGAGTTGACTGGGGCGAATTGCCTTGCTTGAGGGTAGGGTTATAAACTCTTAGCGCTCCTTTGTTCCTTAGGAGTGCGAGGCACTCTTCTATCTAGCACATGCATTCCTCCACTATTGCGACAAGTGCTCTCTCGGTCTCTTCTGTGAGAGGCATACTGGCGAGTGAGTGGGGAGGAGCTGGATTGGCGCGTACTTAGCGGACTGATACTTTGGTTGTGCAAGTGTTTTTTCTTTCCATGGTCTCTAGTCATGAGTGGAATTAGTGAGATTATGACAAAAGATAGGGCACAATGGCGACAAAGGATCCATATAGCCGACCCCACTATAGTGGGATAAAGGCTTGAATGTTGTTATTGTTGTTGTTGGTATCTAGTCATGAGTATTACTATGTAGATGATACTATCTTTCGAATCTTTAGAACTTAAGGGAACTATTTCCCACAGGCAGCGCCAGACTTTTGCGAGTCACTCGAGGCTCCATATAGACCAATCTAGATTACACTGTCTTTGCATGGGAGCGGTCGAGAGCACAATCAGTCACAATGAATTGAGATGGTTGGCAAGGCAATTTTTTTTAATATGGAAAAACCCAGAAAGGGGTGAAAAACCATGTGGTTGGGACTATGCCAATGAAACTTTCACTATTTTGTCGGTATTATATAAGAATTTTAAGAGAAGGTGAGGGAGATAGGCCGCTTATCATTACAACCTGCAGGGAGAGAGATGTATTCAAAGGATGACAGGACACCGCTCCCGAAGCTAAGTATTCTTTCTTTTCTACAGTGGGGAGCATCCGCGCTCTAGAAGCTTGGTGGTCTTATGTTTGTGCTCACAGGCTTAAGCTGCACATTCTGCATGTCTTTGTATTTGTGTCTTGTATCTTGCTGTTCCCGGTGGAGTTTGGAGTGGGGAGCTTATCATGGACTTGAGGGTGTTGAGCACTGGGCGGGATGCTTGATACAACGGGAAGCGCGCACACGGAGCGGAATGTATGCATGGTTGCTCAAAGATGGATGCGTATCTTTAAAGGTCAGAGGAGATATCTAATGGAGCTCTCACACACGTAGTAAGAGAAGCGGGATGAGGAAAAGATAGTAATAAAGGAGAGACTATTGTTGCTCAATGAAGGAGGTGAAGCGGTATCGAGCAACCCTTCCTCTTCCTTTAGCTAAAATATTTTTATAATCCTCTTTCAGCTATTGTGAGAATAAGAAAGTCGAATATTTGACTAGTGGAGCTCACAGGCAGAGTAGAATGATAATGGAGAAATAAGGGAACAAGCAAGGCAACCACGTTTTAGGAAAAAAGAAGAAGAAGGGTATTTGTGTAGTGATTAAAAAAAGACCAAATCAAGAGTTTAGACTAATTAAAAATTAATTAAGACAAATTTATTTTAAAATTATTACGGGTCGCTCGGTTTTATTCTAGTTCGAAGAATCAGACCGCCTTAGCTTCGAGTTGGACCGGGCACACAAAAAATCAAGTGAAAATCAAGCAGCAATGACAAGATGCTTTTTTTATATTGCAAACCCAGAAAATGTGAAAAACCATAGGGTCAGATAAGTGCCAGACAAAAATCCACTATTTTCCCTTTGTTTACAGGTATTTGAGTTCTTTGGAGGGTGACATGCCACCTCTCCGTTGCAAGATTCAAGCAGATAGAAAGGTGAAATAAGCTAAGTCCACAGAGCTTTCGCAAAGTGTCTATGAGAGCATCTGAAGGATGGTAAAAGCTTTACCACCTGAGGGGATAGATCTATTTCACTCTAGAGGGAGGGGGGTGAATAGATTATTTTAAAAACTTAATTGGTTTTTATAGCAAAATTAAAAATAGTGATATATATATCTTAAGAAAGTGCAGGAATAAAAAGCTAACTAACACAGCACACAACACACAGCAGTAAGAAAACAGCAAGCAACCAGATGACACAAGAAATTTATAGTGGTTCCTCTAAACTTGGGTACATCCACTCTTCTACCACCCTAGTAGGAATCCACTAAAGGTTTTTGATCAGGTGCCCTGTCACCAACAAGTTTTTGTTCAGGTGCCCTGTCACCACAAGATCTATTAGAAGGGAGATCTCACAACCCTTTAGGATTTTGATCAGATGCCCAAAAACCAAGCTAAGTCTTTTGATAAGGAGACTTAAGAATAAGGTGGTTAACTTTTGAAGGGAGTTAAAACCCTATATACAGTGGGGTGAAAAATGTTATATTGTCTTCTCTTTCTCAAACAGCTGAGAAGACTTTAGTGGATTGCTTGATGTTATCAAAGCTCCACCTGAGATGATTATTGTTCAGGAATTTGCTGGAAGCTTTGCAGGATGTAGGTCTTCTTTGATGATCTCAAGAAGCTTTTAGACTGATTGTGTTTTGATGTCTCTTGAAAGCTTGGAGAAGAGTTGCAGATGATGAAGCTTGTGTGAGAATGCAGACTAAATATCTTTCTCTGTTTGTCTATGACCCTCAGTCAATTCTACAACTTCTAGTCATCAATCTTTTTAAAAACTCTTTTATATATCCTGCCAGAATTCTTGTCTCTGAATTTTGAATTCTACTCCTTGATTGACTGCTGAAATCTTGGAACTCGGACAAACGGCTAGAAGGGCAATAAATTGATTCCTTAACTGTCCCAGTTATTAAGCTAAATATTGACTCTATGAAATCCAGTAATTAATGTTGCCAATGAACGACTATATTCATAAGAATATATGCATTTAATTACTCAGAGCAATATAGGCAATGATACATTATATAAGCCTTGGTCAATCTGGAAATTAACTGCAGTGAAAAGAAATAATAAACTAACAGATTTCTTCAATTATAGATCCAAGATTGTCGAACTCAATCCTCTCTTTCATCTAGCTGAGCCCTAAGAACTTTGAACTGAGTTAATGCTATCCATTCTGGGCTCTAAGTTCGTCGAACTGAGATAGTTGTTCATCGAACTCAACAATTGATAGGAGATCAGAGTTCGTCGAACTCAGTTAAACTTTCGTCGATCTCAACTTCAGAGAAGAAACTTTGAGATTGTTGAACTGAGAACGAAGATCGTCGAACTCCATTCAGATTTCGTTGAACGACTTCTTCAACAAAGAAAAATCTGTCTTATTCTGAAATCTTCAGTCTTCTAAGTCTTCTGAGGGATTGGTCTAATCAAACTGACTTGTTGACCTACCCTAAGATCTAATAAAGACCTATGACCCTAGACTATACATTGTGGGTCAATCTATGCAATCCTAATAGTGAACCTAGCCCAAATCAACCCTAAAACAGGTGGGGTTCCAACAATCTCCCCCTATTTAGGTGAGTTCACTATGTACAATGCATTAAAACAATAAAATACAATCACAAAGCATACCAACAAATATCTGGCAGAAAGTAAAAGTCTAGCAGATATATATACATCAAGTTCTTTGTGACAAATTAACCAAAACAAATAGTTCAGAGGGGAAAAAAACTAATCAAAAAGCTATTTAGATTTCTTAGACTTGTCTTTCTCTGATGGCTGCCTGAAAATGCTTTTCCTATTGTGATTTGCTGCTTCTCTTTTAGACATAGTCATATCACCTACTCCAATGATATTGCCTGAAGTTGCTCTTGGAACAACTGCCTCTGGATGTAAGCTCATATAAGTATCAATATTGAAAATGTGTTTGGCTTTGTCATACCTTTTCAATTCTTCTCTTTTGTAAGAAGACATTGTAGTATATCGAGAAGCATCTTTGCCTTCTTCTTTAGCTTTATTTATCTGAGAAAGTCCAACCAGCTCTTGAAATCTAGCCATTTTAGAAATGTTTTCCTATTCTGGATCAACAAATGGAACTGGTGGAGAGTAAGGTCTTTCCTTATATCTAGATTTAGAATTGTGTTGCCTTCCACCGCTACTGTGGCTGCTTCTGTTGTCACTCTTGGCAGATTTGTCATATTTCTGATAAGAAGATTGCCTTGACTGCTGAGAAGATGTGGTTCTTGAGGCTAAATTTCATGAAGCACTTGCAGCTGGTGGAGGAGGAGGAGGTGAATCCTTTCTGAATTTCTTAGTGGGAGCAGATCCAAACTTCTTCTTATTCTTATGTTCTTTCATCTGATTCTTTGAAAGCTTCATCCAGTAGGGAGTAGTTGGAGTTAGAGGAATATTATACAAGATGTAATATGGAATGTCATTCTTGGGATTAGGTGGTTGCTTTGTAGTTGCCTGAGAAACTGCCTTCTTTTTCTGAAACTTTCTCTTCTTAGACTTAGTATCCTCTGAATCATCTGAATCATCTGATTCATCTTCACTGCATTCACTTACAGGATTGTCATACAAAGCATCAATCCTCTTCAGTTGATCTGCAGACAAGATCTTTTTGAAAGATACACTCTGAACTGGAACTTCCTCTGAAACTTGAACTTCAGCTTCTGGAATTGGAAGAACCTCTGCTTCTGTAATCATATCTTCCTCAAAAAGATGATCCATATTTGGAAGAGGAGATTCTGCCCAACCAAAAGTTGGAGGTGAGAAAGCCTTTGACTCATCCTCTAGTCCTGAAGGGGAAACTGAAAGTTCTGCAAAACTACATCTAATTTGATCTATAATCTCTGAGCTGATAAGGGCAGTATAACATACTATAACCCTAGAAAAAATTTGCTCAGGAATAGGAAGAGAATGATAGAGAATATCAAAATCTCTTAACAAAATAGCTAAGTCCACAGAAGGGACTAGGAAAAAGAATGGTGCAGCCTGAGGCTCTACAATCTCAATATCAAACTCTGAAAAATCTGACTCAAGAAAAGCTGACAACTCTGTATCTGTATTTACAAGCTCTGTAATTGCTGTATCCATATTTAGAACTGCTGCTGCTGCTGCTGGAGAGGGGACCTCATCATAGAACATCTCCTCCTGCTTGGTATCAGGAATACCTGAGGGCAGGCCCGTGAATGAGGAGGGACAAGTAGAGGTAGCAAATTGAGAAGAGAGAGCATTGATGGAAGAGATTAGAGGTGCAATAGCAGCCTCTATTAAAGATTTGACGGGGGAGTTAGTAGAGAAATGATGGTGGATGAGGGATCAGATGATGATGATGGAAAAGAGGTGGTTGTGTTACCACAAGAAGTGCATATGGGTAAGGTGGTAGATGGAGTTGGAGGTATAAATGGTGGTAAGAAAGGTGTGGTGATGATTGGAGCGGTGACAGTTAGAGGGATATCAATTGGAATACCATCATGATGTGGAGATGGTGGTGGAGTGTGGGTTGGATATGGAGATGGTGCAAGTGTTGAGATGAGAGTGAAAGAAGGTGATATTTGGGTGGAAACAGATGTTATGGAGGATGGAATTTCAGGAGGAGAAGATAGTCTAGGAGAGGGAGGAGGAGGGACTGGATCCTCTACATCAGGTTGGGTAGTGATTGTTTTATTCCTTGTGTCCTCAGAGGTCCTAGAGGAAGAGGAGGCCCTGGAAGGCTTGACAATGGTCCTCTCCCATTTGCTAAAGAGGGCAAATGTTAACCTCTTTGAAGCATTAATAAAAATAGTCTGAGAGACCACCAGCTGAGGGCACTTTTCCTGGAGGAAAAGCCCTAGTACCTATCCAAAGCTAACTTCTCTTTTATTATTCTTCTTCTTTATCAAATCAAACAATAAAATACTCCAGTTGACTTATTTTCTATTCACCAAGGCACTCATCACAAGAAACTGATGCCTTGTAATATAGTCATGTGTAGTGTGCTTGTCCAGCAAGACTTTACCAATAATATAGCAAAGGAACTTATATTCAACAGATAAGTCCTTCTTCAATAGCTTGCTAGGGTTTCCAGCGGAGTGACCCATCACAGCCAGCATATTGGAAAATTCATCACTATTCATCTCTATATCATCTTATCCATTAATAAAATCAAAAATTTCAGACAAAATTGCAGGAATAAGAGTGACCTGTTGTCCTACAATGGCGCCGATAAGGGTTTGGGCATCAAAAGACGAGGACGAATGAACCCATTCCTTGCTCTCGAGCACTGGAAGTTTGATTCTTGTTGTCATGAACTTCTGTAAATGCGGCTCCTCAAACAATTTCAGTATATCCTGGAAGACTTGATTAGTGTGACTTAATGATTCCAAATCAATGTCAAAGCCTGCATCAAATTTCATTGCAGAGAGAACGGTCGTCGGAATCGCCATGGAGGTTTTCCTGCAAAGAAAGAAACAATGATCAAGTGCAAAGAGAACTGAAAGCGCGGGATAGATTTCATCAAAAACCTAGTACTAAGGTTTTTAGAAGATGAAAAGACGATCTCAGTCCAACAAAAAGAAAAAAAATCTTCGATCTAAATAATTTATTAATAAATGAGTTCGTCGATCACAGTCTGAAGAACAAGGAATAAATCGTCGATCGTCGTTCGACGAAGTACTCACTGAAGCAAGGATCATCGATCTCCATTCAACAAAATCTATTTCACTAAGAAGTGTTCGTCGATCTCCATTCGACGAACTCTTCACGAAGAGTTCACAGTTCGTCGATCACCGTTCGACGAACTGTGCCAAATCGTCGACCATAGACAAAAATTAAGTTAATTCTTCCCCATTTATCGTACCTAGCTAATTTAAGAAGAATAGATGTTTTTTCTCATCCAATGGCTTGGTGAAGATTTCTGCTCTTTGTAAATAAGTAGAGATAAAGACAAGATTAATTTTCTTTTTGTCTACACAATCTCTAATGAAATGATGTTTAATTTCTATATGCTTGGTCCTATTATGATGCACTGGATTTTGTGCAATAGATATTGTACTGGTGCTATCACAAAATATAGTTGAATGATTTAAGTTGAGATCATAATACATCAATTAATTTTGTATCCACAAAATCTGTGAACAGCAGCTGCCTACAGCTATGTATTCAGCTTCAGTAGTTGATGTGGACACAGAGGTTTGCTTCTTACAAAACCAGGACACAAGCCTATCACCAAGAAACTAGCAAGTTCCTGATGTGCTCTTCCTGTCCACTCTACATCCAGCATAGTCAGCATCAGAAAATCCAGTTAAATCAAATTCTGACTCTGATGGATATAGGAGTCCTAGAATTGGACAACCCTTTATATATCTCAAAATCCTTTTTAATAAAATATAGTGAGATTCTTTAGGTTTCGCTTGGAACCTAGCACAAATACATATGGGAAACATTATGTCAGGCCTATTTGCTGTGAGATATAATAGAGACCAACAATAGCCCTATAAGTTTTCAGATCAACAGGCTTGCCATGTTCATCAGAATCAATCACAGTATTAGCAGCCATAGGTGTTTTCATTGCTGAGGCATCACACATCCCAAACCTTTTAATAAGCTCCTTAACATACTTGGATTGGGAGATGAAGATACCATCAGGTGATTTCTTCACTTAGAGACAAAAGAAGTATGAAAGTTCACCCATGCTACTCATCTCAAATTTTTAATGCATTAGATCAGAAAATCTTTTGCATAGTTTGGGATCAGTAGAGCCAAAAATAATATCATCTACATATATTTAAACTAACAAAATTTTATTTTTATGATGCTGAATAAAAAGGGTCCTATCTACTATGCCCCTAGAAAGCTTATGCTCTAATAGAAAGCTAGTTAAGGTCTCATACTAAGCTCTTGGAGCTTGCTTTAAACCATAGAGAGCTTTATGCAATCTAAATACATTAGAAGGATGAGTCGGAGAGATAAAACCTGGTGGTTGCTCCACATACACTTCCTCTTTTAATTCTCTATTTAGGAAAGCACTCTTTACATCCATCTGGTAGACTTTGAATCTTTTATAGGCTGCATAGGCTAAGAAAATCCTTATGCCACAATCCTTGCCACTGGAGCAATGATCTGATCATAATCTATTCCTTCCTCCTGTGAATAGCCTTGAACTACTAGCCTTGCTTTATTCCTTATAATATTTCCTTCAGCATCCAGTTTGTTTCTGAAGAGCCATTTGGTTCCAATGACTGGATAGTCTTTGGGTCTAGGAACCAAATCCCAAACTCTGCACCTCTCAAACTGATTGAGCTTTTCTTATATTGCAATGATCCAGTGGGGATCTTGCT
Source organism: Platanthera zijinensis (assembly GCA_039513925.1). NCBI lineage: Eukaryota > Viridiplantae > Streptophyta > Magnoliopsida > Asparagales > Orchidaceae > Platanthera > Platanthera zijinensis. The sequence goes on along the minus strand of CM077084.1, from coordinate 65,501,767 downwards.
CTGCATCTTTGATGGAGTGGGGCTCAAGTTGAGAAATAAAATAAGCATACATCACATCATTGTTGAGTTGATGCCTAATTTGCACACCAACTAAAATGTCTCCAATCACTTGAGATATAGGGTGATCTCTAAGTGTGACAAGATCAGTTGGAGGAGTTGGTTGAGTAGCAACTTGTGGAATTAATTCCTCTTGTGGAATTATATTAGCTGTTGGAGGAAGTTCAGCCACTTCCAAACTATCTTCTTCACTTTCTTCTTCAACTTGTGGAGAAGGATGTGATGGAATCTCTTAGGTGAGGTTTAGATCATCCAATTTCTCACACAAGTGAGGTACCTGCAAAATGTTGTTGGTAGAAACTTCTTTCTCCTTATAAAACATGTTACCCTCATCAAATATAACATAAACAGATTCATCAATTTTTAAAGTGGATTTGTTAAACACCCTATAAGCTTTGCTGACTTGGGAATATTCTAGAAAAATTTTCTCTACAGCTTTTGCTTCAAACTTTCTAGTGTATTTCTTGTCATTATTGTGAATATAACATAGGCATCCAAATACTTTAAAATAGGTGATTTTAGGTTTCTTCTCATTAAGTAACTCATAAGGAGTCTTATTCTTAAGCTTGTGTATCAGACTTCTGTTCAGTACATAGTTTGCTGTGCTCACAGCCTCTGCCCAAAAAGATAGGGGCATGTAAGCATCTGCAAGTAATGTGCCTGCAGATTCAATTAGGATTCTTTTTTTCCTTTCAGCAACCTCATTTTGTTGAGGAGTTCTAGGAGCTGAGAAGCAGTGCCTGATACCTTCCTTCTCACAGAACTCTTGCATAAGAAGAGACTCAAACTCAGTACCATGATCACTTCTGATCAATGCAACTGGAGTAGAGTACTCAATCTATATGTTCTTGATAAAATCTGTAAGAACCTTGAAGTTATCTGACTTAGATCTCAGAAAGAACACCCAAGTGAATCTTGAGAAGTCATCTACAATCACTAAAGTATAAGATTTCCCTCCTAGGCTTTGTACAGCAACAGGGCAAAAAAGATCCTTATGTAGCAAGTACAATATCCTAGGTGAGTCACTTTTATTTATAGATTTAAAGCTATTTTTAGTTTGCTTGCCTAACTGACAAGCCCTGCAGAGGCCTTCCTTCTTATAGGGGCCATAAGGCAATCCTCTAACAAGGTTTTCCCTAGATAACTTAGCAATATTTTTAAGATTTACATGTCCTAATCTCTTATACCAAAGTTCATTTTGATTGCTAACCTGATTAAATAAACAAAGTTTTGAACTAGCTGATTGAAAATTTACTACATATATGTTTCCTTGTCTAAGTCCAGTTAAAATAGGTTTGTTTTCTTTACAAGAAATAATACAGGAAGATGAGTTAAATGATACCTGATAACCTTCATCACATAATTGACTTATGGATATTAAGTTATGCTTTAAGCCACTCACATAGGCAACTTTCCTGAAGGTGACTGCTCCTACTTTAACATCTCCAGAGCCTTTTATTTGGCCATAGTTGGAGTCACCAAAGATCACCTTTGGACCTAGCTTGGACTTGTAGTTTGTTAGATTGTCCTTACAGCCAGTCATATGCTTTGAGCATCAACTGTACAAATACCATTGTTGATTAAAGACTGGACAGTCCTTCACCTGCATAAAAAGGAATTAAGGGTTTTTGACCCAGGTTACCTTGGGTCCTTGTTTCTTTTGATAAGAGAAACTGGAAATAACAGAAAATTCTGGTTGATTTTTATATCCTAAGGGATGATATCTTCTAGGTGATATTTCCCATTAAGTAAAAGGATTAGTTGATTCTCTGAATTGATTAAAGTTTCTAACATAATTATAGTTTTTATTAAACATGACTGGGTTTGATGAATTATTATAAGTTCGTCAATCTGCGTTTGACGAATAGGGATGAGTTCGTTGAACTCTGCTCAGAGAATGAACATAGTCATTTTTTGTGCCCCAAGTTCGTCGATCGCTGCCCGAAGAACCATATACAGTTCGTCGATCGCAGTAAGACGAATTATTATAGTTATAATTGGCGTTCATAGATCGTCGATTTGGGTTCGACGAACTATACACATTTAATCGATCTGAGTTCGATGAAATCTATTGAACATAGTTTTTATTCAGATTCTTATTCTTTTTCTTCTTATTTATAGATTTCTGAGAGATATTTGGTTGAGTAGTTTCTCCTATTTTCTCTTTGCCTTTTTCAGAGATAAATTTAATTGGTGTTGAAAGAATATTTTTCTTTAATATGGGGGGTAAGCTTGATGAAGCACCTAAGCCCAGCTTGCCATTTAATCTGACATTGACTGTGCTTGTGATGTCCATCAGCTTAAGGCTTCTCCCATTGAGAGATTCCTCAAGTTGCTTTGCCTCATATAATTCAGTTTTTAGTGAAATGATTTGTTCATTAGCTAAGTCTAAATCATTTTTCAATTTGATATTTTCAGCAAATAGGTTATCAAATTCAAGATGTCTATCTCTAAGAATTTTTATTTCCCTCTCTGACTTGATTAAATCATTACACAAGGATTTAAATTCAATTTTAATATCTTCTGAATTGAAATCAAATGAAGAGATTACCTGATCTTCTTCAGATTCAGATTCCTCTTCTATTTCTTCAGCTTGTTCCTCAGCATCAGATTTGCTGCTGGAGGCATTAATAGCCATAAGGCAAACTTCCCTTGCCTTTGCCTCCTCTTCATCTTCACTAGAGCTGGAAGATGAGGATTCTTCATCTGTGTCACTCCAGGTCTCAGTAATGAAGCCTTTTTCCTTTCTCTTGTGTTTGCTGGAGGAGTGCTTACTAGAGTGCTTGCTTGATTGTCTCTTATTCTCCTTTTCTTTTCTTCTGTCTTTCTTCTGTGCCTCTGGGCATTCAGGTAGAATGTGCCCAGGTTTTCTACATCCAAAACAAACAATCTCCTTGGTAGGAGTCTTGTCATATCTTGGCTTGTCATCATTCTTGGATGACCTTCTTCTAAAGTCTTTCTTGGCCATTTTATAAAATCTTTTACCCAATAAGTTAAGTAGTTCTTCATTAGCTGGAAGAGATTCTGATTCTTTTGTTTCTTTGAAAGCAATGCTGTGCTCCTTCCTTGAAGATGTAGAAGCCTTCTATTCAGCAGCTTCCCTTGTCTTGATCAACTGTTCATAAGACTTAAGCTTGCCAAGGAGAGATTTTGTAGAAATCTCATTTAAACTTCTGGCATCCTTAATTGGCCATATCCTAGAATCCCAAGTGCTGGGGAAGCACATTAGGATTTTTCATTTATCTCAGTTAATGAGATGTCCTTATCCAAGGTTCTCAGTTCATTTATGATGACACTGAGTCTGTTATACATCTCAGCAATAGTCTCTGATTCCTCCTTTTTGAAATTCTCATACTGTGATATGAGGAGGGATCGCCTATCTTTTCTTTCATCTGCTGAGCCAACAACTATTTGGTTCAGTGAGTCCTAAATTGCCTTTGCATAGGTGCACTCAGCCACCTTCTAAAAGATGTCATCTGACATTATCTGTGCCAGAATATTCATTGCTTTAGCATCAACCATCTTGGTTTTCTTTTGTGCATCAGTCCACTCAGGTGGTGGAACTTCATGTGTATTGGTAGTTGTAGTAGTAGTTGTAGGTTGAGGGGGACCTATCAAAATAGAGTTGAAAATGTCCTCATCAATAGAGTTAATATAGAGTTTGATTCTTGCCTTCCAGAGTGCAAATTTATTCAAGTTACACACTAGAGGTCTGGTGCTAGAATATTCCTTATTTTGTGTCATGCTATAAACAAGAGGCTAGAGAGAAAAATATCTATCAAAGGATCTTGATTCAGATGTAAGTCTGTGAAACCAAAGAAACAGCCCTCTGATACCAATTGAAGGATGGTAAAAGCTTTACCACCTGAGGGGATAGATCTATTTAACTCTAGAGGGAGGGGGGAGAGGGGTGAATCGAGTATTTAAAAACTTAATTGATTTTTATAGCGGAATTAAAAATAGTGATATATATATCTTAAGAAAGTGCAGGAATAAAAAGCTAACTAACGCAGCACACAACACACAGTAGTAAGAAAACAACAAGCAACCAGACGACACAAGAAATTTATAGTGGTTCCCCTAAACTTGGGTACATCCACTCTTCTACCACCCTGGTAGGAATCCACTACAATTTTTTGATCAGGTGCCCTGTCACCAACAGGTTTTTGCTCAGGTGCCCTGTCACCACAAGATCTATTTGAAGGGAGATCTCATAACCCTTTAGGCTTTTGATCAGGTGCCTAAAAACCAAGATAAGTCTTTTGGTAAGGAGACTTAAGAACTAGGTGGTTAACTTTTGAAGGGAGTAAAAACCTTGTGTAGTGGGGTGAAAATGTGATATTGTCTTCTCTTTCTCAAGCAGTTGAGAAGACTTTAGTGGATTGCTTGATATTGTCAAAGCTCCCCCTGAGATGATTATTGTTCAGGAATTTGTTGGAAGATTTACAGGGTGTAGGTCTTCTTTGATGATCTTTAGAAGCTTTTAGACTGATTGTGTTTTGATGTCTCTTGAAAGCTTGGAGAAGATTTGCAGATGATGAAGACTGTATGAGAATGCAGACTGAATATCTTTCTCTATTTGCCTGTGACCCTTAGTCAATTCTACAACTTCTTATCATCAATCTTTTTAAAAACTCTTTTATATATCCTGCAGAAATTCTTTATCTGAATTTTGAATTCTACTCCTTGATTGACTGCTAAAATCTTGGAACTCGGACAAACGGCTAGAAGGGAAATAAATTGATTCCTTAACTGTCCCAGTTATTAAGCCGAATATTGACTCTGTGAAATCCAGTAATTAATGTTGCCAATGAACTACTATATTCATAAGAATATATGTATTTAATTACTTAGAGCAATATAGATAAGGATATATTATATAAGTCTTGATTAATCTGGAGATTAACTGTAGAGAAAAGAAATAATGAACTGACAGATTTCATCAATCCGAGATCTAAGATCGTCGAACTCAATCCTCTCTTTTGTCGAGCTAGGCCCCAAGAACTTTGAACTGAGTTAATGCTGTCTATTCTGGGCTCCAAGTTCGCCGAACTAAGATAGTTGTTCATCGAACTCAACAATTGATAGGAGATCAGAGTTCGTTGAACTCAGTGAAACTTTCGTCGATCTCAACTTCAGAGAAGAAACTTTGAGATCGTCGAACTGAGAACGAAGATCGTCGAACTCCATTCAGATTTTGTCGAACGACTTCTTCAACAAAGAAAAACATGTATTGTTCTGAAATCTTCAGTCTTCTAAGTCTTCCGAGGGATTGGTCCAATCAAACTGACTTGTTGACCTACCCTAAGATCTAATAAAGACCTATGACCCTAGACTATACATTGTGGGTCAATCTATGCAATCCTAATAGTGAACCTAGCCCAAATCAACCCTAAAACAGGTGGGGTTCCAACAACATCCACGAGAGTGTTCCTTTACGCCTTCTCCCAGGATCGCTAAAACGTCTAAGTGAGCATTGAGCATTGAATAGACTAGAGAGAGAGTAGAGTGATTCCGAGCTAAAGAACAATCTAAGTCCCACGTTCTCTTTGGAAATCCTCAGAGCTCTCTCTAGTATGTGAAGTAGCATGTCTTCAAATGAAGGCATGAGGCCTTTTTATTCATTTTTGAAGGGACACGTTGGTAATTGCCCTCAGCTTAATATTGAGTTGATGAATTATGTCGCTCCATTCCTGTCACCTATTTCACAAATTTCTTGAAATAATGAACATTCCCCCGAGCCCTCGGGTAGGTTTCTTGGCGACGACAGCAGCCAAAGGCGATTTGAGGCGGTAGAGGCAATGATAGTCAGAGGCTCACACGCAATGCCCTTGTGCAATGAGCGTGGAGTCATCCATGTGCCATTTCCTTGTGTGATTGGTTTCATCTCCCCTTCCAGGGTGAATTTTGACCATTTGAGCGAGTGCGGTTCGCTCGGCTGGGTTGTTTTGCTTGAGTGTTTTAGTCGAAGTCCTACCGGTTTGGCACAAGAATCTTTAGGGGGAGCCCTATCAAATGCCCCCAAATTTTTGTGTGTTGTGTTTGTTGGAGCATGCGTTCCGCGCTTCTTAGTTTGAGAATAACAAATCCCGGATGTATTTGATCTTGGTATGTGTTTTAAATGTGCAGGGATAACAGGTTTTTTAAGTACTAAGGAATGGCTGAGCATAGCATTGAAGAAAAGTAAAATCGCGCTATCACTGGCGATAACGCTACCACGGGCGATAGCGTGGACAGTTACTGCTGACGTTAACCTTGATCTGCACGTTGCCGTACGCAAAGTCACGGTTCAGCGATATCGCGGGGCGATACCGATGTCACCGAACGATATCCCACGATCGTCACGATCTTCACTCAGATCTAAAAATATGCGCGACGTGTGCCACGTGTCAAGCCACGGAGAGTTGTCACTATCGAGGGGCGTTATCACTACCGCTGGCGATAGTGTGAATTTATATATGAGGCCACAAATTCAAGAAAATGAACTACTTCTTCCAGAGCCTTGTTTTCCAGGAAGTTGGTGAGCTTTCCATCTCTATTTTCAAACGAACTCCCTTGGTCCGTTGAAATCACAAGAGCGAAGGAGATACGACCGTGCGTTCAAGATTGGAGATCTTCTCATCGGTCCACCATCATCTTAAGAGCTCGTGTTTTTGAGGGATTTTTTTTTAAGTTTTACTATTGTACTTTCATTTTCACTTTTTATTCTTGTAATTGGGAAGGGACAATCGCCACCTTGTGTGTGGTGTCTAAGTCCTTGTGTGGCTTAGGGGCAAATCACCGCCTTGTGTGTGGTGTCTAGGTTCTTGTGAGGCTTAGGAGTAAATCATCGCTTTGTGTGCAGCGTCTAGATCATAGGTTTGATTTAGGGGGAGGCTAGTAGCCATATCTAGGGAGATATTGACTATAGCCTACCAGTCCTTGGGAGAAGGACCGGTGAAAAAGCTAAAAACTATTATCGTTGTAAGCCTTGATTTCAAGCTTTATTGGAATCATTTTACATATATATTTTGGAGAAATAAAATCTTGATTTTCATTTCATTGGTGTGTCTCAAACTTTGCTTCTAATTTCTTATTTTATAAAAAGTTTGTAAAACTTTAAAGAGCCCTTATTCACCCCCCCTCTAAGGGCGCCACAAGATCCTACAAGTGGTATCAGAGCTAGTTATTCCTAATACGGTTTCACCACCAGGAATTATGGCGCAGCACGACAATGCTTTCTCTGAGGGGCAAGGAATTAGTAGACCTCCATTATTCACTGGATCTGACTATAATTACTGGAAAACTAGGATGAAGTGTTTTCTTATTTATCTTAACATTGAAGTTTGAAATATGATAGAGTCTAATTATGCTCATCCCACTTATATAGTAGGAGATGTAGTAATGTAAAAACCAAAAGATAAATGGGATGATCAGGATAAGCTAAGGTGCAAAAATAATGCAAAAGCCATGAATGCATTATTTTGTGCATTAGATAGGACTGAATTTAATAGAACTTGTGCTTGCAATAATGCTTATGAAATTTGGAATTTACTTGAAGTTACTCATGAAGGTACCTCGCAGGTGAAGGACTCGAAGCTGTTTCAACTGGAATCGGAATTTGAAAAGTTTAGGATGGAAGTGGATGAGGACGTAGACTCAATGTACACCAGATTCACCAAGATAGTGAATGACTCAAAAGTTCTTGGTAAAAATTTTTCAAATGGTGATTTGGTGAGAAAACTTCTTAAATCTCTCCCCCCTAAATTTAATCCCAAAGTGACGGCTATTTCTGAATCTCGTGATCTTAAGTCTCTTAATATTGAAAGCCTGATTGGGAACTTGAAAACTCATGAAGTTGAATTAAAAATTCAACAACAAGAGTATATGGAGCCAAAGAAGAAGGGGTTGGCTCTAAGATCTAAGAAAGAGGAAGATAGTAATTCTGAGGAGGAAGAAGAAGATGAGGAAAGTCTTTTTGTTAGAAAATTTAAAAAATTTATGAGAAATCCGGAGAGAAGAAATACTTTTAAAAAATATTTTAAGAAGGAGATGTTTAGAAAGAAAAAACAAAAGGATGACGATGAGGAGGAAGAGAGACCCCCACCGGAGTGCTATCACTGCAGGAAGTTAGGACACATTCGAAGCAAGTGTCCAAAGTACTTGAAAGAACTTAAAATAAAGAAGCTCAAAGGGAAGAAGAAGGTCTTGAAAGCTGAAACATGGGATGATACTACTTCTGAGGATGCAAGCAGTTCAAGCTCAAGCGAGGAGGAGGAGGCTAATATGTGCCTAATGGGAAAAAGCATCATATCTGATGACGAGTGCAGTGTCCAAAGCGACACTGAGGTAACTCCTCCAACTTATGATGAATTATTTTCTGAATTTTTAAAGACTTGCAAATGTTTTGAAAAAAGTTTAAAGGACAATGACCTTCTTAAAACTGAAAATAAAGTTTTAATTAGAGAAAATAAAAAGTTGTTAAATGAAATTAAGACTTTTGGAAAAGAAAAAGTGTCTTGCCAAGAGTGTGATCACTTTTTGGGAAGAATAAAAGAACTTGAAGAGTCTCTCTCAAAAGCTCATTCTAAAATAAAAATTTTCACTAAAAAGAATGAGATTTTAGAGAAAGATCTGAAATCTTCTATTTCCAAAGTCCATGAAGGAAAGAAAGCTTTTGAACGTAGATGTGTAAATCTAGTATCCGAGAATACTAAAATGAGAAACTAGGTTCGTGACTTAACGTTAGCCATGAAAAAGTTTGGAATGGGCCAAAGATCACTGGATATGATCTTAGGTTACCAATGTCACGGATCTGGAAGATTTGGACTCGGATACACGACTGGAAACTATCGCCCGAAAATAACTTCTATCGCCCGGGATAGCGAAAAATCCAGAGAATATGGTCGAAAAATTACTAATGTTAATAAAGTGTCTAATACTGCATCTTCGTCCAACAAATGTCCAGAGAAGTTATACTCTTCTCAGTACATTACATGTACCAAATGAAAAAAGTTTGAGACACACCAATGAAATGAAAATCAAGATTTTATTTCTCCAAAATATATATGTAAAATGATTCCAATAAAGCTTGAAATCACGGCTTACAACGATAATAGTTTTTAGCTTTTTCACTGGTCCTTCTCCCAAGGACCGGTAGGCTATAGTCAATATCTCCCTAGATATGGCTACTAGCCTCCCCCTAAATCAAACCTATGATCTAGACGCTGCACACAAAGCGGCGATTTACTCCTAAGCCTCACAAGGACCTAGACACCACACACAAGGCGGTGATTTTCCCCTAAGCCACACAAGGACTTAGACACCATACACAAGGTGGCGATTGTCCCTTCACAATTACAAGAATAAAAAGTGAAAATGAAAGTATAATAGTAAAACTTAAAAAAACTCCCTCAAAAACACGAGCTCTGAAGATGATGGTGGACCGATGAGAAGATCTCCAATCTTGAACGCACGGTCGTATCTCCTTCACTCTTGTGATTTCAACGGACCAAGGGAGTTCGTCTGAAAACAGAGATGGAAAGCTCACCAACTCCTGGAAAACAAGGCTCTGGAAGAAGTAGTTCATTTTCTAGAATTTGTGGCCACATATATAAATTCACACTATCGCCAGCGGTAGTGATAACGCCCCGCGATAGTGACAAGTCTCCATGGCTTGACACGTGGCACACGTCACGCGTATTTTCAGATCTGAGTGAAGATCGTGACGATCGTGGGATATCGCTCGGCGACATCGGTATCGCCCCGCGATATCGCTGAACCGTGACTTCACGTGCGGTAACGTGCATATCAAGGTTGACGTCAGCAGTAACTGTCCACGCTATCGCCCGCGGTAGCGTTATCGCCAGTGATAGCGCGATTTTCCTTTTCTTCAATGCTATGCTCAACCATTCCTTAGTACTTAAAAAACCTGTTATCCCTGCACATTTAAAACACATACCAAGATCAAATACATCCGGGATTTGTTATTCTCAAACTAAGAAGCGCGGAATGCATGCTCCAACAATCTCCCCCTTTTGATAATAACAAATCCACTGAGAAAGAAATTGTGTGAGATCAGTAGAATGTGAAACAATTCAAATAATCATTATGAATCAAAGTGCATAAGTAGTTAAAATAAACTCCCCCTATATAAAGACTAGGAGGTAGAAAATATACATTTGTATTGATTGATGATTATTCACGTTTTTGTTGGACTTTATTTCTAACCTCCAAATCTGATGCGTTTTCAAAATTTTCTAAGTTATGTTTGCGTATTCAAAATGAATTTGAGTTAAAAATTACACGCATACGTTCGGATCATGGAGGGGAATTTGAAAATGAAAAATTTATTTCTTTTTGTACTGAGTTAGGAATTAAACATGAATTTTCCGCTCTACGCACACCACAGCAAAATGGTGTAGTGGAGAGGAAAAATAGGACTCTTCAAGAGCTAGCCCGTACGATGTTATCTGAATTTAAATTACCAAAATCTTTTTGGGCTGAAGCGGTGAGTACTGCATGTTATGTAATTAATAGAATAATGTTTCGCCCTATTTTAAAATTAACTCCTTATGAATTAATTTTTAATAAAAAACCAAATGTTTCGTATTTCAAAGTTTTTGGTTGTAAATGTTTTATTTTAAATTCTTAAGATTCCTTAGGAAAATTTCATGAAAAATGTGATGAAGGAGTTTTTATTGGATATTCTTCAACTAATAAAGCTTATAGAATTTTTAATAAACGAACAAAAATAGATGAAGAATCTATTCATGTTAGATTTGATGAGTTTGTTCCATGTGTAGATAAGAAAACTACAGGAAAAGAAGATAAACCCCTTTCCTTTGGTGGAAAATGATGATGAAGAACATGGAGGGAATTAAGAAGGAAAAGAAGAAGAAGAAGAAAGAGAAGAACATGTCCCTCCAAGTGAATTGATATTTTCAAAGGATCATCCGAAGGAGCTTATTATTGGAGATCCACAAAAAGGGGTCAGTACTCGTTCTTCTTTACATGTTTTGTTTTCAAACCTTTGCTTTGTCTCTGAAATAGAACCAAAAGATGTTTCCACCGCTTTAAATGATGAATTTTGGTTTTTAGCAATGAATGAAGAACTTAATCAATTTGAACGTAATAAGGTTTGGAATCTTGTAGAACGACCCAAAAATCATCCTGTAGTTGGAGTAAAGTGGATTTTTAAAAATAAATTGGATAGTGATTCTAGAATTGTTAGAAATAAAGCCAGGTTAGTTGTAAAAGGTTATGAACAAATTGAAGGGGTAGACTATGATGAAAACACTTCATCCTAGTTTTCTAGTAATTATAGTCAGATCCAGTGAATAATGGAGGTCTACTAATTCCTTGCCCCTCAGAGAAAGCATGGTCGTGTTATGCCATAATTCCTGATGGTGAAACCGTATAAGGAATAACCAGCTCTGATACCACTTGTAGGATCTTATGGAGCCCTTAGAGGGGGGGGTGAATAAGGGCTCTTTAAAGATCCTACAGTGTTGATGCGGAAAATGGCACCACAAGATAACAGTGTTCAAAATCTAACTGGAGGATGAGGAGAAGAGGAGGAGAAGAGACTGTCGAGCAGCTGATGTGAAAAATATATCCGCACGCTTGAGTGTGGAGCACGTTCGATCCAGGTTGCGGGGATAATGAGAGGTTGATGAGGAACTATCGAGCAGCCAGTTACTTTAAATGTTATGGATCTCCGGTAGAGGCCGAGAGAAGGGTAAAGGGGAGAAGAGAGGCTGCTTGTAGCGGCAACAACAGAGTTTGCCCGCCGCGGCTTAAATACCACTCCTGCGACGGTTTTCCTTTGATTATGAATCAATATTATAGCTTGAGTTGAGTCCCTTTACATGGATAAGCAAATAAAATGTACAAGGGGGAAGCTGGCGACTAGAAGAAAGAAGTTGACAGAGGCCGCGCAGTTTGACAGAACAGGTCAACAGACTACGCAGACTGCTGATCCCGCAGCTTGCTACACTAGGCCGAGCGGACTGTGCGATCAGGCCGGGAAGACCGCTGAGGTCATTGGAGCTAACCGGGAACAAGGCCATAAGGGTTAGCCGTGGAGGCCGCGCGGACTGGGGATCAGCCAACGAATAGTGCTTGCGTACAGAAAGTTGTATCTGTAGGGTCTATTGCACTGGTTGTTTCTTGACTGTCATCCTCTACAAATGAGAGGTATGGGGGGCTATTTATAGGCTTTGGGAGGAATGATCCAAAACTAGGCTTGATAACGTCACCCCAATGATACGAGCGAGATGATATCGAGTCCGTGATATGCTGCGGACTGCTGGGAGAAGTCAGTGCTGGGAAGCTGATGCTTCTGGCAAATAGAAGGAGAAAGTCACCCCTACTGGTGGAGTGAGTTCGCCACCTTCTGGTGGACTGAAATTGAGTCCGCTGGATGCTGTACGGGTTGATGGAGAGCTGGAGGGAGGAAAAAGTTCATCTCCCTTAGGTGGACTAAGACCGAGTCCACCACCTTCTATCGAATAGAAGGAGTAGGTCGCACCTGCTAGGCGGGCTGAGGAGGCAGGTCTCCCTCTCCTAGGCGACCTGGAAGCTGGATGCCTTCTGTTGGGCGACCTAGAGGTAGGTCGCCTATCGTTGGGCGAACTAGAGGCGGGTTGCCTACTGCTGGGTGACCTGGAGGCAGGTCGCCTACTACTAGGCGACCTGGAGGCAGGTTGCCTATTGCTAGCGGACTAAGGTGGAGTCCGCCCCATGCTTAAGCGGTCCACTTCAAAGTGGTCAAGGTTGTTGCGTACAGGGATGCGAGGCCGCCTTTCGTAGGCAGACTGAAGAAGAGTGTCTAGGCAATTTCCTGCTTGCGGTGACCTGAAGGAGAGTTCGCAAACTGGTGGCAGGCCGTAGAGGAGACTGCTACCCGCCCGGCTAACCGCACGACCTGATGGTGCGGACTGGGAAGCAATCCGTTCCATTGCAGAGCTGACGATTACCGGGCAGCTAGCCTAACCGCACTAACAGAGAAGTCTATCAGCGTAGTTAGCTGGAAAATAGGTTGCGAACCCTCTTGATGGGACGGAGCAGTCCGCTGCTTGCAAGCTAGCCACCTTAGAGAGGATTGCCGATTTTAGGGTTAACATAATTCCCGTACTTTTTTAAGTTTACAGGAAACTTCCAAAAAGTAGAGGTAACCACTGAAATTACAATCTACCCCGAGTAGGAAAACAAAAGACAGAGGGAGAGATATAGAACCTGATGTCTCTCCTCAGAGAAGTTTGTAAGCTTATTATTCTCTTGCAAAGGAAGATATTGTAAGTGAAAAAAGACACATCTTGTGTGTACCTGAGTTGTTCTTGCAAAGTGAAGAAGATTTATGAATGTCTTCTACTGAGCTCTACAAAACAAAAATGAGAGGAGGTATAGAAGAACATTAGCTTGCAAATACCTGGAGGAAGCTTGCAAGCAGTTGCTAATCTCTATAATTAAGAAGAGTAAGAAGCAAATATGAAAGAAAAATGATTTGCAAGTACCTGATGGGAACTTGTAAGTATATGTTAATCTCTGCAAAAAGAAGAGTAAGAGGCAGATATGAAAGAAAAAATGATTTGCAAGTACCTAAGGGGAACTTGCAAGCATTTGCTAATATCTACAAAAAGAAGAGTAAGAAGCAGATATGAAAGAAAAATGTTTTGCAAGTACCTGAGGGGAACTTGCAATCATCTGCTAGTCTCTGCAAAAAGAAGAGTAAGAAGCAGATATGAAAGAAAAATGATTTGCAAGTACCTAAGGGGGACTTGCAAGCATCTGCTAATCTCTGTAAAAAGAAGAGTAAGAAGCAGATATGAAAGAAAAATGATTTGCAAGTACCTGAGGAGAACTTGCAAGCATCTACTAATCTCTGCAAAAAGAAGAGTAAGAAGCAGATATGAAAGAAAAATGATTTGCAAGTACCTGAGCGGAACTTGCAAGAATCTGCTAATCTCTGCAAAAAGAAGAGTAAGAAGCAGATATGAAATAAAAATGATTTGCAAGTACCTGAGGGGAACTTGCAAGCATCTGTCAATCTCTGCAAAAAGAAGAGTAAGAAGCAGATATGAAAGAAAAATGATTTGCAAGTACCTGAGGGGAACTTGTAGATATTGGTTCGGTAAGGTAGATATAATTAGGCAGGAGGAAAATCCAATAAACCCAGCTATCAACCGAGTAAAAGAATGAGCTTAATCGAGTAGAGATCAAGTCATAACCATAATCTTCTTGCGCAGTCAGATATGATATCCATAATATGAAATCCGGATTAGCTAGCTGAAAAACACATTGACTAGACCACACAGTTTGTAGACAAAGAGAAATTGATTCTTTGATTGAATAATCGGTGCCAAGAATATTAATAAGCTTAGTGGATGTACTGCCGGCAGATAGAGCTTTATGGAGGCCGAGTATATAAGTGAGCATAAGCAAGAAATATAATGCCATAAATCCTTCAGAGAGATTGAATTTAACCTGTTAACCTAGAGGAAAGGCAGTTTGAAAGAGATCTACACCTGAAGATGATCAATTATGCCAGGTGTGCCAAAAGGTCTAAAGCATTGCTCGCCATAAAGGATCATCAAAAGTGTAGACCACCAAGGGAGGATTAACCGCCTTCCCCAAATGGGCTCAAAAGATAAAATGCAAAATTCCTAAGAAGGAACGAAGGATACTGTTGGAACACCCTATTACTATTTGGACCAGGATGACTATACTTCTATAGGGATTTTGGTTTGTGACCTCCTTGTTGTTATAAAGGTCACATAGGCTAGTTAGAATAATCTTCAGCTCGACGTAGAGTCGATCTCAGCTCGACGCTGAGTCGAACTCAGCTCGACGTAGAGTCGACCTCAGCTCGACGCAGAGTCGACCTCAGCTCGACATTGAGTCGACCTCCGCTCGACGTTCCGTCGAACCCAGTTCTACTTACAGAAAACACTCTCTGGCCGACGTGTGTCGTGCTCAGATCGACGTTTTATTGTGAGCTCGATGCTTTTCAGTCCTCCGTCAGTTTTGAATAGGAATTCAAATTCCTTCTGTCAGACAATTAATGCTGAAGATTTATTGGCCGTTACAGCATATCTGGTGCATGGCTCAAGGAATTTTCTAAGGAATGTCTGCCTGTCATTTCCTTGGAGGCATGGACATTTAAGGAAAGCAATTAATGCTGACTTCCAATGGCTATCAAAGAAAAGGAAGAAGAAGACCCAGATATATAATTAATTTTCTTGGATATACAGGATATAAAAAAGAACATACACAGGACTTCAGCTTTCTTTCTCTGTGTGATATTGTTTTGAAAGCTCACTCACAGGAATTCTGATTGCTTCAGACACAATCCTCCAACCTTCTTAGATTATCTCTTGCTAGAGCAAATCAGATCTTTGAAGACCTGTCACCCTTGTGCAGAGCTCTCCTTCCTGAACCTCTTCTTGATCTCAGGGGGAGCTTTGACAACAACTACAGATCCACTTTTGCTTCTCTCTGCTTGTTGATAGAGAAGACAACAACATTCTTTTTTCTTTTTCTTTCTGTACAGGGTTATAACTCCCTTCAAAAGTTACTTTTGGTTTTGCTGAAACCTGGTCAAAATCAGCTTCTTTGGTTTGTGAGAACCTGGTCAAAAACTCTCTGGTGCTCAAGACACCTGATCAACTCATCTTGAAGTGGATTCCTATCAAGGGTGATAGAAGAGTGGATGTACCCAGATTTGGGGAACCACTATAGCTCCTTGTGTCGTCTGGATTGCTTGTCTCTTTGTGTTTTGCTTTGTGCTGTGAATTTCTTTTTACTCTGATTATTTGCTATAGCACCATACACTAAGTAAATACAAATTCTCTCTGTACACAAGTTTTTATTTGCAAAATTATTTTAAATAACTCTATTCACCCCCCTCTAGAGTTAGGATTGATCTTATCCTGCACTTTCAATTGGTATCAGAGGGAGGTTGATCATTCATACAGGCTAACACCTGGATCAAAAGATCCCTGACAAGATCATTTCTCTCAAAGGGTTATTTTCCTTAGTTTTTCTTATCTTTAAAACTCATGGCACAAAACAAGGACTTTGCTAGCACCAGACCTCCTATGTGCAATCTATCTAAGTTTGCACTATGGAAGGCAAGGATTAGACTTTACATGAACTCTTTTGATGAAGACATTTTTAATTCTGTGTTGACAGATTGTCCAAGACCTCCCACAGGAACAAGTACATCAGTTGTTCCTCCTCCTTCAGGAACTGATGCTGACATAAAGAAGTGGAAGGCAGCAGATGCTAAAGCCATGAACATCTTGGCTCAAACCATGTCAGATGACATTTTCCAGAAAGTAGCTGATTGCAATACTGCTAAAGAGATCTGGGAAAAACTTTCAGAAATTGTATCAGGTTCTGCAGATGAAAGAAAGGATAGGAGATCCTACCTCATCACTCAGTATGAGAACTTCAAAAAGGCAGAGTCTGAGTCAGTTGCTGACATGTACAACAGACTGAGTCTGATCATAAGTGAGCTTAGATCACTAGAGAAGGACATATCTCTCACTGAGATAAATGACAAGATACTGACTTGTTTCCCTAGCTCTTGGGACTCAAGAATATAGTCAATTAAAGATGGAAGAAATGTCTGTGAGTTATCCACAGAAGCTCTTCTAGGAAAGCTCAAGAGCTATGAGTAATTTATTAAGAAGAGAGAAGAAGAGCAGAAGACATCCACACCAACAGAGAAGGCTGAGAAAACTATTGCCTTCAAAGCACAGGAAGAAGAACCTAAAGAAAAGGTGTTGGGAAATGAAGAGCTTATGAGCCTACTGGTCAAAAGGTTCAATAAGCTGAATAAAAGGAACTTCAAAAGATGGTCATCCAAAGACAAAGACAAGCCAAGGTATGACAGATCTACTAATAAAGATATTATCTGCTTTGGCTGCAGGAAACCAGGACACATTTTCCCAAACTGTCCAGAAAATCAAGATAAAGACAGAAGGGACAAGAAGGAAAGAAAAGATAAAAGGAAGGATAAGGAGTCAAGGAAATACCATGACAAGCCTTCCTCTAGCAACAGCAAGCACACCAGAAAAGGATTTGTGGCTGAATCCTGGAGTGACTCTGATGAGTCTGATTCATCATCCAGCTCTAGTGATGATGAGGATGATGCAGAAGAAAAAGGATTCTGCATGATGGCCATCAGTGCATCTCAAAAGAACACTGATTCAGAGCCTGATGCTGACTACCTATCTGATCAGGAACTTACTGAGGATCAGGTAATAAATTCATTTGATTTTACTTCTGATGAATTTAAATCTGAGTTCAAATCTATGTGCATTGACTTGATTGAATCTCAAAAGTTGATTAAAACTCTCAGAGAACAATTAATTGAATGCAAATCCATTAACTCAGATAATCTTAGACTCTTAGAAGAGTTGAAGCAGTGTGGGGAGGAGATAGCTTCACTGAAAAGTGAGCTATCTAAGGCCAGACAATTTGAAGAAACCCTTAATGGGAGAAGTATCAAATTGATGGACATCACAAGTACAGTGAACTCAAGATTGAATGGTTCACTGGGCTTGGGTGCTTCATCCAGCCAACCCATAGTGCTGACAACTCCAATCAAATTTACCAGTGAAAAAGGTAAAGGAGTCTTGATAGTGGCTAGGAAGAATGCTGACTTAACCCAGGAAACTGGACAAGAAGCGTTGAACGAAGCTCGACGGACGTCGACCAGAGCTCGACGTAATCGCAAGAAAACATCGAACTCAGGTCGACGTCTTCTACCCTCTGAACAAAGCAAGCCTTCGCCGTCGAATGGAGCTCGACGCACTCACCAGAGTCCGTCGACCGAAGCTCGACATGCGTCGAGCCAAGCTCAGAGCGAAAATCAGTTCTCAGGGGTTAACTCAAGATTTAATTCCAGCTCCACATCTCATCACTTTAACCCTTATGCTGAATGGATAATACCTCCTAGGAGATATCATCCTGTAGGCTATAAGAGTCAACCTGAGATGTCTTTTATTTCAAAATTTAAAGGATATCAAGAAAGGCCCAAGGTAAACTGGGTCAAAAACAATTGATTTGTTGTATGTGCAGATAAAGACCTATCCAATTGAGAACCAGCAGTGGTACTTGGATAGTGGGTGCTCAAAGCACATGACTGGCAACAAGGAGAACCTTGTGTCCTTCAAAGCTAAACATGGACCCAAAGTAATCTTTGGAGATTCAAATTTTGGACAAACAAAAGGCTATGGCCAAGTCAAAATAGGGTCAATTACATTCAAGAAAGTGGCCTATGTGGAAGGACTAAAGCACAACTTAATCAGCATCAGCCAGCTATGTGATGCTGGTTATCAGGTTTGGTTTACCAACTCAGCATGTAATATTGCATTAAATAACAACATTGTTTTAATTGGTAATAGACAAGATAACATATATCTAGTTGATTTCAATTCATCTAAAGTAGATATTTGCTTATTTAACTCCCTTAGCAAACCTAATGAACTTTGGCATAAAAGACTAGGACATGTGAACCTTAGAACCATTGCTAAGTTATCCCAAGACAACCTTGTTAGAGGACTACCTTCTGGTCCCTACAAGAAGGAAGGATTTTGCAAGGCCTGTCAGTTAGGCAAGCAAACTAAAAACAGTTTCAAGTCACTTAATAAGAGTGACTCACCTAGAATCTTGTACTTATTGCACATGGACCTTTTTGGACCAATTAATGTACAAAGCCTAGGAGGGAAATCTTATGCTTTAGTAGTTGTAGATGACTTCTCAAGATTCACTTGGGTGTTATTTCTGAGGAAGAAGTCTGATAACTTCAAGATTTTGACAGATTTTCTCAAAGGCATACAGATTGAGTTCAATACTCACATTGCCCTGATCAGAAGTGATCATGTGACAGAGTTTGATTCTCTTCTCATGCTAGAGTTCTGTCAGAAGGAAGGTATCAGGCACACCTTCTCAGCTCCAAGAACTCCTCAACAAAATGGGGTAGTTGAAAGGAAAAACAGAACCCTTATTGAATCTGCCACAACATTGTTGACAGATGCTCACCTTCCTCTAACCTTTTGGGCAGAGGCAGTGAACACCTCCAACTATGTTTTGAATAGAAGCCTGATATATAAACTAAAGGGTAAGACTCCCTATGAGTTACTCAAAGGGAAGAAACCTAAAGTAAATTATTTCAAGATTTTTGGTTGCATTTGTTTCATTCACAATAATGACAAGAAATACCTAGCTAAATTTGAAGCCAAAGCTGATGAAGGAGTGTTTCTGGGATACTCCATGACTAGCAAGGCTTATAGGGTCTTTAACAAGTGCTCAAATAAAATTGAAGAATCCATGCATGTTACATTTGATGAAACTAACATGTCTTATAAGGAGAAGGAGACTTCTACCATAAGCAATTTGCAGGAACATTCAATTTCAGAAAATCTGAAGCAGCTTACCATCACAGACAAAGGGTCATCACCTTCACCAATTCAGCAAGACACTGAACTCAGTGACAATGAAGAGGAATTTAAGGTTTTGGAAAGTTCAAATGGTCAACAAATTGAAGAACCAGTTGTTGTTCCACAAGAGGAAATAACAACACAGGTTGATGCATCATCAACACCCCTTGTTGACTTTGCAACAGCAAGAGATCACCCAATTTCACAAGTAATTGGAGATATCTCAGTGGGTGTGCAAACAAGGAATCAAGTTAATCAAAATATTATGCACACCTGCTTTCTTTCTCAAATTGAGCCTCAAACCATACAAGATGCAGAGCAAGATCCAAACTGGATCATTGCAATGCAGGAAGAGTTGAATCAATTTGAAAGGAATAAAGTTTGGGAATTAGTACCAAGACCAAGGAACCAGCAAATTGTTAGAACCAAATGGGTATTCAGAAACAAGTTGGATGATCAAGGAATAATTGTGAGAAACAAGGCAAGACTTGTTGCACAAGGATATTGCCAAGAAGAAGGAATTGATTATGACCAAACCTTTACACCAGTTGCAAGGTTGGAGGCCATAAGAATCTTCCTTGCATATGCAGCTCACAAGAGATTCAAGGTATATCAGATGGATGTCAAGAGTGCATTTCTCAATGGAGACATCAAGGAAGAAGTTTATGTAAAGCAACCTCCAGGTTTTATCTCTCCAACCTTTCCTGATCATGTTTTTAAACTGCATAAAGCTTCATATGGTCTCAAGCAAGCCCCTAGAGCATGGTATGAGACCTTAGCTTGTTTTTTGTTGGAAAATGATTTTAAAAGGGGTAGAGTAGACCAAACTCTTTTTGTTAGAACCCATAGGTCCCATACCCTACTAGTACAAGTTTATGTAGACGACATCATATTTGGGTCTACTGATTCAAACTTATGCAAAAAGTTCTCACAACTTATGCACTCAAAGTTTGAAATGAGTAGCATGGGTGAGCTTGCTTTCTTTCTAGGATTGCAAGTTAAACAACATGTGGATGGCATTTTCATTTCTCAAACCAAGTATGCAAGGGAACTGGTTAAGAAATTTGGAATGTCTGAAGCATCCCCTATGAAAACACCTATGCCTACAAATGCTGTTTTAGATGCTGATGATTCTGGAAAACCAGTTGATCAGACAAGCTATAGAGCAATCATTGGCTCATTACTTTATCTAACAACTACTAGACCAGATATAATGTTTGCCACATGCATTTGTGCTAGATTCCAAGTAAGCCCTAGAGAGTCCCACCTCACATTAGTTAAGAGGATTCTTAGGTATGTAAAAAGTTGTCCTAATCTAGGTCTCTGGTATCCACATGACTCAGGATTTGATCTAACTGGATTTTCAGATTCTGATTATGCTGGATGTAGAGTAGACAGGAAAAGCACCAGTGGAACTTGTCAATTCCTTGGTGATAGACTTGTCTCCTGGTTCTGTAAGAAACAGACTTCTGTGTCCACATCAACTGCTGAAGCTGAATACATGGCTGCAGGCAGTTGTTGCTCACAGATTTTGTGGATTCAAAACCAGCTCCTAGACTATGGGTACAACTTAGAGATGTCTAAAATCTTTTGTGATAATACCAGTGCAATATCTATTGCTCAAAATCCAGTTCTCCATAGTAGGACCAAGCACATAGAGATCAGACATCACTTCTTAAGGGATAATGTAGAAAAGAAGAAAATTGCACTAGAATACATTTCCACTGAACTTCAAAGAGGAGATATTTTCACCAAGCCCTTGGATGAAAAGAAGCACTTCTTTTTCCTCAATCAGTTGGGAATGCTAGATGGAGACAGCATAAAATAAAACTCCAAGATTTTGAAACCCATAATTAACAGGAATTGGAAAAATTTCATTTTAAAATTTCCTGTCTGAGTGGTTGTTCTGAGCTCTGAACTAAGCTCGACGCTGCGTCGAACGGAGATCGATGGTCCGTCGCCCTCAAAAGCGTCGAACGTCAAACTCAGCCTCTAGCGTCGAACTAAGTTCACAGCTCCCTGGCTTCTTGAGCTTCTCTCTCCCCGGTCGACGTCTTCGTTAAACGTCGACCTGAGCTCGACGTATAGCTTCAGCCAAAGCGTCGAACGTCGACCTAAGCTGGACGCTGTTGAGTCGTTTCAGTTCTCCTAGAGCCTTAGAGCGTCGAACTGAGCTCGACGTTCTTTCCTTTTCTGCGTCGAACCCTAAGTATAAAATCATTTTCTCATCGTCGTTCGCAGTTGCGCTTTCATATCTTTCTGCTCAAGCTTTCTCCCTCCAAATTCCTTACTCTTGATCTTGGAAGGTATTCTTTTTGCAGGAAAATGGCGATCACAGCAGGAGCTCTGGCGGCCATGAAGTTCGATTCTGGATTCGATATCGACTTCGACTCTTTTGATGGATCTCCACAATACTTTCTGGATATTCTGGACCTCTTCAAGGAGCAGCAACTGGTTAACTTTATGTCAACCAGGATCCCTCTCCCAGAGTCAGAAATCAAAGAGTGGAGTCTTACAGCAGTTATTTCAGATAACAATACATTGACTGGGAAGGTTTCAGGAAATGAGGTAGCCATCTCACCTCAAGTCATTACAGAAGTTTTCAACTTTGCTGCTGGAGATGATGGCATAGAACTATTTGTGGAAGAGTATGCCTTGATGCTAGACAGGATGGGGCATGCTGCTGGTAACCCCTCTAAACTCCTCAAAGTTAACCTAGCTATTGAATATAGGTTATTAGCAGACATTACAGGCAAAGTGATCTGTGCAAAGAGGACTGCACATGATGCAATCACTAGGCATCAGTTCTGCCTTATGGCTGCACTTATAGATAAGAAACATCCCAACTGGGGATTAATTGTGTTTGAATTGATTAAGAAAAAATTGGATTAAAACTCTGTCCACTTTGGAAGAGTTCTTGGGTTGATTCTCAACCATTGCTGCCCTCAACTGCTTGTGTCCTCCAAGAAGCACATCAATGCTTCCAAGAGGCTCACCTGTGCCCTAATTGGCAAGTGGGACAGAAGAATTGTGAATCCCAGGGCAGCAGCAGCAATGAAGTCCTCTGCAGACACCAGGACTATAGAGGTTACTTCCCCTCAGTCCACTGGTCCAGAAGCAGGGACTGTGCCATCTGACTCTCTCACCCTCCCATCCACTTTCATCCCCTCAACCACAGTTCTCTCATCCTCTCAACCTCTACCTTCCTCCATCTCTACCATTGCCTCCTCCCTTCCACCTCACACTACTTTCCTTCCCATAAGCTTGGATTCCTCCCCTCATGAGGATCTCTTCTCTTTTGACATGCATGAAGACTCCTTCATGGATGCCTCTACCTCCTCTCCTCATGAATTCCCCCATTCATCTACTTTTTCAGAGCTATTTTTTTTCCTCCATCCATGAGCCAGTTACACCTCCACTGTCTGCACCACCCTCAACATCTTCCTCATTTACAATTTCTGCTACTCCATCTACCTCTACTCAAGATCCCCTTGAGCAAGTAGCCCTCCTGCCCTTAGCCAATCAAATCTTTGACCTTCTGTCCCCTAGGCTCTCCTCCCTCCTGGATGCCAAGCTGGCTCCTCTAATTCTTTCCCTGAGCACTCTTTCTGCCTCTGTCTCCTCCCTCTCCTCTTAGTTGGCATGCCCTTCTTCTGGGGGCCTAGAGTCAGCTGCCACTGATTCTAGGCAGGGGGAGATGTCAGCAGAAGAAGAGCTGCCTCCTTCTTCAGTTCAGTTTGTTCAGACATGTTCAGAGACAGTATCAGTTGCAGAAGTTCAGATAGTATCTGAGGCTCCTCCTCCAGCTTCTGTTCAGAGCTTCCCCCCTCCAGCTCAGATTCAAGAAGATCTGTCCAGGGCTATTGTCCCTTTTCTGAAGATCCCTGATGTAGCAGTGGTAGCAGTGGCTCCTGCTAATAATGAAATTGAAATGTTAGCAGCTGTTGAAACTTCAGGTGAAGCGATTGAGACACCTGATGCAGTTGAGACCCATGTCTCCCAAGCCCTTCAGGAACCAGCCTCTTTAGTCTCTATGGCTCCTGAGGCTGTGCCCTCTCCTGCAGTGGTAGACTCCTCCTCCCCACTAACAGCAGATCTTCCTTCAGTTTCCTCCTCAGCAGCTCCAGACTCCATCAGTTTTCCTATCTCTAAAAGGAAGTACATAGATCCTGATGACTCCTCTGCAACAATTGCAAGGAAGAGGAAAGCTAGGTCAAAAGCTTTGAAAAGAGTACCAATTGCCAGAGCTACAGACCATGACATTCCCTACTATATCAAATACAATTGTGAAATCACAGAGCCATGGATGCAGTACTCCCAAAATCAGAGAAAAGCAATGAAGAAGAAAAGAAAGTTTAATGAAGGACCATCCAAACCTGTCCATCAGCCTCCACCTCCACCTCCTCCAGATGCAGGTGCAGGTGCTAATCTATCTTCCAATCCAGCCCCTTCAGCTCTACATGGAAAGACATATCAAGCAAGAAGATATCAAGGAGACAGTCAGCAAAGGGGAGGTCAGCAAAGAGGAAACTATAGGGGCAGGCAGTCCAGATGAAGATCAGGTTCTCAACCTTATCAAAGGGGAGGAGCCATTGATCCAACCTCTGGTCCCTATCCTTATAGACCTAGAGCTGACCTCACCCCAACTACCTCTCAAGAACTCTCCTCTAACAGATTTGAACCAGCTGTACCCTTTGAAGATCCCACCAAAACTCCAGCCTACTGGAAAGCTAGAATGACAGAAATGGCTGCTTTAAATGAGATTAATAAAGCTAGAGAAAAAGGTCTGGACACCTCTCATATCAGTACAATGTCAGACCAAAGAAAAGAGGAATTGGAGAAATATAAGTCTAAGAAATTCTTTGATTCAGACAGATATATGCAACTCCATCCTGCAGCTGTACCATCTAGTGCAAGAGATCAAAAGTCTTTAGGTGCAGCTGATGATTACAGATCTAAAAAGGAAGCTTCAAATCCAAACAGAGAAATCATCTTCAAAAAGAGTGATCAAGACAAAGCCTCAAAGGGAAAGTAAAGTAAGATGCTTTAATTCTTTCTATATATGCTGGACTCAGGACATTTGAACATTTGTGCTGCTATATAATGTTATATATGCTGCTTTTTATTCTGTCATGTCTGGTTGTATTGTAATGTATTGTATCTGCTTTATCTTTCTTTGAATCCCTAAATTCATGTAAATAGTAATCCTAATCCAAATAGGGGGAGATTGTTGGAACACCCTATTACTATTTGGACCAGGATGACTATACTTCTATAGGGATTTTGGTTTGTGACCTCCTTGTTGTTATAAAGGTCACATAGGCTAGTTAGAATAATCTTCAGCTCGACGTAGAGTCGATCTCAGCTCGATGCTGAGTCGAACTCAGCTCGACGTAGAGTCGACCTCAGCTCGACGCAGAGTCGACCTCAGCTCGACATGGAGTCGACCTCCGCTCGACGTTCCGTCGAACCCAGTTCTACTTACAGAAAACACTCTCTGGCCGACGTGTGTCGTGCTCAGATCGACGTTTTATTGTGAGCTCGACGCTTTTCAGTCCTCCGTCAGTTTTGAATAGGAATTCAAATTCCTTCTGTCAGACAATTAATGCTGAAGATTTATTGGCCGTTACAGCATATCTGGTGCATGGCTCAAGGAATTTTCTAAGGAATGTCTGCCTGTCATTTCCTTGGAGGCATGGACATTTAAGGAAAGCAATTAATGCTGACTTCCAACGGCTATCAAAGAAAAGGAAGAAGAAGACCCAGATATATAATTAATTTTCTTGGATATACAGGATATAAAAAAGAACATACACAGGACTTCAGCTTTCTTTCTCTGTGTGATATTGTTTTGAAAGCTCACTCACAGGAATTCTGATTGCTTCAGACACAATCCTCCAACCTTCTTGGATTATCTCTTGCTGGAGCAAATCAGATCTTTGAAGACCTGTCACCCTTGTGCAGAGCTCTCCTTCCTGAACCTCTTCTTGATCTCAGGGGGAGCTTTGACAATAACTACAGATCCACTTTTGCTTCTCTCTGCTTGTTGATAGAGAAGACAACAACATTCTTTTTTCTTTTTCTTTCTGTACAGGGTTATAACTCCCTTCAAAAGTTACTTTTGGTTTTGCTGAAACCTGGTCAAAATCAGCTTCTTTGGTTTGTGAGAACCTGGTCAAAAACTCTCTGGTGCTCAAGACACCTGATCAACTCATCTTGAAGTGGATTCCTATCAAGGGTGATAGAAGAGTGGATGTACCCAGATTTGGGGAACCACTATAGCTCCTTGTGTCGTCTGGATTGCTTGTCTCTTTGCGTTTTGCTTTGTGCTGTGAATTTCTTTTTACTCTGATTATTTGCTATAGCACCATACACTAAGTAAATACAAATTCTCTCTGTACACAAGTTTTTATTTGCAAAATTATTTTAAATAACTCTATTCACCCCCCTCTAGAGTTAGGATTGATCTTATCCTGCACTTTCAGATACACTGCTCTTATGCCTTAGGGCTACAAGCTACGCTGATCAGTTAGGCCAGGTGCGCCAAGTGGTCTATAGTATTACTCACCCTAAAGGATCAGCAATGTTGTGGGTCCCAGGAAGGCATGACTTGAGAGTACCTCGGAGTGTTCGATCATTATAGTTGTGAGATGATCATAGAGACAAGGCTACACTTGAACGTCATTGCTTGTCAAGCAACAATCATCTTAGCTGTAATGTATCCCTAATAGAGCACGGTAGAGCTAACACATGTGACCTCCCTTGATGCATGCTTTGTGTTAGATACCGGCTAGGATCCAAATCCCTGAAGTTCGCCTGCACAGATTCAATGGCTCCCACTTCACATATGTGAACACTCCCCACTATATGTGGTCATGGTGGTATTACGCCAACGACCAATCTATGGGGTGGATCAAACAAGACTTGGCGATATCTCATCGGTTCAGTGATCCTTTTGGCAAAGAGAAAATAAAGGAGGAGGCACTCCAAAAAGGGAAATGTGTCAGTACGGGATCTCTGACAGAAAAATTTATTGAAATGAATGAAAGAGAACTTAGAAAATGTTCAGAACATATGTAAGGGAAATGTTCAATATGGAGAACAAAACCGATCAGGCATGATCGCGAAGAGATTTTGGAACTTTGTCATGTCCATCTTCACCTCAGAATAGATTTCCAAGGGCGCCTACGTCATTCACATCAATGGTCTCACCATCAATGAAATTAAGATTTTTGTTAATTTGGCTCACTCCCTTTGAGCCGAAAGGAATGTCTGCTAATTCTTTGCCTTTTGAAGTAGATGGATTAGACTGGTCATTATTCTGGAATAAGTCACGAAATTTGCCCTTCCTCGGCTTCTTCTCCACCAGTTGACGAAGTGCTCGACAGTTTTCAGTTGGATGCCATTTCTCTTAATGGAATTCACAATAGGGTTCCGAGTCCTTGAATCTTTGATCAGCAGGTTGGTACGGTCTCTTATAACCGGTCTTGCCTTTCATCAGTTGGATTACTTCCTGCATAACTTGGTCTAGTTCAAGTTCTGGCAAGTTGCTACTCTGCTGCTGGTAAGCTGAAGCTGCTAGCGGAGCTGGTGTCGAATAAGCGGGAGGAACTGACGATTGTGATCTTTGACATTGGAAGTGATCATGGCCTGGGAAGAGGCATTGATGACATCCAAAATTTATTCCCTTCCTTGTTCGCGATTGAAAATCCTTCCGAGGAGACTTAGGAGGTTGCCCATATGAAGAAGAAGTATTTTTCTCTATCACAAGCCTAGAGATATAGTTGGGATTACTCTTTTCACCTCGTATGTAGAAGTTGGCGAGACTGATTATCTCCTGATATGTCCTTGGCACTCAGACGTTAGCATCAAATTTTAGTGGTCCTTCTCTTAAACCACTTATCAGAGCGACTCGGTACATCTCTGGATCAAAATTTTCAATGTCAAGAATTTCTCTTTGAAAGCGGTCGACAAAATGAGCCCAAGTCTCATTCTCTCGCCGCCTGATCACAAATAGGGATTCCGGCCCGCTCTTCCTCTTGGTAGAAGTAGAAAATCAGAGTAGAAACTCTCTTCGCAGATCAGCAAAGGAAGCAATGGATTGAGGGCGCAGTCCATAGAGCCATTCTCTTACTTGTCCATCAAAGGACGTTATGAAGAGCTTGCATCTGGTAGCATCAATAAGAGTCTTGATGGCAACGACTGACTCAAAAGCTTGTAAGTGTGCAACTGGGTCAGACTCCCCAGTGTAAGTTGGTAATCGCGGCTCTCTGAAGTGAGATGGAGTTGGTTATTGTCGGATGCTATCTGTAAATGGCAATGGCTCTCCCTATTCTCCTAGAACATAAGGGAAAGGAAAAAATGGAGCATGAGCTGCAGTTGAAAAATGAGCGAGAGGATAAAAAGGAAAAGCTCCTACGGGAGGCGCAACTGCGGGAGCTGAAGAGTATGAATAACTTCCTTGAAAATTCGAAAATCTTGCTGGACTTCCTCGAGCAACTTCCCAGAAGAAGTTTTGACGAGCTATGAACTCGTCATTTTGAGATCGCAAAGGAGCGACGACCAGCAATGGAGGATAGGTTGGTGGGCAATTAGGAGGATAGACCGACGGATAGGCCAAAGGATGAGTTTGTGGATTCTCCAATGCTGGTGTTGGATTGACTGGGGGAAGTGGTGCTGCTGCAGATTACACCTCTAATGACTGTGTGATAGCAGCTAGAGTACAGTTGATTGCCTGGAACTGCTGGGCAGTTTCCTGATGCAATCACTCTATGGCTTCCTAGAGAGGATCTTCACCAGGACTTGAAGGTGCAAGGTTCTCGGTAGGTTGATGGTCTGACATAGGTAACTGGTTATTTTCACCGTCTGTTCGAAATCTGAAGGTCGCGTGTTAACTGTTGATGAAGAAAATGGCACCACCAGATAACGGTGTTCAAAATCTCACGGGAGAATGAGGAGAAGAGGAGGAGAAGAGACTGTCGATCAGCTGATGCGGAAAATTTCTCCGCACACTCGAGAGTGGAGCACGTTCTATCCAGTTTGCGGGGATAATGAGAGTTTGATGAGGAACTGTCGAGCAGCCAGTTACTTTAACGGTTAGGGATCTACGGTAGAGGCTGAGAGAAGGGTGAAGGGGAGAAGAGAGGCCGGTTGCAGCGGCAACAACAAAGTTTGCCCGTCGCGGCTTAAATGCCACTCCTACGACGGGCTTTCCTTTGATTATGGATCAATATTACATCTTGAGTTGAGTCCCTTTACATGGAGAAGCAAATAAAAGGTACAAGGGGGAAGTTAGCGGTTAGAAGAAAGGAGTTGTCAAAGGCCATGTGGTTTGACCAAACAGGTCGACAGACCGCGCGGACTGCTGATCCCGCAGCTCGCTACACTAGGCCGAGCGGACTGCGCGATCAGGTCAGGAAGACCGCTGAGGTCGCTGGAGACAATTGGGAATAAGTCCACAAGGCTTAGCCGTTAAGCCTACACGAACTAGGGATCAGTCTGCGAACAGTGCTTGTGGACAAAAAAGTTATATCCGCAGGGTCTGCTACGCTGGTTAGTCCTCGACTGTCGTCCTCTATAAATGAGAGGTATGGGTGGCAATTTATAGGCCCGGGGAGGAATCTTCCAGAACTGGGCTTGATGACATCACTCCGATGATACAAGCGAGCTGTGATTGAGTCTGCAACATGCTGCGGACTGCTGGGAGAAGTCGGTGTTGGGAAGCTGCTGCTTCTGGCAGATAGAAGGAGCAGATCACCCATGCTAGTGGAGCGAGTTCGTCATCTTCTGGCGGACTGAAATTGAGTCTGCTGGATGCTGTGCGGGTTGACGGAGAGTTAGAGGGAGGAGCAAGTTCACCTCCCTTAGGCGGACTGAGACTGAGTCTGCCACTTTCTGCCAAATAGAAGGAATAGGTCGCACCTGCTAGGCAGGCTGAGGAGGCACGTCGCCCTCGCATGGGTGACCTAGAAGCTGGAAGCCTTCTACTGGGCAACCTAAAGGCAGGTCGCCTACTGCTGGGAGACCTGGAGGCAGGTCGCCTACTGCTGGGAGACCTGGAGGCAGGTCTCCTACTACTGGGCGACTTGGAGACAGGTCGCCTACTACTGGGCGACCTGGAGGTAGGTTGCCTATTGCTATTGGATTGTGGTGGAGTCTGCCCCATGCTTAGGCGGTCCACTTTAAAGCGGTCAAGGTTGTTGTGGACTGGGATGCAAAGCCTCCTTTCCCAGGCAGACTAAAGAAGAGTTCCTAGGCCAGTTCCTGCTTGCGGCGACCTGAAGGAGAGTCCGCGAACTAGTGGCGGGCTGGAGAGGAGATCGCTACCCGTTCGGCTTACCGCGTGACCTAATGGTGCGGACTGGGAAGCAGTCTATGTCATCACAGAGCTGGAAAATACTGGGCGGCTAGCCTAACCACGCGGACAGAGAAGTCTATCCGCACGGTAAGCTGGAAAATAGGTCGCGAACCCTTCGGATGAGATGGAGCAGTCCACGGCTTGCAAGATAGACACCTTGGAGAGGATTGCCGATTTTTGGGTTAACAGGTCGTGGTTCACGAAGCAACGTACCTGAATTTTTTTGACCTTAACCACTTCATCTTGGGGTCATGGACTTATAATCATTTCGGCACATGTACGTCACAAATTACTTTTGTTTGTGGCATAAAATGTCCCTATGGTTAGGCCTGATTGTTCATATTGATGACTCGACATTACCTGGTGTTAGCCTTGCGAGGTGAAGATCTTGCAATTGATATCATGCGGGGTATCTTGGTAGCTGCTAACTTACGCCTTGCTTTTGTCCATACAGTGGTAGGCACGACTTAGCGTTGTAATGTGTTTTTGCATTTTTAGTAGCCCTTACAGTGTTTTACGGAGACGACCTCCTATTTTGATCTTTATGCGTGGCGGTGGTCCGGAAGTATCTACACTTCACATTCCTTATGCGTCATGCGCTATCTTAGGCAATTATTATCAAGGATTAATGTCGAGGACTTGTTGATTGAGCGTGATAATGGGAGACATTGGATTCCTTCCCATGGCGACATGGATGGTCACGGAGTCCATTTTTACCAAATAATGTAGAAAGATCTGGGGTCCATTCTGGGGAGGGTTCCAGAGGAGGATTTGTGGCTTGCTCCTATATTGAGGAGTGGAAGGAATAAAGGTCTATTTATTTTGGGAGGTAGCGAATAACCTTTATTCATTCAACCCTCAGAAGGACTCAAGGCGTGTTATATTGGAGTTGGCGAAGAACCTTTGTTTGTCCGTGCTTCAGAAGGAGTCGTGGTCCACTCTATATGGAGAGGCAAAGGACCTTTACTCATCCATGCTTCATTAGGACTCAACATATGTTTCATTGGGGGTGGCGATGAACTTTTGTTCATTCGCACGTCAGAAGGACTCGGGGTCCATTCTATTGGAGGTTGTAAAGAGCTTTTGTTATTTTGAGCTTCAGAAAAACTCAAGGTATATTTCATTGGGGGTGGAGATGAACCTTTGTTTATTCAGGCCTCGTAAGGACTCGGCATCCGCTCCATAAGATGTGGTGAAGAACCATTGTTTATTTGTGCCTCGGAAGGACCCGAGGTCCATTCCATTGAAGGTGTTGAAAAACCTTTATTTTTTGCTCCTCGGAAAGACTCAGGGTCCGTTCCATTGGAGGTGGCGAAGAAACTTCATTTTTTTCACTCCTCGAAAGGACTTGGGGTCCCTTTCATTGATGGTGGTGAAGAACCTTTATTTATTTGCACCTTAGAAGGACTCAAGCTCCATTACATTGGAGGTGTCAAAGAACCTTTATTCTTTCGCCCCTCGGAAAGAATCGGGGTCCATTCCATTGGAGGTGGTGAAAAAACTTTGTTTTTTGCATTTTTGGAGGACTTGCGGTTTGTTCAGTTGGAGGTGGTGAAGGAACTTTTGCGTTCGTGCCTCAGGAGGACTTGGGGTCTGTCCGACTAGAGGTGGCGAATGAACATTGTCTATTCGCACCTCCGGAGGACTTAGTGTTCCTCCGGTTGGAAGTGGAAATGGACCTTTGTCCATTTTGGTCTCGGGAGGAATCAAAGTCTATCCGATTGAAGGTGGTGAAGGATCTTTGTCCGTTTGAGACTCAGGAGGACTCGGGGTCCATCTAGTTTGGAGGTGTAGAAAGACCTTTGTCCATATCTCCTTGGTAGTAGAAGGAAACAGGGTCTGTTCTCTTCGGAGGTGCAGAAGAACTTTTGTCAATCTCGCCTTGACTATAGAAGGATGCAAGGTCCATTTGTTTCCTTGAGATTCAGCTACAGCGGGAGGAAATACAGTTGTATTATTTCTCAAAAGGAAGATATAGGTGCTCACGAGTTCTCCTCCCGGCTTATTCTTGAGAAAGTGGGAAAAGTACTAGATTGTGCAACATGCATTCTTTCCTCCCCCCCCCCCAAGTCTAATTCAAGCTCCACATGTTCCTTCATTATCTAGATCCTGGTTGAACTTCATGGCCAAGTATGAAATGGAAGGGATTTTCTCAAAGTGTGTCTAGAGCGACAGTCCAAAAATCACATTGTATGCCAAGCTGGAGTCGACTACTATAAATTGAACATCCTGGGTGACTTGCTTCGGGAACTCCGCTAGGGTAATAAGAAGATTGATTTTCCCCCTACATCAGAACTATGTTGTTGACAAAACTGTACAACAGTCCTATTGCCAGCTCTAGGTGATCCCGAGGATATTCATATTGCGCAGTGTGAATGCAAACAAGACGTCCACCGAGCTCTTATTGTCGATTAATACTCTTCTAAACCTAAATCAAGGGTTGACGATTTCGATGCTGATGACGAGGGGATCCTGATGCATTGTGCACACTCCCTTCAGGTTCTAATCCCCACAGCTGATGGCGGTGTCTGATAGAGGCTTTGGGTCTCTGGATCCTTTTCCAGTTGAACGATGGAGATGTCTTGGGCGATGGTGAAGGGAGAGCCAGTGATGTTTTTGACCTCCTTGGCCATTTTCCTGCTCCCTTGTGCATCCTCGCATATGAGGGGGCTGGGTGTGTTGCTCTCATCCATACTGGTGCGTCAGAGATCAATTTGGTATATGGTTCTGTAAGAACCTCCCCAGATATCCCTGGTGGATGAGGTATTCTATCTCCTCTTTCTGTCAGGTGCAGTCCTTCGTACAGTGTCCATTCCCGCGATGAAAATCGATGTACTATGTTTGGTCTCCCTGGTTTGGGGGTAATGGATTAGGCTGACGGAGTACACCGGAGTCCTGGATGGCCATGAGAACCAGCATCCGAGCATTGTTCAGAGGGATGAATTCCTAGGCCGGCGAGAATCCTAGTCCCTGCAAGGGTTATGGCGGCAGTCATCATTTCTACGATATGCTAAAGGTGTAAACTCAGGATCCCTGTTCTATTTGGTGGTTCCTTCGAACTACTGCTGACGAGCCACGATGGCCTAGTCAGCCGCGATCTGTGTCTAGACTCGATGAACAAGGTCTGTTAGATTGTTACCATTTACAACATTATAGCGGAGTATAACCCACTTGGGCGAAGCCCTCCGAGGAAGATGCTACAAAGGAGTTCAAGGACGACTCTCGGGATTTGTCGTTCCTCGGAAGTGAGAAGTCCAGAGGTAGGGACAGGAGGACCCATAGAGTCACCATGCCCCAATTTTGAGGAGGAATGAGGACTGAGTTGACCAGGGGACTCATGGAGGAGTCGGTCAAGGAGTTGGAAGGGGGTTTAGAGCGATACATGAAGGAGTTGGGGTGGAGGCCTCCTGCAAGGGGACTCTCCACACCATTTACCAAAGGGGTGTTACCTCAACCTCCCAGGCTCCTCAACAGCTAGAAGAGATCACCTTATCGGTGGAGGGCCTACTGGGGAATGATAACCCCTTCCATGATGCTCTCGTCATCCAGGCTGCCGTCGAGGACTTCACAGCCAAATGGGTACTCATAGACAATAGGAGCTCTGTGAATGTCATCTTCAAGAAGACATTCAATGGGTTGGAGGTAGAGGTAGATAGGGTAATCACCTCAAATGGTCCTCCCTTTGGATTCTTCAGAGAGAGGAAGGAGTCGAAAGGAGGAGTGGACATGCATGTGACCTTGGGGGGGAGGGGGAGGATGACAATCAGGTGTAGATTCATCATCGTGGATTCGCCGAGCTGCTATAGTGCAATTTTTGTAAGGATATTGATCAACTTCTTCAAGGCGGTCCCATACTCCTACCATAAATGTCTAAAGTATTGTCAAGGGGATGTCAAGGTGAGGATCAGAAGTGATCCAAGAGCTTCCTGTGAGTGCTATCTGAATGTAGTGAGCACCATCAGCTTGATGGAAAAAGCAGAGGAGTTGGAGAAGGTCCTGGATGGAATAGCCAAGTTGGAAGCTGCGAAAGAGTTGGAAGTGATGACTGACGGCAGGAGTCCTGGAATGCTGAAGATAGGATGTGACCTGAAGGATAAATGCAAGGTGGAGCTTGTGGCGTGCTTGTAGGGGAACATAAACATCTTTATATGGAGCATTGAAGACATGCCCAGAGTTGATGCTGAGGTGGACTGCCATCACCTCCACCTCAACCCAGAGGCCAAGCCTATCAGGTAGAAGCAGAGGTCGGTGGCCACAAAGTTGGTCGATCCAATCAAAGAGGAGGTAGAGAAAATGTTGAAGGTAGGTATTGTATTAGAGATCTAGTACTCAGACTGGGTCTCTAATGTGGTGATGGTAAAAAGGCTTCAGTAAGCTAGAGGATGTTTGTTGATTTTTTTCTATTAAATAAAGCACGCCTGAAGGATTGTTATCTCTTGCCTCGAATCTATGCGCTAGTTGATTAAGCTATCAGTTTTGTTGCGATGAGTTTCCTTGATGCTTTTTAGGTTACCACCAGATCTAAATACATCCACTGGGATGTCATGACGTCTCCTTCATCACCTATAATGGCTGCTATAGTTACAAAATGACACCATTTGTGCTGAAGAATGCTTAAGCCACCTACTTGTGGTCGATGACGTCTTGGTCAAGAGCAAGAGAATTTAGGGACTCATCCAAGATCTGATGGAGACCTTTACGACATTGCAAATACAAGATGAGGCTCAATCCAGCAAGATATAGAGAGAAGTACTCCAAATAACTTCATGGAAGTCCAAAGGTTGACTGGAAGGTTGGCGGGCTTTAGTTGCTTTTTGGTCAAAGACAGAGAGAAGCACTCCCCCTTCTTTAAGACTTTCTGAGGCCGTTAGTAATTCGAATGGACAGAGGAGTGCAGGAAGACCTTTTAATAGCTCATAGGGCAACTGACAGCTCCCCTACTCCAAGGACCGAAGTAAGGAGAAGACCTGCTACTCTATCTAAGAGTGGGAACGGAAGCGGTGAGCTCAGTGCTAGTTCAGGAAGAAGGTAATAGGCAACTCCCCATCTACTACGTGAGTAGGGTGTTCTAAAAGGAAAAGTTGAGGTACCCTATTCAAGAGAATCTGGCCTTTGCCTTAGTGAACTCAATACGGAAGCTCGGGCCTATTTTCAAGTGCACTCCATCCACGTGATGATAGATAATCCTCTTCGAGGTATCTTGAGTGGGGTAGAACATTCAGGGCGATTAACAAAGTTGTCAGTGGAACTCAGTGAGTTTGACATTTCTTTCCACCCCAGGGTCACGATCAAAGCACAAGCAGTGGCCGATTTCCTAGCGTACTTCTCAGCAGAGGAATGTGAGGGCATATAGCTCTTCAGAGCCATTCCCTGGAAAATTTTCATGAACATAGCTTCGAGCAAAAGCTCCTTGGGTGTGGGCATCATACTGGTGAGTCTTCAGGGAACTAGGATCGAGCAGGCGGTTAAGATCCTTTTTCCAGTCACAAATAATCAGGCAAAGTATGAAGCCATAGTGGTAGGCTTGCGCCTTGCCAAAGAGTTTGGAATCAATGATATTAAGTCCTTCACCGCCTCAATGTTGGTCACGTCGCAAATCAGAGGGGAGTTCAAAATACATGACCCCATCCTACAAAGATTCTTGGTAAAGTTAAAGTGCTTGATAAGAGGCTTCCAATAATTCTTTGTCGAGCATGTGCCCCGAGAGGAGAACTCGGCAGAGGATTGTTTGGCCAAATATGGTCCGAAGATCGGTGGAACAATCACAAAGTTGTTTTGGCCATTTATCAAAGAAGGGGAGATGATAGAGATCAAGCATCAAACTTCCTAGATGAATCCATTCATCACTTTTCTCACAACATATCAACTCCCGACAGATGATGGGGATACGAGAAAGTTTCGTTATAAAATAGCCTACTACCTACTGCATGAAGGGGATTTGTACCACAAGATTATCTCAAGCCCCCTGGCCAAGTGTGTATTAGAAGTTGAGGTTCCACGAGTACTGTAGGAAATTCATTCTAGAGAGTGTGGGAGTTGCTTAGGGACTCACACTCTGGATCAAAGGATTCTACGACATGGCTACTTATGGTCAACGATCTGGAAAGATGCTAAAACCTTCTTCATGAAGTGTCCGAAGTGTCAGCGTTTCACTTCTCTCCAGTTGCAACCTGCCTAACAACTCTGTTCAATTATGGCCCCTTGGATGTTTTCCATCTGGGGGATAGACTTGATTGGCCCTTTCCTTCAAGCCAGCGGGAATTAGAAGTTTGTTCTTATAATGATTGACTACTTCTCGAAATGGATTGAGGTCAAAGCTCTAACCAAGACCACTTCCCAGGTCGTAAAGAACTTCATCTGGGGTGAGATCACATGTAGGTTTGGGATTCTCCTCACCATCATCATGAATAACTAACTATAGTTTACCAGCTTGGAGCTCACCGACTTCTGCTAGTAGTTGGGGATGGATCTCAGATTTGCTTCAATACATCATCACTAGAGCAACTGGTAGGTGGAAGCCACAAACAAGCTCATCATCAATCTTCTGAAGAAAAAGGTCGCAAACCTGAAGAGGAATTGGGCAGAGCATCTCCCTTCAGTTTTGTGGGCATTGAGAACCACCCCTAATTAGGCCATAGGGGAGATGCCCTTCAAGCTATCTCATGGATCTGAGGCCCTCATCCTGATAGAGTTCGAGGTCAGAATCCCCAAGGTGGTTGAGACAGAAGAAGGGGATGAAGAATGGCACCTCGAGAATGAGGAAGCCCAAAAGCTCTCCCTCGACTACATTGAAAAGCTTCAAGATCTTGCATCAACCAAACAGGAGGAGGTCAAGAGAAGAATGCCAAGAAACTTTGACAAACACGTACACATAAAGCAATTTCAGGTGGGTGACATTGTCCTAAAAAAGGTTGATGCCGCAGGAAGAGCTGCTGTCATTGGAAAGCTCAACCCAAACTGAGAGGGACCTTTCATCGTTCAATAAGAACTCGAGATAAGAGGTTATCGCTTGCAAAATCATGAAGGGGAACAGCTTGGTAACACTTGGAGTGGTGACGGTATGAAAAGATTCCACCCTTGAAAAGGGATGTGTTTGTATGTTTGTTTGTAATCATGTTTCCTTAAATATATATACATGACCCTGAAAGATAGGGATTCTTTACCTTCTTGTTAATAAATTGTTCATAGTATAAATAAGCCTGCATCATCATCCTCTCTGTTAGGTTAGGGAATGAGCCATCAACTATAATCCCATGAACTCCCAGGATGGGTGATAGGATAATGTGTCGGGTAATGTAATGAGTCTTGCTAAGTCCAAGCCCCATGCATTGACGACTGATATTAGCTCCCCCCTTGCATGCTGGTCGTTCACCCCTTGACTTCATTTCTCATCTGGCTATCAAGATTATTGGGAAGAGTACATAATCATAACCCTAGCTTGACGGCAAGGGAAAGGTCCTCCACCTCTAATGGCATTATTGAGGCCGCAAGGATCTATAAGCTCGGTGCGGGATCTGAAAAAATTCTAAAATTGATAAGGGCTCATCGTCGCTCAGGTAGCAATCCATCCCAAGTAGGGTAAGCCAAGTTAGGATAGAGGCCTCGAGCGTGTGTGTGCCGTTGGACCTCCCAAGAGACTTTTTTTATCGACATCTCAACCTTCATTTCCAGGTGGTAAAACCAAACTCATAATGGTGCGAGGGTTGTCCTCACGATCGAACCAAGGAGTGAACTGTCGAATTGAATCCCATCATCCTCAGAACGGATGATAGGATAATGTGTCGGGTAATGTAATGAGTCCTCCTAAGTCCAGGCCCCTGCACTGATGGCTGAGATCAGCTCCTCCTTGCATGTTGGTCGTTTATCCTCAGATCGCACTTCTCATCTAACTATGGATGTTGTTAAGAAAGAATCTGGGGCCTATACCTCCTCAGTAAGAAGAAAATTGTTATTTCTTAAGAGTAAATATTTCAGCATCAAAGAAGCTAATACATTTAACTCTTTGACAATCTCTCAAGTAACATGGTGAGTGACCCCAGCACCAACTGAAGTCCTTGAGTTGTGGAATTATTGTAGTTTGAGTCTTTACATGAGCTCCTCTCTTACATATCAACTACTTGCCCCCTCGAGTTAGTTGAAGTCCCAGAGTTGTGGATTTATCATAGTCTGAGTCCCTGCATGAGCTCCTCTCCTACATATCGACTCCATAACCCCTCAGGTGTATAAAATTCCCCAAGATGTAGAGTTTCCATAATCCGAATCCCTCTACGAGCTCCTCTCCTACATATCGACTACTCTCCCTCTCGAGTAAGTTGAAGTCCTCGAGTGTATTGTTGTCGTAGTCCGAGTCCCTGCATAAGATTCCCTCATACATATCAGCTACCAGTCCCCTCGAGAACATAATCATGAAGGGGTGAGCATGTACAATACTTGCTCGAGCGAGATATGCGAGATCATCATGGTGAGCTTGCGTCAATGCTACTAAAAGCACATTAGCGAATATCCAAAATATCGCGTAGTGCATAAGCCTAACGAGCACACAAACTCTCTCGAGCCTAGAAGCCTAGCAAGTGTTTATAACCATCTGATCTTAAGAGCCTAGCGAGTTTTGTGTCGAGCGAGAATCCAAAGATCGGGCATCGAACAAACATATGAGCAAAAATGACCTTTTATTTCTATGGAATATGTCATTACAGCTTCATGCAAAAATGGCGATATTCTCTGCCGATTACAAAAAATTGTACATATGGTTAGATGATAGCGACTCCCCAATGGCTAGCTCCCATCCTTGCTATCCTTCTCACCCCCGACATTTGAATTGTCACCTTCCTCCGAACTCGAGGTCTGTGCTGGCATAGGAGAGTCAACCTCCTCAACAAGAAGTTTTGGGATGATCTCCTCAAGCATCAGATTTTCGGATCTCGACATCAGCCGATTCTCGAACTGAAGCATGGAGAGGAGTGTGTAACACATGGCCTTTACGATGTCGCACTTCATCTGGGGGAGGTCCTCTGGGACAATCCAAATATTCTTCTCGATACCAGAGGTGCTCGCCTCTGGTTGGCTTCTTACCGTCTCACACATCTCTAGCTCGACGACTCAAACTTGGGATGTCTCTAGCGCCACTTGGATCTCCTCAAGCCACTGCTTTAGTTCCGAGATTCACTAGGCAGTGACTAGATCAGACTCCTGCAAGGTATAAAATCACAATTTTCTTTAAGGAGCCGACTTGCGAGTGTGGCTGTGAACAAAAAGTGTTCTTTATCTAACAAAGATCACCTCGTAAGCCTTACACTCAGCGAATTTAGCCTCGACCTCCTATATCTTAGCGTTCTTCACCCAAAGCTTGTTCTACGTACGCAGGAGCAAGTTGATCTGGTCGCTCTATATGTCGAACTGATGGTCTGACGCCTTGTGGTTCCTCGCCAGCTAATGAGTAAGCTTGAGGGAGCGCAACATGAACCATGATGCCTTGTTGGTGGGGAAGGATGTGCTGGACTGGGGTATCACCGTGACATCCTTATGGTTGTATAATGCAAAGGCGATGTTATATGCATCACCCTTATCGTCCCAGTCCCTCTACCACATAGGAAATTAGTGCTAAGATGAACCCGTGAGTTCCTTACTCCCAAGTCACTAAGGGATAACCAAAGCGGTCCACCCCTTCGATGTCAAAACTGTAGTTATGATGCGAGATTAGCTCATCGGCTTCGCCTTCCTTGATGACCTCCTTAGTCATGCAGGAAAACTCCTTCTTCCTTGGTCCCTTCGTTGATGGCTCGCCGCGCTCAGGATTCCTTGAAGGTTGGATAGTAGCGGGCTGCACTGGGGGTTCCGTGATCATCGTTTCCTCCTGGATAAACAACATTGATCCAATAAGCTTCGACAATGACCCCGCTGTGTTGGATTGAGATTCCACGCTTGGGGGTGGAGGAGGTACTTCCTTAGTGACTAGGAGAGGCTCCCATGGGATTGTTCAAGCAACTGCAAGAGCCAAAAATGCATCAATTACGAGTTATTTCAGCTAGTTTGGGAGTGTTTTAGGTTCTCGCCCATTTTATCTGTCCCCTGGTAGATATAATGCAGGGTGGGGGTGTTACGCCGCCAGTAGGCGACATCAAATTTTTGACTACTGAAGGCTACCGACAGATTTTTGGCCGACCCCGCTAGGGTGAGCGTGAGAAAGGTGTTGTCCGACGGCTGTTGAGGGGTGATGAGAATGTCGCTTATAGGTCCACTGACGATCACGAACCACTCGGTCTAGTGGTAAACCTTGTTAACCATACCAATGAAGGTACATATATGGCTGTAGAATAAGAACACCCCATACTTGGTCGCTCCGATGGAGAAGATGTGTTTGAATACCGATATGTCAAAGAAGATTTCCTCTGACATAAGAAAGGCGAGATACCCAATGATGTTCGCCACATCGTTGAGGTTGATCTGGGTTGGCATCAGCCCAAAATGCCAGAGGATCTTGCAAAACTCTTGCAACAGAGGGAGACAAAGGCCGACCTCAAAATGACGAATCTTCATTATGACCCGATCTAGGAATAAGGTGTTGATATTCTCGGAAGAGCAGGGTACCCTCGCACGAAAGCCCTCTTTAGTTTGCGGGAAGAAGCGCTGCTTGTAATCTTCGAGATCTGTGTTATCAGTGATTGGTTTTTTGAAGATCGCGTTGGCATACTCCGCAACATGGTTGACCTTACAAGCATGAGCATCCTCATCAGAAACCATCCTGACAGGCGAGTAGATACTAGCAAGAATGGAGTAAGAAAGCAGAGGGGGGTTCCACAAAAATAGCATCGTTTTGTCCT
This sequence comes from Platanthera zijinensis, assembly GCA_039513925.1. Lineage (NCBI taxonomy): Eukaryota > Viridiplantae > Streptophyta > Magnoliopsida > Asparagales > Orchidaceae > Platanthera > Platanthera zijinensis. The sequence continues at coordinate 65,461,103 of CM077084.1, read as the reverse complement.
CCCTCCCCTCCTATTTATGAACAAAAACAATAGGAAGGGGAGGGGGGACCACGCCTACGCAATGACAGTTGGTGTGCTGCAAACGTCCGCCGTTTGAGGAGTGTGGCCTAGCGCAATTATTGCAATCTACATACTCACCGACATCACAAAAGAGGTTAATGCTATCCGAGACCATATAAATAAACCTAACCATACTCGCATACACAACAAGATGGAAGCACATCGCCATAGAATGCATTTTTAACGAGCTACAAAACTACAAAAGCGAAGAAACATTGTGCTTGCTCGTCGAAGCGAGTTAAACATCAATAATAGCCAATGTCAAGTGGTCATTATTACATAATTAAAATTAATAATCCCAAAGGCTATGGTATTTGGAGATTCCCGGACCAGTCTTCAGGATGGGCATGTTGTCTAGACCATCCTTGCTCGCACACGCGCCAGATGAACATGTTCATCCTCGCCAAGTGCTCCTCGCCCTGACGGATGTTGTCTTTGATCCTCCACAGGCTCCCTACCGATCCAATGCTCTCCCGAATCCCCCAGAGTTCATTGTGTAATAGATCTTGTTGATGCTCCACCATATTGAGGCACTGTTCCATATGATTGATCACATAGAAGTGCAACTAGGTGAGATTTAGGCTATACTCGAACTCCTCCAACTTGGCAACACACATTTCCAGCTAACCGAGGCGCGGATGCAACACGCATATCATTAGTTGGTCGAATTTTATCTCCAGGTCAAGGTATGCTGAGGAAACCTTTTATTGGTACTTGGGGAGCAGAAGCTCGACTGCATCGATCTACGTAGCCTCGGGCATCGCGGGGTTGACCTGCAAAAGTACTTGCCTGCATCAATGCGAGCTAAACAATGATGAGAAAGACTCTCGTGCGAAGGAAGATCATTATCCATGTGTGGGATCTGCTACATATCCTTACGCCGCTAAGGAGAGTGCTCTCAGGCAGGGGACTTGTGCCGTATGAAGGATGCTACCGACAAGGAGGGGTCTGTATAGGGGAGCATAGTCGGCGAGGATAGTTACTCTGATAGTGCGAATCTCGTTGCCCAGAGAAATGACCCCCACACTATCCCCCATGGAACTATAAGGTATGTTGTTGCTAGGTCATGAGGGTGCAGGGAGGATTCAGTAGAAGTGTCAACGGGTGCCTTCCCTCAAAGGTCCTTGTGAGGTGCCAAGATGAGGTCGCATTGTGTGATGAGCATGGGGCTCGGGATAGCAGACAGGGAGATCGTCGAGATATTCTGGCTTGGAGGGGCGATGCTCAGGCCGCCAGGGTTCCCTGGTGGTGTCTTTCCTTCAGTAGAGGTAACCGTTAGAAGAAGAGACCATGACTAGAGTCACGAGGATAATCCTCGCCCTCATTTTTCATACCTTGAGAGATGGCCCACACATCGGTAGGGCGATTGTTATCGGGTTGTACAGACGAGGTGGCCAACACCTCGGTGAAGCAGTCAGCATCAGGTAGCATTAATGATTTGGCCAACACCTCAGTAGAGCAGCCCGTCTCATGTTGTGCGGGCGGGGTGGCAGCGGGATCACTTAGCAGCAGGCTAGGGCGAGCAGGCTCACCCGCCAGGATATTGGTATCCTGACCCATACTTATTTGATTCAACACTTATTGGGTCATGGCCGGGATTGTGGAGTGATCGACATAGTTAGGAAGACTCTCGTCAGGGGCGGAGTGTTGGGTCTTGTTTCCACAATGACCTTAATTTGAAGAAGTCCTCCTAAAACTAAGGTGAATTGCAGTTGTATTTGATTTTGTGTTTGAGTTATGTATGCAGGTTTTTATTGCCAAGTGTAGACCAATGTCAGTCTATAATGGGTCACCAAACACAGGACCATACAATGTAATCCCTCATTGTGTGATCCAAAGTGTTGGCCCATGTATAGCCTCTCTATTGGGATACACTTTCTACATGCACTTGGATTGGTGGACTGAAGTATTGAAGTTTATTTTCTCAGAAGAAATTTTTCTAAGTCCACATACTCGAGTACCTCCTTTTATACTCGAGTAAGTGAGTCTGCACTCGAGTAAGTTGGGTTACATACTCGAGTAGACTATATTATACTCGAGTAGATGATAACTTGCACTCGAGTAGTTGGTTAGTTACTCGAGTAAATGTTCTGTTCATACTCAAGTAGATCTGTGCTTCTCATCTCAGAAAAATTCTAAGTCTACATACTCGAGTAGTTCCCTATATACTCGAGTAAATGACTTTGTACTCGAGTAGCTTGATTCTCTTACTCGAGTAGGTTTGTGATTACCCGAGTAGTTTCCTAGTTACTCGAGTAGTTATATGTATACTCGAGTAACTGAGTTTCTATACTCGAGTAGCTCATGTATATACTCGAGTAGTCCAGCCAAGTACTCGAGTGTATCCTTTCTTCCAGCTCAGAATTATTTTCTAACTACTGGACTCGAGTATGTCCTCATGTACTCGAGTAGTTACTTCTCTTACTCGAGTAGCTATTCTGTCACTCGTGTATATCTGTGTTTTTTCCCAGAATATTTCTAAGTCCAGAAATTGCGGCTTATTTCAAATCCTCTATTATGATTGGTCCACGTATACTTAATTAAGTATTGACCGTTACAGAAGTCCTATAAATAGGTCTTGTCAAGTCGACAAACCCTAAGAAGAAAAATAAGTTTCTGAATCTAATTTTATCGCCGACATCGGGAAGCCGCAAAGTTCACGCCGACAAAATACTGTTCATCTTCTTCGTCGCCGGTCTTCCTCAAAACAGCTATTCAGACAAGAAAAATCACTCGATCATTCCGCGCTTCATCGATCTCTAATCTTTCTCTTGATCGTGGTGATTCCGTATTTCAGATCTGTGGATCTCCTTCGAGTCGTCTTCAACCATTTCTGATCAAGCCAAAGTTCTCAAAGAAGAAGACAGTTGAAGATCCAGATCTGAATAATTTTGTTTGTATTTTTATTTATACAACCTTTTATTCTTGTAGGAGTCTTGACTCCGAGTTCTGTAGATCCGGTTTGGATCGAGATTTGTAGGAAGGTTTTCTTCCGAGTGTAGATCCGGTTTGGATCGAGATTTGTAGGAACATTGTTCCGAGTTGTAGGATCGTTTTGATCCGAGATAGTGGAGTAGCCAAGTCTAGTGATTTACTAGATTGGTGAGGTGAGAGTGGATGTACCCAAGGTTGGGAACCACTATAAATCCTGTGTTCTCTGTGGCTTGCTTGGTTACTTTCTGCGCATCGATCTTACAATTTTTTATTCCGCAAAATTACGCAGACCTCACCTATTCACCCCCCTCTAGGTGATTTAGGTAGACAACTCAGTTCTCTCAATTGGTATCAGAGGGAGGTTGATCTTTAAAAGGTTAACACCTTGATCTGATTCCTCCTAGTTGTCTTTCTGAGTTAATCAAGCATGGACAGAGCCAAGGATTTTTCTAAGCTCCCAGTGTGCAATAAGGCAAACTTTCCCATGTGGAAAGAGAGAATAAAACTTTACATGGAAGCTGTTGACCCCCGCTTATTCATGATAGTGGAGGAAGGCCCTTATATCCCTATGATTGCCTCCACTAGTGATCCTACAAAGGAGGTGCCAAAGAAGTTGATGGATCTTGATAAGAATGAGATTGCACTTGTCTCCTTAGACAAGAAAGCCAAGAACATCATCGCAAGTGCAGTCAATGATTCTATGTTGCAAAACCTCATTCACTGCCAATCTGCCAAGGAAATGTGGAGATCTCTAATTATCTTGATGGAAGGTACAGAAGAAGTAAGGGATGATAGAAGATCCCTTCTAAATCAGAAGTATGAAGCCTTCAAGCAAGGACCAAAGGAAGCTATTGCTGACACATATGAAAATTTCTTCAAGATTGTCAATGGATTGAGGAACTACGGCAGAGTGTTCACAGATGGTGAACTAAACGACAAGTTCCTAAGATCCTTGACAAAGGATTGGGACAACAAGATATGTGTCATCAGAGAGTTTGGAAGATTAGCAGAAACTGACCCTCAGAACCTCTTCGGAAAGCTTATGTCATATGAGCTTCAAATCAATAATAGAAAAGCTGAAGAAGAGGGCAACAGCTCCTCATTCCAAGATAAGCCAGTTGCACTAAGGGCAGACAGCTCAAGAAAGGCCAAAGCTGCTTCCACTCAAGGAGACTATGAAGAAGAAGAGTCCGAGCCAAGCACCTCAGGCTCAGATTCATCAGATGAAGAATTTCATCTTCTCTCCCGACAATTCAAGAAGTTTCTTAGCAATAAGAAACAAATGAGAGAAAATGATTCCTCGTCCAGAAGATCACGTCCGGATGGTGATCGTCACAGCAAACATGACAGGTATAAATCTAAACCGAACAAACATGTTTCATCTAACGTTGTTTGTTATTCCTGTAGTAAGCCAGGGCATATAAGCACTGAGTGCCCTCTGAAGAAGAAAGAAGGAAGAGGCATAGAAAAGAATTCCCCTCAAGGGAAAAGGAAGAAAGAAAGAAGCTTCATTGACAAAAAGCCAAAGACCCTCAGTGACTCTGACTCATCTGAGTCAAGTGCGGATGAAGAAGCCTACTTCGGGCTTATGGCTTTTTCTGACCAAGAGGACAAAGACAACAGTAACTCCTCATATACCGGGAAGGTAAATTCTCACACACCTCTTTCTGCCTCAGATTCTGACTCAAATGGTCATGATGGCTATTCTTCTGGGGAGGATGATTTTGAATTGGTAAATCAGTATCAAGTCTTATTGACTGCATTTGACAAATGTCGGAAGGTACTCAAATCGCAATCAAAAGAGATTTCATCCCTCAAAGAGGTGGAATCAAATCTGAGGGAGGAGATTGACCAATTAACCCCTCTCATAGATGAAGTTCAATCCTTGAAGGAGGAAATTAAAGACTTCACTGAATTAGTAAATCATAAGGAATCCCTCCTGGATGAACTGGAAGCAAAGCTAGTCATTGAACGAAAGCTGGTTGAAACTCTCACCTCGCCTACAACTTTGCTTCCAATCTCTAATGGAGAAGCTTCCTTCGTGAAAAATAGCAGTTTAGGACATAAATCTGCCAAAGGTAAAGGCAAGGCTTTCCCAAGCCAAACCGTTGCCTTACTGAAATATGATCCTTACAATCATGGGCCAAATAAGAAGAAGACACCAAAAGCTAAAACTGGTGTAACAAAGGCCAAGGAGACAAGGAAGCCATGTACTTGTTGCAATCATGAGGCTTCCTCCTCCAAGTCAGTTGCTCTTGCTAGACCCCCATCCATAAGGTAAAGCAAGAGAACAAGAGAAGGTACAACAGGTTTAACTGTTGGTGTTGTGGCAAGGTTGGTCACTTCGCCATAGATTGCTGGTTTAATCCCAGCTATGTTTTAACTCCTCAAGTTGATAATGTGAGAAAGACCACTCATAATGTTAACTCTCATAGGGGGAGGATACTAACAAGAGACTTAGGACCCAATCTTGTTTGGGCTCCTAAGGGATTCTAATCTTGTGGATGCAGGTATGTCCATGGGCCAACAAAATTCTTATCTGGCAAATGGACAAGAAGAAGTTCCAGAAAAATTCTTGGAACTAGATGATTAAAGTACCTCTGTTGAAAAGCATGATGTGTTTAGAAATTGAAGAAGAATTCCTTATGCATTGATTTAGGGGGAGTTTCTAGTGTCCCCTATTTAAAGAAATCAGAAAGGGGGAGAGCAAAAGGAAATGGAATGAAGAGATGAAAAAGGAAGAGAAATTTTGCAAATCCAAATGAAGATTTCAGAAAGGGGGAGAAATGCAAAACAATTCTAGTACAGAAATGGGGAGATTGTTGGACAATTATAGTAAAGAAATGTAAGACAATGCATCCTCTTTCATGTCATTTTGTTTTAATATCTCTAGCAATTCAACTTAGTAGATGGTGTTCTGACTTCTTCAAATAGGGGGAGATTGTTGGGTCTTGTTTCCACAATGACCTTAATTTGAAGAAGTCCTCCTAAAACTAAGGTGAATTGCAGTTGTATTTGATTTTGTGTTTGAGTTATGTATGCAGGTTTTTATTGCCAAGTGTAGACCAATGTCAGTCTATAATGGGTCACCAAACACAGGACCATACAATGTAATCCCTCATTGTGTGATCCAAAGTGTTGGCCCATGTATAGCCTCTCTATTGGGATACACTTCCTACATGCACTTGGATTGGTGGACTGAAGTATTGAAGTTTATTTTCTCAGCAGAAATTTTTCTAAGTCCACATACTCGAGTACCTCCTTTTATACTCGAGTAAGTGAGTCTGCACTCGAGTAAGTTGGGTTACATACTCGAGTATACTGTATTATACTCGAGTAGATGATAACTTGCACTCGAGTAGTTGGTTAGTTACTCGAGTAAATGTTCTGTTCATACTCGAGTAGATCTATGCTTCTCATCTCAGAAAAATTCTAAGTCTACATACTCGAGTAGTTCCCTATATACTCGAGTAAATGACTTTGTACTCGAGTAGCTTGATTCTCTTACTCGAGTAGGTTTGTGATTACCCGAGTAGTTTCCTAGTTACTCGAGTAGTTATATGTATACTCGAGTAACTGAGTTTCTATACTCGAGTAGCTCATGTATATACTCGAGTAGTCCAGCCAAGTACTCGAGTATATCCTTTCTTCCAGCTCAGAATTATTTTCTAACTACTGGACTCGAGTATGTCCTCATGTACTCGAGTAGTTACTTCTCTTACTCGAGTAGCTATTCTGTCACTCGTGTATATCTGTGTTTTTTCCCAGAATATTTCTAAGTCCAGAAATTGCGGCTTATTTCAAATCCTCTATTATGATTGGTCCACGTATACTTAATTAAGTATTGACCGTTACAGAAGTCCTATAAATAGGTCTTGTCAAGTCGACAAACCCTAAGAAGAAAAATAAGTTTCTGAATCTAATTTTATCGCCGACATCGGGAAGCCGCAAAGTTCACGCCGACAAAATACTGTTCATCTTCTTCGTCGCCGGTCTTCCTCGAAACAGCTATTCAGACAAGAAAAATCACTCGATCATTCCGCGCTTCATCGATCTCTGATCTTTCTCTTGATCGTGGTTATTCCGTATTTCAGATCTGTGGATCTCCTTCGAGTCGTCTTCAATCATTTCTGATCAAGCCAAAGTTCTCAAAGAAGAAGACAGTTAAAGATCCAGATCTGAATAATTTTGTTTGTATTTTTATTTATACAACCTTTTATTCTTGTAGGAGTCTTGACTCTGAGTTCTGTAGATCCGGTTTGGATCGAGATTTGTAGGAAGGTTTTCTTCCGAGTGTAGATCCGGTTTGGATCGAGATTTGTAGGAACGTTGTTCCGAGTTGTAGGATCGTTTTGATCCGAGATAGTGGAGTAGCCAAGTCTAGTGATTTACTAGATTGGTGAGGTGAGAGTGGATGTACCCAAGGTTGGGGAACCACTATAAATCCTGTGTTCTCTGTGGCTTGCTTGGTTACTTTCTGCGCATCGATCTTACAATTTTTTATTCCGCAAAATTACACAGACCTCACCTATTCACCCCCCTCTAGGTGATTTAGGTAGACAACTCAGTTCTCTCACGGAGGATCCCACCCCGCCAGGGGTGTTCTTCTTCTTCACCTTCTTCTTCTTCCAATGATTACCTTCCTCATAGTTTCCATCTCGATCATGCTTCTTCGAGGTCGGGACCATGGGGCTGAGCACCTCCCCCAAGAGCAGAAGTTTCTGAGCAATTTCGTCAACTGTGAACGGTATCTCGCGATGATTCAGAAGGGGCGCCCGGGGAATGGCTCACCCTCTCTATTTATAAAGGTTGGGGGGCCTTTAGTCGTGCTCCGAGCAAGGGACTATCTCTCCAGTAGCCTTACCGAATATTGGGTTAGATGTTTCTTTCCGAGCTCCAAGATTGCTCGAAAAGAGCGGAGAGTGTGTACAACCCTCATTCGTTAATGGGGGACCTAGTGATGCTATGTAGGCAGGAGTCAAAGTCAACATCAATGAGTAGGTCAACAGTCACCAAATGGACAAGGAGGTATTTTTCTATTACGGTCGAGTATCATACTCGCCCAAGCGTGCAATCAACCAGAAGCACAAACGAGCATCAAGTATAAGATAATCCAAGCACCCAGTCAACATGAGGTTTTTGCGAGCATCAACAATGCTCGTCTAATTGGAGACTTCCAACGACATCTCGCCAGGCACGAATGAGGTACTTTAATGGTTGTCAGGAGATAGTCGTTGGGACGTAAGCCATGAGATTAACAAATCTAAGAAGGCAAGCTTGTAGGGCTGGGTCTTCTCTCCTGAAGACCCCCTCCCAAGTTTTTGTTTGTAAATAGGACCCTAGGGGTACCAACAATGACACCTTGAAAAAATTGCAATCTTACCCCCTCCCTTTTTCTCTTGAGACAAGCTACTCTCTAGGTGGTGCCTTCCCCGTACCTTGCTCAACCATTTGTAGTTGTGGAAGGGAAGTTTTCTCCAAACTTCTGGTTACGTGGTGATATCTCCCTTATGTTATTACTAGGGTCCTTTAGTTCCTTCTTTCTCTTTCTTGCTTTAATCTTCAAGGTTGGGTGAGTCGAACTGCTAGGCTAGTAGCCTCAGGCTGCACTTAGATCTGAATTTTAGAGAAGGGATTTTCCCGACTTTAACATGTTGGGTACGAGGTGTGCTAGAACCTGAGGAGAGAGCGACAACCCATAGAAAAATGGACGTCGTGCATTCGTGGAGCGGTGCTTTCCCTAGGCATACTCTCCCTCAATCATATTCCTCACTTCCTAGCGGATGAGCTGTCGGTCATCTTGTCCGGCAATAACATCCATTGGGTGAGGGTTGTGCGGAGCATTTCCTTGTAACTCTAGACATCGTGCGACGTATGCAGAGCTTGCTATGTCAGACATTTTATTGGTGGGAAGGTTGAAAGTATCTAGCGTCTACCTAACTCATCTAGAGGGGGGGTGAATATGTGATGTTTGTGTCTTTTCACGGATTAAAAAATTACTCAAAAATAAATAAGCACACAAACACAGAGATCTATAGTGGTTCCCCGTATTGGGTACATCCACTGTCCCGCCTCGCCTATCAACCCCGAAGGGTTAGATTCGGCTACTACCCTTTTCTCAGATTATCAACAATCTTACAACTCGGAGCAACGCTCCTACACCTAAGAGAACAAACTCTCCTACATCTCGATCCACAACAGGATCTACAACTTGATCCACACACGAATCTACAAACCCAATCCACAAACGGATCTACAAACTCGATCCTCAAATGGATCTACTAACTCGGAGATAAATCTCCTACAATATTTAAAAAATTATTACAACAATAAACACGATTGGAAGTATTCGATCCGACGTTCTTTGAAAGGGTTGAACTAGAAACTCAGAGAACTCGGAAACTTGAAATCTTTTGGATCTTGAATCTTGAATCTTCGATCTTCAAATAACTGGGACTGGAGTAGATTAGATCTTGAGAGAATACACGATCCAGTCGAAGAAATCATCGAAGAAGAAGATCGTTCGAAGTTGGCGGCCAATCGGAAGAAAATCACGAACAATGGCATGTGTGCGGCCGACGGGTTCTGATTATACAAGCTTTTTAAAATCGAATAGCAGTTAGGTTAAGATTAGTATATTCGAAATAACCCTATCCTTTTTATAGAGAGATTAGAAATAACGTCTATAAAAGATTTCCAAAAACGAACCCTAGAAATTACTGTGCATGGCCGACGGTTTTGAACAAGAGAAATTTCTGAAAAATCGGCCTAAGTCAAATTCGGCGGAATTTGTCGAATATCGATTATGATACTCGCTGAATTTATGAGTTATATTCATCGAATTTGCTTTAGCTAGAATCAAGAGTGGTCGACATATGGCTCGACACATTCGGCGAGTATCGCCTGGGATACTGGTCGAATTCGGCGAGTATCGCCAGTGATACTCGGCAAATTCGGCGAGTGTCGTCAGTGATACTTGCCGAATTTTCCTTGGTCGAATACTAGATTTCCATAGAATTTACCCTAAGTATATACGACGAATTCGACGGGTATCGGGAAGCATACACGATGAATTCGGCGAGTATCAAGGGGATACTTGATGAATTCGACGTGTATGACTAACAATACTTGCCGAATTTTACTTAGGTAAAATTCCTCTTCTCTGAGTCCTGGTTTTAGGCCACCCTTGATCCTTCTCCTGTACTTGGTATAGAAGTACACCCCAATAGAGAGATTACACATGAGTCAATACATTGGCCTATACAATGAAGGATTACAATGTATATTTTTGTGCTTACTGACCCACTATAACCTGACATTGGTGTGTACTTAGCAAAGTGAACCTACAAGTACATAACTAAAAAGTAGCATTAAATAAAATATCAATTCATCTTAGCTTGACTTGACCCCTCTTCAGTTAAGGGTTATTGTAGATACAATACCCAACAATCTTCCTTTATTTGAAGAAACCAAAATCCTACAAGCTAAGGTGAATTGCACATAAAAAAATAAGACATGAAAATATAGTAGAAATAAAACAACACGCATTCTAAGATAATTATAGAAATCATATATATACATATATATATATATATATATATATATATATATATATATATATATATATATATATCAGAATTGTTTATAGTTTAGGGAGGGAAACCCATAACACTTGACACACAAGAAAATATGGCTGCCAGTTCTTCCTATTCTGCATCTTTACTCGTTGCCTTTCAAAGTATTCTATGGGCTTTTGATAGTATCTAGGAGGAGCTGGAGGCATTGGATCAGCATCGCAGTTGTTCCTTAAATGTATTCTCCTCTTTGCGCTTGCCACCTTGTATTTATTCCATTATTCTTGACTATAGTGGAACAGATGCTATTCTACTCCCAGCTCGACAAAGGAAAAGGTATCCAATATGATTCCCTTGGATGTTGGGATCCATACCTCTTCCAATTCTTTATAGGGCTGCTCCCTGGCTGTCTCTAGTCTAACCTATTCTGGCCTGACTTTTGACGTGCCTTCCCCATATCTTTTTCACTTGTGAACTGGGAGAGCAATGTCTTCCACCCTCTGAGATTCTGGAATGATAGCTGCAGTAGCAACAAAATATGGATCAAAATCCTGTGTTCCTGACCAGTACTGCGAGTAATCTTGGGGAGGATAAACCTCATCAGTCGCTGGTACAGGCTCAACAGTGACTTGAATACCTGCCAGCTAATTATAGAGCCACTCAGTATTGTCATATATTTAGTCATTTATAGCTTTGAAGTGTTATTCCATCGAAGTTCCCAACAAATTCACTTTAGCATCCACCTTAGCTGTACGGGCATCCTCCCCCTTTTTGGATTCAGAGGCGATGGCATTAGCATAATGTAGCATACTTGTATCGAAGTGAGCCATTGACCAGTTGTGAGCATCGATCATGGATAGAGCATTGTGATAAACATTTTTCATAACATGAAGATTTTTCTTTAGAGCATTCAAAGTCAAGGCAATTATTGAACCACCTTCTTGGCCCCACTCATCAAGTCTCTTTTCCAGCTTGCCAATCTGAACCTTTACCTCTGCAAGTCCATTCAACATATATTTCTCAGAATCTTTAACTCTTTTCACAACCTTCTGCAACGAAGCCTCGAACTTAGCTTGTTGCTTTTCCAAAATCACTTCAACTGCTTGCAGAATGGGGTCAATTATATTAGAAGATGGAACATCAGCAATCTGTGGTACTGGAACATCGTCTGGGATCTCAGAATAACTAGAGGACTCATCGATTGGAGAAAGATGAGCTTTATCAGCAAGACCATAATCAACAACAGTCTGGATGGGAGAATTCTTCTTAGCATATCCTTCCTTATCAAAAAGATCAATTACGTCTTCGGGCACAGTTGGCCTCTTGCCAAGTCTCTTCTCTATGTTGCGGATGAACCAGTCAACCTCAGTGGAGACATAGATCTGGGACTGAGTTGCCTCCCCCTCAGAAACTATAATGGGAGTCATCTTTGGGAGAGGAACGAGTAGGTTGTCCACAGACATTGGCTCACCAGCAGCAGTAACACTTTCACTCTCAGTCTCAGCAACATCAGTAGCAGCAAATTTGTCTGAATCAATAATATTCTCTTTAGCATCAATCTCTATCTCATACAGAGTAACTGTCAGATCATCATTAGCAGCATCCTCAATATCAAATTCATTAGCATCCTCCTTATGCTTAGAAGGAGCTGGATCCTCTTCCTCTGGATGCACTTCTACATCCTCAACTAGTAGAACCTCAGCCGCCGTAGTAGTACATATAGCAGCAACCTCTGCTAGGAGATCAACTGGCTCTGAGTCGAAAAGCACTATATCTGGTGCCACTGAATCAAGAACTGAATCTGGAACCACTAGAACTGAATCTGATAGAGCAACTGTCTCCCCCTCAATTTCTGCACTCATGCTAGCAGAAATCTTACTGGGGGTGGAGTAGGAATCTTGTTATTAGATACTTGTTCTTCCTCCTTCACTAGCAATGTTGGGGCTCCCCCTTGCTTCACTATCCTCCTATCCCACCTAAAGAAGATTGTGGAGTCTATCTTCTTGAGGTAATGGATAGGAACTCCTTTGGTCATATCAAACCTATCACCATCTAATTGATTCAGGTATAGGCTGATAATCCTCCCAAAGTTGGGAGTGTGGAGGTTGTCCTTGATCTTGAAAAATAGCAGTGCACCCCAATTTACCTTCTTCCTGCAGATGATACCAACTAGAACTTTGAACATCTCTGAAGAGAGGTAATCATGAGAGCCCGTCTTGAAAATCAGCACCTTGCTGATGATGACTGAGAGAAGCTTGCCTTCCTCATTCATCTCTTTGCGCTTGATGGCCTTGGTGCATCTAGGCAATCCATAGAAAGACAGAGCTCTGGAAAAATCAGCCTCATCAAGGTAATCAGCTTGATCACAGATTGGCATCCTCAAGTACCTAGACAGAAGAGAGGCTTTCACTTTGAATTTCTGAATCTTGCTCTTAATCACTGTGTCTTCGTGTTTGAGCTTAATGTTCTAGAAGAACTCAAGAACTTCCTTGTCCAGAACTTTGTATGGGTGTTCTAAGACAAAAGACAGTCCTACAGTTTCCAGCATAAGAATGATATTTTTGAACTCATCAGAGGCATCAGCAAACCCGGTGCGGACAAGTTCTCCTCCTCCTAGCAAGCCACTCGTGCTTCTGGGAGCCATGGAAAATCAAGGAAACTTAAATATGGACTTGACGAAATAGTTCTCTGTTAACTGAGCTCACTAAAATTCAAACCACTTCACTGCACTGCACTGAACTCTCACTGCCCTGCACTTCTGTCGGTAATGGCGATTTGATCCAAGCTAGGTCACTGCATAGGAATTGGAAAATCGCACACGTCGGAATCGGCTAATCAGAGAGACAGTGAAGTCGAGATTGGCGAATCAGCGACCAGTGAATTAGGGTCGTTTGTCTGAGTCTGGACTTTGAGACTGGATGACACCGATAGTTTGTGGAGAAAGACGGAGATGTTGAATTACGGGCTGAAATACTAGGCTGAAATATGGGAGCCGAAGAATCGGGAAAGTAAAATTCAGCGAATCGGCAAATTTTCGATGAAATCCTGTGCAGCTGCCCCCACTATTTATATATATACAAATTTTAAATTGTTATAGAAGGCGCGTACCTCAATATTTGTCATCGATTCTTCGGATCCAATATGGAAATTTGAAATTTTGCCCTCAGACCAATTCAGCGAGTGATAGCTGATATTCACCGAATTTTCCTTGTATAAAATTTCTGTCTTATTGATGTAGATCCCGAGACAATTTCTGCTTGTTTGACAATCTTCATGAGTCCTTATTCAGCATACCTAGCTCTAAAACATGAACTTGGTCTCATCCAGCGGCTTCGTAATAATATATGCAACCTGCTTGTCTGTCGGGACATAGCTGAGGGCTATGTCCTTATTCTCCATATGCTCCCGGATGAAATGGTAGCGCACCTCGATGCGCTTAGTCTGACTGTGGGAAATTGGATTGTTTGCGATTGCAATTGCGCTGGAGGAGTCGCAATATATTAGAATCTTTCTAAACTTCAAATTATAATCTTCGAGTTGATTCCTTATCCAAAGAAGCTGTGCGCAACAACTACCTGTAGAGATATACTCTGACTCGGTAGTAGAAGTTGCCACACAATTCTGCTTCTTACTGCTCAATGAAATAAGCCGTCTTCCGAGCAATTGGCACATCTCGGAAGTGATTTTTCTGTCGTCCCTGCTTCTTGCAAAATTAGCATCTAAAAAGCCAATTAGCTCGACATCATTACTTCTTGGGTACCATAAGCTAAGATTAGGTGTGCCCTTAAAGTATCTTAGGATCCGCTTCACAGCGACGAAATGAGATTTCTTAGAGTTCACCTGAAATCTAGCGCAGACACATGTTGAGAACATTATATCTTGTCTACTCGCAGTAAGGTAGAGCAAGGATCTAATTATGCTTATGTAATTGGTTTCATCAAAAGGTTTCCCTTTCTTATCCTTGTCCAGAGACATAGTTGAACCCATTGGAGTCCTCATAGAGGTTGCGTTCTCCATTCCGAATTTCTTAAGGAGCTCCTTGGTGAACTTCGTCTGATAGATGAAAATTCCATCTTCAGATTGCTTCACCTGAAGTCCTAAGAAATACTTCAGCTCTCCCATACTGCTCATTTCAAACTTCCCTTGCATAAGTTTGGAAAACTTTTTACAAAGGTTGTCTTCTGTAAAGCCAAATATGATGTCGTCGACATAGATTTGCACTAGCAGAATCTTGCCTTTTACTTCCCTAAGAAATAATATCTTGTCTATCTTTCCTCTTGTGAACTTGTTCTCAAGAAAAAAGCTAGACAACGTCTCATACCAAGCTCGGGGAGCTTGCTTTAAGCCGTATAGCACTTTATTCAAAAAGTAAACGTAATCAGGGAAATTAGAATTGACAAAACCTGGGGGTTGCGCTACGTATACTTCCTCTTTCAGATTTCCATTGAGAAATGCTGACTTCACGTCCATTTGGTAGACAGTGAAGCCTTTGAGGGCAGCATACGCAAGAAACAACCTGATCGCCTCGAGCCTTGGCCACTAGAGCAAAGGTCTGGTCGAAGTCGATCCCCTCTTCTTGTTTATATCCTTGTGCTACAAGTCTGGCTTTATTCTTGATGATTACTCCATGTTCATCCAGCTTGTTTCTGAATATCCACTTGGTGCCAATCACGTTCTGTCCCTTGGGCCTGGGTACCAGCTCCTAGACTTTGCATCATTCAAACTGATTGAGCTCCTCTTGCATTGCCAAAATCCAAGAAGCATCCATGTTTGCCTCTTCAAATTTCTTTGGCTCAACCTACGACAGAAAATTGAGATGCAAAATCTCATTAGTTGTACCTCTTCTGGTTCTAACACTAACGCATGGCTCTCCAATGATCTGATCAGCTGGGTGATCTCTTAGGTGTCTGAACCCTAGATTCCTTACTCTTCCTTCAGTAGGGCCCACAATATCTAATGTAGCCTCTGTAGGTTGGGGCAATACATCCTCAAGCGGTTCTTCATCTACCAAGCCTAGATCGATGATCTTGACTGAGCTTGAAGCTTTTTCCTTGACAGCTTTATCCAAGATAAGTTCCTCAAACTTGGTACCTACATCTGCACCAATAACACTAGACGAGCTACTATGGAGCATGCTAGTTTCATCAAATACAACATTTATTGACTCTTCTACTACTAGATTTTTCTTGTTAAAAATCTTATATGCCTTACTATGGCTACTATAGCCTATGAAAATATCTTCAAAATATTTTTTACTAAATTTCATGCAGTAATACTTCCCATTATTAAGTACGAAGCACTTGTTGCCAAAGATCCTAAAGTAGGACACAATCGGTTTTCTGCCCTTCAAAAGGTCATAGGAACATATTTTACAGAATTTTCAATTGTGATTTTACAAAATAGAGCATGACACATAAAGAAACACAAGCAAGAGCAGATAACTGAATTCTTTCTTCAGACTGAGATTTGTTGAATAATATAAGCTCAGCAGAAAAGTGTGAAGATTTAGACATCATATAGTTTTTAGCAGCATGTTATCTTAGTAGTATACTTGTAATACATTTAGTTTGCATCCTTCATAGAGAAAAGTTTCATTTTTCTAGAAAACTCTATTATGAAATCTTTCTTAGGTTTTCCACTTATTTTCTCTAGAGCTGGTTGCTCTTCATTTGCCCTCTCCCGAGGCTTCCCCTAAACTAGTGTTGGGTTTTGTTTAGGGTCATTTTCCATCTCTTTTGTTATATACATAGCTTCCTTTGCTACTTTTAGTATATCATTTGCATCATTCTCTCCCTGTCTGGGTTACTCCCCCTAAATTGTAGCTGCAAGAGTTTGGGATACTTCAGCATCAACTTTTGTGGTCTTAAAGACCTCTTTATTTGCAACCTCATCATCCTCCAGAGGTTCTATAAGGTGATCTTACTCAATCATCTCCCCCTTTTGAACCTCATGGGCTAGTGAGGTTAAGAGAGATTTGGTAACACCTGTAGAAGTCAACCTATCTTGTACTCTTTTCATGGAGATTATGACCCCATCAATCTGAGTCTGTATATGCTTAAAGGAAGTTTGGCATTTTGAAGCATGCTCAGCCATAAAAATGGTGATTGAAGTAGTGGCATGTTGTATGGCTTGTAGAATAATGTTATTAATATGTAGGGTATGGGGTGAAGGTGTAGCAAATGGGCTTGTACTAACATGTGATGTTGGTAGATCTATGAGTTATTGTATATCTGGAGTAGGAACTTCAGGTGTCACAAATTCTGGATGTGCGGATGCTGAGGGTACATTTGGTAATGTGGTATTGGAATGAGAATGTAAGATGGTGTTGTCTTGTTGAACTATTTCCTGGAGATTAGCTTGAGGAGATGATAGAAGAGTAGACTCTTTCTAGGCCACACGCTTAACAATCGGCCTGGTCCACTTAAAGAACAGAGCAATTATTAGTTTCTTCCTTGGAGGAATGTGTACTCTATTTGATTTGTAGAGGTTGTGATAGTTATCCTTCAGTATTTGGTCCATAAAGCTCAAGTACGCATTTTCCTTTATGTCATACTTATGGTCTATTAGATGTAGAAGGAATTTACTCCAGTCAATCTTTTTCCCAGAACTATCACTCCCATCAGATACAGTTGTGCTTTTGGAATTACATCATGGACAGAAATCTTGCACATCAATTTTTTGCCCATAATATCGGTCAGAAATTGATACTTATCCAAAAAATCCTTCTTTTTCAAGTGGATTGGTTTGTCCCTTGGGAAATTCATCTTTGTCAGCACCTCTCTAATTTGTGTATCTGTAAGCTCTGCTTCACCTTCTCCAGAAAGAAGTTTAAAGATTTCATGTATCATCTTTGAAGTTATTTGAACATATGACCCAGTTATCTTCCCGATCATTGATCTCTCTTCATCAATTATGACTGTATGCAGAAACTCAGTTAGTTTTGCAGCGTATATCAAGCATCTGGTTGTGATGAGCTTATTTAGTCCAACATTTGTGAAAAGTTGTAAGATTCATTTGAAAGAATCTACAATAATTGCAAAGGATTCTAAATCAACGATGAAGCCAGAGTTTGTCTTGGTTGTTATCAGGGTACTTGCAAAAATTCTTGACAAATGAGAGAGAAGTGAAACAAGAAAGTAAAGAGCGAGGAAGATGAAGAGTTTTGAAAGTGTCTTTAGTTATAACAGATATATGGTATATGTGGCAAAGATATGTCGAGATTTAGGGCACTTTTTCAATGCACGCCTATTGAAATTGATGTTACGTCGATTAGAATTCGACGTGGCTTCGATAATACCATATTTAGACCATTTGACAACACATGCGTCAATTTATATAGATGTTTCATCGAGTTAAATCATACTCTTCATTATCGCCAACTCAGGACATTATATCGAGTAGGATTTGATGTTCCGTCGACATATATTCGACATTACATTGACTTATATTCGACATTTCGTCGATTACAGACTTAAATTTTTTTAAGTTTTTTGTGGGTTTTTCCCAGAAATGCACTATTATGAAAAATATATTTTATTCTTATTATAATGAGATTTTTTGAGCACCATCAAGTATACCCAGTACATTGATGAAGTTCTTGTGCTTTATTTCATCAAGAGGCTTAATGAAGATGTCAGTCCAGTGATCTTTAGTGGACACATATTCTAGGAAAATTTTCCCTTTCTCTACATTATCCCTGAGAAAGTGATGTCTTATTTCTATGAGCTTTGTTTTATTACACAGCACTGGATTGGAGGCAAAGGAGATTGCACTAAAGCTATCACAGAAATATCATGGAATTTGTGAAATTCAAATTACAATCAAGTAATTGAATTTGCATCCACAGTATCTATGAACAATAACTTACAGGATCTATATATTTAGCTTCAGCTATGGAGGTAGAGACTGAGGTTTGTTTTATGCTAAACAAAGAAACTAGTCTAGCACCTAGGAACTTACAAGTTCCAAAAGTACTTTTCCTATCTAATCACTGCATTTGAGTATCCATATAATTCAAATTTAGATTTCGCTGGATATCACAACCCAAGCTCAGGTATACCCTTAGGATATCTTAGAATTCTTTTTACATAACTCAAGTGTGATTCCTTGGGGTATACCTAAAATCTAGCACATACTTTTATGACAAACATTATATCTAGACAGCTGGCTATTAAATAAAGAAGAGAGCAAAAGATTATTGTATAAGTTTTCTGGTCAATAGATTGACCTGATTCATCTCTATCTATAACATCAATGGTAGCCATTGGAGTTTTCATAATGGAGTCATTTTCCATCCCAAACTTTTTGATCAGTTCTTTTGTGTATTTAGAGAGGGATATGAAGATGCCATGATCACTTTGCTTCACTTGGAGACTAAGGAAGAATGATAACTCCCCCATGCTACTCATTTCAAACCTAGACTGTATTAGATTAGCAAAACTTTTGCAAAGTCTTGTGTATGTTGAGCCAAAGATAATATCATTCATATATATTTGAATAATTAGTAATTGTTATTTATGTGTCCCAGTGAATAATGTTTTATCCACCTTTCCTCTTATGAATGAGTGTTCTAAGAGGAAAGTGGATAAGGTCTCATACCAAACTCTTGGAGCTTGCTTTAGACCATATAGTGCTTTATTTAATTTATAAATATGAGAAAAGTATGATTGATTGATAAAACCTGGAGATTGTTCAACATAGATCTCTCTTTGAAGAGTGTGTTGAGAAAGACACTCTTGACATCCATATGGTATACCTTGACCTTATTGTAAGCAACATAGACAATTAATAACCTAATTGCCTCCAGTATGGAAACTGGTGTAAATGTTTAGTTACAGTTTATCCCTTCCTCTTACATATACCCTTGAGCAACTAGTCTGGCCTTATTCCTGACTATTACTCCATTTGAATCCAACTTGTTTATATATACCCATTTGGTTCTAATGATTGGGTTATTTCTAGGCCTTTCCACTAGGATCTAGACCTTATTCCTTTCAAACTGAGCCAGCTCTTCCTTCATTGCAATAATCTAGTGGGGATCATTGTTTGCTTCCTTAAACTTCTTGAATACATATTAAGAAAGGAAGCATTGCAACATACCTTAATTAACATCTTGTTCCTTGTCCTTAGTCCAAGATTTAAATCTCCTATCACTTGGTTTTGGGGTGATCTTAGAGGATTTCCCTCTCAGTATCTGTTCTAGCTTCAATAAGTGTAGGAGTGTTTTCTTGTTGTGCTTCTTCTTTATTTGGATCATCTTCTCTTGCATGCTCAAGTTTAGCTCCATGCCCTTAGTTCTGAATAATGACTTGAGGTAGATTATTAATAATTTCTATATGGACTTCATCATCTGAGTTTGCTTCAGTGTTTTGATGATAGTGATCTATAAATGATGTTTTTTTCCTTTAATATTATTAGCTCCAACTAAACAACTCGAGGATCTTCTTTCTGCAAGATGTCTTTCATGGAAGCTTCCTCCCCTTGGAAAATTGATTAGTTTCATTAAATACTACATACATGAACTCTTCTATTTTGGGAGACCGTTTATTATAACACATATAAGCCTTGTTATATGATGAATATCCTAGGAATATTCCATCATCAACCTTCTTGTCAAATTTGACAAGATGACTCTTCTCATTATTGAGAATATAGTAAGTACAACCAAATATCTTAAAGTATGAGACTATAGGTGGCTTTCCTGTCAACAACTCATGGGGAGTCTTCATCTTAGTCTTATGGATGAGACTACTATTTAGAATATAGTTAGCAGTGTTAACTGCCTTCAACCCAAAAGAACGTAGGTAAGTTTGACCCAATCAATAACGTCCATCATGATTCAATTAAGGTTCTATTTTTCCTTTCAACTACCCCATTTTGTTGGGGAGTTCTAGGACTGAAAATCTTTGTCTTGTGGAAGGTCAGTCCCTCACCTTTAAAAATAACTAAACATTAATTGGGACCCAGGTTAACTTGGGTACATTACTTCCTTTTATATTATAAAGGGTGATGAATATATATACATGCCTTTCATGATA
This sequence comes from Platanthera zijinensis, assembly GCA_039513925.1. Lineage (NCBI taxonomy): Eukaryota > Viridiplantae > Streptophyta > Magnoliopsida > Asparagales > Orchidaceae > Platanthera > Platanthera zijinensis. The sequence continues at coordinate 65,440,498 of CM077084.1, read as the reverse complement.
CCCCTTTGGATGAAAGAGTGTTGGTCTATCAAACCAACAACTTCCAACATTATTAGCATATCTTAAACAATGGTTATATTTGTGTTTATAAGGATGATAATTAGAAAACATGGTTGTATTAAATTGATTTAAGTTCTGTACTGGGAAGTTTATTCGACTAGTTCTCAATGCAACTTTTTGGTTGTGTCGATATGATGTCGCCACATATGAGGAGTTGCATCAATATGATGTCGATGCAAATTCATGTATGTGTTGAGTAGAACTCAACGCATCTGCAGAGTTGCCTCGATATAAAGTCGATGCATGTTCCTAGTGTGCCAAATTTTTTAAATTTCGGAACTTTATTTTCTATGGGTTTATTTCCCAAAAATGCTATTATTTTTAGGTGAGCTGACCCTATTAAACACAGTAATATTTTTAGTGTCATCATCTACCATGATTTTATTTGGATCATCATCTAGGATTATGATTGGTTTCTTATCCTTAGCTTTAATAAAAGCAACAGGATTCTTCCATGCTGGTGTGCTAGAAAATTTTCCTGAGCTGGTAGGGTCAGCTCCTAATCCCAGGTCATTAATTCTTTTAGTAAGATTTTTAGTTATGTTTTTGAGTTGTTGACTTCTTTCATTTAAAGAGTCCTCAAAGGCATTTGCCTTTTCTAGCTCATCTTTTAAATTTGTATTTACTTTAGTTAATTTAGCCAGTTATTTTTCAAATTTTCCTAGTTCCACCCTAAGCTCATAGTTCGTATAATAGTGCTTTTCATTTCTTAAATCCTCCAATTCTTTTTTGAGGTGTTTAATTTGTTTCTCTGCTTCAATTTGATCTTTGCAAAAATCTTTGAAACATTCTTTGAAATCATTAGATGAAAAATAAATGTCATCAAAATAGGATACCTGCTCTTCTTCATCATCTAAATAAGCTTCCAAAGCCATCAGGCATGCTTCTTTAGCAGCACTTCATCTTCACTCTCTGATGAGGATCTTGACTCTGAACTTGAGTCACTCCAAGTTTCTATAATGAAGCCCCTCTCTTTCTTCTTATCCTTTTTCTTAAAGGACTACTTCTTGAGCTCCTTCTTACTTGGCTTATCCTTTTTGTCTTCTGGATAATCAAGAGCAATGTGGCCCGACTTCCTGCAAGTAAGACAAGTGACCACCTTATTAGGGGTCTTATCAAACTTGGGCTTGTTGAAGTTCCATTCCCTTCTTCTAAAGTATTATGTCTTGATCCACCTTTTGAATATTCTAGTCAGGAGATTAAACATCTCCTCTTCAGAAGTGGAAGGCTCTCCATCAGCTATCTTTACAAACTCAACTCCTGTTTGCCTAGCAAGACATCAGTAGTGATTTCTTTATGGCATCTGGACTCTCTAATGGCCCAGATCCTTGAATCTCATATTCTTAGGTAACACTTGAGGAGCTTATCATTTATTTCTATGAGTGAGATCTCTTTTTCCAATCCTTTCAGTTCACACACAATAATGTTGAATCTCTCATACATTTCAGCAACAGTCTCTTTATCTTTCTTCTGAAAGATCTCATATTGGGATATGAGAAAGGACCTTTTGTACTTCCTTTCATCAGAACTTCCATCGGCAATCTTGGATAATGACTCTCAAATCTCTTTAGATGACTGTCAATCAGCCACTTTTTGGAATGTGACATTGCGTTTACATCCTAGTCCTTTACTCTCTTCTCTTCTTCTATCCTTTTAGATCATGGAACTGGTGCTTTTGTGGTGTTCCCACTGTCATCTCTCTTGAAGGGCATAGGTGGTCCTGTAAGAATAGAACCAAAGATACATTTATCAATAGAATTCATGTATAATTAAATTCTGGCCTTCTAGAGTGTAAACTTCTCTAAGTTATACATTGGAGGTCTTGTGGATGCAAATCCTTTAAAGTTATTAGATGTTATTATGAATGTAAATGTTTGTAATAATATGTGTAAGTGTTCAACTTTTTAGATTTTTTGATCAAGGTGTAAATCTTTATCTGATCAAACTAGCTATAATACCAATTGAAAGTGTGAACAGTTATGTAAATCCTTTGAGAATTCTCTAGGGGTGAATAGAGATTTAAAAGTTCGAATTACAAGTTACTGATTTTAATCTTAGCTCAGATTTTGCATGCACAAGAAGTTAACTAGAAAAGTATTATTGTAACTAGAAGCATGACACACCAAAATAATCACAGGAAAATAGAAACACATAAAACACCAAAGCCATAGTGGTTTTCCAAGATCTGGGTATATCAACTCTTCTACTACTTTGATAAGAATACACTATCTCAGTGCTTGAGTCTTTTGATAAGTAGACTCTCAAAAGTAGGGACTTAATCCTTTGAAGAAGGATTCTTAAAACTCTTTACTCAATCAGTACAATAATAGATGAGAAAAGATAGAAAAAGAAGAGTTGAAGAAATTGTCTTCTAAATGAGTCCTCTCAGCAAAAATTTGAGAACTATATGGCACTAAGTGTATTGGATCTTCTTGATGATGATGAATTTTTGCTTGACAAAGTTGCAAGGGATATAAGCTTTTGATCAAACGTTCTTCTTTGATTATTCTTTCATAATTGTTGTTATAGCATCAACTAAAAAGAAGGAGAAGAACATTTGACTCTGAATGTTGTGTATGTTCTATATGTTCTTATCGTGTATAAAATTCTTGGTCCTTCTGTATTTTTTTCTTGTATGCTTATCTTCTTACAATCAGTATATCATCCTTGAATAATTTTTAATTCTTCTCTTGATAGAAACTTTCTCCAGAATGAATGATATTATTCTCTCCCAAATCTTCTCGAATATTTCTTCAAAATCCTTCTATAAACACTCATATGAAAGCTATGGAGAATTCGTTCCTTTAAGCGTTCTTCCAACAACTAGAATTATTTGAAATAATTCCATAGATTCTTCTTGAAAATAAGCCTAGACATATTCTCTGTAATTTTCATTCTAAGCTTTACTCGATGCTACATCGACTTCATGCAGAAGTTTTGTCGATATTTTCCTTCAAAATAAAGTCCAGTCAACTTGACTCTATAATAGACGGTGCATCGATATCATATTGATGCATGCGTCACCTTATGGCTTAATGTAGCGTCAACTTAACTTCTCAGGATGCTCTGACTTCTAATCAATGTTGTGTCGACTTCTAGTCAATGCATGTTGACTTAACTTGATTTTCTTCCTTATTTCAATGTGACATTCACATGCCCTCGACTCAACTAACTTTATAGGACATATATGATCATATTACCCTCACTATATAACATTAATAATAATTCTAGGTTGTAAAATCACTTATAATATAATTTGTTAAGTTAAATCAAAAGAGTTTTTCCCAACATGATCTCTTCCTGAGATCATACGGTATCTGCTAATCGCCGATTCCTGGAGACTTATGGGTATCCCCATAGCCGTTCGGCTTACGGATTGCTGCTCCACCACCCCCGACTGACTCGCTGGAATTTGAGGTACCCTCCATCGCTGGTTTGGCGCCCTAGCCCCGCCAACAGCTGCCAGAGCTCTCTTTCACAAAGAGTTAAGTCATGGGTACCGCCATATTTCCTCTTACCGGTAGTGTCATCGCCCTTTCCACTCCTTGAAAGGGTGGTATACCTCCTCTCCGGTGAGGCCATGCCTTCCCTAAGGGCTTGAAAGCCTAGAGAAGGCTTCACGTTCATGTCTGCTACCAATGCTTAAAAATGGAGCAAGGTGACAATGGTGATCCGGTGTTTGAAGTGTGCATGCGGCTCATCTATAAAGTAGGGAGGAAGGAGAGGAAGAGGTACAACCATGTTTGGGGGTCTTTTGGGGCTTCCAATGAGATTCTCCAATAGAGGGTGGTGAGGTGATGGAGCTTGGGTATAAGCTTCTCTATTGTGTTAGGGTTCTGTTAGAGGGGTCTTAGGTTCAACTGGGGCTGGGGGAGAGGAGTGATTTCCTCTGAGGGCAAGGGGGTCCTTTATATAGGACTTGGAGGAGCTTCCCTTCATCATACTCATGGTATGGGACTATTCCCTCTTGAGGGAGAAGGTTGGTCTCTTGCCAACTAGGTGGCAGCCATTTGATGGGGTAGTATAGCCATATGTCCAAATCAGGTGTGGGGTATGGCTTAGTGGGCTTAAATTTAGGCTTGAGGAAGGAGAGAAAAGAAGAGTTGAGGAGTGGTAGATTGGCCTAGGTCCCTTTTCTTTAAGGCTCTTGGTTGCATAAATAGAGCCCATTTAGGGCTGAGGTGTGGGACTAGATAAGATTGGTGAATGGGCTTGTAAACTCTCCACTTAAAATTCTCAAAAATTGTTATTTTTGGACAGTTTGACCAAAGTCAACCCTAAGGTGGGTCCCTCACGTGGGTCAAAGGTAAAGTAGTTCCAAGTCATCAAGGGAAAAGTCAATGTTGGTGTATTGGAGCAATATCATTGTGTACACGCTTATTGGTGAACTGAAAGTCTTTGTTTAAAGGATAGCTAAATCACTTAGAGGGGGGTGAATAGGTTTCTTAGTCCTTAGTGCCTATCTTTTATTTTTCTTGTGTGGGATGCTTTATTAGTTGATTAAATTCTGCTTTCAAAATATGCTACCTGTACAATGAAAACAACATAAAAAAGCACACACAAATTTATAGTGGTTCCCCTAACAAGGGTACATCCACTTTCTTTCCCACCTATCCAACTATCTTGTTGGACTAGGCACTTCTTCAAATCTTTGCTCCAAAGAGCTTACACCTCAGATCCCTCAGGATTTCTCAGTCTCCTCCAAGAGCTACAGCTCAGCCATAAGGTCCTACAAATCAGTGATCAGCTGATCACCTACCTCAGGCCAAAGGCCCTACACTCAGGCTAGGAGGACAGTCCTACCTCAGATCCACTAGGGATCCTACCTCAGAGCAAGCTTGCTCCTACCACTCAGATCCAAGAGGATCCTACAACTCAGATAGCTTTACTCTCCTACAAATCTGGCAATATTGTCCTATCTCATGTCAGTGGCCCTACAGCTCAGATCCAGTTGGATCCTACAAGAAGAAGGTGGGTTTGTGAGTCTTGATTGGACACAAGAGAAATTTCTCTGTGCCAATCTACCGTAACTGAGATAGACTCGGCCCAACTTTGACTCCAGTAATATTTTTTTGAGTCTACCTTTACTTGAATTGAGATATACTCAGTCCTAACTTCTTCTTCACAGTACCAGGGATTTTTCCTGCTTGAACTGTGAAGTGACTGTAGCAAAACTAGTTGCTACCTAAGCTGAAGGAATCTCAGCTCAACTACTTCACAGTAACAAGGATGAAGAGAATTGTGCTAGAAGCAACTTATATACAACAGTTCTGCTTCCACTTTCTTTCCTGGGCTGAGGTGATTCAGCCCTGACTTCCTCTTCATAGCCTCCTATAAAAGATCTTCCGAGTTAAAGTTGGATCTATGAAGACCTTGTTTGTGCAGATAGAAAATGACACCAGCTAACTTTCTTTCTCCTCTTCAGAGATCTTCTCTAATCTTGTTGTTGTCAATAATTAAGACAAACAACTAATTTTTCTTGCTCTTAGTCTTGCTGATTTAAGCTTCCTATTCTTAAGTCATAGCAACAATGGCAGTGAAGAAGAAGCACCTTGACAGTTCCTTGAAAAGCTTCGCTTTCTCTGTAGAAGCTTTTCCTTTTATCAATTATGCCCCAACGACTCTTTGAGCAGTGGGCCCCACACATTTAATGTCAGCTGCAACCTTGCTTTAATGCCAACTGTCATACAATAGCTTAGAGGTGCCTTTTGGCTTGTACTGTAGCTTTTCCGCTAACAATTTGAATAATGTTGACTTGTTGACTTGCTGACATCACCATCTATGGACTTAGCTAAAAATCAAGCATCAGCAGCATAGGCATTGAGTGAGCATGTCTCACTCAGTGCCAAAACACTTAGACAGAATTCTGTCTATCTAGGCGTTGAGTGAGTAAGCTATACTCAATGCCAAAACACTTAGGCAACTTTTCTACCTTTAGGCATTGATAGCGTTGAGTGATAAAAGCTCACTCAATGCCCAAACACTTAAGCAAACTTTCTGCCAATAGGCGTTGACAGCGTTGAGTGAGCAAGCCTCACTCAACGCCTTTTTGTCTTAGCTCATTTTTCAGCAACTTCAGCATGCTTGGCGTTGAGAGCGTTGAGTGAGCATGCTTCACTCAAAGCTTTTTGACTTAGCCAAGCATTACTTCTACTTGGCATTGAGTGAGTAAGCTCCACTCAATGCCAAACTACTTAACAGACCTTTCCGTTATCTGGCATTGGGTGAGTGAGCTACACTCAATGCATTTGGAGTTAGCCAAATTTATGTGTCTAAAAAGAACACTCCTTTTAAGAATTAGTCAACACATTATCACATGACGTTGAGTGAGCTTGCCTCACTCAATGCTTGTGGACTTGGTAAATATTCACAGTTTTTCTATGGCGTTGACTAACTGAGCTATACTCAATGATTATGAAGCTATGACATTGAATGAGTGAGCTACACTCAACGCCTGTGGACTTAGCCACTTTTCTGCTTATTTCTACTAAGGCTATTACAGCATTAGCCTGTCTCACAGCTTTTTGATGTATAACATTGAGTGAGTTGACTTCACTCAATGCCTGTGGACTTAGCAACTTTTCCAGCCTGCCATTACTTTTTCTTTGACTCTATAGGCTCCACTCAGCGCTATAAGTCATCTGGCGTTGAGTGAGTAGCCTTCACTCAATGCCTGTGGACTTAGACAAATTTCTGTCAATCCACTCCTTAGGTAAGAGTTTACCCGACTTAGCCACTTAGGCTATCTGTCCCATCAATGTTATAGGACAACCTAAAATCACTAAACTTGAGCACAAGTTAGATCACCACATGTGTATACATTATATGTTAGGCCTTCTTCAAATCCAGTACATTGGGATCAATGAACCCAACAATCTCCCCCTATTTGAAGAAGTCAAAACCTATACCAATGTATACACTAACATACTTAAGCAATATATATAGAAAGCATTAACACAACATGAATCATAGAAAACATAATCATAACAGATGATGTTTTATTTAACATATAAGGAATTATTATGTTTTGTACATAAAACAAAATGTCACATTCATTTGCCCTATAAGCAGAACCTGAAACTTTTCAAGTATCAGGTTTTCTTATCACAATGCCACTTCCCTTAAATTTCTTAGCAGGTCTGCTTCAGCTGTTTTCTTTCCATTCTTGTCTATTTCATTAGCTGTCTTGGCCTTAGATGCTTTTTCCCTCTCAACTTCAGCCTTATCTTTCTATCTCTGAAAATAGTTGTAGGGCTTTGGAAAGTACTTGGAGGGCTCAACTTCTCCAGGAGATAGAAGGTTTGCATTTTTGTTTCTCCAGTACAGCCTCCTTAAGGTCTCCCTCTTGTCCATCTTGTCCCATTCCACAGTGTTGTATAATTTGTATCTATCTCTCTTCTAGGACTTTACTTGATCCCAGGCAATTAGAATGATAGACCTAGATTCTGGGCTCCATACTTCAAAATCAGGTCTTTGTTCCATTTCCTCTTTATACCTTTTCTTCCTCAGCCTAATCTCTTCTTCAGTTTCAGCAATTGTATTCCTTTCTTTGGTGTAAAATGCATGTTCTTCAGTGGGGGTGATGGAAGGAGTCACAACAGCAGTAGATTATTCTCCCCACTAGGCACCAACACTATCTCCTTCTTCAATATACTGTACATACTCTTGATTATCTTGTACCTGAACAGCAGCAGACATTCTGTGCAAGGCATCTTGTACATGAGCAGGCATCATTGGGATTTTATTCTACTGAATTTTTTCCATTCCCAATGACCCTCTTAATATATTGGTTGCCCAGACCATGTTCTCAGTATTGGTTCTTATAGCCTCACTCTCCCTCTTTTTGACTTCTTCAATTATTTTAATGTTATGGGAGGTGCATGCCTTACTTTTTTTAGTTTCTAGATAATTAACTCATGCAGTAACCTGATTCTTTACTTCCAACATGTGATCATCCAGTAGCTTTGTACATGCATCTACCTTGGTAAAGATTTCTGTCTTCTATGTATTCCTCAGAATATTATCAGCATTATGGATAGCCTGTATATTCTGATTCTGAATATTTTGATTTCCTATGATGGTGACAATATTTTGGCTTGCTACATCCAGCTTGTCCATGGTGTAATCCACAGCTAGAGCAGCCCTTTTGAAGAACTTGACAGTTTCAGCTTTCAGTAAGTTAACTTCAAACCTTATAGATTTGATCTCAGTTGCTAGATCATTTTTGATTTCCTATAATGCACCAACCACAAATATTTCTAGGGTTCTCCTTTGTTCTTCTAGAAGTCCCTTCAGTTGAGCTAAGAATATTGGTGGCAGCTGATCTATTCTGGCAGATGTGCCTTCATCTTTATTTTCCTATATTGGCCTGTTTCCTGTTCCTTGTGAAGAGTTACTCTTGGATAGGTCATTCTCTATATGTGTTGAGGAGTGTGTTTTCTCATGACTATATTCCTCTTTCTAAGATTCAGAGGAGACTAGATCATGCACTTTATGAGCAGGGAGTTTGGATGGAATCTTCCCCTCAGCCTCTGTCATGCCTTCCTTTGCATGCAGGTCAATAGCAACTACAGCAGCATTATCCTGAATTATCTTTTCAGTGTTCTCAAGCTGAATACCTTTAGGAGGTACCTGAAGTTGCTCCCCCACCGCTAATGCTTCCTGTATTATCTCTTCAGCCAGTTTCTCCCCCTCACTTTGAGTCCTAGGATTACCAGCATCATTAGACATAGGCATATGCCCATCTATATCTTCAAGTCTGGAAGCTTCTTCCTCCATCCTTGCAAAGATCTTCTCAACAGCTTCCTATGCCACTGCTTCAGCCATCTCAGCAGTCGAAACAACATCCCCAGGGACAGTATCTGTCTCAGATTTGCTTACAAGGCTTTGTGGGGTAGGTTCTTAAGAGGCTGATACCTGAGTGTTCATGTCCTTCCTTGACTCTTCAGCAGAGGATGTCAGTTCAGGATTATGTGGTTCTTCCTCCTCAAAAGAACTGTTAGTGGAGCTGGGATCTGGAACAGCTACCTTCTTTCCTTTCTTTTCTATAGCTGATGGTCTATGGGGTTGAAGTACCCTGTCCCACATCTCAAGCATTCTGATGTCCATTCTTCGCATGTGGTGTATTTTTTCCCTAAGCTTTATGTTCAGGATTTCTGGGACTGTCTGTCGTAGAAATAGGGATAGAATTCTCCCTAAGTTTGGTTCAGCAATGCATTCCACTATCTTTTCAAACACTATTCTGCCCCAGTAGATCCTTTTGGATAGAATGACCCTTGTCATTAACTCTAACATCTTCTTTGATATTTTGTCATGGGAGGCTGGTTTGCACATCAAAGCCTTCCCGATGATATCCACCAGAAACTTCCCCCTTAGGTTTAGTTCCTTTCTCAAGATGGAGCATGTAGCGTGCTTAGAAAATCCAATCCATTTTACTGCAGACTTTATGTTGTCTTGCATCAGTTCGTCTTCCTCATCAGTTCTAGTGAACTTAGGAAACTAGAGTGCCTTGTTTAATCTCTGTGGAGTGATTTTTATCTTCTTTCCACTCACCATAGTCTTGAGTTTGCCTCCAGATACATCTGTTTTGGTATTGGAGAATAATTTTATGACTTCTCACTTCCATAGTAAGTAGGGCTCCGTCAAGATTAACCCTAGGTCAGACACATGGAGAAGATGAAGAACTTATTGCACTTCCTCTAGCGCATTTGTGAATCCATTTTGAACTACTTCTGACCTTTCGAGGAGGAAATCTTGTCCCTTGGGCGCCATTTCGCTTGTGAATTTCGGATACCTAACTAGAATGACTTTCCGTCAATTTGGTGAATACGGGAGGGAGAGGGCAAGGAACAGTGCTTTTGCTTTATGCATAAGGTCTACTATTTATAGTTATGTCTTAAGAGAAGGCGGAAAGTCACTTACCTGTTTGAGATCAAGGATATGATCAACGGCTGGGTTTAACCTCCACAACTTAGCCGCAGACCGACTAATCAATAGCTTTTGTTGAGTAAGCTTATTCTTATTAACCTTTGACTTATTTGTCTTAATTGATTGACCAATTCTTTAGCAATTGAATTGTCTTTGACTTCTTTAGTAAAACTAAATTTGCCTAATCAGTAGGGATTAAGGTGACCTATAATGCACATTATACTGTGTCCTAGTGGGGTGCATTTAGACATAAACTTAACACCCCTATGTCAAGTTTGAGGATGTTGAGCATAGTTGCATCTTGTGGCATAATGACCATGAGAGCAACTGAACTATTTAATTAGACAAGTATTTAGATAATTGGCTTACATCTTCTCAAGTTATCTCTAATATGCATAGCTCTTGCAATTGAGAGAACATTTAGTAGAGTCATAAATAGGATGTATTCTACTTATCTCTGTCCAGTGGACTAGGAGTTGATGCTGGATTCACAGCCTCTGAGCACCCCATCTTCCTTGCTCCTGAACTTTAGCCATTGATATGCATCTGGCTTTCTTTTGCAATCTCCCCCTCAATAATTGCACATGTGTTGGGCATCTTGTGCATGCTAGTCAATTCATCCAATCTTTGTACAGGACATAGGTCATGTACAACTCTATCCAAGGGCCATATATGGGCATGGCCACTTAGACTATACTGTAAAACAGAAATTACTTTACCTTAGGAACCCAACATGACTTGGGTCCTAGGTTCCTGTTAGCATAAGAATGCATATGTCTACCTACAAGAGTCCTGTCAGGAAGACATAGCCTTGTCTTTGGCACACAGGGGTTGTGCCAACAATCTATGGTAAAGTGGACCACTTTTCCACAGCACCAATATTCATAGATGTTGTATCTCCTTTTCTGAACACACCTTGAAGCGTGCAAGCCACTTCTGGCTGTCTGTTCAGTGGTGAGAACTGTGGCCTTCTTCTTATTTCTTTCAACAAGAGCTTGACCAAAAGTGAGTATATATGTCAGTAGAGGAACTTGGCTTACTCTGAACATCATTAGTAACAGCCTTCTTTATAGATGGCATGTTCTTCATGGATTCAGGGACATCCAAGGTAGCCACACTGACTGGCTTACCTTTGGTTTGAGTTCTTGCTAGAAAAACTTTAGAGTAGGCCTTAGCCATATCCTTGAATGAGGGGGCTGGGGCACTAAATACAAAAGGTCCAGGTTGGGCCTTTAGACTTCTACATGGGGAGCCTTCTATGCACTCAATCCCATGACCTCTCTTCTTCCATTGTAAGGTACTTTTGTAACCTTACAAAGAAGATTCCCACACCTCTAGTGACCACACTTACAGTCTTGGTCATGCCTGTTAGATGGGAGAATTACCTTGTGAGAGGTTGACTAAGGCCTGACAGTAGCTTGGCCTCTCCTCTGAGATTGGATAACTTTAGAAATCTACTCAGATTCAGATTTTCTCTTGATAGCATCTATCTTGGAGAAATTGGCCACAACGCACTTTTCCCTTTCAAGTTTCTCTTCAAGATCCTTGATGATAGAGTCTTTATATTTGATAGACTCAACAAGAATATCTACCATGATCTTCAGATGATCTACTTTCCTCTCTTTTATATATAACAAAGATGAAGTCTCATCTTGCTGGGAAGCAGCAGCTGTAGGGAGGTAATTTCCTCTACTTGTTTCTTAACAAGTAACAAGCATCTTGCTTTTCTTGAAAGCTTTCAGAAGTGCAGCATGATTTTCAATCAATTGATTGATATCATCCTTCTGATAAAGGACTCTCATCATTACTTAATGAGGATGCATCATAGTCTGAGCAGGATTTATATCTAGACTCTGAGGATGAGCTAGATGGGGAATATACCTCATTTAGTCCAGGCTGATCCTGGCAGGATTCTTTTTCTGGTGCAGCTGTCAGTTCATAGCCTCTGCATTCTCCATCCTCAACTCCATACACCTCTAAGTCACAATTTGAATGTGTTAGAGGGGCCCTGAACTTTGCTCTAGTATCTGAACGTACTTTGTCTTCTGCAAGAGCTATCAATAGTCTAGTGATATTCATATCTTTTTTGCAAACTTGGAGCTCCATTGATCTCTACACCTTATGGTTCACTTTAGAACACATAAGTTAAAACCTTTTTAGCTATACTTTGAGGTCTACTCAGACTATTAGGTTCTTTTTTGAGTAACCTCCCTCTGATACCACTTGAAAGTCTTTGTTTTCAAGGATAGCTAAATCACCTAGAGGGGGGTGAATAGGTTGCTTAGTCCTTATTGACTATCTTTTATTTTTCTTTTGTGGGATGCTTTATTAGTTGATTAAATTCTGCTTTCAAGACATGCTACCTGCACAAAGAAAATAACACAGAAAAGCACACATAGATTTATAGTAGTTCCCCTAACAAGGGTACATCCACTTTCCCTCCCACCTATCCAACTATCTTGTTGGACTAGGAACATCTCCAAATCTCTACTCCAAAGAGCTTACACCTAAGATCCCTCAGGATCTCTCAGTCTCCTCCAAGACCTACAGCTTAGCCACAAGAGCCTAAAAATCAGTGATCAGCTAATCACCTACCTCAAACCAAAGGCCCTACACTCAGGCTGGGAGGATAGCCCTACCTTAGATCTACTAGGGATCCTACCTCAGAGCAAGCTTGTTCCTACCACTCAGATCCAAGAGGATCCTACAACTCAGAGAGCTTTACTATCCTATAACTCAGGCAATATTGCCCTACCTCAAGTTAGTGGCCCTACAGCTCAGATCCAGTTGGATCCTACAAGAAGGAGGTGGGTTGGTGAGTCTTGATTGGACATAAGAGAAATTTTTCTGTGCCAATCTACCTTAACTGAGATAGACACAACCCAATTTTGACTCCAGGAATATATTTTCTGAGTCTACCTTTACTTGAACTGAGATATACTAAGTCATAACTTCTTCTTCATAGTACCAGGGATTTTTTCTACTGGAACTATGAAGTGACTGCAGCAAAACTAGCTGCTACCTGAGCTGAAGGAATCTCAGCTCAACTGCTTCAAGCAACAAGTATGAAGAGACTTATGCTGGAAGCAACTTGCAGACAACAGTTCTGCTTCCACTTTCTTTCCTGGGCTAAGGTGATTCAGCCCTGACTTCCTCTTCACAGCCTCCTGTAAAAGATCTTCAGAGTTGAAGCTGGATTTGTGAAGCCCTTGCTGGTGCAGATAAAAAATGACACCAGCTAACTTTCTTTCTCCTCTTCAGAGATCTGCTCTGATCTTGGTGTAGTCGATGATGAAGACAAACAGCTAACTTTTCTTGCTCTTAGTCTCGCTAACTTGAGCATCATGTTCTTTAGTCACAGCAATAATGGCAGTGAAGAAGAAGCACATTGATTGTTCCTTTAAAAGCTTCGTTTTCTCTATAGAAGCTTTTTCTTTATCAATTATGTCCCAACGGCTCTTTGAGCAGTGGGCCCCACACATTTAATGCCAGCTGCAACCTTGCTTTAATGCCAATTGTCATACAGTAGCTTAGCGGTGCCTTTTGGCTTGTACTGTAGCTTTCCCGCTAATAATTTGAATAATGTTGACTTGTTGACTTGCTAACGTCACCATCTGTGGACTTAGCCAAAAATCAAGCATCAGCAGCATAGGCATTGAGTGAGCATGCCTCACTCAGCGCCAAAACACTTAGATATAATTCTGTCTATCTAGGCATTGAGTGAGTAAGCTACACTCAATGCCAAAACACTTAGGCAACTTTTCTGCCTTTAGGCGTTGATAGCGTTGAGTGAGTAAACCTGACTCAATGCCAAAACACTTAAACAAACTTTCTGCCAATAGGCGTTGACAGTGTTGAGTGAGCAAGCCTCACTCAACGCTTTTTGTCTTAGCTCATTTTTCATCCACTTCTGCATGCTTAGCGTTGAGAGCGTTGAGTAAGCATGCCTCACTCAATGCTTTTTACCTTAGCCAAGCATTACTGCTACTTGGCGTTGAGTGAGTAAGCCCCACTCAACGCCAAACTACTTAACAAAAATTTCCGTTATCTAGCGTTGAGTGAGTGAGCTACACTAAACGCATTTGGACTTAGCCAAATTTATGTGTCTAAAAAGAACACTCCCTTTGAGAATTAGTCAACGCATTATCACATGGCGTTGAGTGAGCTTGCCTCACTCAACGCCTGTAGACTTAGTAAATATTCACAGTTTTCCTGTGGCATTGACTGACTGAGCTATACTCAACGATTATGAAGCTATGGCGTTGAGTGAGTGAGCTACACTCAATGCATGTGGACTTAGCCACTTTTCTGCTTATTTCTACTAAGGCTATTACAGCATTAGCCTATCTCACAGCTTTTTGTTGTATGACATTGAGTGAGTTGACTTCACTCAACGGTTGTGGACTTAGCCACTTTTCCAGCCTGCCATTACTTTGGCTTTGACTCTATAGGCTCCACTCAGCGTTATAAGTTATCTGGTGTTGAGTGAGTAGCCTTCACTCAACGCCTGTCGACTTAGACAGATTTATGTCAATCCACTCCTTGGGTAAGAGTTTACCTGACTTAGCCACTTAGGCTATCTGTCCCATCAATTTTATAGGACAACCTACAATCACTAAACCTGAGCACAAGTTAGATCACCACATGTGTATACATTGTATGCTAGGCATTTTTCAAATCCAGGACATTAGGATCAATGGACCCAACATGAACCATAAAGCTTAATTTCGGGTTTACCTGATTTAACCCATCGTGCAAAACGGAGCCTTAATCTTGTATGAAGAACTAAGGACATTTCGGGTTATCAAACACTAGTGCCCATGAGAGGAAATATGCAAGGACCAACGGTGTAGTGCTCAGTGACCTCTGTCCCTCTAACTCGAAGAAAAAAAAATCTAAATTGACGCCCTTTAATATTTGGCTCTCTAACTATGTGCATGATCAACTTCTTTGAAATGGTGCCCCTTCCCCTTTCCTTCCTGACCTTAAACCCTCAATCTCTAGGTCTGTCTTCCTCTCAATCAACGGCACGGATAACTCCTATTCTTTTCCTCTTCATCTTCTTCCATTTTCTTCTTCTTCTTCATTTTCTCATTTCTTTTTTTGGTTCCCCTCTTTTACACCTTTTTTTCTTAGGCGATTGATACACGCACACCGAATTTGGCTATTCGCAGCCCTTAAATTAAGTTTTAAAATTAAGAAACCTACCACCTTCTAACCGCAGCCCCCTCCCCGATCCCTTGCGAGTTGCGTCTCTCCCGCTGTCGTGCCGAGTTTGCCCCTCACTGAAGCCCGCCGCCTTGCAGGAGCTTCTCTTCTTCTCATATGGAATCACTCGCCGCCATGTGTGAGGCCTTCGTTCCTTCTCTTTACGCGCAGGAGCTCAAGTCCAGCAATGGCAACGAAGGACCCGCCGGTCAATGGGTCAAGGATCTTCAAGACTTCTATTTGGCTTCCGGCTCTCAAAGCCCTGTTCCTGATGAGGCCAGTTCTATCCTCTCTTCTCCTTCGGATCTACTTTCTTTTGGATCCATGTTTTGTTTTTCTCATATTTCTAGCTTCCTGTGCTGAAATTTCTCATATTTTGATGGAAAAGAACACATTTTGAGGAGTATGTATTTGCTCCCCAATTTACCAGTGTTAATAATAGAAATCTTATGAGCAACTTTAAACTTCGATTGAGATTCACATAAAATGCATATGTATTATGCGGATTCACAAATCCTCTGCAGTTTGATGGCCAAATTAGACACTAAATCCTCAGTTCTTTGCCTTTATTACATATCACTAGCAGGGCTTTTTGTTTCTTCTCTAAATCATCCATGGAGTTTTATTGGAGCTTCATTTATCCATTTTGTAACCTTCAGTTTAACATAATGAAATCATATGTTAAACCTCTTCTACAATAGGTAATTTACGTGTTCATAATTATGCTGCATTGAAATCTAGAAATTTAGAAATCTAAATGTATTTTTTTTGTTTTGATCTACGAATAGTAATATGGTGTACAAATAATAATTTAGAGACCGCGTATGTCAAATGGCTGAGTATATCCAATTATGTAGTGCTATCAATGGCCTTTTCTTATCTTCATTTTTTGGTTCCAATCATTTTTTTTTGTTTTTTTGTTTTTGATGTCTTCTTGCACTGCTACTATTTTTGTCTTTTTCTTCTTCTCTTTACTTCTCTTCGCTTTTTTATTCCATTTTTTCTCTGCCTTTTGTTCTTATTTTTTTTCCAATGTCTCCACATTTTTCTTCTTCTTTCTTTTACGTGTATTAATTGTCTTAATTTTAATTACTTTTGGCTTTAGTTTTTATTAATTTTGTAATCATTCATTAGAAATTTATGTTTTGAGGAATATTTTTTTTCTATCTTTATTTTTCAGTTGCATGTGTTCTCTTTCATATTATTTTTTAGTTATTTTTTATTTTATTGATTTGTGTGTTAAATAGTTGTGTTAAAGGTTGATCAATGCTCCTTGGATTTGGGTGATTAGGCACGTTTTAGCTTGAGAATCTGCAACCAACGGAGCACTCGGTGAAAATAGAGTCGATTGCCTAGTTTTTACATGAAAAATCCAGAAAGAGAAAAAATTGCGAGACCTTGTGGAGATAAATTTTTTCTAAGTGTGAAAGCGGGCAATCACTTTTGAACATGTTTTTCAAGCATGTGTTTCATGACAAAGGTGGAAAGGAGTAGCCGCTTTTGACCTGGAAACCAACATGTGCTTCTAACGGAAATTTCTAAGAAATTGATCAAAGGAAGTTCATGTCACAGACAGAAGCTTCAAGGAGCTAGGTTTCATCCACTTCTCTCCAACCTCAAGCATTTGAAGTTTTCTAGAGAGACATTTGTAGCAACAGTCTTAGTTTGAGAGAGCTTTTAGACAACATTCTACTACACTGATAAGGAATACCTCGCCTACACAGATTGGATTTGGGGGAGATTTGGGCAAAGATTCGAAGAGACATCTTGAAAAGAAATTGTGTAATCCGTCCTGTCCGCCACTATCAATAACTTGCAATTTTTCTGCTACTGTTTAGTGTGTAATATTATATGGTGCGAAATTGGTGAAGATCCTGTGTGGATCGAGAAGGAAAAGTCTTGTAATTGTCTATTTGTTTTTCATACATTTATAATGGCGGACCGTCCTGTGGTTTTTACCTTATTTGATTTCCACGTTAAATATGTGTATCACTTCTATTCTTGTTACTTTGTACTGTGTTTTGATTGTGTATCGGCATACTGTTAAGCGGTCATGTTGGTACTTACTCGAACTAATTTGTAGGTGCTCTGGTCGGGTTTGCGTGCCCTCTAGGCCAACAAGTGGTATTAGAGGGAAGTTTATTATTAGAACAATTATCGGGCTAACATGTTTAAGATTTAAGACGAGTCGATCAGATATTTCGGGTTGATGATGGTGTGGTTGGTGACGATTATTTGCCCGTTTCTTATCCTATTTGATTACCTTCTTTGAAATAATCGGCTCAAAGAACTGAGGTCAGAACAATTAATGACAGCACGATGGAGTCTACATTAAGTTCAAGCTCTGAGCAATGGTGAAATTGAACGACACAAACTACCACCTGTTACACTTAATAATGGAAGATCTCATTTATGTCAAGGGCTGACATGCTTCTATTTTTGAGAATGTACAACCCATATTCATTGAGGGTGGACCCACTCAGAGTCAGGTCAGCAAGAAGTCAAAGTCAACAGGTCAAGACAGAGATCAGAGTCAACACTCGAGAAAGCAGAAGTTCTGGGTGAGTATGGCGATCTACCCTTGCATACTCGCTAGGTAGACGACTAAGACAGCTACTCGCCCAAGTGGGCTATAAATAAGACCCCCCGCCTAATCACACACACATATTCACCCATTGGTTTTCCTATAAATAGGACCCCAGGGGTACAAGGATATGAACCTCGAAATCTCGCAAAAGATCTCAATTGAACCTTTTTCTGAACTTTTGGATGAGCTTTGGATCCTGCTATCAAGGACTTTAGACGCGAGATAGTGATCATCCCCTTGGTCGTCATCTAGAGATAGCTGCCAACTAGTGTCCACCTTGTACCTTGCTCGACCATTTTTGGTTGTGGAGTGGAATCTTCTTCTAAGCATCCGGGTATGTGGTGGGACCTCCCTGCCACAGCACCTTGGATCCTTCTAGTTTTTCCTTCCGTTCTTGTGTTCCATTCAACTAAGCCGTCGAGCCCGATCGCTGGACCGGTAACCTTAGGCTGCATTGATCTAAATATTTTGGAGTAGGGATTGTCCCAGCTTCAACACTTTGGTGCGGTGAGCATGGATCGTTGTCAAGGAAGAAAGTTTTGTGAGATGACAGATGCAGATGAGAATGGAGAGATAGTAGAAAACTCGACAGAGAAGGCGTCTATATGACTGTGGCGGTTTTTGAAGGAGTTTGTGCAGAGGATAAATGGGACCATCGGAGCCGGGTTCCTTCCTCGCACAGATGTCACGGCGACCTCGCCTCATCGCATGACACCATTGAAGGAAGAGGGTCCCCCCAGGCTTCATGAGAAGGAGCATGTCGTAGAAGAGCCAGAGCGACTAGTGCAGTCGTAGTTCTACCATGCGAGTTACTAAGGCGTCAGGTTCCGAGATGTGGACAACCCAGCGAGGTTCCAGGATGCTCAGGTTAGGTGACGAGTATGGAGGTAATACTCACCAGTACGAGATCCATCGTCACCGAGGAGGGAGGATCTCTTTCTGCGATTAAAGTGTTAGCATCACCAGTTCCTAAAGGTTTTAGAGAGCCAGTCCTGAGCTACTATTCTGAAAGAGATGACTCCGGTCAAGAATCTCCAATGGTTCGAGGACGTGGTGTCCATTTGCAACAAGACAAACATGTTCAAGTGTAGGTTCTTCTCCATCACCTTTGAGGGGAAGGTTGAGGATTGGTTTCAACAGTTGCCCGGAGATTCTATTTACTGCTTCGAGGATCTACGTCGGGGTCTAATGGCATGGTTCGCAACATGAAAGAAGAGGAAGAAGGAGGAAACCGCTCTCTTACTCATCAAGCAAGGGAAGTAGGAGAGGTTTGGCCACAACATCGATCGATTCCAGGAGGAAGTTCTCGGCATTGAAGAGGTAGATGGTTTTACCTTGTAAATAGCCCTAACGTTCGGCCTGAAGCAAGGTCACTTCAGCATGGAGATCAGCTCAAAGCCCCTAATATCCTATGAGGACTTGATCGAGAGGGCCAACAAGTTCGTGCAGGGGGGAGACAAATGTTAATTTTTTGGCCAAGCTAGATAGGGTGACCCAAGGAGAGGAGAGGCGAGGAACTTCCAAAGTGTGAACTAGGGTAGTCCAAGGGAGGCAGGAAGAGAGTAGGAGGGAAGATCCAAGGAGGAGGGAAGAGCCCAGGAGAGTGGAAGATCCTAGGAGGTAGGAGAGACCTCGTAGACAGGAAGAGGGGAGACTCCGTAGCTTCTCTATAGAGAAGGGAAGAGGAACAGAGATTTCAGTATCCCGTAAACTGACACTATTAAAGACCAATAGGAAGAACCCAGTATCGAAATTATGAGAGGGGGAACGGCATAAACCAATGGGAGAGGAGGCATAGTAGAGCCCAGGAGGAGGCAATGGTTATTGCCTAGCAAGGGAATAGGCATCGTAGGAGGAACCAACCAGCAAGGAACCAGGAAGAGGATATTCCCCTTTACTGTGAGCTGTATCGAGTAGAGGGGCACGAGACCTTGGCTTGCCTAGATTTTTGGGAAGTACGGAGAAGGCTAGAAGTAGGAGCGATATAGAAGGAGCAGTAGAGGCAAGAGGCCCCGGCGGGACCGAAAACATTCCAAGCTTCGGGGAGGAGGAGGAGGATGAGGACCGGCTCGACCAAGGCAGGTCATAAAGAGGTGGTCCAAGGAGTAGGAGGACATGTAGGGTTGATCCGCAAAAGAGTCAGGCTAGGAGTTTCCCAGAAGGGAAGTGTCCATTAGATCTATCGAAAGAGCATTGCTTCGACCTCTCAGGCACCGCTGCCATTGGAGGTCACCTTTTCTGAGAAGGATATGTTGGGGAATGTGAATCCCTTTCATGATGCCCTCGTCATCCAAGCCGCCATCGAATACTTCACCGTCGATCCAGATCCTGGCAGACAACGGGAGCTCTGTAAATGTCATCTTCAAAAGAACATTCATCGAGGTTACAGGTGGAGGCATCTAAGGTCCTAGCTGCTGACGATCCCCTCTTTGGCTTCTCTAGAGAGAAGAAGAGGTGGAGGGAGGATCAGATCTACTGGTGACACTAGGCGGCACCTTAATCAAGTGTAGGTTTGTCATCATAGACTGCCAAGCTGCTACAATGCAATCTTTAGGAGGTCGCTCATCAACTACTTCAAGGTCATCACATCTTCCTACCATCAGTGTCTGAAGTACTATCGGGGAGATATCCAAGTAAGGATCTGGGGAGATCCTAAAGCTACGTAGGAGTGTTATCTTAGTGTCGTTAGTACCATCAATTGGATGGAGGATGCGGAGAGGCTGGAGTGGATCTTGGAAGGAAAGAATCGGCTGAGAGCTATGGAGGAGTTGGAGGAAGTGGAGGTGATCTCCAAGGATGGAGAGCTCGGACTACTAAAGATTGGAGGATCCCTAATGTTGGAAGGTAAGGTGGAGATATTTTCCTAGAGTGTTGCGGAGATGTCGGGGATCGATGCTGAGGTTGTCTGTTATTGCCTCAATTTAAACCCCAAGGTTGCGCCCGTCTAACAGAAGCAAAGGAAGTGTGTAACTGCGCTGGTCTAGCCGATCAGGGAGGAAGTGGGGAAACTGCTAAATGTAGGTTTTGTTTCGGAGATCCAGTATCCAGGCTGAGTCTCCAATATTGTAATGGTAAAGAAAGCCAGAGAGGGTTGGCGGCTATGTGTTGGTAATATTGCCCTTCAATGTTCCCTGAATTTGAAGAGGCATCACCATCAATGCTAAGTGCATAATTGTATTTGATGTATGTTCAAGTTCAGTGTTTGCAGGTTGTTTATAATATCATGATTAGACAGGTAGTCAGGGTCATAATACTATTTGGACTCAAGACAAGATACTGCCAAAGCAGAAATCTGGCTAAGTCCAGAAGCGTCGAGTGAAGGCAGTTCACTCGATGTCAGAAGAACAAAAGCATTGGGAGAACTACATACAGTCAAAGCTACAATATTGCTGACTAGAAATTGGCTAAGTCCAGAAGCGTTGAGTGAAGGCAGTTCACTCAACGCCAACTCAACAAGATATCTAGCTAAGGACAGAAGCGTTGAGTGAAGGCAGTTCACTCAATGCCTCATTCAATAAGACTGGTTGCTGGACAGGCAGAAAATTCACTAAGTCTAAAAGCATTGAGTGAATGTAGTTCTTTAAATTCCTTATTCAAGAAGACTGGTTACTAGACAGGCAGAAAATCAACTAATTACAAAAGCATTGTGTGAACTCACTTCACTCAACGACAGAAGAGCAGAAGCATTGACAGAAGCTCAAGCAGTCAAAGCTTTAGAAGGAGCAGACAGAAAATCTGTCTAAGTCCAGATGTGTTGAGTGAAGGCAGTTCACTCAACACCTACTCAACAGACAATTCAAAAAATACAGAAGCGTTGAGTGAAGACAGGTCACTCAACGCCTCATCCAGAAGTAGGGCAAAATACAAAAGCATTGAGTGAATAAGCTTCACTCAACGCCTTCATTCAGAGAAATCGAACCAAATCCAGAAGCATCGAGTGATGAAGGCTCACTCGACGCCTAAGCTATTAGACTATAAAATTCTATATGCGTTGAGTGAGGAAGGCTCACTCAACGCACTCAACTCCTGGAGATGTAGAAATTTGCTAAGTCCTTTTGCATTGAGTGACAAGGCTTCACTCAACGTCTAGGCAGGCTATCTGAAATTTGCTAAGTCCACAAGAGCTGAGTCATGCTGACGTCAGCAGAAATTCAAAAATCACGGGTTTTGCACAGTAAAAGACAAAAGGCATTGTATGCCTTTAGTATAGTTGTTAATGTGAAAATAGGGGTTGCAGTTGCCATTTCCAGCCAGTCCATACTGCGCAAGGAGTCGTTGGACGGCGGGATACAAAAGGAGAGTTCCGAGGAAAAACAAATTAATTATTAACTTTTGGAAAAAGCTTAGAGCATCTTCTTCTTCCTCTTGACAGAAAGTTACAGAACTTGAAGAACTTGCTTTTTCTGTTGGTCTGAGGAGCTAGGATAGTTAGCTGTTGAAAGTCACATCTTCAACAGCAAGTTCAGAAAGTTCTTTTTGAGTTAGAAGAAGAAGCAGAGCAAGCTTAAAGTTGTTGCTCATCTTCAAGGCCTCTACTCAAAACTCTACTACAATCAAGGCTTGAAGCAGCAGTGCTCTGCAGGTCACTTCACAGCAAAAGCAGAACAATCTTGAAGATCCATTCCTGGTACTGTGAAGAAGAAGAGCTGAGTTTACTCAATTCAGCAAGCAGGCTCGGAGAATATTTTCTCTGGAGCAAGTCATCATCAGCAAACTAAATCTCTCTTCAGGATCTTTCTAGATCTGAGCTGTAAGCCTGATTTATAAAGGCTGAGTGGTATGATCCTTCTGTAGATCTAAGTGGTAGGGCCTGTGTGCCTGAGTTGTAGGAAATTTATTGTAACACCCCCATTTGTCACATGGTATATAACAGAAGGTCCGGGCGGGATCCCCACGCCATATACCACGGATATTTAGCGGAGTTACGTATTAATACCAAATTTACAGCAATAGGAACGCGCATCCTAACTCAGAGCATTCTAGCGAAAGCTTTTAAAATAATTATAAGAACCCCAAATGCAAAAGCACGAATGTCCACTACAACCAAAGGTAGGAATGACAGCAAAATACACAAAAGTCTTGTCTTTAGGGCCTTACAAGAGTTTACTTAACCATTACATGATTTACAAACTTCGGCACGCAGGTCGGCTACACATGAACAGTAAACATTCGCTTTGGCCTTCAAGGTCCAGCACAGCATCGAGGGCTTCAGCCCACTACTTGTCACTAAGCTCACATATTCCTGCATAAGAACAATCCACCGCACGGTGGCAAAACAAAGCAACGGTCAGCTAAAGCTGACCAAATTATAACGACCCCACCTCTTACTCGGGGCGGCGATGCTCCTTCCCTGCATTTTATTAGTATAACCAAACAAGATAGTGAAAGTACAATTTAAGCACACTTCACCACAGGTGTAGGCACACACGGCCACACACCTCGTGCTCTCAGGGCACATTCTCGGTGAACTCGGTCCACCACCGCCCCTAGGACGGCAACATCGTGAGCTAAAAGTCTCTTTCAGCCGAAGCCTAAGACTCTCCATCTATGCCATCGGTAAGTGTCATGTACCTTAGGTCTTTTTAACTGAACCACATAGATCGGGTATGGTTCCACTCAACTCGTTGCTCACACCGCCACGATAATTTAAGCCATAAGCGCGGGTTAAGCTTCCCCGAGTCCCAAATCGATCAAAAAATATTACATAACCTAGTTCATGTACACGGTTGGCTCCCATGGCCACCAAGATGGCAGCAATGCGCTTCTGCCAGTTTTCTGGGTGCACATTGGAGTTAGTCCCCAAGGCTCCCTGTTATAATCTACCACATAGAAAAACCCGCAAAACAAACGGCACGGAGTATTCTTTGGCAATACAAGCATAATAAAAACATCACCGATCTAGACCAACTTGTCCGGATAGGATTCACACACCATGCCTACGTTCGTACTTCGATTCCGGACTCTAAATTCAAAACGACAGAGATAAACCATATTTACCTGAAGGAAAACCTCACACTCACCGCTCACTCGTGGGAGGGAGTTTCCTATGCAAAAAGGAAGAGGACTTCACATGTCCAAGTAGAGAATCGTTACCCTAGCGGTTCGCTTTGGCGCCATGGAAAACTAGCTGGATGAAAAGCACCGCAACGGACTCACCTACCGTGGATCTGGACTCGGTTAGCGATTTGGGGCTTTGATGCTCCACCGGCGGCCGGATTCCTCCTTCTTCTTCTTCTTACTTGTTCTCCCTTCTCTCTAACTCTTTAGAAAGAGAAAGATCTAAGATAAATGAGGGTTTAACCCTCAACTCCCGGCCTTATAACAACAGGGAGATAACTGGATCATTGGATCCTATTTGAAGGAAATGAACGGCCACGAATCGCCTTGAAAATCACTTTCCTGGGCCGAACATGGCTTGTGACACGCCCGTGTCTCACGATCGTCAAACACATAGAGTAGGACACGGGCTCAGACACGCTCGTGTTACTGCTTGCCATGCCCATATCAGCTTCTGACACGCCCGTGTCACTGGGAGTATTCCTCAAAGCAACACGGGAAACCGTCGCGTCCTGACCAGGACACAGCCCTGTGACACACCCATGTCACAGGCCGTATGCTAGAAACGACTTTGGACACGCTCGTGTTCATCGGTCGTCACAGACTGGCCAAACACAGAGAAGGACACAGCCCTTAACATGTTCGTATTACAGGTCGTGTCCCCCCCCCCACCCCCCTCCGAAGATCATTGAATGCATTTCGTCGACCTCACAAAAATTCGTCGAACTCATAGCAAAACACGGCCCTGGACACGCCTGTATCTCAGGACGTGTGAAGCTACTCAGGCACCAAACGACCTTAAACCACTAACATTTCAAAATTGTGTTTTGGGGTGTTACATTTATTCTCTGAGGTAGGATCCTTCTATGGGTCTAAGTGGCAGGGCCTGTGTGTCTGAGCTGTAGGAGATTTATTCTTTAAGGTAGGATCCTATGGTGGATCTGAGTGTAGGGCAAACCTCCTAGCCTAAGGGTAGGACTTTGGAGAAATTCTAAGGTAGGTGATCTGGTACAGATTACTAAGATGTAGGAGTATTCTTTACTCAAAGTGTAGGGCCATGGGCCTGAGGTAGGACTTGGAGGAGTCTAAGAGGTCCTGAGAGATATGTGTTGTAAGCTCTTTTGATCTGAGATTGGAGAAGTTGGCCTTGTCTAACGCACTGTTAGAAAGGTGGGAGGGATAGTGGATATACACATACCTTGTGGAACCACTATAAACACTTGTGTGTTGTTGTGTGTTCTAGAAAGTTAACCTTAAAACTAAATCACAACACACCAAAGCAAAATGACAGTCAAAAGACTTAAAAACCTATTCACCCCCCTAGGTGTTTAGCTACTCTTAAAATAAAGACTTTTAAGTGATATTAGAGGGAGGTTATTCAAAAAGGACTTAACAGTCTGAATAGATCTCCAAGGGTAGCAAAGGATTATCGTTATGGGTTCAGGAGAGAACCATAAGGAGTTGGGCTCAATGAAGCTTCAAATCTGCAGAACGGAGAATTTTGGTATTTGGAAAGAGAGGGTCAGGTTGTTCATGGAGTCCTCTGACCCAAGGATTTTCATTACTGTCCAAGAAAGACCCTTCATCCCATAAAGATTTCTGCCCTAGATGCCAGTGTCCAAACTCCAAATAAGTATACTGAGATGACCAAGGATGAGTTTATCTTGGCAACTATGGACAAAAGGACACAAAATATAATTATTAGTGTCATAGATGACTCTACATTCCAGAATCTTGTCCACTGCAAGACAACCAAGAAAATGTGGGAAACCCGAATTGTCTATATGGAGGGTACTAAAGAAGTTAGGGATAATAGGAAATCCCTACTTAATCAGGAATATGAAGCCTTCAGGCAAAGCAGCAAGGACAACATAGCTGATTGCTATGAAAATTTCTTTAGAGTGGTCAATGAGCTGAGGACCTATAGGTGGGTCTTCAGCAATTATGAGCTGAAAGACAAGTTACTAAGATCTCTAACCAGATACTGGGACACAAAGATTTGTGTCATTAGAGAAGTGGTCAAGCTTTTTGAGACTCCTCCTCATACCTTGTTTGGAAAGCTACTTTCTTATGAGATGCAGATAACTGCCAGGAAGGAGGAGGAGACCACCTCTAGGTCACATGCCAAGGAGAAGACAGTGGCCATCAAGGTTGAGAGTTCTAATAAGAGCAAGGAGAGGATCATCTCTCCCCCAAGGTGGCCAGCTGATTCAGAAAGCTCTGAGTCTAGCTCATCTGACAGTAATATGTCAGATGAAGAGTTTACTGCCTTCTCAAGGTAATTCCAGAAGATGATGAAGAGGAGACAGTGGAAGAATAATCCTTCCTCCTCCTCACATTACAAGAAGGATCACCACAAATCTGGGAAGAAGTTCTCCAAAGGAGACAGGTATGATTCGAAACCCCAGCAAACATATTTCTTCTAAAATTGTTTGTTATTTTTGTAGTAAGTCTGGGTATGTCATTGCTAACTGTCCAGTCAAGAGAAAAGAGATAGGTGAGAAGAAGCATTACCACCACAAGGGCAAGAAGGAAAAGACCTTCATTGACAAGAATGAGAAGAGCTGGAGCCAAAGTGACTCAGCATCTTTTGACTCTGAAGAAGAAGAAGAAACCTATATTGGGATGTTTGTTGCTGCTATTGAAGAGGATGAGGACTATCCAGCTACAAGGATAGGAATCAGGGCCCCTCCATCACACTCAGATAGTGATACTGAGGTGGATGAAGATTTTAATGGCAGTTATGGGCTCATGGTCATGACAGATGGAGAATCTAGCCAGGATCAGCCTGTTCTAGATAAGGTACTAACTCATTCTATCTTTTCCTCTAAATCTGACTATGAAATAAGTCCTGATTCTGATGTTCCTTCATCCTGTGATGAAGATGGCTCAGAATCTGAGAAAGATGTCAATCAATTGATTGACAATATATGTTAATCTTGGAAGCTTGAAGAAGAGCAAGTTGATTGTCAAAAGACAAGCCAAGGAGATTGCCTCTTTAAGAAAAGATCTCTCTCTACACACAGAGTCGGTCTCACTAATGAGCCAGATGAGCAAAGAGATATCCCAACTTAAAACAATCACCATTATCCAAGTTTCAACCATAAATGGTAAGAACTCTTTAATTAAAGAGTTGGAAGATAAGCTTCTCAAAGAGAGGATGCTAGTGGCTCAATACTCCAAACCTAAATCTGTATTGCCACTCATTGATACCTTCACCACCAAAACTAATAAGAAGGGGTTGGGGTACACTGAGAGGAATACTAGAAGAAGGAATATGAGTATGGGCAAGGCACCAATCCAGCCTATTTTCTCTTTTGAGAAAATTATGTTGTCATCCAATAGGTATGACCAAGAGAGTATATACGGTCACTGGTTGAATGGAAGATCCACTAGTGTGAACAAAAATGCTCACAACTATGGTGGAAGGAAGGGCATGGGTTTGAGTGCCTTTAAGACTCCCCATGAGGAAATCCAGATAGCCCATCATGGACTATTTGTGTTTGGTGCTCCAGCCCCCACACTCAAGTATAAGGTAGTTGCTTATTCTCAGGTTCTTCCAGCAATAACTAAGACAAAAGGTAAGTCAATTAGTAAGTCTGACTTGGCTATCTCTGAGGCCATTAATAGCATGTCTACTGCAAAGAAGACCACTATTGGTGGAACTCGGAGTAAGCCAAGAACCTCTACTGGAAAACTCACCTTTAGTCGGATTGTTACTAACAGAAATAAGAAAAAGGCTACTGCTCTCCATTCTGAACAGTCAGCTATTGACAGCCTGTAATTCACAAGGGTTGTTCAGAAGAGGAGATATAATATCCATGAATGTTGGTGTTGTAGCAAGGTGAGACACTTTTCCATAGAATATTGGCACAACCCTAGTGTGCCAAGGGAAAGAATGAGTCTTCCTGTTAGGAATGTTGTAGGTAGACAAGTTCATTTTCAGACTAACAAGAACCAAGGACTCAATCTCTTTTGGGGTCCTAAGGTAAACTAAATTATGGTTACAGGATAGTCCAAGTACCCATGCACCAATATGGTACTTGGACATTGGATTTTCTAGGCACGTGACTGGAACAAGAAGCCATCTAAAGGAATACACTCTAGTGAAGAACGGACCTAAAGTGATCTTTGGAAGTTCAAACAGAGGAGTCACCATGGGCTATGGTATGATCACCAATGGCATGGTCTCAATTACAAAAGTGGCTTATATAGAAGGGTTGCAACACAACCTGATAAGCATAAGCCAACTCTGTAATCTTTGCTATGTCATTGTCTTCCACAAGGATGAGTGTCTGATCAAAAGGTCAAGTGACTAAGAGGTCATGTTGACAGGCACTAGGAGTGGGAATATTTACTGTTTAAACTTCTTATATTTAAGTTTTGACACTCCTGTGTGTCTAGTTGCTAATGAGAAAGTCTCTTACTGTGTGCAATGACACAAGAGGCTTGCCCACTTGAACTACATGACCATTAGCAAGCTCTTCAGTGAAGAGCTAGTCAGAAATGGACCAAATATAAGATGCATCAAGGAGGGCATTTACTTTGCTTGTCAAAAGGGCAAGCAGACCAAAACATCCTTTAATAGCATTGGGGCCAAGGATTTTGTGAGGTATTTGTACCTCTTGCATATGGACTTATTTGGTCATATGCCAGTTCATAGTTTAGGTAGGAAAGTCTATACACTTGGTGATAGTATATGACTATTCCAGATATGCTTGGGTTTTCTTTCTAAAGAAAAAGTCCGAAACCTTAGACATCTTCACGACCTTTGTTAGGCAAGTTCAGAATGAAAATGATAGTTCTATGTTCAAAATCAGAAGTGATCATGGTACTGAATTTCAGTTTGATGGAATGACAAAGTCCTGTGAAGAACTAGAGATTTGTTAGGAGTTTTCTTCTCTAAGAACACCCCAACAAAATAGGGTAGCTGAGAGTAAAAATAGGACTCTCATAGAGGCTGGCAGGACACTGCTCAGTGACACTTCTCTCCCAGAATACTTCTGGGTTGAGGCAGTGAACACTGCTTATCATGTCTTGAATAGGGAATCTATCAACAAGTATCACAAGAAGACTCCCTATGAGGTTATGAAAGGCAGAAAACCAAATCTAGCCTATCTCAGGATCTTTAGTAGCAAGTGCTTTGTGCTCAATAATGGGAAGTCCTACTTGACCAAGTTTGCTACCAAATCCTATGAAAGGATATTTGTTGGGTATAACAATCATAGTAACGCATATAAGGTCTACAACTGGAAATATCAAGTTATATAAGAGTCTGTGAATGTTGTCTTTGATGAATCATCAATGATTAATAGTGAGTTGTCTAGCTCCTCTAGATCTACATGTGTAGATTTGAAGATGGATAGACTATCCATCAAGGATACTTCTCCAATTACCCTAGAAGAAGATGATGGTGTGTCCAACTACTATGGCTCTAGCAGGATTTTCACTCATTGAGTCAATAGGGATGATTCATCTAAAGGGGACAACAAGGAGTAGAAGCAAGCTATATACTCCAGCTTAGGTTAAACCTAAAAGGTTTGAAGATGCAAGGGATTGTGGCTATGCAAGAGGAACTGAATCAGTTCAAGAGATGCATGGTCTGGAAGCTGGTTCTCAGACCACAATGACCTAACAACATTGGAACCAAGTGGATCTAATGATATGACTATAGTGGTCATATTATGGGCTCTAGTGGCTAGATTGGATTAGGCCTCTACCAAATGCAGCTTTCCTTAATGGTGACTTAAGAGAATAGGTCTGCTCAAACTAACTTTCCTGATGTTTTTAACTTAGGAAAGCATTTATGGGTTGAGAAGCCCCTAGGGCATGGTATTAAACTCTGTCTAGTTTTACATGGAATAAATTCTCAAGGGGAAAGATGCAAGACTTATTCAAGTAAGTTTATTAGTCCAAATTTATGTAAATGACAAAATATTTGGGTCTACTGATGATGGCCTCTGCAAAAAGTTTGCTAAACTTATGTAAAGGAAATTTGAGATTAGCAGTATGGGTGCACTCAAGTATTTATTAGGCCTCCAAGTTAGACAGTCAAAGGATTGTCTATCCATCTCTCAGTCTAAGTTCATCAAGGAGTATATTAGAAAATTTATAATGGAGAGTTCCTCCATAATGAAAACTCCTATAGGGTCAAATATGTCATTAGACAAGGATGAAACTGGGAAACTTGTTGATGAAACCTTCTATAGAGACATAATTGGCTCCCTACTCTACCTTACTGATAGTAGGCCAGACATTATCTATATTACATGTGTTTGTGCTAGGTACCAGGCTAGCCCTAAGGAATCTCATTATTCTACAGCTAAAAGAATTTTGAGATATCTTAAGGGCACACCTGATCTTGATCTGTGGTACCCTTGAAATAATGACTTTGAACTAACTGGTTATTCAGATGAAGACTTTGCAGGTTGCATAGAAGACATGAAGAGCACCTCTGGCACCTGTCAGTTTTTAGGAGGAAGACTGGTCTCTTGGAGCAACAAGAAGCAAACAAGTGTTACTATCTCAACAGCTGAATCAGAGTACATCTCAGCTGGAAGTTACTGTGTACAGCTACTGTGGATCCAGCATCAGCTCCAGGACTACAATCTTAAGCTAAGTAGAACTCTAATGTATTGTGATTCTACTAGTGCAATCTTTATTGCTAGGAATCCTGTTTCTTATAGCAGGACTAAGCATATAGAGATCATGTATAATTTTATTAGAGAGCATGTGGAATGTGAGGACAATAGTCTTCAGTTTGTCTCTACAGACAAGCAAGTGGTTGATATTTTCACCAAGCCACTAGATGAAGCCAAGTTCAACACCTTCAAATTTGAATTGGGTATGATAAACTTAGTATAGCTTCAGTTGCTCTTCAAGCATTTCTTATTTTTGCAGATAGTATTAATCCCCGCAGGATAACAAAGGAGTTATAGACTGAGAAGAAAGATGTTCCTGTTGTGGGGGAGCAAGCTTAGTCTAATATGATGGACAAGATTGACTCTTACCTAGAGTATCTCCAATAAAGATTAGATCAAATTCCTGATGTGCCTCTGAGTTTAACAAAGTCAGTGCTGCTAATGAGGGATAAAAATAGAGATGTCTGTGGATACAACATCAGTTAGAGGAATAAAATCTCAAGGTAAGTCATTCACCCTTATAGAATGACTCATCAAGTGCAATTTATATTACTATGTATCTTGTCTCACATTGCAGGACTAGGCTAATAGAAATTAGATAATTAGAGAACATGTAGCAGTGAAGACATTTGCCGTGAATTTGTCTACACTGACAGTCAAGTTGTTGATGCCTTCACTAAGTTTTTGGATGAGGATAAGTTAAATTCTTGCTAAATTGAATTAGGAAAGCTTAATGTTGAAAGAACTATATACATTAAGTGTTTCTGTTATAGATCTACATGACTATAGTTTTATTTTCAATTCATAATGTAGTCCATCTTCCTTAGTATTTAAGTATATCTTTAGCAAGGGTAGATAGATAGATAGCAGTTAATCACTTTAACTTATTAGGTTAAAATTCAGTAAGATTAGCTGAATCAGTTAAGTAAATTATAGTGTTGGACCAGAATAATATTCCTCCAAAAATAATATTGTAGTTGAGGGGGAGCATTTATGTGTTCCTTCTCAGGATGAGGTCATTCTATCTAACCTGTTGGCTAAGGAATCATCTCTTCCTGAGCATGATGGTCAAAAGGACAAAGAGAAAAGTTCTCCTATGATTCCTTCTCCACCCTCAATAGTTGAATGCCTATTAAAGAAGACAGAAAGGGGGAGGATAGAAATAATAGCAATGAAAACAATGAGGGAGGAGAGCAATGACCTGATATGTCAAGTCACTGCATTAACTTGACATATTGAGCCAGAAAGGGGAAGGGGAACTTTGAACAAGCTTACATTTGCTTAGCAAATATGTTTTATATATTAGTGTACCTTAGTATTGTTGTGTGTTCTTCCTTCTTCAAATAGGGGGAGATTGTTGGGAATATTGCCCTTCAATGTTCCCTGAATTTGAAGAGGCATCACCAACAATGCTAAGTGCATATTTGTATTTGATGTATGTTCAAGTTCAGTATTTGCAGGTTGTCTACAATACCATGATTAGACAGGTAGTCAGGATCACAATACAAGTTGGACTCAAGACATGATGCTGGCAAAACAGAAATCTTGCTAAGTCTAGAAGCGTCGAGTGAAGACAGTTCACTTGATGCCAGAAGAGCAAAAGAGTTAAGAGAACTACATACAGTCAAAACTGCAATGTTGCTGACTAGAAATTGTCTAAGTCTAGAAGCATTGAGTGAGGGTAGTTCACTCAATGCCAACTCAACAAGATATCCGGCTAAGGACAGAAGTGTTGAGTGAAGGTAGTTCACTCAATGCCTCATTCAAGAAGACTGGTTGCTGGACAGGCAGAAAATCCACTAAGTCCAGAAGCATTGAGTGAAGGAAGTTCACTCAACGCCTCAATCAAGAATACTGGTTGTTGGACAAAAAGAAAATCAACTAAGTACAAAATCATTGAGTGAACTCACTTCACTCAACGCTAGAAGAGTAGAAGCGTTGACAAAACCTCAAGCAGTCAAAGCATCAGAAGGAGCAGACAGAAAATCTGTCTAAGTCCAGATGCATTGAGTGAAGACAGTTCAATCAATGCCTACTCCACAGACAATTCAACAAGTACATAAGCATTGAGTGAAGACAGGACACTAAACGCCTCATGTAGAAGCCAGGCAAAGGATAGAAGCATTGAGTGAATAAGCTTCACGCAACGCCTTCATTCATAGAAATTGAACCAAGTCTAGAAGCGTTGAGTGATGAAGGCTCACTCAACGCCTAAGATATTAGACTATAAAAGTCTATATGCGTTGAGTGAGGAAAGCTCACTCAACACAATCAACGCCTGGAGATGCAAAAATTTGCCATCCTTTTGTGTTGAGTGACAAGGCTTCACTCAACGCCTGGGAAGTCTGTCTGAAATTTACTGAGTCTATAGGAGCTTCAAAAATCATGGGCTTTGTACACTAAAAGACAAAAAGGCATCGTATGCCTTTAGTATAGTTGTTAATGTGGCAGTTGCCATTTCCGGCCAGTCCATACTACACAAGGAGTCGTTGGACAGCAGATACAAAAGGAGAGTTCCGAGGAAAAATAAATTAATTATTAACTTTTGGAAAAAGCTTAGAGCATCTTCTTCTTCCTCTCGACAAAAAGTTGTAGTACCTGAAGAACTTGCTTTTACTCTTGGTCTGAGGAGCTCAAATAGTTAGCTGTTAAAAGTCACATCTTTAACAGCAAGTTCAGAAAGTTCTTTCTGAGTTAGAAGAAGAAGCGGAGCAAGCTTAAAGCTGCTACTCATCTTCAAGGCATCTGCTTAAAACTCTACTACAATCAAGGCTTGAAGCAGCAGTGCTTTGCAGGTCACTTCACAGCACAAGAAGAACAATCTTGAAGATCTATTCCTAATACTGTGAAGAAGAAGGGTTGAGTTTACTCAGTTCAGCAAGCAGGCTCAGAGAACATTTTCTCTGGAGAAAGTCATAATCAACAAAATAAATCTCTCTGTAGGATCTTTACAAATCTGAGCTGTAAGCTTTATTTATAAAGGCTGTGTGGTAGGATCCTTCTGTGGATTTGAGTGGTAGGGCCTGTGTGCTTGAGTTATAGTAAATTTATTCTCTGAGGTAGGATCCTTTTGTGGATCTGAGTGGTAGGGTCTGTGTGCCTGAGCTGTAAGAGATTTATTCTCTTAGGTAGGATCTTGTGGTGGATCTGAGTGTAGGGTTAACCTCCTAGCCTGAGGGTTGGGCTTTGGAGAAATTCTGAGGTAGGTGATCTGGTGCAGATTACTGAGCTATAGGGGTATTCTTTACTCTGAGTGTAGGACCTTGGGACTGAGGTAGGACTTGGATGAGTCTGAGTGATCTTGAGGGATCTATGTTGTAAGCTCATTTTAGCTGAGATTGGAGAAGTTGGTCTTGTCAAACACACTGTTAGAAAGATGGGAGGGATTGTGGATGTACCCATATCTTGGAGGAACCACTATAAACACTTGTGTATTGTTGTGTGTTCTTGAAAGCTAACCTTAAAACTAAATCATAACACACCCAAACAAAAAGAGAGTCAAAAAGACATAAAAACCTATTCACCCCCCCCCCCTCTAAGTGTTTAGCTACTCTTCAAATAAAGACTTTCACTATATATCGACTTTTCTATATTAAATAAAGCTTGTCTGAAAGATTGCCACCCCTTGCCTCGAATCGACGTGTTGGTTTATTTAGCCATAGATTTTTCTGTGATGAGTTTCCTTAATGATTTTTCAGGGTATCATTAGATCCAGAAGTATCCCCCTGACTGTCGTGATGTCTCCTTCATCACCAACGATGGTTGTTATAGATATAAGAAGATGTCATTCGGGCTAAAGAATGCAGACACGATATACTAGAGAATGTTGGATCAAATCTTCAAAGAAAAAAAGGGGCGGAACTTGGAAGTGTACGTGGATGATCTCCTGGTCAAAAGCAGGAACATCACACAACACACTAAAGATCTAGTGGAGACCTTTGCAATGCTTCGAAAGTTCGAGATGTAACTTAATCCAATGAAGTGCATGTTTGAGCAGGAAGAAGAAAGTTCCTATGACACCTCCTCACTCTGAAGTGGGTGGAACCTAACCCAGATAAATTCAAAATGATTTTATAGATGGCATCCCAAAGAA
The DNA here is from genome assembly GCA_039513925.1 of Platanthera zijinensis. Classification (NCBI taxonomy): domain Eukaryota; kingdom Viridiplantae; phylum Streptophyta; class Magnoliopsida; order Asparagales; family Orchidaceae; genus Platanthera; species Platanthera zijinensis. Next base: position 65,405,925 of record CM077084.1, on the reverse strand, counting down.
TTCCAAGGAAGTACAGAGGATGACAGGAAGGTTGGCGGGTCTTAGTCGCTTTCTATCCAAGGCATAGGAGAAGTGTTCTCCATTTTTCAAAACTCTCCGAAGCAATTAGCACTTCGAGTGGACCAAGAAGTTATGAGGAGGCTTTCAGAAAGCTTAAACAATAGCTAACTCAAGCTCCTCTACTCCAAGGACCTAAGGAAGGTGAAGATCTTCCTTCGTTATCTAAGAGTGGGAGCAAAAGCAGTCAGCTCGGTACTTATCAAGGAAGAGGGGAAGGGGCAGGCTTCCCATCTATTATGTGAGTCAGGTGCTCAGGTAGGCAGAGATGAGATATCCCATCTTTGAAAAATTGGCCTTTGCCCTAGTGATCTCAGTGCAGAAGCTACGACTTTATTTTCAAGATCACTCCATCAAAATCTTCTCTGATCATCCTCTTCAAAGTATCTTAGATGGGGTAGAGCATTCAGGATGGTTCGCAAAGTGGGCATTAGAACTCTGCGAGTTCTATATTTCTATCTCACCAAGGGTGGCAATTAACGCCCAAGCACTTGTGGATTTCCTGGCTAACTTCTTGGACAAGGTGGGAGGAGACAATGGCTCTTCAAGCCCAGTCACCTGGAAGATGCTCTTGGACGGAGCTTCAGGCAAGATTTTGATGGGAGCAGGTGTCGTGCTAGTAAGCCCGCAAGGAACTAGGATCGAGCAAGCAGTAGAGATCCTCTTCCCCACCACAAACAATCAGGCGGAGTATGAGGCCATGGTGGCGGGCTTGCATCTCACCAAGGAGTTGGGAATTCAATATATCAAGGCCTTGACTAACTCAATGGTGGTTGTGTCATAAATCAGGGGAGAGTTCGAAGTGTGCGACCCCATCCTGCAAAAATATCTAGTAAAGGTGAAAGGCTTGGTTGGAAGCTTTCAATCTTTCTTCGTCGAGCAAGTGTTGCGTAAGGAGAACTCGGAAGCAAGACGCCTAGCCAAGCACGGCCCGAGGGATGATAGAACCATGAAAGAGTTGTTTTGACTTTCTATCAAAGAGGGGGAGATGATGGAGATCAAACAACGAGCTTCTTGGAAGGATCCATTCGTCACCTTTCTAGCAATAGGCTAGCTTCTCGTTGACGATGGTGACCAGAGGAAGTTCTGATACAAGGAAACCTTCTATCTGCTGCATGAAGGAGAGCTATACCACAAAACCATCTCGAGTCCCTATCCAAATGTCTGCCAGAAGCTGAAATTACCCTAGTACTGGGAGAGATTCATTCAGGAGAGTGTGGCAGCCAATCTGGGACTCATACTCTAAATCACAGAATTCTCAGGCATGACTACTTATGGCCAACCATTCGGAAGGATGCAGAAAGCCTTTTCAAAAAAGCTTCTGGAGTGTCAACTCTTCACTACCATCTAGTTGCAGCCAACTCAGCAACTTTGTTTGATTACAGCCCCTTGGTCCTTTGCCATTTGAGGGATGGATTTGATAGGCCCTTTTCCCCAAGCTAGCAGTCAGAGGATGGTTCGTCCTCGTCATGATCGACTACTTATTCAAGTGGATCGAGGCGAAAGCCCTAGTTAATACCACATCCCAGATCGTGAAGAACTTCATTTGGGGAGGGATTGTCTGTAGGTTCGGGATCCCTCTTGCCATCATCACCGACAACAACCCAGAATTTTCTAGCTTGGAGCCGGAAGACTTCTGTAGGCAGCTAAGGAAAGATCTTCGATTTGTCTCTGTCCACCATCCTCGGAGAAACAGATAGGTGGATGCCGCCAACAAGCTGATCAATCAACCTCCTGAAGAAGGTCGCCAACCTGAAGGGGAACTAGGCAGAGCAGCTTCCTTCATTCCCATGGGCTCTGAGAATCACTCCTAACGCAGCCATGGTGGAAAACACCTTTCAAGTTATCCCACGGGTCTTGAGGCTCTCATCCTGGTTGAGTTCGAAGTCAGGAGCCTACGAGTCATTGCAGCAGGAGAAGGCAGTGAATAGTGGCACTTAGAGAATGAAGATACTCTGAAGCTTTCACTAGATTACATCGAAGAGCTTTCGAGACATAGCCTCTATCCGCTAGGAGGAGGTCAAGAGGCGAATGACGAAACACTTCGACAAAAACATTCACATCAGGCAATTTCTTGCAGGAGATCTCTGATGAAGAAGGTGGATGCGGTAGGAAGGGCAAGCTGTTGTTGGCAAGCCGAATCCTAATTGGGGAGGACCCTTCATCGTCCAAAAATCTCTAGCCACTGGAGGATACCTCCTACAGGACCAGGAAGGAGGGATATTGGGAAGCACCTGGAGCGGTGATGACCCGAAAAGGTTTTATCCTTAGCAGGAAAAGGGTATGTCTGCCTGTATATAAAGTGTTGCTCCTATTTTAATAAAATGGCTCGCCCCCTGAAACATGGGATTTAACGTGAGTTATCTTTCTTGTTTGAGAATTCTCTCGAGATTGCTAAAAGCAATGAATTCAACCTCCGCGATTGGTATGGGAACCTGTCCTCCGACCTGATTCTCCTAAAAATCCCAAAGTGAGTGATGGGACGGTGTGTCGGTATTTAAAGCATTCTTGTAAGACCAAGCCCATATAGTGGCGGTCGAGTTTAGTCCCCCCCCCCTTGTATGTTGGCTTAGCTACCTCCCGATCGCACTTCTTATCTGACTGGAGGAACTATCAGAAGAAGATCTGGATTTTAACCTCCCAAACTCGACGAAAGTTCAACTTAATAAAGTGACACCTTACATAAGGCGTCGTCAGTCTTTGAAAAGACTAAAAATTCGCTCTTAGCATCTTTTGTCATGCGAGGCAGGAGGCGTCTCTCTTAGTATCTAGGTGGGATAACCAACCGTGCTTTGGAAAGTGACTAAGCAAAGGATTTCTGGGAAATGAGAATCCATGAAAGGATGGAAGCTTCGAGAGTGTGCGTCCTACGGGACCCCCGACTGTTGTTCCCTATCTATGGGTCCCTCAAGTTCTCTATTGGTTGAAGTGAAGTGTAGGTCTCAAGAGTGTGCGTCTGGGGAGACCCCGCGAGTACCACTCCCTTATCCAAAGGGTCGCAGTTAGTGGATAAAGAAAAGAATTCTGCCTTTTCTAGAAAATATATTTCCTTAAACGAACTCATTTGATTTGCAAACAAACAGATGTGATGAATTCCTTATGCGATCATGCATGTGCAAGTATGTAGGTGCGAGCAATGACGTGCGAGCATGCAGGTGTGAGCAACGTCGTGCGAGCATGCAGGTGCGAGTATGCAGGTGTCAGTAACAATGCGTGAGCATGCGGGTATGAGTATGCGAGTAAGGAGTACGCATAACGACCACTTAACTTTCTCGTGCCTATGAGACTAGCGATCATCGAAGACCTGCAAAAATAAACACAAGCAAGCAAACAAACAAAGGATTTCTTTCATATAATCAGCGAGCATTGCATTACAAAAGAAGCAATGACGCCATGTACAAAGGTTCATCAAACAAAATTTAACTACTTTACACAGAATATACATGATGACAAGAGAGAGGTTGCCGACCGACTAAGTCTCATCGTCGCCAGTATCGGCCTTGTACTCCTCATCCTCGATCATGACGTCCTCGTCCTCATTGTCATCTTCCTCACTATTGTCTTCCTCATCCTCGCTCGCATAATTATCTCCAATATCATCTGTCCTCCTCCTCATAATCATCTTCATCCTCATCGGATTCAGTGGCAGGAGGACATTACGCGGTCCGACGAGTTGGACTCCTCGGCAAGCATACCTGGGATGAGGTCCATCACCGTCAAGTGGGTAGCCTCCGGACTAAGGAAGCCATCTATCCTCAGCTTAGCAAGCACGAAAGTCTCCCATTGCTTGCACGTTACTATGACGGATCGCGAGCATCTCATCACTGTGGAAGTGGATCTTCTTCCCCATACCGGAGGTACTCTCCACCGCCGATCATGGATTGGCAGGGCGAGTTTCCAGCTCGGTAGTCCGCACTTAGGGCGGTCTCTAGCGTGACTTTGGTATCCGCGAGCTCCTCCTCCAGCGCAAAAAACTTCTTTTTCATCTCTATCTCAGGTCTCTTGCGAGTAACAACAGTGATCATCAGCAAAACAAGAGATTAGGGGAGACTACTTCAAAGTCGTGTATCCAAGCCAAGTTTACCTCATAATCCTTGCATCGGGAGGCCTGAAGCCCTAGCTCCAGCATCTTCTTCGTCACCACCCTAAGTTTCTCCTAGGCCTCAAGTAGTCTCTTTGGCAGTATAGTGACCCAACTCAGTAGCTCGCAAGAGCAAGCGGGCTATCTGATTGTCATGCTCCTCTGCGTCGATGTCCTGTAGTGACTCGACGTCCGCACGACCATAAAAGTCCAATGCGACGGCATATGCCTCACACATGTCCTCACATTCTTCCGACCAGGCAGGCAAGTTTGTGCTTAAGGTCACCTTGTGCTCATCCTTGGCCCAAGTCACTAGTGGGCAGTCAAAGACATCCTTGTCGCCACGCCCTTGGTTATAGTTTAGATGGAAGTAAGGCTTACTGACTTTGACAAGATATTTCTTCTAGCTGAATATCTCATAGGATATGTTGGGTACATTGGAAAATGTGTATCTAATTTGAAGAAGCCTAACTTAGCTCAATGATATACATCAAGGTTATTTGATGTTGTTTTAAGTTGACATCAGGTAAGAAGTGTTAAAGAATGCAGAAAAATATTCTAAGTCCATGTGTCGACACCTGAAGAAACAGTGCGACACTTCAGAATATTTGGTCGACTTGAAGGAAGCTGTGTCGACACAGAGAAAAATAGTCGACCACATTTGTGTCGACACTGGGAAGCAGTGTCGACCACAGGAAGATAGTCGACAACATTTGTGTCTGGGAAGCAGTGTCTCACAGGAAGATAGTCGACCACATTTGTGTCGACACTGGGAAGCAATGTCGACTCACAGAAAGATAGTCGACCATATTTGTGTCGACACTGGGAGGCTGTGTCCACAATGAGACAGAGTCACACACATTGGCAGAAGTCGACAATACTTTGTCGACACCAGAAGACTACAACACATACTGAGTTCTGAATCTACAACAAATGTGTCGACACACTGCAAAGAAGACCAAGTTATTCTCTGAAGAAGCTGTGTCGACTTAAAGGCAAACTGGACATCATCAAAGGCTGTGTCGACACCAAAGTTACGGTCGACACATCTAGTTGGTCCGACACTCCTGACGTCTGCCAACACATTGCTGACCAAGACTAAGGCACAGGATCTGTTTGAAGACTTGACGCTGTGAGTTGCAGCCAGTTAACTGATGTGCGACTTGTCAGAAGACAGTTATAAACCGGATCACCGGTTACCATTAAGAAGATCTATATATAGCAAATTCAGAGAGAAGAAGATATACAAGGGAGAACTTTGGCAATCAAATTGAGAAATCAAATCAAGAAGGTTAGTTCACTAAAGAAAATCTTCATCAGAAGATCTAAGAAGACGATCCAGGATCGTCTAGAAGAGTTCTAACAAGAATTCAAAGAATCAGGTGTTGGAAAGAGGGATCCACCCATTTGAAGAAGAAGAAGGAAGCCATCAGTGGTTTCTCAAGAAGCTGTTTGGAAATCACTCAGCTAAGTTCAGATTCAAGAAGCTTTGAAGAAAGCAATTCAGTTGATTTCATCAGCTGATCAAGTGTCTTGTCCTCTTCTCTCTCAACAAAGCAAGACATTAAAACTTATTTTCTAAATTTCTGTAGGATCTGTTTTAACAGATCTGATGAAGCCTGTGATATAAAGAGTGTAGGAGAGTTAATCTCGAGTGGTAGGGCTGTTTGCCAGTGTTAAGAAGGTTCCTTGAGTTGTACCTTATGGCGCTGAGGTAGGGCTGTTGTGCCTGAGTTGTAAACCTATCCAGGTTCTGAGCTGTAGACTGAGGATCTGAGAATAGTGGAAGTTTGGCCTCAGCTCTGCTAGATAGGTAATGGGAAAGTGGATTAATTGGGGAACCCTATAAAACATTGTAATCTGTGATGACGTCAATGTTTTAATTTTTGTAATTGAATTATGCTTTTGAACTAGCATCACCCCCCCCCTCTAGAGGTTGTCTTGAAGTAAAACTATCAGCTTCTCTATCTTCCTCGCGTGCTTCAAGGACCCTTTCCCTTCCCCTTGTCCAGTTCCTCCCTCTTTCTCGCGTGACCTTTAGTACCAGCAAGAGGATCGTGGGAGTCATCTCCTCGAGAGAGGATTTACCGGCTTTGGTGCAGGAAACCTCCTTCGGTTGGAGGGGTTCAAGGAGTCCTCTGAAAGAAAGAAATCTGTGAATCGGCTTGTATGGTTGAAAGAATGCCCAAACCTTTACCTTCGCCAAAGAAGACTTCCCTCATCATTAATGTTTAATCCTTAGATGACAAAACTTCTAGCATCGAAAGGCTGCTTCCTCGCGTGACCCCTCCAAGAGAGGAGGCAGGAAGGCGACCTCTGCCGGCTTGTATGGTTTGGAAGGAACCAAAGTTGCTAGAGACGACGACCAACTACTCGCCCCAGCGATGAACCTTGTTCACTGTATCGACAAGAGTGTAGACGTGGCTGCTGAAGAAGATGACACCCTCGCTAGTCTCTATAAAGGCAAATATCTTCAGGAAGACGGAGACATCAAAGGGGATCTTCTCTGATCGCAAGAAACAGAGGAAAACCTTGATCATCGTCACTCTATTTGGGTTGATCTAAGCGGGGACTTTGCCGAAATACCTAAGTATTTGGCAGTACTCCGACCATAGGGGAAGTCGTAGGCTTGACCTCAAAGTGGCGGAGAGGGAGGACGTGCTCGTCGTAGAGCACAATGTTAAGTTGCTCGACCCTAGTGGGAAGCCTGATCGAGTATCCGTCCGACAGAAATCTCCTCCTGAAATCCTCCAAGTCCCTTTCTTTAGCGACAGACTTTTTGAAGACGACGTCAAAGAAGTTCCTCGCATAAGCCATGCAGTGAGCGCTAACATCATCTCTAACCATGATGAAAAGCAAGATTGAGGAAAGAGAGGTATCAAGAGCGAGAAGGATAAGATCTAGAGATACTCGCAAGCAAAGATGAGAAATCGCAACAGCGTAATTAAGACATACCTACCTCCTCTATTTATAGGTTGAGGCCAGGGGGTATTGGGTACGTTACATGAGTATCGATCTAAGTGTCTACCTACCCATCGAGCCTAGAATGTTTCAAAAATCCTATCTCGCGAGAATGCAATCAAAAAGTTGCTAACTCGCCAAAATCTGCACTGTTGGCCTGAGATATCGCAGAAAAGTATGAAAAAAGACAGACGTCATCACAAAGAAGATAAAATTCACAGAACTAGTTCGAGATATAAAATTGCCACTAATAAATAAATACTCGCAAATTATTTATTATTACAAACTTGCCCGAGGCAAAGAAGAGAAGAAATAAAAAGAATTGAAGAAAAATCATAATTTCTAGGAGGCCGCTGCTCTGAAAGAGGAGGATGTCGCCCGACCCAACCCATGTCACAAGCTTGCCGGTAGTGCTCTCTCGCCACTGCCATCACCTTATTACCATGATGCAGCTGGTCATCCATCCTCACCAGCCATCTCGCAGAGCCCATGCTCTCTCACATCCCCGAAAGCTCCTCATGATGAAGTTGCTGGTGATGTTCAGTCATAATTTGTCGCCACTCCAGCTCGTTGATAATGTGGAAGCAGGGCTTGTAGTCAGCGAACCTCTCCAAGAGCTCATCCATCTTCACTATCCGAACCTCCAAAAAAGAGATCTGGCAATGAGGGTCGCAGATAGCAAGCTGATCGAATTTTGCCTCCAGCTTTATGTATGCGCGAGCGGCTGCCTGGCGATACTAATAGACTGGGAGCGGAGGGCATCGATGAAAGACACTCTCGGGGTTGAAGGGCAGCCTGTCAGGCAGGGAGAAGGTCGTCACATTAGATAAAGCCACAGCAAAATCAACAATCAACTAGTCCGGAAACAAGCGAGTTACCAGGCAAAGGAGATTGAGATCGACGAGGGGAGGGGTTGCGGCGAGTTGATTTTCGTTGGTCTAAGGATGAGCCTCCTGGGCGCTCGACAGCCTGCCTGTGGCCACAACCACCAGAATCTCACCCTATGGTCCTCGGCGGGAAGTAATGTGAGTGCCCTCTTCCCCGACCTTGTGACGAACTCGCGGGAGCATTTGAAGAAGATAGAGCCTTCTGAAGACGAGCATTAGAGGGAGCAATAAAAGTTGGCGGCAAAGGCAGAGGCGGAGGTGGCAATAGGGAAGTACTCGTCGAAGGCTGCAACGAGCCTATCGCAGGGAGAGGGGCCTTACTTGCCCCTAGTTACAAGGTCTTCTCCGCGGGAAGATCTTTGTTTCTTGCCTCAGGGACTTGTTTCTCCGGTCATCTCTTGGGGTAAACGTTAATCCTGATAGAGTGACCAAGGTCGCAGCCCCTGATGGGCTTCAAGCACAACTAGAGGAATTCATCGCAGGGGAGGCATAACCAGATGCTTACCAGAAGCCTCGGTGGTCAGCGGTGGAACTGCGAGTAGAAGAAAAAAAAATCAGTAAGGCGATAATCATGCGAAGGTTGGTAGCAGGAAAGAGTCAGTAGGCGAGGTGCCAACCTCGTGAGGTAGCGAGGTCCGACTGTATTTGGGTGTAAGACCAGGCGAGGTTCAGAGTATGGGGAGAAGTCAGTAGAAGGGGGTGAGAAGGCTTAGGCACATGTTGTCCAGGAATGTTGCCCATGCCTAGCTCGTCAAGCAACTTTTGGGTGCCGGCATGGATTTTAGGATTGTCATCGTGAGTGATGACATCCTCAGCACCAGGAGGCGAGTTATTCTTCTTGGAATCTAGTGACTTCTTTTTCTTCTTTAGCTTCTTCTTCTTTGGTGGAGGGAAGTCAGCGACGTCATCACCATCGCGTAACCACTTCGACGTGTTTGGTTCCAAGAACCTGACAAGGTGGCGATACTCATATTATGAACTTCCTCGACAGATTTCGACATCGTGTGCTAGTTTAGAAGGTGTGCCTCAAAGATGAGCCACCACCCCATATTTATAGAGGTCAGCAAGCATCCATAGTGAAAGTGAGGGATAGATCTAACTTTACTCTAGAGGGGGGTGAATAGAGTATTCTAAAACTTTGTTTTATTTTTATAGTGGATTTAAAATTTAATGATATATATATAAAGAAAATAATCACAGCACACAAATAAAGAAAGCAATCAATCATAGACGACACAAGGATTATAGTAGTTACCCAATAAACTTGAGTACATCTACTCTTCTACCACCCTGGTCGGAATCCACTATAGGTTTTTGATTAGGTGCCCTGCCACTAGAGGATCTATTTTCTAAGGGAGATCTTGAAACCCTTTGAGCTTTTGATCAGGTGCCCAAAAACCAATCTTAAATCTTTTGATCAGGTGACTTATGAACCAAGAGATAACTTTTGAAGGGAGTTAAAAACCCTGTACACAGTTTAAGAAATAAACTAAAAGAGTGATGATGTCTTCTCTATAAATTATCTCTGAGAAGACTAGTGGAGTATGAATCAAAAAGCTCCCCCTGATTAGAACAAAGATTTGAGATCAGGAGGGGAGGATTTTCTTCAGGGTGTAGGCCTTCTTGTATTTGACTGATGAAGACTTTGCACTAGCAGAGACTAAAGCTGAAAATCTGGTAAAAATATGTTGATCTATAAGAGTGTGTCTCCCTGTCAGTCTTGTAACACTTTGAAGTTGAAATAAACTGAATATATAAACTCCGAGAACAATTCAAACATTTGAATTTAAAATCATTCTGAAACGTTTGAAGAATCTCTGAGAATTGTAACTGCCCTTGGGAATTAATTAGAATTAAACTCTGAGAAAAAACCTTATTTAATGCTGCCTTTAAACGGCTATATTCATTAAAAATATTTAGCAATAAATATCAAAGTGTAACTGCCTGAGATTAAGCCCAGAAACCATTCTGCCTTCACTAAATAAAACTACCTGAACACTACAAAGAGTTCGTCGAATTGCACTTGGAGATCATCGAACTGAGCCTGGAGTTCGTCGAATGGAGCCTGGAGTTCGTTGAGCTGAGCTGCTGAGATATGATCAGCGTTCGTCGAACGGAGCCCAGAGTTCGTCGAGCTAAACTCAGAGTTAGAACTCTGAGTTAATCGAACTGAGCTCAGATTTTGTCGAACAGAATCCTGCATTCGTCGAACTGCACTTCTCTAGAATTCTTCTGAAGGAGCAACCCTGGAAATAAACCTATAACCCTAGACTATACATATTGGGTCAAACTAATCATCTTAAAACAAATAATAGTGATCCTAGCCCAAATCAGTAATAGGGTTCCAACAATCTCCCCCTATTTGGGTGAGGATACAATCAAAAATAGAAAAACACAAAGCAAAATTAATCTGACAGAATTATAAAATATTCAGCAGATACAAAGAAAGTGCTTTGAGAGTTCATGATCGTCAACAAAGTTTAAAACTTATAAACAAAATTAAGAGTCTTTCTGAGGAGCTGGTGATGGATAATCTGAAGATGATTTGGTGAAAATTAGCTTTCTGTTTGGATCTTCAGATTCCCTTTTACTCATTGTCAGGTCTTGAGAACCAATAATCTTTAGAGAGGTGGTTCTGGGAATTACTGGCTCTGGATGCAGACTCATGTACTCATCAACATTGAATAAACTTTTCTTCTGATATCTTTTAATTCCTGCTGCCTGTAGGAGGACATGGTAGTGAATTGAGAAGAGTCCTTGCCTTCTTACATGGCTTTCTTAATTTGAGATAGAGCAACTTGCAAATTAAACCTTGCCATTCTGAACACTGGATCCAACTCTGGATCATAAACTGGAGAGGGTGGCCTCTCTTGACTTGATTGTTGTTAACTGCTGCTTTGATTTGTATGTTGTTACTGGCTACTATGACAATCAAACCTTAAGGTCTATCCTGTCTGCCCTAAGAAGATCTTGAATGATGATGAGAAGAAGGCTTTTGAGAAGAGGAAACACCTCCTGCTGGCCCTGCTGTTGGAGGAGGAGGAGGAGGAGGTCCTCTCCAAGACTTTTGAGGTGGAGAATGATATCTCCTCATCTTCTTCCTATTTTTCTATTCATTCTTGGAGTACCTCATCCAGTTTGGAAGATCTGGAATTAGAGGTATCCCATGCAGAATATAGTATGGAACATCTGTAATTGAGGAGCAACCTTAGCTGGAGCCTTCTTCTTTAATTTTCTTTTCTTAGACCCAGAGTCTTCTAAATCATCTGACTCTACATCATCATCAGATTCTTCTGCAGGCCGATCATATAAATCATCTATCTGTCTATATAAATCAGTATGATCAACAACCTGATCCTTTGGCTGTGTATGTACATCATCTGTATCAACTTGTATATATATACTATCATCTTCTTTTTCCATATCTTCATTAAGAAGATCATCAAAGTTTGGTATAGGAGTTTCATCCCATTCAAAAGTAGGTGGGGAAGAAGCTTGTTCTATAATATCCATTATATTATCAACTACTGCTGTAATTTGAGAAACTGGAGAAGAACTAGTAGAAATAATTCTTAAACTAGATCTAATCTCTTCTAAGACTAGAGCATCAATGGGAGCAGTATAACATACTAATGCTTTAGAAACATTATTTTCAAAAACTGAAAAACTGGGAAGAGAACTGGGCAGAACTTCAAAATCAGATAATAAAGAAGGTAAGTCAACTATAGGATGTATAATAAAATCACCAACAGTTAGAACTTCTGGAACTGCTGCTTCTGCTGCTGAAATAACTTCAAGCATTTCTAAATCCTGACTATCATCAACCAATGCTGCTGCTACTGCTGTAACTACTATGACTGGAACGGCAGCTGGAACTTCTTCATGAAGCATCTCCCCCTGCTTAGATCCAGGGAGACCTGAATCTAGGCCCCCAAAAGAAGGGACAGTTTGGGAAGAGGCTAGCTTGGAATAATAATCTGAGATAGAAGCAATAAGAGGAGCCAAGGCTTCATCTATGAGCTTCCTGAGAGTGGGAGTAATGAATTCAATGAGATTTGAAGCAATGGATGAGAAATCCAAATACATATACTCAGGAGGATTCTGAGCAGATGCAGAGGATGGATTGGAAGTAGATAGAATGGAAGTAGGAGCAGAGATGTTAGCACAGTGTGGATAAGGAGAAGAAGAATGTGGTATAGAAGTAAGATTGATGATAGGGGGAATGACATCAGGAAATATTTCTTCCTGGATTGGGTAGTGAGGTGGAGATGATTGTTGTGGAGATAATTGTTGTGGAGATAATTGTTATGGAGATAATTGTTGTGGAGATGAATGAGGTGGAGATGAATCAAGCAGAGAGAAGTGAAGAGGAGATGAAAGAAGAGGAGATGATTGATGAATAGGTAAATCTCTATGGAAGGAAGTGGATGGAATTTTTATAGATAAAGAAGGTAGATGAGAAGATGGAGATGGCTGCCTAGGTTAATGGTGTGGAGATAGTAGAGGAGAAGAAGTAGGAGGAGCAGAAACCTCTTCTAGGGTTAAGAGATTGGCTGGAACATCCCTTGTGCTTTCAGAAGCAACCCTAGAGGAGGTAGCTCTGGATGGCTTAGGGATTACCCTCTCCCATTTGCCAAACAAGGCAGAGGTAAGCCTCTTGGAAGCATTAATATAAATGGTCTGGGAGACCAAAAGTTCTGGACACATTGTCTGTAGGAAAATGCCTAGTATCCTGCCATAACCTCCAGATTTACTGGAGATCTTCTTCTTAATAGAGTCAAAAAGAATTGTCCCCCAATTAATAGATTTTTGATTAACTAAGGCACACATCAAAAGGAATTGATGTCTGGTTACATAGTCATGGGCTGAATGCTTGCCCAATAAAACTTTACCAATTATGTCAGCTAAGAAATTATATTCAATTGAAAAATTCTTTTTCAGAAAGTGATTAGGGTTTCCCTGGGAGTGACCCAATCGATCTAGCATTTCATCAAATTCAGTACTAGATATCTCTATATCATCTTCACCATTAACAAAACCGAAAACTTCAGATAAAATTTCTGGTGTTAGAGGAACCTGATTGCGAGAGATAGAACCAATAATGGTTGGGGAATCCTGAAACTTGGTTGTATGGATCCACTCTTTGATTTATGACACAGAAAGTTTGATCCTGGTTGTCATAAACTATCGTAGATTCTGAGTCTCAAAGAGTTTCAGAATATCTTGGAAAACTTGATCAGAATGGCTGAATGATTTCATGTTAATATCAAATCCAACATCAAATTTCATTGCAGAAAGAATCACCTGAGAGATCGATATTGTCCTACAAAATAGAGAGATCAAGTGCAAGGGAAATGGAAATGCTCGGGATAGAGTTCGATGAAAACCTAATTATAAGTTTTCAGAAGTCGAAAAGGCGAACTCTATCTGACGAAAAGCAAAACATCGAACTCTATTCGATGAAAAATTTCTCAAAAGAAATACATTTTGTCGATCTCCGTTCGACGAAAGTTTTGTGAAAGGAGTACATTTCGTCGAGCTCCGTTCGATGAAAAGTACTACAAACTAATTCGTCGATCTCCGTTCGACAAATGTTTCACGAAAAGTTCACAGATCGTCGAGCTCCGTTCGATGAAAGGTGTCCAATTCGTCGATCTCAAAACAAAAAATCAAATTAATGACTCCATTTATCATTCCTAACTGATTTAAGAAGAAAATATGTTTTTTTCCATTTAAAGGTTTAGTGAAAATATCAGCTCTTTGAAAATCAATAGAAATAAAACAAGAATAATTTTATTTTTGTCTACATTATCTCTAAGAAAATGATGTCTAATTTCTATATGCTTATTATTACTATGAAGGACTGGATTCTGTGCAATTGATATTGCATTGGTATTATTACAAAATATTGTTGAATTATTTAAGTTATAACCATAATCTAGTAGTTGATTTTGAATCCACAAAATCTATGCACAATAACTACCAGCTGCAATGTATTCAACTTCAGTAGTTGAAGTAGACACAGATGTTTGTTTCTTGCAAAACCATGACACAAGCCTATCACCAAAAAACTGACAAGTTCCTGATGTGCTTTTTTGTCAACTCTATATCCAGCATAGTCAGCATCTGTGAATCCAGTTAATTCAAATCCTAACTCAATAGGATACCAGAGTCCTAGATTTGGACAACCTTTTATATATCTCAAAAAAAATTTTACTAAAATTAGATGAGATTCTTTAGGATTTACTTGGAACCTAACATAAATACAGGTGGCAAACATAATGTCTGATCTACTGGCTGTTAAATATAATAAGGACCCAATGATTGTCCTATATATTTTCTGATCAACAGGTTTACCCTATTCATCATTATCAACTATAGCATTAAAGAGTATGGGTGTTTTCATACCTGGGGCATCTAACATCCCAAATCTTTTAATTAGCTCTTTAGCATATTTAGATTGGGATATAAAAATACCATCAGGAATTTGCTTCACTTGTAAACCAAGAAAGTAGGATAATTCACCCATGCTACTCATTTCAAACTTTGAATGCATTGGGTCAAAAAACCTTTTGTAAAGTTTGGAATTAGTAGAACAAAAAATTATGTCATCAACATATATTTGAACTAGTAAAATTTTAGATTTATGATGTCTAAAAAATAATATTTTATCTACCATGCATCTACTAAATTTATTTTCTAAAAGAAAACTAGCAAGGGTCTCATACCAAGCTCTTAGAGCTTTTTTAAGACCATAAAGGGCTTTGTTAAGTATAAAAACATAAGAAGAGTAAGTTGGAGAGATAAAACCTGGTGGTTGTTCTACAAAAACTTCCTCTTTGAGCTCTCCATTTAGAAAAGTATTCTTCACATCCATCTGATATACCTTGAACCTCTTGAATGCTGCAAATGCAAGAAATATCCTGATAGCCTCTAATCTTGCAACAGGAGCAAAAGTCTGATCATAATCTATGTCTTCCTCCTATGAGTATCCTTGAGGTACCAATATAGCTTTATTTCTTACAATAACTCCTTGAGCATCCAACTTATTCCTGAAGACCAATTTGGCTCCAATGACTGGATAGTCTTTGGGTCTTGGAACTAAGTCACAAACTCTACGTCTCTCAAACTGATTGAGTTTCTCTTACATTACAATGATCCAGTGGAGATCTTGTTCTGCATCTTTGATGGATTGAGGTTCAATCTGAGAAATAAAACAAGCATGCATCTGATCTTGACTCAATTGATGCCTTGTTTGAACACCAGCTGATATGTCTCCAATCACTTGAGATCTAGGATGATCTCTAAGTGTGACAAAATCAATAGATGGAGTTGGTTCTTCAACTATTTGTGGTGCTAATTCCTCTGGTGGAATTTCATTATCCATAATATTTTCAGCATACATTTCATGATTTTCTTCATCACTAACATCATCAGCAACCTATTGAGAAGGATGTAATGTATCCTCTTGTGTTAGGATTAATTCGTCCATTTTCTCACACAGATTTGATACCTGAAATGAGTCTATGGTAGAGATATTTCTCTCCTTGTAAAACATGTTAGTTTCATCAAAATATACATGTATTGATTATTCTATCTTAAGGGAAGATTTATTAAACACTCTATAAGTCTTGCTGACATGAGAATATCCAAGAAATATTTCTTATGCAGCTTTGGCTTCAAATTTTCTTAAGTATTTCTTGTCATTATTATTTATGTAACATCTACATCCAAAAACTTTAAAGTAGTTTACTTTAGGTTTCTTATTTTTAAGTAATTCATAGGGAGTCTTATCCTTTAGTTTATGAATTAGACTTCTGTTAAGAACATAGTTTGATGTGCTTACTGCCTCTGCCCAAAAGGATAGGGGCAAGTGAGCATCTATAAGTAATGTTCCAGCAGATTCAATTAGGGTTCTATTTTTCCTTTTAGCTACCCCATTTTGTTGAGGAGTTCTAGGAGCAGAAAACAATGCCTGATACCTTCCTTCTCACAGAATTCTTTCATCATAAGAGATTCAAACTTAGTGACATGATCACTTCTAATCAATGCAATCTGAGTAAAGTACTCAATCTTGATGTTCCTAAGAAAGTCTATAAGAACTTTAAAGTTATCTGACTTGTTTCTAAGAAAGAACACTCAAGTGAATCTTAAGAAATTATCAACAACAACTAAGGTATATGACTTTTCACCCAAACTTTGTACTGCAATAGGTCCAAAAAGGTCCATATGTAGCAAATACAAAATCCTGGGTGAATCACTTTTAGATATTGATTTAAAACTATTTTTAGTTTGCTTGCCTAATTGACAAGCCCTATAAAGTCTTTCCTTCTTGTAAGAACTAGAAGGTAGTCCTCTAACAAGGTTATCCTTAGATAATTTAGCAATAGTCCTAAGGTTTATGTGACCTAATCTTTTATGCCAAAGATCATTAGTTTTCCTTATCTGATTAAATAAATAAATTTCTGATTTTGTAGAGTTAAAATTAATTAAGTAAATATTACCCTGCCTAATCACAATTAAAACAATTTTGTTTAAACTAGATGTAATAAAACATAATTACTTATTAAAAGATACCTGATAACCTTCATCACATAACTGACTGATGGAGATAAGGTTATGCTTGAGACCTTTCACATAAGCTACCTTCCTGAAGGTAACTACTCCAACCTTTACATTGTCATAGCCTTCTGTCTGTCCACAGTTGGAGTCTCCAAAAATGACTTTTGGTCCAAGCTTTGCTCTAAAATATTTTAGATTGGCCTTTCTTCCTATCATATGTTTTGAACATCCACTATCCAAATACAATTATTCCTCTGTGTTAGGATAGTTCTTTTCCTGCAAAAGAACAAATTAGGTGTTCTTAACCCAGATTACCTTGGGTCCTGGTTTACTTTCATAATAACTTGAAATATAAGAACATTTAGGTTGATCCTTATAACCAAGTGGATGATATCTCCTAGGAGGGATGATCTACTGAGAAAAAAGATTTATAAATTCTTGTGTTTGATTAAAATTTCTATTTTGAAAATTTGGGTTCGACGAATTATATTGAGTTCGTCGAGCTAAGTTCGACGAATGAATGTGAGTTCGTCGAGCTCCATTCACAGAATAATAATGTTCATTTTCTGTGTTCCATATTCGTCAATCGCTGTTCGACGAATCATATTAATTTCGTCGAGCACAATTTCCTGAATTGTTATACTCAAATCCTGTGTTCATAGTTTGTCAAGCTCTGTTCGACGAATAATAATTATTTCGTCGATCTCGGTTCGGCGAATTATTTTGAACATAATTTTTATGAAAATTCATATTTTGATTTGGTTTTTGTAAAACTTTTGTAGTCTTATCTAAATCTTCTAACTTTTCTTTTCATTTAGCTGAGATAAATTAAATAGGTGTAGTTAAAATATTTTTTTGTAAAAGATGAGGTTGACTTGATGAAGCTCCAAAGACTAGTTTGTCATTTAGCCTGGCATTGACTGTGTTTGTGATACTCATCAGTTTGATGCTTCTCCCATTAAGAGATTCTTCAAACTGCTTTGCCTCAGATAATTTATTTTCTCAGGAAATTAACTACTTGTTCCTTAAGAATTTTTAATTCTTCTTTAAGTTTTAGGTTTTCTGAAGATAGATTATTTAGTTCAGTTAATTTCTCTCTGAGAAGTTTTATTTCCTTCTCAGATTGTATCAAATCTTTACATAGTAATTTAAAATCTGTTTTAAACTGATCTGAAGTAAAATCAAATGTAGAGATTACCTGGTCTTTTTCAGACTCAGATTCATTATCTGAATTACTGCATGATGCATTCATTGCCATCAGACAAACTTCTTTTGCTCTTGACTCTTCTTCATCTTCAGTTGAACTGGATGAAGATTCAGAGTCTGATTCACTCTAAGATTCAGCAATAAAACCTCTCTCCTTCTTTTTGTGTTTGTTGAAAGAGGATTTGTGTAAGTGCTTCTTAAAGTCCTCCTTCTTCGTATCCTTCTTCAGATTTTCAGGACATTCTGGAAGAATGTGTCCTGGTTTCCTGCAATCATAATAAATAATTTCTTTAGTTGGAGTTTTGTTATACCTTGATTTGTCTTGGTTCCTGAATGATCTTCTCCTAAAGTCTTTTCTAGCTATCTTGTAGAACCTTTTAGCTAGGAGAGCCATAAGATCTTCATTCTGTGGAACTTGTTCTTCTTCAGTTGCTTGGAAAGCAATGCTCTTTTCCATCTTCACTAAAGGTGAAGTCCTTTGTTCAGCTTCCCTTGTTTTGATGAGCTGCTCATAAGATTTGAGCTTACCTAACAAAGTCTCAGTTGTGATTTCATTCACACTTCTGGCTTCTCTAATTGGCCAGATCCTTGAATTCCATGTGCTAGGGAAACACATGTGAATCTTATCATTGACCTCTATCAATGTGATATCCTTTTCCAAAGATTTCAGCTCATTAATAATGAGACTAAGTCTTGTGTACATATCTGCAACTGACTTACTTTCTCCCTTTTTGAAATTCTCATATTGAGAAATCAAGTGAGATCTTCTGTCCTTTCTTTCATCAGCTGATTTAGCTACCATTACATTGAGGAAGTCCCAGATAGCTTTAGCTGAAGGGCATTCAGCAACCTTCTGAAAAATGTCATCAGACATTGTTTGGGCTAAAATGTTCATTGCTTTTGCATCAGCAATCTTCAGCTTTTTTTGGGCTTTTGTCCATTCAGGTGGTGGTACAACACTTGTGCTTATTATTGCCAGTGGTAGAGGTGGTACTGTCAAAATGTAATTGTAGATATCTTCACAATAAAGTTCATGTATAACCTAATCCTTGTCTTTTATAGTGCAAACTTATTTAGATTGCACACAGGAGGTCTATTGCTTGAATACTCTTTATTTTGTGCCATGATAAGAAAAACAAACTAGAGAAACTAAGATCTATCAAATCTGTTGGTTCAGGTGTTAGCCTGTAAAATCAAAGAACCAACCTCTGATACCAATTAAAAGTGAGGGATAGATCTAACTTTACTCTAGAGGGGGGTGAATAGAGTATTTTAAAACTTTGTTTTATTTTTATAGCGGATTTAAAATTTAATGATGTATATATAAAGAAAATAATCACAGCACACAAATAAAGAAAGCAATCAATCACAGACGACACGAGGATTATAGTAGTTCCTCAATAAACCTGGGTACATCTACTCTTCTACCACCCTACTAGGAATCCACTACAGGTTTTTAATCATGTGTCCTGCCACCAAAAGATCTATTTTTTAAGGGAGATCTTACAACCCTTTGAGCTTTTGATCAGATACCCAAAAACCAATCTTAAGTCTTTTGATCAGGTGACTTATGAACCAAGAGATAACTTTTGAAGGGAGTTAAAAACCATGTACACAGTTTAAGAAATAAACTAAAAGAGTGATGATATCTTCTCTATCAATTATCTCTGAGAAGACTAGTGGATGATGAAGCAAAAAAGCTCCCCCTGATTAGAATAAAGATTTGAGATCAGGAGGGGGGCTTTTCTTCAGGGTGTAGGCCTTCTTGTATTTTACTGATGAAGACTTTACACTGGCAAAGACTGAAGTAGAAAATCTGGTAAAAATATGTTGATCTATAAGAGTGTGTCTCTCTGTCAGTCTTGTAACACTTTGAAGTTGAAATAATCTGAATATATAATCTCTGAGAAGAATTCAAACATTTGAATTTAAAATCATTCTGAAACGTTTGAAGAATCTCTGAGAATTGTAACTGCCCTTGGTAATTAATTAGAATTAAACTCTGAGAAAAAACATTATTTAATGCTGCCTTTAAACAGTTATATTCATTAAGAATATTTAGCATTAAATATCAGAGTGTAACTGCCTGAGATTAAGCCTAGAAACCATTCTGCCTTCAGTAAATAAAACTGTCTGAACACTATAGAGAGTTCGTCTAACTACGCTTGGAGATCATCGAACTGAGCCTGGAGTTCGTCGAACGGAGCCTGGAGTTCGTCGAGCTGAGATGCCGAGATATGATTAGCGTTCGTCGAACGGAGCCCAGAGTTCATCGAGCTAAACTCATAGTTAGAACTCTGAGTTCATCGAACTGAGCTTGGCATTCATCGAACTGAGCTCAGCTTTCGTCGAACAGAATCCTGCATTCGTCAAACTATACTTCTCTGGAATTCTTCTAAAGGAGCAACCCTGGAAATAAACCTATAACCCTAGACTGTACATATTGGGCCAAACTAATCATATTAAAACAAATAATAGTGATCCTAAACCAAATTAGTAATAGGGCTCCAACACATAGGTCGCGAGTAGCCCAGATACTCGCCAGAAGAAGCTCGTAAAATAAGTGTTGAATGATTCTTTCCAAGCTTTTACGTCGCTCGCAAAGAGGGCGGATTGTGTACAACTCATATTCGTCGAGGGTGGACCCACTCAGAGCTAGTCAACAAGAAGTAAAAGTCAAAAGGTCAAGGTATAGATTAGAGTTAACACTCGAGAGAGCAGAAGGCCTGGGAAAGTATGGCAAGCTCCCCTCGCATACTTGCCAGGTAGGCGACTGGGACAGCTACTCATCTAAGTCGGCGAGCTCCCCCAGAAGTCGCCTAGTCACCAGGTGGGGGTTGGGCTATCAATATGACCCCTCCCCACCCCCTTGGTTTTACTATAAATAGGACTATATGGGTACAAGGATATGGACCTCAGAATCTCATAAAAGATCTCGATTGAACCTTTTTTTCTGGACTTTTGGCCAAGCTTTGGATCCTACTATCAAGGACTTTAATTGAGAAATAGTGATCATCCCCTTGGTCGCCATCTAGAGATAGTCGCCAACTAGTGTTCACCTTCTACACTGCTCGACCATCTTTGGCTGTGGAGGGGAAGCTTCTTTTAACCACCAAGGTACGTGGTGGAACCTCCCTGCCGCAGCACATGAGGTCCTTCTAGTTTTTCTTTTATTCCTGTGTTCTAGTCTACTAAGCCGTGGAGCCCAACTGCAGGACTGGTAACCTTAGGCTGCATAGATCCGAATATTTTGGAGTAGGGATTTTCCCGCCTTTAATAAAGGAGATATTTAAAGACATGGATCTCAATAAGTAGAAGGTAGAGTGCTAAAAGTTATATGGATTCATCAGACGATTCGTAGAGCTGAACGTCTACTATGACGTTGTGAGCATTGTTAATGAGAAGATCCTTTGGGATACCTTAGAAATCTAGTATTACAAGAGTATTGGTATCAACAAGTTATATCTGCGGAAGAAGCTGGGAGAGTTCAGATACAAAGAGGGATCCCCTTTCCTGGATCATGTTAATGAGTTCCAAGGTATCATTGACCACCTCACTGCTATGAAGGTGACATTCGAGGATGAGGTTAACACATTGTGGCTGATGAAATCCCTTCTAGACTCTTAGGAGATGGTCTGAGTTTCACTAATTAACTCCTCTCATAGTGGCATCATTACTATAAAGATTGTCAAGACCAACATTCTGAATGAAGAAGTAAAAAAAATTCAAGGATATTTAGGATCTTCTTCACGAGTTAATGTCCTCTACATAGATCCCAGGGGAGAGGCAGAAGCAAGAGTAAAGAAAGGAATAGCGAGAGGAGCCAAGATAGAGGGAAGTTTAGGTCCCGCTACCTGACTGTGGAGTATCACTACTGGCACAAGAAGGGTCATATTCACAAGTTTTGTGATACTCTGAAGAATGCCTAGGAAAAGAAGAGAGAGTCCTCCAATGAAAAGACAAACATGCATACGACGACCACTATCTCTACAGAGGAGGAGGATGTTATCATTGTAGGAGTGATGTCACTGTTATACTCTCATGCGATGATATGAGCTGAATTGTGGACTCAGGTGCTTTTGCACATGTCTCCCATAATAGAAAATTGTTTGTTATTTACACGACTCATGACTATGGAGTTCTTAAAATGGGCAATGATGACACTTAAAAAGTCGTCAAGAGGGGATACATGCACTTAAAGATGAGCACATGAGGTTTGCTGATTTTAAAGGATGTGCGACATGTACCTGACATCCGCTTCAACCTAGTTTTCAGTTAGAAAGTAGGTGATGAAAGACAGCTAAGTGTCTTTGGTGGAAATTTTTAGAAATTGATAAGAGTATCACTCGTATTTGTTAGAGGCTGAAGAGATATTTTTCTATATTATAGGGAGGGAAGACCTAAAATTGCTCATGCCAACACTATTAGGGATGGAGCATCCACCTTCTTATGGCATTGGAAATTGTGTCATATCAGCAAAAAAGGACTAGAATGTTTCTCTTAAAAGAATGCAATCACTTATTTATCTAAGAATCAATTAGAGATATATGGTCAATGTATGTTTGGGAAGCAAAATAGAGTATCATTCTAGAGCCATGGCTCCACCAGGAGATCCAAGCCACTAGAGCTTATACATAATGATGTTTGCGGACTACTGAAGATCCAAACAAGAGGAGGAGCACCCAACTTTGTAATGTTCATTGATGATTTTTTGAGAAATCATTGGGTCTATGCAATTAAGACCAAAGATGAGGTTTTCGATACTTTTCAAAAATTCTATGTTGAGGTGGATAAGCAGACTAGGAAGAAGCTAAAGTGTATTAGGTATGACAACGAGGGAGAATATATTTGTCCCTTTGATGAGTACTGTAGAGAGCAAGGGATCGGACAAAAAAAGACTTTGCCCAAGACACCGCAGCTAAATGGCATGATAGAAAGAATGAATAGGACACTGATAGAGAGGGTGAGGTCTGTTGAAACTGAGAATTTGGTCCCATGTAGAGTTCACCCTTAGGGAAGGGGTGGTTGTGTGCCTACTTCTCTCCTGCAAGCAAAATGACAAGAAAACAAAAGGAAAAGACCCAAGGGCTCGGCACGGTGGTCCCACCACAAACCCGGAAGATCTTAGAGCGCTTCCCCTCTCTTAGCCAAATGTCGAGCTAAGGCTACCTCAGAAAGCGCAAGAAGGTCTGAGATTAAGTGAGCATGCCTTCGGAGGTGCCCCTTGGGCCCTATTTATAGGTTTTCTTAGTCAGGTCTGCAAAAAGACAACTCCTGCTGTTCTGAACAGCTATGTGCAGCCCAATAGGGTCTGCCAATAGCGTAACTCCGCTGTTCTAGAAGGATATTGGCACCCCCTGCAAGGGCACCCGGGTAATTTGGCCGTTGGGCCCCACTAGACAGACTCTAGGGATTTGGAGTTTGGCTCGCCACAGCTCGCTATCCTGCTAAGACGGACGCGACCTGGCTCCTGCAGCTCGCCTCCCCCTTTAGGCGGGCGCGAACTAGGTCGCCTTAGTCTGCCAACCCTCGGTCTGAGGCGAGCTGGCGGCGAGGTCGCCTATAAGAGAGCGGACTGGGTGGGTTAGCACGCGCGGTTTGCCCCACCTAGCCTCGGCGAGAGCGAGCTGGCCGCTCTGGGTTGCTACTTCGGGACTGGAGCTTAGCTCGACGAAGGTTGGGTCCACACCGACGAACTTCGGGCGGGCGCGGGCCGGGTGGTTCAGCTCGCATAGCTCGCCCATCTAATTTTGGCGAGCGTGAGCTGGCTATTCAGAATTCGCTTGTTCTTGCCTGGTTGACCCACTCAGCGAACACGGGGTTGTACACAATCCCCGCTCTTTTTGAGCTTGGCCAAGATCGAAAAGAATCATCCAACCCACGTGTTCGGTGAGTGCTTTGCTAAGCTGGAGAGAATCTTTTGGTGGGTCCCACCGTCATGCTATAAATATACCATCGAACTTTGGGGAAAAACCCCACCTTCTTCTGATCTCTGCTGTGAGTTATACCTTAGTGATGTTTGTGTCTGAGGAGATGCGAGCGCGCCTGGCGGCCGCGGCGGAGGGAACCAGAGAGCAGGCTCTTGACGCAGCCCCGTGGTTAGCGCGTGGGTCGTCCGGTCCCCTTTTTTGGACGGTAAATTGGAAAATCATCAAGCAGTCTCCTACGAACGACCCCCCAGGGTCCAGCTCGGCGGCCGGTGCTGAGGTCACTCATGCGGTATGCGAACTTTCTGCTTGATTCGCCTTTTCGCCTTTGATTCTTTTTGTCGCAGGTAATACCTCGCGGAGACGAAGGTGTCGGAGGGGAGCTGGATCGTCCCATCCCGCCGACGAACGGTCAGGTTGCCAACCCTTCGGGCCAGGTGCGCCCCCCTAAGGTGAGTTTACAGCCACTGCTTCCCCCCGGGCTGGGGAATACTTTCGTAATTCCTGAAGGGGAACTTTTCCAAGGCCGACTAAGATCCTCCCGGCAATCTACTGGCGCGGGTGACGTGCCGACCCCAGGTGAGTCTTCACTCTTTCCAGTTTATCATCGTTTGCTCCTTATCCTCCCTTCTACATGCTTCAATGTGATCTCCTCCTCCGACGTCAACATGAGCGAGGGGTATTCGCCTCCCCCTGATACGGATAACATTTCGGAGTACCTAGGTGACCCGTTGGATGCTGAGAGGATGAAGAGGCAAGTAGCGCGGCTATTCCAAAAGTAGACGGTACTGTTGCAGGAGGTTTACAATAGGGTAGAGAAGGACAAGGCCGAGACAGAAGAGAGATTGGCGGTTCTGGAGGGGGCGAGGCGACCAGCTGATGGGGATGGGGTTACTTCTCCGGGGGTGCACATCATGCAAGCCAAGGAGTGGCTTAGGCATTCCTCGGAGGACGTCGACTTGGCTCAGGAAGAGCTGTTGGCGGTTCGCGAGTTTCATTATCCTCTCATACCGCCCCGATCTGGGATGCGGAGGCGAGGTAGGTGGAAGTGAATCCAGTACTGAGCCGTCTGCACCTCCACGCTCTTGATCGGCTGGGCCAAGTCACGCCCGCACTCTAGACCAGTTCATGCGGTAGGGTCGCGAATTTTCTTTTCACGGGACATTTTAATGATTGTAATAATTCGAGACTTCCTCGCCCTCCAACAGGCCTAATGCTTGTTATTTGTTACTTTTATCGTGTTGTTGTTCAGTTCTCTCTGGGTGAACGCGGATGAAGCGTTCTTGCTCGCCTACCCCTTCTTTAAGTGGGCGCGAGATTATTGAACTGGCTCGCCCAGTCCACCTATCTAGTCTCGGCGGGAGCGAGCTGGGTGCCCGCAAATCGCGAGTCCAAATGGCTTGCTCATCTCTACTGGCGGGTGCGAGTCATGGCTCGCCCATCTATTGGGTGGGCGCGGGCGAGTGCAGCTCACTGCCAAACAGTCTTAGTGGCGCATCGGCGAGCTGATGTAAACCCGCGGTTGGTCCAAACTGTCGGGGTGTATTCTGCTATCCGAACTTTTCCCGCCGGCGAAACATTTTCCCGCCCTTTTTTTCTTCCTATAAATAGGCCCTGCCGACCCATTCTCACCCACTGCATTTAAGATTTCCCCTTCTTCTCTGCTTCCTGCGACTCCCGGTTCACCTGCTTCCTGCGAGAACTTCGGCGTCCCGCTCGGCAATACTCCCGCGAGATGGGCGGAGCAAGTGTGCCTGAACTTTCTCCGAATACGTCTTCTCTCACGCCGCCATTTCTGAAGGCGAGTTCTTTGAGATTATAGGCAACTATATACCACCAAGATTCGTGGTGAGGCGACCTGGTTGGAGAAGAAGATCAACGACCTTTCTGCAGGGGAGCTCGCCATCCCCATAGCGCATTTCGATGCGGATCTCCGACTTCCACTATGGCCGGAGATCCGCCAAATACTGAAATTATTCAGGGTTGTTCCCGGCTAGATGACCCCCAACTCCATCGCGGTGGTGATTAGGTTCGCGTGCTTCCTACAGGAAGAGCGAATCGAGTTCAGTCTCGCGGTCTTCCGCAAGCTGTTCTCCTTTCGGGCGAATAAGGACGGGACCGCCTACTTCTCCAGCATCCAAGTCAAGGTGCGGGAGACTATCAACAAGAGCCATAATTGGCTAAAGAAATTTGTCTTCATCAAAGGGGACTTCGGCAGCGTCCCCTTCTCGCTGGTCCAGCTAAGCGAGGCGAGCTACCGCCCCCCTAGACTGGGGTTCCACAAAGCAGAGCTATGCGAGTTATTTGAGGGGAAGAACTTCGAAGTCGCGTTCCTTTGTAGGAACCTGAATGACCTTACCCCTGTCCCTCCCGGGGGAGGTAAGCTACTCACGCTTTTCCTTTTCACTTATTTATTACCTTTCAATTTTGACTCTCCTTTTTCGCAGGCGAGCGGGACATACCCTTGCACCCTCCTTACGAGAGCGTGTGGCTCGCTTCTAGTGAGCTCGCCCGCCCTGAAGCCACAGCCGCCGTGCATCGCGAGACCTCGGCCTCAGCTCCCCCGAAGCGTCCTAGCCGCGGATCGCTTCCTCCGCCGCCGCTGCCCAAGAAATTGAAGAAAGCGAGCGGTGCGCCTCCCTTAGCTCGCGAGAAAGGTAAGGTCCCGGTGGGCCAACCAGGTTGGGATCTCGCCCCCGCGCCCCCTCCGGCCGACAGCTCTCCCGTCGGGTAGTCCGACACCTTCAGGCCGCAAGAAGGGGCTCAGCCCGCCGCGAAGCCGGTGCTAATATGGCACCGCAACTTTGGCTACGGCGAGGGGACTTTGGATGAGCTCGGCGTTCCGCTCCTCCAATGGGACAAGGAGACAAACCGGGACTTCGTCTCCACTCTGCTGCCGAGCTGGCTGGAGTAAGATACCATCAGTGGCGAGGCCTATAATTTCTCATTTGGCCTCTACGCACGGGAAGACGCCGCTATATATGATGAAGAGGCCACGTGGGTGCTGATTCATGAAAGCGCACGGGCCCAGCTCCGTAGCCTCGAGCTAGCCGACATGGTCGGCCGGCGATGCATCCGGTTTGAGAAGAATGCCCCCTCGCTTAAGAAGTTGGTGGATGAGAAGGAAGGGGCCCGCCGTCTCGCCCAGGAGGAGGCAGAACGTCAGAGAGAGAGGGCCGACGCGGCTGATGCCGCCCTCGCCACTTCGGAGAAGGAAAGGGAGGTGATACAGGCACCGGTGCAAGAGCTGGAAGATGCAGAGGCTTCTCTTCCGCCCTCCAGCAGCGACTGTTAGCTCGCGCATTACACCAAATACGAGCTGGAGGAGCTGATGCAGAGGAACGCCTCCAGTGGCGCAAAGTACACCCTCCAGATGTTGCGGCGGGCGAACCTCATTAAGAGCGAGGGCGCTGACCTCTCTGCGAGGGACGTGGTACCGGCCTTGTTCCTTCTAGTACTAAAGCTGGGAGATGGGTCCTTCCAGCCCCTCTAGGACTCATCGCCCGAGAGTTCGCCTCGCTGAGTCTCTAGGTCCCACCCCTCACATGTTTATAAATATTTTTGTAATGTAAACGCGGGCTGAGTCCCATATTTGTTATTTGGCCAATCAATGAACTTTTTGTACTCGCCCCCTGTATATATATATATTACTGATGCTTGTTATACTTCCTTCGTAATGCGAGTCCTTACTTTCCTCTTTTGTATTTGCGGTATGTTTCGGTCTTCCCGCTCACAGTCCCCTATCCCGCGTTCCATGAGCGAGGTCTCGTGCCCATCCTAACTTAGGAGAGCCTTAGGAGAACCGCGAGTGGCGATCCGTCTCCTTGGCCCAGATTCTTCATCATTCTGCTTGCGAGATAGAGGAGATGAGTCGACCCGGCTCGCACACGAACCACCAGATTATGTGCGAGCTGACCCGCTCGGGGTCACGACGCAGCCTGGTCTCTCGCCGCTTTGGCCGTTTTCTGGGAGCTCGCCTCGCCGATACTTAGTCTCGGCTCGGTACTTCCGGTTCGCCGACCTGCCGAACCCATCCCGTCGACTCAGCGATTTATTCTCCAGACATCCGGACGCCCGGGCCCCTTATTTTTGTCATTGTTTTGTTTTACCGAGACCTATCCTGCCAGCCAGTTGGGAAAGAATAGACTCTTACGAGTGACATCCAGCCCTGCCAGCTAGGTGAGAGTCGGCAGCGGGACTTGCTCGGGGTCCGGATAGACACATACGAGAGACATCCAGCCCTTCCAACTAGGTGAGAGCCTGGCAGCGGGATCTGCTTGGGGTCCGGGTAGACACACATGAGTGACATCCAACCCTGCCAGCTAGGTGAGAGCCTGGCAGCGGGATCTGCTCGAGGTCCGAGTAGACTCTCTCGAGTGACATCCAGCCATGCCAGCTAGGTTCCTGGCAGAGGGATCTGCTCGGGGTCCAAGTAGATATACACGAGTCACATCCACCCCTGCCAGCTTGGTGAGAGTCTGGCAGCGGGATCTGCTCGGGGTCCGGGTAGACATACACGAGTGACATCCAGCCCTGCCAGCTAGGTGAGAGCCTGACAATGGGATCTGCTCGGGGTCCGGGTGGACACACACGAGTGACATCCAGCCCTGCAAGCTAAGTGAGAGCCTGGTAGCGGGATCTGCTTGGGGTCCGGGTAGACATACACGAGTGACATCTAGCCCTGCCAGCTAGGTAAGAGCCTGGCAGCAGGATCTGCTCGGGGTCTGGGTAGACACACACGAGTGACATCCAGCCTTGCCAGCTAGGTGAGAGCCTGGTAGCGGGATCTGCTCGGGGTCCAGGTAGACTCTCTCGAGTGATATCCAGCCCTGCCAGCTAGGTGAGATCCTGTCAGCGGGATCTGCTCGGGGTCCGGGTAGACACACACGAGTGACATCCAGCCCTGCCAGCTTTGTGAGAGCCTGGTGGCGGGATCTTCTCGGGGTCCGGGTAGACACACACGAGTGACATCCAGCCCTGCCAGCTAAGTGAGAGCCTGGCAGCGGGATCTGCTCGGGGTTCAAGTAGACACACACGAGTGACATACAGCCCTGCCAGCTAGGTGAGAGCCTGGCAGTGGGATCTGCTCGGGGTCCGGGTAGACACACATGAGTGACATCCAGCCCTGCCAGTTAGGTGAGAGCCTGGCAACGGGATCTGCTCGGGGTCTATCAGATGAACACTTCACCCATCTACACGAGTTGCTGGAGGATAACCAGCACATCGAGAAGCTTTATTAAAACCAAGCGTCACTTACATGTCTCAAGAATAAAAACATTTTAGGTCATCACCACTCTAGGTGAGACTTAGGGTCTCGTCTTCCACATTCCGGAGGCAATATCATCCCAATCTCAATGCTTCTTTCAAAACATATGGACCCTCCTAATTGGGGTTGAGCTTTCCCAACGCTGTTGATCTTCCCGTTGCATCCACCTTCTTTAAGATCAAGTCTCCTTTCGCAAATTGTTTGACTCAGACGTGCTTGTTAAAGTACTTAGCCATTCTTCTCTTCACTTCTTACTGTTAGAGGGCAGAGAGGTCTCGTAGCTCCTCCACCATGTCCAGGGAAAGCCGTAGTTCCTCCTCATTTTCAGCTCTCCATTCCTCCCTGCCTTCCTCTGCCTCGACCACCCGGGGGGTCCGGACCTCGAACTCTATTGGCAGTATCGCCTCGCATCCATGGGATAGCTTGAAGGGGGTTTCCCCCATGGCCGTATTGGGAGTGGTCCTCAGAGCCCATAGGACCGAGGGAAGCTGCTCCACCTAGCTCCCCTTCAGATTTTCTACCTTTTTCTTCAGGAGGTTCACTATGATTTTGTTTGCCGCTTCCACCTGCCCGTTGCTCCTAGGGTGATGGACCGAGGCAAATATGAGGTCAATTCCAAGCTGCTCACAGAAGCTAATGAACTTCGCGGTTGCGAATTGAGGCACAGTGTTCGTGACGATGGCCTATGGTAGCCCGTGCCGACAGATGATCTCCCCCCCCAAAAAAAAACTTCCTGATAACCTAGGAGGTCACCTTGCCAGCGCCTTCACTTCCAACCACTTAGAGAAATAATCTATCATGACGATCAAGAACCTCCTCTGCCCGCTGGCCTGGGGGAAGGGTCTAACCAAATCCATCCCCCAGATGGCGAATGGCCAGGGGGCCGTGATGCTCCTGAGGCGCTGGGCTGGCTGCAGCTGGAGGGGGGCGAACAACTGGCACTTGTCGCACTTCTTTGTGAATTCCGCAGCGTCATGGCCCAGGGTATGCCAGATGTAACCTTGCCTGACTATCCTTCCTTCCAGGGTCCGACTCTCGAAGTGACTCCCACACTCCCCATAGTGAACTTCTTCTAAGATTCTCAACACCTCCCTCTCTGCCACACAACGGGCCAACAGCCCCGAGAGAGTCTTTTTGTACAACTTCCCATCGCAGATGAGGTAGTATGCCAATTTGTGCTTAAACTTCCTCTTATCCATCCCCTCTAGATACTCCCCTGTGGAAAGGAAGGCTATGAATGGGTCCATCCACGTAGGGTGTTGATCCACCTTCATCATCTCTCCCTCCTCGATGGAAGGGCAGAACAGATCGGTGATGGTACCCCCCACCCGGGGACCATGCTTTGCCAGTTGGTCTACCTGCTCGTTCTCCTCCCTAGGCACATGTCAGATGGAGAAAGTCTGGAACATACCGATGACCCCCTTCACCTTCGCCAAATATAGCTGCAGAGTAGGCTCCCTTGCCTCAAACTCCCCGTTGATCTGGGAAGCGACCACCATGGAGTCAGTGAGTACCTCCACATCCTACACCCCCAGTTCCCTGGCCAGGCGCAGCCCTGCGGTCACCGCGTCATATTCGGTCTGGTTGTTGGTGATGGGAAAGTGCGCCACCACCATTTGTTCAATTCTCGTTCCCTAGGGGCTCTCTAAGATCACCCCCACTCCCAAGAAATGCCTCCCCGAAGCGCCATCTACCATCACCCTCCATGGAACTGGGTGAGTGAGTTCTTCCTCTGCTACCTCGACCACATAGTCAGCCAGGAAGTCGGCCATTGCTTGGGCCTTGATCGAGAAACGGGGGACAAAAGTGATGTCGAATTCACTCAGCTCCACCGACCACTTAGCCAACCTGCCCAAATGCTCCAATCCCTCGAAGATGTTGCGGAGGGGGTGGTCAGTCACCACCCGGATCGAGTATGCCTGGAAGTAAGGTCGGAGCCTCCGGGCCGAGATGACTAGAGAGAAGGCCAACTTTTCTAAGATGGGATAACGTAGCTCGACCTTCCTCAACACCTGGCTTGTATAGTATATGGGGAGTTGTTTCTTCCCTTCTTCCCGAACTAGGATAGAGCTCGAGGCTTCTGCTCCGACCCCGAGATATAAGTACAGATCTTCCCCTTCCTTTGGCCCTTGGAGCAGGGGGGCTTGGGTTAGCTGCCTCTTCAAGGCCTGGAAAGCCTCCTCGCATTCCCCAGTCCACTCGAACTTCTTGCCTCCTCTCAATGCTTTAAAGAAGAGAGAGCACTTCTCCCCAGCCAGGGAAAGGAACATGTTTAACCCTACAAGCTTCTCGTCAACCGTTGCACCTCTTTAGCATTCCGAGGCGATCCCAGCTCCATGATCGCTCAGACCTTGTCAGGATTTGGCTCTACCCCCGCGGGGGTGAGAAGATGACCCAGGAACTTGCCCCTGCTGACCCCGAAGATACACTTCAGGGGGTTCAGCCTCATCTTATATTTGCTTAAGGTGGTGAAGGTCTCCTCCAAGTCCTGGATGTGAGAGTCCACGTCTCGACTCTTGATCATGAGGTCATCTACATACACCTCCAGGTTCCTCCCCATCTATTCTCGGAAGACCCTGTCCATCATCTTCTGGTAGTTCGCCCCTACATTCTTCAACCCAAAGGGCATCATTTTGTAGCAGTAGCACCCATCTCCCGTGATAAATGAGACATATTTGACGTTGGGGGTGCATCCTGATCTAGTGATAAATTGAAAATGCATCTAAGAAACTCATTACAGGAAAATCGACGGCTGAGTCAACCAGTGCGTCGATCCAAGGCAAAGGATAACAGTCCTTGGGACATGATTTATTAAGTAAAGAAAAATCAATGCACATACGTCATCGACCGTCTCCTTTTTTTAACTATAACTACATTGGAGACCCAGCCGGGGTACTGTATTTCGGATACAAAGTCGGCCTTTAGGAGTTTGGCCACCTCCTCCCTAATGGGCTCGGCCAGCTTGTCTGCGGTGGACCTCTTCTTTTGCTAGACGGGGCGAGCTCTCGGGTCCAGGTTGAGGCGGTGGCAGGCGACGTTCGCATCGATCCCTGGCATCTTCGCGGCGCTCCAGGTGAATATGTCCACATTTTTTTTGGATGCACTCCAGCATCCTCTCCTGATCGGCTGGGGTAAAGCCCCCGCTGATGCGGACCTTCTCCACCCTACCCCCGAGGGTGAGAACCTCCATCTCCACTACCTCGTCCTCGGCCTCCAGCCTATACTGCTCCCCCCGTTCTCCAACATCCTCCCCTCCCGGGGTAGGAACTTCCTCCTCAGCCTCCTCCACGGCCATGACTTTGGCCGGCTCTTGAACTTCCTCCTCCACCCCCATCTGGGTGCGGTTCTCCACTGCCATCACTACTACCTCCTACTCCGCCTCCTCCATCCTCTTCTCCATCTCCTCGGCCCCCTCCTGCCAATATATGGAGTTCACTGTCATGACGTAGCACTCCCTTGCTACCTTGGGGTCTCCCTAGACCCGGACCTGGATCCCCTCGGCGTTTAACTTTAGGCATTGGTGGAAAGACGAGGGGATGCAGCGGAAGGCGCTAATGAGGGGTCTCCTAAAGATGGCATTGTAGCAACTAGGGGAGTCCACGATGACGAACCAGCATGTTCGGGATTTCCCCCCCCCCCCAAAGTGACATGGAGTCCCACGCCTCCTTCAACCTCCTTCCTCTCCCCCGAGAACCCAAACAGAGGTCCATCCGAAGCCAGCACCCTCTTAACCTCCACCTTCATCGCGTCAAACACCTTCTTGAAGATGACGTTGACCGAGCTCCCATTATCGATGAGGATCTGGGAGACGGTGAAGTTCTCGACTGTTGTCTGGATGACCAGCGCATCGCA
This sequence comes from Platanthera zijinensis, assembly GCA_039513925.1. NCBI lineage: Eukaryota > Viridiplantae > Streptophyta > Magnoliopsida > Asparagales > Orchidaceae > Platanthera > Platanthera zijinensis. The sequence continues at coordinate 65,373,126 of CM077084.1, read as the reverse complement.
GAAGGGGTCCTCATGGTCTGGCATATCCTTCCTCGAGAAGATGATCTTCTCCTCCGGGGGTGGGGTCTGTGATGTAGAGCCAATGCTCCTGCGGTACATGGTGTGGAGAATTTCCTTGCGAGAAGCCTCTACCCCCACCCCCCACCCCCCATGGATCACTCTGATCCCTCCCTGGGCCCCAACAATAGCCCGGTCCTCACATCTGTCCTCCTCTGCCTGAGGCAGGACTTCTTTGATCCGCACTTCCCGGCGGCCCCGTTGCTGCTGCTGCTCCCTGTTTCCTCTTAGCTCGAGGAACTCCGGGCACGTGGTCGTGGCATGCCCCTCCTCTTGATGGAATTCACAGTAGGACAACTCCACTCTAACCTCCCTTATTTTCCTCCGCGCTGCTCTCCTCCTCTCCCCCATGGCTATAGCCATAGCCTTGTTCTGGTTGGGTATATGTGGTCTCTGGCCTTACCTCCCATATGGGGGGTAAAACTGGCCCTAGCCTCCCTAGCGGTTATCCCCTCATGGTGACCTCTCTGCGACCCTTGGCCTTGCCACTCCGGCCTCCAACCTAGCTGATGGTTCGGCTCCTAACGCCCCCACCTAGACTGATATTGCTACTGCTATTCCCTCTACCGGGGTTCAGCTCTTCTCTCCTCCTATCCTCTGCCACCTCTTGGCCTCTCTTCCTCCGTGGCCCACCTGGCCAACCTCTGGGAAAACTCTGGGTTCGACGCTTCCCCGTCGACTTCCCTTGCCACCCTCTCCATCAGCTCCTCGTAGGAGAGATTCGGTACCCTCTTCAGCTCCATTCGGAAGAAACACTGTTGCAGCCCCAGGGTGAAGGCCATCATCAGGGTATGCTCTGGCATCTCTTGGACCTGGGTCACCTCCTCCTAGAACCGGTCCACGTAGCTCCCCAGGGTCTCGTTCACTCCCTGCTTGATGTGGAACAAGGACTCCGACTCCTTCTTCCTCCTCTTGGAGGTGGTGAACCGCATGAATCCTCGGCGTAGGTCCTCGAAGCAATAAATGGAATTGGCCGGCAACTGGTGGAACCACTCTCTCGCCTTCTCCTTGAGAGTGATGGCAAAGAGCCTGCACTTGAACCCATCCGACATCTGTCGGATCGAGACCATGTCCTCAAACAACTGGACGTGTTGAACCGGGTCTCCTTTCCCGGTAAGAGGTGGGGGCGGCGAGTCGGACCTATCTCAGACTCATCCTTCTCATCCTGTCATTGAGTCTGCTTAAGATTTTCTGTGCTGACCACGCTCCACACTCATTGCACCAAAATGTTGAAACCGAGAATTCAGTCCCTTGTAGAGTTCGCCCTTGGGGAAGGGGTGGTCGCACGCCTACTTCTCTCCTACAAGCAAAATGGCAAGAAAACAAAAGGAAAAGACCCAAGGGCTCGGCGCGGAGGTCCCACCATAAACCCGGAAGATCTTAGAGCGCTTCCCCTCCCTTAGACAAAGGCCGGGCTAAGGTTACCTCAGAAAGTGCAAGAAGGTCTGGGATGAAGTGAGCATGCCTTCTGAGGTGCCCCTTGTGCCCTATTTATAGGTTTTCTTAGTCAGGTCTGCAAAAAGCCAACTCATGCTGTTCTGAACAGCTATGTGCAGCCCAACAGGGTCTGCCAACAGCGAAACTCCGATGTTCTAGAAGGATATTGGCACCCCCTGTAAGGGCACCCGGGTAATTTGGCCGCTGGGCCCCACTGGACTGACTCTAGGGATTCGGAGGTCGGCTCGCCGCAACTCGCTATCCTGCTGAGGTGGACGCAACCTGGCTCATGCAACTCGCCTCCCCTTTAGGCGGGCGCGAGCTAGGTCGCCTTAGTCCGCCAACCCTCGGCCTGAGGCGGGCTGGCGGCGAGGTTGCCTATAAGAAAGCGGGCTAGGTGGGTCAGCTCGCGCGGTTCGCCCCACCTAGCCTCGACGAGAGCGAGCTGGCCGCTCTGGGTTGCTACTTCGGGACTGGAGCTTAGCTCGACGAAGGTCGGGTCCACACCGACGAACTTCGGGCGGGCGCGGGCCGGGTGGTTCAGCTCGCATAGCTTGCCCATCTAATTTTGGCAAGCGCGAGCTAGCCGTTCTGAATTCGCCCGTTATGGCCTGGTAGACCCACTCGGCGAACATGGGGTTGTACAAGGTCCATGATATCTGAGTCAAAGATACATGATATATTTTGGGTCTGCACACGTCATCAACCTATCTCCCATCAAAGCATTGCAGTGGGATGTTCCTGATTTGATCCGGTACGGGGATGACTTGTCATATAATCACTTGAGAGTCTTTGACTGCAAAGCCTTTATACACGTCCCTCAAGATGAAAGATCAAAATAAAATTTCAAAACCCGACAATGCATTTTTTGGGATATTTTCGGAGCATCGAGTTTGGCTATAGGTTTTATGAGCCAGTTGAGAAGATACTTGTACGCAATCGCGACACTATATTTTGTGACGCCCAGACTATGGTCTTAGACGGAGATGGATGACTATCACACTAATATAGAGTCTCCTATAATTAGAGGTGACAATATTGAGGAGTTCATAGAGCCTGAGATGATACAAGACACTGTACCACATCCAGATCATGAGGACAATATTGATGGTAAGCCTACAAGGGACATCACTGATGATGAACCTATACCGGCAATTGAGCTCACTTTGTAAAGGTTTGGTTGAGTCAGGCACTCATCTTTAAGATATTCTGCTACCGAGTATATTTTGTTGACTGATGTGGGGGAGCCTGAGTGCTTTGATGAGGTAGTGCGGAGCTCGGAGAAGAAATAATGAATGGTTATATATATGTGGAGATGCAGTCTCTGTATAAGAACCATATTTATGATTTGGTGAGATTACCTAAGGGCAAAATGACTCTGAAGAATCGGTGAATTTTTAAAGTAAAGTAGGGAGACCCCTCAACACCACTCAAATATAAGGCCAGATTAGGGGTAAAGGGTTTTAGTCAGAAATATGGAGTTAATTTTGATACGATCTTCTCTCTTATTATGAAGATGTCGTCTATCTGGGTTGTTCTTGGCTTGGTTGTAAGACTAGACTTGGAAATTGAGTTGATGGATGTCAAGACTGCCTTTTTATATGACATTCTTGGAAAGGAGTTGTATATGAAACAACCTGAAAGTTTCAGGGCAAAAGAGAAGGATAGACTTGTATGTCACTTGAAGAAGAGGTTATATGGCCTGAAGTAGGTCACACAATAGTAGTACAAGAAGTTTGATGTTTTTATGAGAGAGATTGACTTCACGAGGATACCCTTAATCACTGCGTGTTTATAAAGAAGCATGCTCCAAAGGATTTCATTATCTTACTTTTTTATGTTAATGGCATAACACTACTTATATTGCCAAGATGGAGTAGATGTTGATCTCCACGTTTGCAATGAAGGACTTGTGAGTTGTAAAGACTATCCCAGGGATGCAAATTCGGAAAGATAGAGGATCTAAGTTACTTTGATAATCACAAGAAAGATACATCAGGAAGGTGCTATATTGATTTATTATAGATCAGATGAAGAAGATGAGCATGCCACTTGCGACTCACTTCAAACTTATCACATACCAATGCCCAAGCACACCCGAGGAGAAACATGAGATGAAGAAGGTCTCATATGCTTCTGTCGCTGACAATCTTATGTATGTGATGGTGTGCACCCACCCTGATATAACACACGTGGTTGGCACTATTAGTAAGTTTATCTCCAACCATAGGAAAGAGCATCGGAATACTATGAAATGGATTTTGAGGTACCTGCATAGGATGTTAGACTTGACGTTGAAGTTCATAGACATTGATCTAGAGATACTAGGCTACACTGATGTAAATATGGTTGGAGATGAATTCAAGAGATCGACTTTTGGGTACCTGATCCAATTTACGGGGGAAGTTGTAGTGCAGTAGTCTAGACTGCATAAGTGTGTTGCACTATCGACTACAAAGGTAGAATTTATTGTAGTCACTAGGACGGGAAAAAAGCTTCTTTAGATGAAGTGTTTCATCAAGGAACTGAGTTTCACTCAGGAGCATTACACATTCGTATGCTACAATCAGGGCGCGATACATTTAGGGAAGAACCCCACCTTCCACTCAAGGTCCAAGTATATTGACATACGATACAATTGGATACGCTATACTTTAGAGCAAATATAGCTAGATCTGCAGAAGGTGCGCACGAATGACAGTGGAGCAGATATGCTTACAAAGACTATGTCGAGATTGAAGTACGAGTACTGGGTGAGAATCGCCAGCATGGCGGCTCCCTCCACATAAAGGTAAAATGGGGAGAATAAGTTGATGGGTACAATTATCGTCCTTTGTAGAGAAAACTGTTGAGTTTGATTCTCATTAACTTGAATTTGGTGTTGTTAATCGAATATGGAGACATGTTGATAGAGGACCTAACGAGAGACAAACTGGAGATTTAAAGAAAGATTGTCAGAATGACATGTTTCTTCACTTAGTCGAAAATGGGGAGATTTGATGAGATAATTTTCTCCTAAGTGTGAAAGAGGGTAGCCACTTTTGAACCTGCTTTTCAAGCTTGTGTTTTATGACAAGTGTGAAAAGGAGTAACCGTCTTTGACTTGGAAACCAACATGTGCTCTTAAAGGAAGCTTTTAGGAAATTGGCCAAAGGATGCTTCGTGTCATTTGACATGTTATTTTGACCGAGGGAAGCTTCATCCACATGTCATTTACGATCTCTTCCTCCTTGATTTTGTCCTTATAAATAGGTATAAAGGAGAAGGGGTACTTCTACTTCTCCCCAAGCTCAAACATTTGAAGTTTTCTAGAGAGGCTTTTGTGGAATTCATCTTAATTTGGGAGAGCTCTCTAAAGGCATTATACGACATTGATGAGGAAAACTTTGCCTACACTGATTGGATCTGGAGAAGATTTGTCAAGGATTTGAAATGACATCTTAGAGAGGATTTGTGTAATCCGTCTCGTTCACCACTGTTAGTAACTTGCAATTTTTCTGCTACTACTTATTGTGTAATATTGTGTGGTGCGAAGTTGGTGAAGATCATGTGTGGATCAAGAAGGTAAAATCTTGTAATTTTGCCTATCTGCTTTCCATACATTTATAGTGACGGTTTTCCGGATTGGACTCTGATCGTCTAATGATTTTAATCTTATTGGGTTTCTAAGTTAAATTTGTGCATCACTTTTATTCTTATTATTTTGTGTTGTGTTTTGATTGTGCATCGACATTTCGCAAAGCAGTCATTTTAGTGCTTGCTTGAACTAATTAGCAGGTGTTCTAGTCGGGCTTGCATGCTCTCTAGCCTAACAGGCCTCGACTTGCTAAATTAGGAGAAAACCACCTGTACTATGTAGGAGTTTTGACTCAAATCTAAACTGAATAGACACGCTAACTTGCATACTACATATATCTATAAGAGCATGGCTTCACAACATGCATGTACATCTAAAGGCTTAAGACAAAATATCAACACGAGAATATAGCCTTGGAACATACACCAGAAAGAGGAGCGTGCAATTATCACTGGAGAGTGGAGCACTTCTGTATAGCGCATTGTGGTGGTGGGCGCTGCAAAGATGAGCTCGGGGCACACATTGGAGAACAGAGCACGGGGGTAGGCACTGGAGAGCGGATCCCGGGGGCACGCACTGTGGGTGCAAGGACGCACATTGTAACGCAAGGTGCGGGGGCGTACAATGGACGCACCTTGCGTTACAATGGAGAGTGGAGCGCAACCAATAGAGTGTATCACAGAGGTGCACCCCGGAGAATGGAGTGCAGGGCACGCTTCATTGAGGGGCATGCGTGGGAGCGCTCCGGAGAGTGAAGCGGGCGGGTGCAATTCAGAGAGTGTCGCCCTTAGGATTTGCTTGCCAAGCATATGTGTCGTAGCACATAATGACTCATGTCACCCTCTCATCATTTTGCCCTTCAAATGAAGAGGTATGCCTCCTTTTATAAATTTTGGAACATGCATGTAGGGAATTTTGCATTTCTTATTATTTTATTAGAAAAGTTTAGATTATTTCCATCAGATTACCAATGTTGATAGTCAGGCAATGTTTTCCCTCGGGTGGATCCGGGCTGCCCGATCAGGTTGCCAAAAATATAAAAGTTCTCAAAACTCGGCTAAACTTTCAGGTATGCTTTATCTCACTGCAATGATCAGGTCGTTGTTGATGACAATTTTTCGGGCCTAGAACTCGCGGTAATCGCCGACAGAATATCTGTTTGAGTTGAATTGCTATCCCGCCAAAACACCGAATTCTTTTGGTTGAGTGTCCCATCACGTAGGATTTTTTTCAAGAACGATGTAATATCACTATATGATCAAGAATTCGTTGAACGATTAAGGAGATATGGGAAGAAGACCGAAACTCCATTAGTAGATTTTTGGACATTTTTGGAAGAAGATAATGTAAAAAAAATGGAGAAATTAAGGGGTCGCCCTAGGTCACGGGGGGCCATCCACGACCCTCCCACCATCGACCGACGGTTCTTCCAGTGGCGGGAGTGTCTTCCCTAACTCGTGGAAGGACTAAACCGGCTTGGTTCTTCATTCCGCACGTGCCACCTTAAATAAATTGTCTGAAGGATCAAACGAACTCGAAATCACGCGAAACTAGACCCTTGGTATAATGTCTTTTAGTCAATTCCAACCACATTGAATTTTTAGAGATATCCAACAAGTTGTTCACTTTAAGTCTACTATAATTAATTATGGATCTACCAATGCCCCCCTCATGTTTCCCTCTTTTTAATTTCTAGTTTGTCACCAATAATCTTGACCGTTCATCTCATCTCATTGTATATATACTTTTGGTCAATAATCTTTCAGTTGACCTTGACTTTTTTTCTTCCAGGTGGGCCCAGATAGCTAAACACCTGCCAGGAAGAACCGACAACGAAGTGAAGAACTTCTGGAACTCCTGCATCAAGAAGAAGCTCATCTCCCAGGGGCTCGATCCAACCACCCACAACCTCATCCCCAACACCAGGCCGCCGCCTTCCGCCGCCGCAATATCCTCAAAACTCTACCGCTTCCCCCACAACACGGCCTCGCGCCCTCCCTTCACCATCAGCTCCGCCGCCGCCATCCCAAACGATTCCGTAAACATCCCCGCGCTCCAATACCCAGACCGCGACGTCATGATGAGCTTCGAGGAGCCGTTCGATCTGCGGACGGATTTCGACGACGATCAGTGCTGTGTGTGGGAGGCGCTGGTCGGCGATTCGGAGCGCGTTGATATTGATTGCGAGAGACGGCCGGGTGAACAGGAAGGACGGCAGCTGTCGCAGGTGATGGGCGGCGCGGGCGCGGAGAGGGGCGTTGACTTTGGCTTGGATTCGTCGTTTGTCAACGCCGGGTTTGACTTTGGGATCATGGAATCTGATGAGGTGATGATGCCCTGTGCTGAGTCTATGTTTTGTGGAGGGACTTCCATGGAACAGCTGCAGTGGGAATGCTAGCATGAATATTGCTGGCCAGGGCTCCTTGCTTTATATATTACTATATTATAGGGTTATTTACTTAAACCTCCTTTTGAAGATTGCATAATTACAGCTTACACCCCTCTAATTTTTAAAATTACAAATATCTCCTGTTAATGTTTACATTGCATAACATCCATTCACAAAAGTACCCCTTTGACGGACTTTTTTTCGCTTGAATGTTATGAAATGGAAACATTGAAGATGTGTAATTATAATTTTGAAAGTTAGAAAAGTGCAAGCTGTAATTATGCAAATTTCGAAAAAAAGTCGAGGTAAATAACTCTTGTTATGAATCTGGATTCTCTCCATTTCTAACGAGAATCCATTTCTGAAGAAATGGAGAGGATCCATTTGTCCATCTAATGAACAATATTCTCCTCAAAAGGATCTAAAACTACAGTTTTTTTTATTAAAAAATATAAAAGGACGAACATTAGTAAACTCATGGGATCAGTCTCAAAAAAATCTAAACCTTGAAATGGAGTTCAATGTCATTATTATTGTATATGTATACACACTCAATCTTGCAAACTTAATTTACTTTAGAATTATTATTATTATTACTTTAAATGTGAAGAAGGTATAACGAGGGAATGTTTGACTGGTAATGATTAATAATTCAGTTCAATGTCATGACTATTTATTATGTTTTCTGCTACTGCCAGTATAGATAAAATGGTGCATGACAATAGTTATGACCGCTACGAAGAAAAGAAAATTAATTTTGAATATAAAGTGAATGAAATTTTTTAGGTGAAGTTGAAAGTTCTTTTAGGTGAGGTCCGGAGTTCGCGAATTAAGAAAACTAGTTTTGAATAAATGGATTGTCGGGCCGCCCGAGGGCATGATCATCATTTCTTAGAAATTGGTGATCTAGGTGATCGAGACATGCATTCATGTTCGTCCGTCCAGAATCCAGAATGACGCAATTACCAGTGGCCCTCCTCCCCTAGAAAACTATAAAAATGAGCTCATGGCTTCATTTTGAAGGACACCAAAACAAAAGGAGAAAACAATGCTCTGAAGTTTTCTAACGAAGGCTTGGTTCCCTGTTGACTTTCCTGCTCAGTATTCACTTTGCTTACAATGGAGACTGGTTATAGCGAAGCCTGTTACAACGAAGACTGGTGCATAGACTATTTATAATTCATATATTACAATTCAAGCTATGAATTGAGGAGATCATGACTTTATGAAATTTCCCACTCAAACAAAAGAAGATGTTCCCAAAAAGCGGTAGAAATCAAAACTTACCCAAGATAATCCGGCTATAATCGATGCAAATCATGGTCTTCAATACGTGGGGGATTGAGGGGGTGAGGAGTTAACAATGGTAGGGATTTGACCTTGAGCTAGGCGACGCAGCGGAAGGGGGAGAGGCCGACGGCGAGCACCATGAGTTCCGACAAGGGAAATACTAATGTCAGCCTCCTTGATTACTATGACGATGAATGAATCAGACGATGTTGCAGATGTCGGGTGTCAAATTGCCAGAGAACAAGAACGAGAGGGTGAGGATGACCAAGACTGTGTTTTTTGGGGGATGGACCGGGTAAGACAGAAATAAGAGATGGAGTTAAACATTTTACGCCATATCTATGGATTTAAATATTCCACAAAAGACCAATGATTCTAAGGCTCCGTTTGGGAGGACTTATTTTCACCGATCAAGCGGTTACGACCGCATGAACCGGACCTTAATTGGTTCATACGGTCGTAACCGCTTGACCGGTGAAAATAAATCCTCCCAAACGGATCCTAAGGCTGTTATGCCAATTTTGCTTTGAAAATTAAATTTTATATTATTTAGATTTCCATTAGAATTTTTTGTAAGTGTCATTTTCCCCTACCAAACCTAACAACCGGAGCATTTAGACAATTGCCCAGCTTTGAGGTGTAAGGTGAGTTGAGCTGGCTCGAAAAAAGCTCGACTCAAGCTTGAGCTCGATTACGAGTTGAGCTCAAGCTAACATATTATTTCTATATTTTTTAAAAAATTTAAAATATATATTAAAAAATAAGACTCAAGAGCTAAAAAATTCGGGAGCAGCTCACGCTTGAAACTCGAGCTCGATAAGTAGGTATTGAGCTGAAGCTCGAGTCAGGATAAAATAAGCTCATCGAGCTCGAAATGATTAACATAAGCTTAGAATTTTTGTCAAACACAACTCAAGTTCTAACTAATTAGCAACCCTAGCCCGCCCCGGATCAATGCATTGATCTAGCACGTTTAATGTAAATGCGGGAGAAAAATGTAACCACACAATGTGTATAATTATTTGTTAAATACCACCGTATTATACGGCGAAGGATCTTAACTGTTGGAATCACGGAACAGACGGTTGGATCTGACTTATCACACGAGACACCGGAAAGAGGGCCTCAAGGCATCGGAGGAATTTGCAGTTCACTGTGAACGAGGGCGAGAGAGAAAGAGAAGCCGGAGGGAAAAGAGGCGGCGGTGGAGGAAAATGCCGGCAACTTCGACGTTGGTGGGCATGCTGCTCGGTCTTGGAACCCAGATGTACTCCAACGCCCTTCGCAAGCTCCCCTTTATGAGGCGTACTTCCTCCCAGAAACCCTAACCCTACTTGATCGCTCTTCTTCTCTCCAACAATTCACTAATCCGCATCTATTGATCCTTATTTATGATCGATCAGACCCATGGGAGCACGTTTTGGGAATGGGGTTGGGAGCCATCTTCGTGAATCAGCTCCTTAAGTATGAAGTGAAGCTCAAGGAAGACCTCGACAAGGTTCTCGAGGAGGCCCATCAAGCCAACGAGCGCAGATACTTTGGTTCGTTCTCTTGTTGACCTTCATTTGATGTTTTCTCTACTGATCGTTAATGTTTACTCCCCCCCTTTGCAACCTTGATTTGAAGGTGCTCTGTTAGTTTTACCTTGGAATCGGGGTTTTCTTTGCCAGAAACTTTATAAATCTGTTTTAGCAACACCAATCATACATAAATTGCCCTTTGATGGTTCCCTTGAATACCTAACCATCTCTTTGGTTAAGGCTAAAAGTTTAATACTCAAATTATTGCGTTTTTCTTGTAATTCTGTCTTAATTTTTATAACGGAATCGTTTATCCAGCTGAATATATGGAAGACTATTGATAAAGTCTCCAAAAACAAAATAGTTTGACTTTTGGTGATTGGTTCTCTAGTTCACCTGTGACCTGACCATTGTTTTTTGAGAGCTAAAAGAAAATTGTATAGTCATGCATTGCTCTGTTTCTTGGCTTACTAGTGTCCCTATACCAAAATTTAGTCTATTTTTAAGGGTGTCGTTCATTTCGTTCATTAGGATTATCACAACTATCAGGATTCGGGGGGTGTGATGTGCTTTACAGTGCAGTGCACAATCCAGCGACTGCGAGTGCATCATATCGCGGTCTGAGATGTGCACACATCTCCGTGCGAGATGTGATGCACTCGCATCCATTGAATGGCTGCACTGCACCGTAAAGTGCAGAATCTGCACTTTACACCCCCTGTTTCCCAACTATCAAGGGCCAATTTTATGAATCTTTGGCTCCGTTTGACGCGGTGGTGGCAGTCGTGAACATGAGGGCTAAATTGTCATTGGTTAACGCCCACCTAAGGAACTTCATTCACTTTTATGTTCAAACGGATGAAGTTCCTTAGGTGGGCGTTAATGAATGACCGTTTAACCCCCATGTTCATGACCGCCGCTACCGCGCCAAACGGAGCCGAAATTTCACATTGGTACTTGTTGAGTATTGCATGTGTTGTTAACTATGTTTTACTCAAATTTTATTGTATAAATTCAATCCTAGTTACATTTAACTTAACATTAGGTGGTGCATCTTCTACCATTTTGTAAATTTATGCCTAAATCAAATAAGTTTGTTCTTCACTAAGAGAGGTACGATTCCTAGTTACCATAGAATGAAAGGGGCCTTGAAGGTTTTATTTTATCTTTTAAGAGGTTTAAATTAAAATAATAGTGTTGTTCCACATTAGTCATATTTATTATGAATAAAGGAATCCTTGAAGAAAGGATACTATCCATATACGTTGCATGACTATTTCATTTTTACCTGAGTTGAGAGTAGAATTGTAACCAGTGTTATCAAGAGTGTTAAGCATACTCAGGCGATATGGATGCCCTTGAAGTTCGCTTGAGGGAGGTGTTGAAGGATTATTGTTTCACCTATTTTAATTTTGTAGAATACTTTTTCTGATAATCATCACAATAGATTTTAGATTCTATTAGAGAAAAGATACATTTCATGTTTCTTTTGCGTGCTATCCCATGAAATTCAAATGAATATACATTATTAAGCATTTCGTAACAAAAATATCTAAATAAGTATAGAAACAATAGATTTAATTTAGTTTAGTTTAATATATCTGATGACCAAACATAACAGCCGGATTTATTTTAGTTTCCTATATGTTATAAATAAAAAAGTGATCAAACTCAAAAAAAGAAGATAAATTAAGATGAAGATATTAGATTAAATCAATAGAGAGGAGAAGGAATTAACAATGTGTGGGTTGGTGTGAGATCACAACAACAATGACAATGCAAGCAATTTGTTGTTTGTAGAAACTTATTATGGTGGAAAACTAGAAGATTGCAAGGGATTGAATTAGTGGAGTGCTTAGGGTTGATTTGAAAGAGTAACATCTGGGATTTTAGAGGTTACTTCCTCTGCTACTGTGAGGATAAATGGGTGGAGATGGCTTTATGAATCAGAGAAAGTTTCAGGTGTGCGGTTCTAGATGGAGCTAAGTGTGATTCTTAGAAGGTAGAGACTTAAAGGAGCAAAGCTTTTTCTGGAATATAGGAGAGGGAGAATTAGAGGAACAAATAGAGTGCTTAAATAAGAGGAAACATGTGAACTCAAGAAACAAAGATATTGCTGAGGGGATTGAAAACAAGAACGAGAATAGATGGTGCAAATGAAATTTGTGGGATAGAGAAGCCTTTTTCTCCACTTCATTGTTGGTTCTTAAAATCATGGTGTTCCTAGGGTCAAATTTTTTCCTTAGTTATATACTCCATCTTTTTGGTTCAGAGTTTGCATGACTCTTCATTTTCGATTGACCTATTTTACAAGAAGGTAATTGATGCAGGACGGCACGTAGAGTTTGCGCGTCTGTCGGTTTTTTCTAGGAAACTCTAATGCATGCAATGATTAAATTAAATTTTTGTTTAAATAAAGGAAATTCGAACAGATTTTTTTTGCATAAACTTAAAAAAACAACAAATTTTTTTTTTGAGAAAAGCATAAAATTGACTATTTTGTTTCAAAATGAAATTCTTGAAGAAAGAGTTCGATGAAAAATCCGGGAAAGAAAATTTGTGACTTTTGTTTCTTTTCCTTCATAACGACAAAACAAAAATCGTGAACTTAAAATTATGCTTTCAATTGGCGTTTTCGACGTAGCGTTTGCTGACAAAATTCTTAGCCAAAAATCCGGCGTTGAGACGAATTTAACGTAGAGAGAAAATGTAGACACACACAAAGAAGGGAAAAAAACAAATTATCCACGAAAGAGACGTCTTTTCACAATCGAAGTCGATGGTGAACCCGCGAGGCACTCCTCGTCACCTTCGATCTCCCGCTCCCAGGTCAGCCGCTATCGCACACGACACCAAGGAGATGATTCGCTCTCTCTCTCTCAAGTGGTTCCAACGAAATGAATTCACCAAACAAGAAAATAAAATTCGTTCAATTTCAAACTGAAAGCAACAAACAACATCAAATCATCCATTTTCACCCCTAAAAAATTACATGTATCCCTTTTATAGGGAATCAACGAAAACAAAAAAACAGATATCAAGAACTAATCCAAACCGTCGGACCTGAAGAATGGGCGGATCGTGTCCAGGAGCTGAAGCCGGATCGAGCAACAGGAAGTTACCCTCAATCGTGGGCAGTATGAGGGATGGGAGTCGCTGACGTGGCTAGTCGAAGTCATCGAAACTGTCAGGAAGGGGCTCGTGGAAGACGGTTGGCGTTCTGGTGGATGCGGGCGGTGTCGAGGGAGCTGAAATATGTGAGGGATGTGTGTGAACTTCACACGTCGTGAAGCCGTAAATGGCGGGGAAGATGCCCGCGTGCTGGTCGGATGGGGAAGATTAGTTGACCCGGTTCACATTTGCTTTTTCTCCTGATCGTAGGCGTGCTTTCCTCCACATTTGCTTTCCTCTTTCTTTTTGTAGAGGGAAGAAAGAAAGAGACAAAAAATGAAATAAAATAAAATGATAACAACGCTACACACGTAGGCGTGCAACAAAAGAAGATTGTCCAAACATTGAAATTGCAAAAATAAAATAAAATGCAGTAAAATAAAATACAAAATACAATAACTCAGGGTCGGTAGGGTTTTAGACGTGCGCGACGTCGAGTACTTCTGCGTCGACCTGATCTGGGCTTATCTCCACCAACTCTCCCCCTCTCGAAATCACTCATCTCTGGTGTGTGCTTCGATCGGTAGTGTTGTAGAAGATCAACATCCACTTGTTGTAACTCCTCGGCCAAACTCGGCTGGTCTCAGTCTCTGCTTTGCCATGCCAACGAACTAAGTACCTTTGAAAACCACCATCAGTAGTGGTCACTATCTCGTCGTCCAGGATCTACTCGAGAACCAAGATATGTCGCAGAAGTCTATCAATGGCTCTGGGAGCTGGTATAGTAGTATCACCTGGTGTCACATGCTCGACCTGAAAACTGTCAGTGGGAAAAAGAAGAACTACAAGTGATGTGTCAGTAACTGAATGAGTGTTGATGTGCCCTGAATGTGGCTCCTCACCATCGCTGACCAACCCAGAGAATCAAATGGAGGAAAATCCAATGGAAAATCTAAAGACTCATGTGAATATTCATGGAATAAAGTTAGATCAGCCACATTAAAAATCGGATTTGCTTCCCAAACGGAAGACATCTCTAGTTCATATGCATTTTGCCCAATCCGCTTTACCACTCTAAATGGTCCAGTTCTACGGTCAGCTAATTTATTTACAGTACAAAAGATAACTGTTCTGGATTTAGCCGAACCATCACCAAGTCATCCACTTCGAAACTTGTAGTTCTTTTATGCTCACTTGCTTTAGTTGCATATAAATCATAAGTACCATGCAATTTCCGCTCAATTTCCTTATGCAAATCATGCAAATGCAATGCATAGTCATATGCAAACTGATTAGTCCTAAAAGTGTGTGACAGCGGTGCTAAATCTGGCGGTACTCGTGCAGTGTAACCATGAACAACCTCATTTGGAGAAAAATCCGTAGATCTATTCTTCGAATTATTATAGGCCAACTGAGCGTGCGGAAGAACTAGATCATAATTCCCCTGATGATCTCCTACAAAACAATCCAGTAAATTTCCTAAACTCCTATTTACAAACTCAGTTTGACCATCGGTCTGCGAGTGATAGGCGGTTGAGAATAGAAGTTTAGTACCTAATAGTCTCCAGAGTGGCTTCCAAAAAGAACCGGTGAACTTGACATCCCGATTGGTAATGGTAGTATTAGGTATCCCTCAATGCACGACCTCTTTATAATAAATATAGGCAATATGAGAGGCGTCATTGGTCTTATTGCAGGAGATGAAATACGTCATTTTAGAAAACCGATCGACTACCACGAGAATTGTACAACCTCGGGTTCGCAGGTGCAGAGGGCTCAAGGGAAAGAAGGCGAGATGAGTTTTGAGGAGGCCATTTAGTAGGCAAGATAAGCTCAAGCGAGAACAGACTCGCTAGGCGAGTGGACCCCTGGGGAAGGGCCATTCGCTGCTCACTGGGCGAGTGGGACCCAGGCAGAAGACGTCCCGTTGTCTAGGCGAGTGGATCCCAGCAAGGCTACTCGCAGGGCGGGGGCCGACTCGCTAGGCGAGAGGGCTCCATGGGGAGAGCTCTCGTCTGCGAGACGACGCTCTCGCCAAGCGCCAGTTCAGGGGGAAAGTTGTTTTAGCCCCAGGTGATTTTTACACTTTTGCCCATGGTGGTCTGCATATAACCCTTCGAAACAGCGGAGTTTAGCTGTTGGCAGACCCGACTAAGGGTATTTTGGTAATTTCAGGTCGGTTTAGTTTCGTTATTGGCAGTCCAAACTCAGAGGCCTATAAATAGACCGGAAATGTGCCTGGTAGAGGTTGTTGACCCTTCTGTTTCTTCCACTAAGGCACCTAGCTCAGCACTGACTAGGGAGGGGGAGAATTTCTAGTTCTTCCGGGTAAGAGGTGGGACCTCCGAGCTGAAGCCCACGGTCTATTCCTTTGAGACTCTCATCCAGGAGGTGGTTCAAGAAGAGTAGGTGTAGGCTGCAGCCTTAGATCCGAGCTTTAGGAGGAGGAGCTGGGCTTTATTGGCTTCAACATTTTTGGTGCGGTGAGCGTGGATCGCAGCCTACACAGAAGAACCTTGGACTACTTCATGGCAGGAGATCTTGGGGAAGGAGACGAAGGCGGGTCTCAGAACCCGGGAGGATACGTGGGGAGAGAGGAGTTCATGGCGTCCATCGGAGGCATCATGGACATGCTGCAGCAGATCTCGCAGCGAGGTGATTGCGTGACCCCCCTGCCTTCAGCGTCTGGTCTCGCGCCTCATGAGGGGATCGTCTCGGCAAGAGTAGGCGAGGACGCGCCGGGGGGTGGCGACTTGGGAAGGAGAAAGTAGTAGAAGGGAGCCGGCGAGACCTGTAGGGTAGGGAGCTCTTCGCCAGTCCCACGAGTGTCGTCTCGCCGGGGGAGATGGTCGCGAGAGTAGAGGTGGCGAAACCTTTGGCGAGAGGGTCTCCTTTTTGCGAACTTGTTCTTTCGGCTCCCGTCCCGGAGGGGTTTCGCGAGCCAGAGATGACTTACGTGGGGAAAGACGACCCCCTCCAGCACTTGCAATGGTTCGAAGATGCGGTCTCTATCAGGCCAATGACAGACGCATTCAAGTGCCGCCTTTTCGCCATCACCTTGAAGGATAAAGCCAGGGACTGGTTTCATCAACTCTCGGCAGGGTCGATATATGGTTTTGAGGACTTGAGTAGGAGCTTTCAGTTGCGCTTCTCGACCTCAAAGAAGAGGAAGAAGAATCCGGAGTCAATTTTTCTGATCAAACAGAAGGCCGACGAGTCTTTAACTCAGTACGTGGACCGCTTTCAGGAGGAAATTCTGGACATTCAGGAGGTGCCAGGATTTGCTATCCAGATGGCCTTCATCGTAGGACTGAGGGAGGGCTTCTTCAAGATGAGCTTGACCCGGAAGGCGCCGTTGTCGTTCGAAGGATTGATGGAGAAGACGGCGAAAGAGATAGCGATGGAGGCAACAAACCCGTCGTTTGCTAGGAAGTTAGCAAGGTTGACGGAGGGAGAGTCAAAAGAACCAGCAGGAACGAGGCAGCAGGAAGGAAGGAGGAGGGAAGAACCGAGGGGTCCGGCGCACCAAGAGTTGGGTGGAGGTAGCCAGGAGGCCTTGTCCAAGGGCAGGGAAGAGGTTTTCCCTAGGGGTGAAGGAATTATCAGGGAGGCCCAGGGAGACTCAATCAGCTGGGGTGGGGACATGGTGCAAGACCACTCCTACCTCCACCTCAGCAAGCTATGGCCATCGGCCGAGGACGTGGAAGAGGAAAAGATCGGGGAAGAGTAGGAACTGGAGCAGGGAGAAGGAGGAACCGCCCGGAAGGTGGGCAGGAGGGGGAGGTAGCCCTGCCGTATTGTGACTTCCACGATGAGGAAGGTCACGCGACAGCTACCTGCCCAGAATTTTTGGAACTAAAGAGGGGTAGAGGAGCAGGTGAGCAGCAGCTACCGATACGGATAGTAGAGATGACTTGAGCCGCGGAGGAGGATCGATGTGTGGACCGATCGGATGTGGGAGATCGAGGAGGGATCAGGGTGATCCATGGAGGAGTGGGGATTGAGGCTACCCGCAAGGCTAGCCTTCACACCATGTACCGTCGGAGCGTTGCTCCGACGTCACAAGCCCCTCCCCCGGATGAAAAGATCACCTTCTCTCGGAAAGACTTGCCGGATCACGAGGATCCGTTTTGTGATGCGTTGGTAATTCGGACTGCCATCAAAAACTTCACGGTGTCAAGGATCTTGGTGGATAATGGGAGTTCGGTAAATGTCATTTTCAAGAAGGCATTCAACGAGATGAGGGTAGAGGCCCGGAGGGTGTTGGCAGCAGACGGACCACTGTTTGGGTTTTCAGGAGAAAGGAAGGAAGTCGAGGGGGGAGTGGGACTCCAAGTGACTCTGAGGGGGCTGTCCAGGAATTGCCGCTTTGTGATAGTGGACGCTCCCAGCAGTTACAACGCCATCTTTGGGCGTCCTTTGATCAGTGCCTTCAGGTGTGTCCCATAGTCCTTCCATCAATGCTTGAAGCTCAACTCAGGGGGGAACTCAGATCTGGGTGCGAGGAGATCCAAAAGCGGCCAGAGAGTGCTACGTGACAGCGGTAAACACCATTTCTTGGCAAGGTGATGCTGAGGAGTTGGAGAAGAGGATGGAGCTGTGGGAACAGGGGGTCGGAGGAAAGATAGGAGTTGTAGCGGAGAGAGGCATTGCAGGGGAGCCAGAAATGGCAGGAGAGCAGGAGGCCGAAAGAGAGGAGGAAGAGAAGGGAGGAGTTGTAGCGGAGAGAGGCATTGCGGGGGAGCCAGAAATGGCAGGAGAGCAGGAGGTCGGAGGAAAGATAGGAGTGGGAAGAGGCATTGCGGCGGAGCCGGAAACGGCAGGAGGAACGGAAGGGGGAGGAGGAAGAAAGAGAAAAATGGGGGAAGTAGGAGAGTCATCCAGGAGGGAGGCTCAGCCGAAAAGGAGGGAATGTTCTTCGAAAGGAAGGGGTGTTGACGAAGAGGTGGAAAGGTTCTTGAGGGAGGTGGTTGTGGCCGTTGAGGAGCGGGAAGCCACGGAGCGTGAGCTCAGGGAGCAAGAGGGAGAGGAGGAACCCTCGAGGTTGAAGGCGGCGGTTGAGGTGTTGGAGATGGACATCCTCACCAAAGAGGGAATGAGAGAAAATAAAAGTCAGTGGAGAGCTCGGCCCCGAAGATCAGGAGAAGATCAGGAAGTGCGTACAGGAAAACATCGACGTCTTCTCCTGGAGCGCAGCCGACATGCCGGGGGTCGACGCGGACGTGGCATGCCATCGTCTCAACCTTGATCCCCAGGCTCGCCCCATCCAGCAGAAGAAGAGGGCCATCGCTTCCAAGATGGCCAGGCCCATCAGAGAAGAGGTGAAGAAGCTGCTCTAGGCAGGATTCATATCCGCGAACAAGTATCCGAGGTGGGTAAGTAATGTTGTAATGGTGAAGAAAGGGGAAGGAAAGTGGAGAATGTGTGTTGATTTTTCCCTTTTAAATAAAGCATGCCCTAAGGATTGTTACCCTCTGCCTCGGATCGACGCGCTGGTTGATTCGGCCGTCGGTTTTTCACTAATGAGCTTTCTAGATGCCTTTTCAGGATACCACCAGATACGCATGCACCCCCCAAACGTCAAAGATGTCACCTTCGTCGCGGATGATGGGTGCTTCAGCTACAATATGATGCCCTTCGGGTTGAAGAATGCGGGGGCAACTTATCAAAGAATGATGGACCAGATCTTCCAGAAGCAGAAGGGGCGGAACCTCGAGATTTACGTAGACGATCTGATGATCAAGAGCAGGGACCTCAGGTCTCATGTCCTGGATCTGGAAGAGACCTTTGGAACTGTAAGAAAGTACAAGATGAGGCTCAATCCTCTGAAGTGCGTATTCGGGGCCAGCAGGGGAAAGTTTTTGGGACATCTCCTCACACCCTCAGGAGTAGAACCTAATCCAGACAAAGTGAAAGCAATCTTGGAATTGGAATCTCCAAAGGATGCCAAGGAGGTTCAGCGTTTTACTGGCAAGTTGGCGGGATTAAGTAGGTTCCTCTCCAGGGCAGGAGAGAGGTGCTCGCCCTTCTTCCAAACGTTGAGAGGAGGAAAGAAATTCAAGTGGACTCATGAATGTGAAAAGGCTTTCCTAGCCCTGAAGCAGTAGCTGACCCAAACGCCGCTACTCCAAGGGTCGCGAGAGGGAGAGAGTTTATTCCTTTACTTGGGGGTAGGGACGGGAGCAGTAAGCTCAGTTCTTGTGCGAGAGGAAGGTAAGAAGCAGTTCCCGATTTATTATGTGAGCAGGGTCTTGAAGAAGGCAAAACTAAAATATCCCATTCTTGAGAAGCTGGCCTTCGCCCTCATCATCTCAGCTCGGAAACTCAGGTCGTACTTTCAGGCTCATTCCATCCAGGTCGTGACAAATCATCCTCTCTGTTGCATTCTGGAAGGGGTGGAGCACTCGGGAAGGTTGGCCAAGTGGTCAATAGAGCTCAGTGAGTTCGATCTTACTTACATCCCTCGGGTGGCCATCAAGGCGCAGGCGGTGGCGGATTTCTTGGCAGAATATGTGGTCGAAGTCGAAGAAGCTGAAGTATCTCCTATAGTTGCTTGGGAGATGCTTGTAGATGGAGCCTCTGGAAGAAGCTCTTTCGGAGGGGGGATGATCCTAGTTAGCCCTGAGGGGACCAGGATTGAGCAGGCCCTAAAGATTCACTTCACCATCACCAACAACCAGGCCGAGTACGAAGCCATCATTGCAGGGCTCAGGTTGGCTCGGGAGCTCGGCATACAGGACATCAAGGTCTCCACAGACTCTATGGTGGTGGCGGGACACATTAATGGGGAGTTCGAAGCGAGGGAGCCCACCCTCCAATTGTATTTGATAAAAGTGAAGGGTGTCATCGGGCAATTCCGCAGCTTTTCAATTCAACATGTCCCCCGAGAGGAAAATGCCCAGGCGGACTTACTCGCCAAGCACGGCCCCCGGGCCGGGGGAACCATGACGGAACTCTTCAGGCCCTCCATAGAGGAGGGAGAGTTGATGGAAGTGGACCAGCAAGGATCTTGGATGGACCCCTTCATCACCTTTTTGACGTCGGGACGTCTACCCGAGAGGGACCTTGAGAAGAAGCGGGTCAGGTACAAATCAGCGTACTATTTACTGAAAGAGGGGATCTTATACCGGAAGACGCTGTCTGGCCTGCTGGCTCGGTGTGTATCTGAGAAGGAGGTCTCAAGAGTGCTGGAAGAAATTCATTCAGGAGAATGTTGGAGCCATTCTAGGAGTCGGACTTTGGAAGGAAGGGTGTTGAGGCAAGGCTACTTCTGGCCAACCCTCAGTAGGGATGCTGAAGAATTTACAAGGAGATGTAAGAAGTGTCAGGAGTTCGCCCCTCTTCAACTTCTCCCGGCCAAAAGATTACGCACAATCACGGCTCCCTGGCCCTTTGCCATATGGGGATTAGATCTGGTGGGCCCGTTCCCCCAAGCCAGTGGCTAGAGAAAGTTCTTGCTGGTCATGGTGGATTATTTTTCAAAGTGGTTGGAGGTGAAGGCATTGGCGAAGGTGACGTCGCGGGTAGTCAAGAATTTCGTATGGGGGGAGCTTGTCTGCCGGCATGGACTCCCTTTGGCCATCGTCACGGATAATGGACCACAGTTCGCCAGTAGGGAATTCGTGGACTTCTGTGTCCAGTTGGGGATAGATCTTCGATTCGCCTCAGTTCATCATCCTCGAAGCAATGGGCAGGTGGAAGCTGCGAACAAGGTCATCATGAACCTCCTAAAGAAGAAGGTAGAGAACTTGAGGGGAAGTTGGGTGGAACAGCTCCCCTCCGTCCTCTGGGCTTTGAGAACTACACCGAACACCGCCACGGGAGAGATGTCGTTCAAACTTTCACACAGTTCGGAGGCCGTCATACCTGTGGAGTTCGAGGTTGAATCTCCCAGGGTGGCAGCGGCAAAGAGAGGAGACGAAGGGTGGCGAGCAGAAAACGAGGAAGAGCATAAGCTCTCCCTTGACTTGGTGGAGGAACTCAGGGAGCTGACATCAATCCGACAGGAGGAAGTCAAGCGCCGAATGACCAAGTATTTTGACAAGCACATCAGAGTTAGGCAATTCCAGAGGGGTGACTTGGTCCTCAAGAAAGTTGATGCAGCGGGCAGAGGAGCCTCGACGGGGAAGCTCAACCCCAACTGGGAGGGTCCCTTCATAGTGAGGGAGGCCTTGAAGTCAGGAGGGTATCATCTCCAGGATGTGGACGGGGTACCTCTCGATCACGCCCGAAGCGACGACGACTTGAAGAGATTCTACCCTTGATGTTGTCTTTTCCTATATTCATTGTTTATTTTCCCAATACTTGATGCTTTACCTTTGTCAATACTTGTAAATTTGGTACGACTTCCTGATATAATGAAGTTCCCAGTGTTTTCTCCCATGAGGTGAGATTGTGTTGTTTGGAGAGGAGACCCCGAGAAGACCCGCTGTCCAGGCTCCCATCTAGCTGGCAGGTCTGTAGGCTCACTCGGTGGTTGAAGGTTGTTTGGAGAGGAGACCCCGAGAAGACCCGCTGTCCAGGCTCCCATCTAGCTGGCAGGTCTGTAAGCTCACTCGGTGGTTGGAGGTTGTTTGGAGAGGAGACCCCGAGAAGACCCGCTGTCCAGGATCCCATCTAGCTGGCAGGTCTGTAGGCTCACTCGTTGGTTGGAGGTTGTTTGGAGAGGAGACCCCGAGAAGACCCGCTGTCCAGGCTCCCATCTAGCTGGCAGGTCTGTAGGCTCACTCGGTGGATGGAGGTTGTTTAGAGAGGAGACCCCGAGAAGACCCGCTGTCCAGGCTCCCATCTAGCTGGCAGGTCTGTAGACTCACTCGGTGGTTAGAGGTTGTTTGGAGAGGAGACCCCGAGAAGACCCGCTGTCCAGGCTCCCATCTAGCTGGCAGGTCTGTAGGCTCACTCGATGGTTGGAGGTTGTTTGGAGAGGAGACCCTGAGAAGACCCGCTGTCCAGGCTCCCATCTAGCTGGCAGGTCTGTAGACTCACTCGGTGGTTGGAGGTTGTTTGGAGAGGAGACCCCGAGAAGACCCGCTGTCCAGGCTCTCATCTAGCTGGCAGGTCCGTAGGCTCACTCGGTAGTTGGAGGTTGTTTGGAGAGGAGACCCCGAGAAGACTCGTTGTTCAGGCTCCCATCTAGCTGGCAGGTCCGTAGGCTCACTCGGTGGTTGGAGGTTGTTTGGAGAGGAAACCCCGAGAAGACCTGCTGTCCAGGCTCCCATCTAGCTGGCATGTCTGTAGGCTCACTCAGTGGTTGGAGGTAGTTTGGAGAGGAGACCCCGAGAAGACCCGCTGACCAGGCTCTCATCAAACTGGCAGGGCCGTAGGCTCACTCGGTGGTTGGAGTGGGTTCGGAGAGGAGACTCCGAGGAGACCCGCTGACCAGGCTCTCGTCAAGCTGGCAGGGTCATGGGTAGGTTAATTGGCAAAGTGAGCGGTAAGATCTCTTGAAGAAACATCCCTACAGGTCAACAAACGAGGAAAATTCATAAAGCAATAAGGGGGAGGAAAGAGTGGGAGCAGTGCGAGTGGGTACACTCCCAGCCGGCCACTCGGGCGAAGGTCTCGCCTATGGCGGGTTGATCCCTCGAGACCACTCGCACCAGGGGCATTCTAAGGTGAGACGGGAGGGAGCAATAAGTCAACCTCACACATAAGGGCGGTGGGGGATGTGGCGACTCGCACTATGAGCAAAATCCACCCTCCAGCGAGGTGGCGAGACGACGTATATCCTCGTCTCGCAAGCGTGGGCAAGATTAATAATCATGCTGCAATAAATAAAATAAAATAACAGAGTAGAGGAAGCAAGCGTGTATACACTAGATCAACATAACTGTTCATTACAAAAAGAAGCTAAGTACAATGGTATAGAGAAGTAAAATGGGAGAGAGTCCTTGGTCTCGCCAGAATAATTTCATTTCTCCTTGTTGGAAGATGAGTCATCATCCTCCTCGCCATAGATCTCTGGCACGAGATCGCGGGCCGTGACATTTTCAGACTCTTCCTTGATGACCCCCAGCTCCTTCATCATTTTTAGAATGAGCTCGACCGTCCTAATGTTGGAGTCTCGGCAGAGCTCTTCGACCTCCGCATAGGAATAATGTGGGGGAGGAGCCTGGTGAAATATTTAACGAGAAGGGGACGGAACACTGTTTCGAAGGTGGACGATCTGAGACTTCAAATCTTTGACCTCCTCCTCCAAGGCCGCTATACGCGAGTGCAGTCGTTTTGCCGTCTCGGCATCCTGCAGGAAGCTCATCAGTTTAGCCAGAATCAGAGGTAAGGGAAGCAGGCAGAAGGTAGGTTAAGGCTTACCACGCCGCCCCGAGCCTTGACGAGAAGGGTTTCAGCACCAGCCAGCCTCTTTTCGATGTCCCCGGACTTCTCGCGCTCCGCCTCCAGACTCGTCTCTGATTCTTTCCATTTCTTATTATTAAAGATTAGGCGGCGCCGCGGCGCGAGAGCCGGTGCGAAAGCTCCAGGGAGCGCAGCTGAGCGTGCGTAGTCTTCATGATTAAATCTCGCGAGGGTTCCCCCTCGACAGAATCTGACCCTGGACCCCCATAAAGGCCGAAGCCCAAGGAGAAGGCGTGGCAGGTGGGCTGGTCCTGCTCCTTCCAGGAGGGGAGGGTGGAGATTGACACCCGGTGTGCTTCCTTCTCCCATAGTAAAACTGGGTCGTCAGCGGCATCTGGAACCAAAGGGCCCATGTTAAAATTCTGGTGGGAAGAGGGGGTCCGGGCGACTTGAAGAAGCAGCTTCGCGAGAGGAAGATCCAGTTGGTTGAATCGAGGTATTGACCGGCTGGTCAAGTAGTGTCGTCTCGCGGGTAGGCGAGACGATCTGCTGGGGAGATGATCGAGGAGGTGATCAAGGGGACTGAGATCCTATAGAGATGGGACTCAAGGACCCCGACATCTCCTTCCCTTTGGGGGCCTTCCCTTTTTTCCCCTTGGGAAAGGACACAACCTTCTTCATCTTTTTCTTAGGGCTGGGGCGAGGCGAAGTGCTGTCTTCAACATGCCTTTTCTTGAGGGAGGGGGCCAAGGACTCTTTCGCCGCCTCGGCCGCCATGCTGGCGAGAGCGAGCCCTTTTGATGGCTTAATATTGCTCTTATAAGGGGGGCGGACAGGGACGTTCCTCTCTACCTAAACAAGCAAAGGAGCGATAAGAAGGCGAGATGAAATAATGAACGCGAGACCAAAGGGGTGCGAGCATACCTTCACCAGGGAGCACAGGAAGAAGGGAGTCAATGCCCCGCCTCAGGAATTGAACTTCGAAATTCTTGCCGGCGAAGAAGTCGCAGAGGAGTTTGTCCGTGCCGCCAAACTGTGGAGATGCGTAGAACGTCTCGGCAGGCGACACGGGCGCGAACGGGATGCCCCCCAGGCTGCCGCGTATGAAAACGAAGCGGGTGAGCCAATGATGATTCTTATTGGGGGTCTCGCATACCTTGAGACCTTGCCCCGTGAAGTTGGAGACGCCGTCGTGGTTGGCGTGGTAGATGAACAACTTGCGAAAGACTATCAGACTGAATTCAATACGCTCCCGACGCATATAGCTAGCGAATGCAACCAACACTGAGATGGCATTCGGATTTAGCTGCGCTGGGACTGCGTCGAAGTACTTCAAAACCTGCTTTACCTCTGGCCAGAGAGGGCAGTCTCAGCCCCGCCTCAAAATGGGAGACGGGGAAGGCGAGTTCCCCTTGGTAAAAGGTATTGATCGCCTCGCCGACTTTCGAGGGCCGCGACTCGAATCCCTCCGGCAAGAACTCGCGGGTAAAAAGGCTGTATTCTTCTTCTGAGATTTTGCCGGGAAGGAAATCGTGGTCAGTGAATCGTCTCCCGCACCAACTACGACCCTCGCCCTCTTCAGGCTTCTTCTTTCCCATTTCAAGCGAGAAGGTCAAAGTAGTTAGTGGGGAGAAGGGTCGACGAGACGGTCGAAGGAAGAAGAGGCGAGGAGAGAGGAGAGCGAGAACAATACGTGAGACAAATAAAACAGAAGGATGAGAGCCAGGGGGCAACAAAGGTAAGAGCGTAGCGCCAATTCGAGATAAGTGGTATTTATAGAGGACGGGGTCAGCGGAGAAAATAGGCGGGAAAATACATAGAGGAAGGGGAAGAGTCGGACGACGTTTCATGCCCTCTCTCCTGGCCTCGATTTTTGCAGTCCGGCGCAGGCTTTTTCAATAAGGCGGAACAAAGAAGCAATAAATAGTAAAATTAACTGAGCCTGGCTATGCGATAAATACTAAGCACTATAGAGATAAACAGGATAAATGATAATTATTAACTTGTTTCGTCCCGCATAAGACGAGCAGCGTGCTCGCAGGACCTATAACATAGGCGAAACAGCAGCATAAAATACATTACAGAATCATGAATAAAAAGGAAAAGGTGGGACTCTCCACAGTCGAGACTAGGCGGAGGGTCTTCAGTGTTTGTGCCACTTCCAGCGCCCACCACGAGACCCTGCACATGGGGGTCGACCAGGGATATGAAAGGCGCGAGCAGCGTCGACACCACGGCGCGCGAGACGAAGTTGCTGGTCGACCTCGTTTAGGATTGCCTGAGGGTCGGTCGCGTCTACCTCAATGCCGGCGTCGATCTCTGAGGACAGGCGAGCACATTCGATTTCCAGCAAGTCGATTCGCTTGTCGGCCGCCTGCTTATCTTGTTCCAACTCGCGGATAATACACGCATACTTCCGGAACATCTCAGTGATCCTACGCTTCATCTCTAGCGGGTCCATGGGGTCACCCAGGTAGTCTTCAATCTCGTCTATGGGAGGAAGGGGCGAGACAATGAGTTGCCTAGATAATTCTTCAATAGGCGAATCGACCTGGATGCCTGCGCCAGGAGCTGAAGGGTAGAGTAAGGGTGGTTCTCGCAGTAGTGAATGGGAGTAGCGAGCGGGACAGAGGACCGAGAGGGAAGGTTTTGTACCAGGATAGCGAGAGGTCTCCAGCGGCCTGAGAAGGATCAGCCTCCTTCGCGCTTGGAGGAGAAGATGGAGGGGTGGATGGTTGAGGCGAGTCAGAATCTTGGCCATGGATAATGGTATCGTCTCGCGGACTCTCGGGTCGATGTTGAGGCGCGAGATCTCCCTGAAAGTGAATAATCAGAAAAAAGATGTGAATAAAGAGGGAATGGGTATAAAAGGCAAAAGTTCACCTCTTTTTCTCGGGGAGACGCAGGAGTGGTATGAATTTCCAGGGAAGTGCGAGAGGGCTCCTCTGCCGAGGAGAAGGGATCAGTAGTTTTTGCCTTCTTCAGGGCGAGACGATGAGGATGGTAAGGAAGGGGGGGTGCGAACCAGAACCGTGGTCAGAGCGGCCACGGTAGCCTTGTTCTGCTCACGCACCCTCGCAATACGTTCGCGGAAGCTCTGGCTGTGAGACATGATAGCAGCAGAACTAGAGAAGGGCGAAATATGGAAAGGGGGCGCTCTCCACACGGGATGGAAATCCTATATTTATAGGTTGCGGTGGAGGGCCCCCAAAAGATTCCCTCATAAATATACTTTAATGGCCGCGAGCCTCAGTTGGACTTTCTTTCCGAGCTTGAGGCAAACTTGAAAAGAGCGGGGATTGTGTACAACCTCGGGTTCGCAGGAGCAGAGGGCTCAAGGGAAAGAAGGCGAGATGAGTTTTGAGGAGGAGGCCATTTAGTAGGCAAGATAAGCTCAAGCGAGAACAGACTCGCTAGGCAAGTGGACCCCGGGGGAAGGGCCATTCGCTGCTCACTGGGCGAGTGGGACCCAGGCAGAAGACGTGTCGTTGGCTAGGCGAGTGGATCCCAGCGAGGCTACTTGCAGGGCGGGGGCCGACTCGCTAGGCGAGAGGGCTCCATGGGGAGAGCTCTCGTCCGCGAGACGACGCTCTCGCCAAGCGCCGGTTCGGCGAGAGGCCTAGCGTCGGTTCAGGGGGAAAGTAGTTTTAGCCCCAGGTGATTTTTACACTTTTGCCCCTGGTGGTCTGCATATAACCCTTCGAAACAGCGGAGTTTGGCTGTTGGCAGACCCGACTAAGGGTATTTTGGTAATTTCAGGTCGGTTTAGTTTCGTTATTGGCAGTCCAAACTCAGAGGCCTATAAATAGACCGGAAAGGTGCCTGGTAGAGGTTGTTGACCCTTCTGTTTCTTCCACTAAGGAACCTAGCTCAACACTGGCTTAGGGAGGGAGAGAATTTCTAGTTCTTCCGGGTAAGAGGTGGGACCTCCGAGCTGAAGCCCACGGTCTATTCCTTAGAGACTCTCATCCAGGAGGTGGTTCAAGAAGAGTAGGTGTAGGCTGCAGCCTTAGATCCGAGCTTTAGGAGGAGGAGCTGGGCTTTACTGGCTTCAACAAGAATGGAATCATGCCTCCTAAAAGTGCGCTGCAACCTAAGCACAAAATCCATGCTAATATCTTGCCAAGGAATACTAAGCCCCAGTAAAGGTGTATACAATCCAGCAAGCTATTTATTGCCCTTCGCCACCTGACAGGTGCGACAATTATTGACAATCTGTGTGATAACCAATGTTGTTGATATCAGATATCGGGGACACGTCGGTTTAGGTTTTTCATGTCGGTTTTACTATGTCGGGGGATATATTGGGGATATTTTATATATCGGGTTTTAATATTTAATTATTTATATTTATAATTATTTATAAATTTAATCATTTTTTTCATTTATATATATTAATAATTTGATATTTATTGAACTTCTAAATTTATTAAACTAATATAAGCATTTTGTGTTATACAAGTAATAACGGTATAATGCATGAAATAAAACAAGAGAAAGTAGAATGTCGGGAAGTTGTCTGTAACAATGAAAGATAAGACATCTTTAGTCCATATCAAAGACCATGCATAATTGACATCGATGATACACTTGGGCAAGGAAGAAAACCAAAGGGAAAAAAGAACCTAAACGATGAAACAATTTTGGTCTATTATCTATTAGATCATAGACACTAATTAAAATAAGTTGAAAAAAACAATCGATAAAATATCGGGATATATCGGCCGATATATCGGCGAATATATCGGTCAATAATAGACATATCGGAGGATATATTTCAAAAGGATATTTTGCAAAATAATATCGGAAACGTATCGTTTTGTCCATAAAACCTTTATGTTGGCCGACATGTCGGACATGTCGGAGGATATCTACAACACTGGTGATAACCCACTTCATCTCGGGCCAATAAAATCGCTCCTCTACTAAAGCTATTGTTTTGTCTCGTCCAAAGTGTCCATCAAAACCTCCGCCATGTAATTCTCATACAATATTGTTTCGCAACGAAGTGCGGGGAATGTACATACAAGTACCACAAAACAAATATCCTTTTCTAACCACATAATCGGTCTCATCGTGAAAGAGATCCGGACGTATCGCATCATAAATGCCACTGAAATCGGGAGAACTTAGATAGTCACCTATGATACGCTCAAATCCTATCACTCGGGTGCTCATCTGAGATAGTACGAGGGTGACTCGGTTAAGGGCATCGTTAACCATATTCTCCATTCCCTTGCAGTGCTTGAGAACGAAGGAATACTCCTGTAGGAATGATACCAACTTAGCTTCTCGAGAATTCAACTTTTGTTGCGAATTGATGTAACGTAACACTTGATGATCAGAGTGGAGGACAAACTCCTTCTGCAACAAATAATGCCTCCAGTGACACAACATTTGCACAATCGCGTAGAATTCGTGCTCGTAATTAGAATAATTCAACTTTGGGCCTGAAAGCTTTTCATTTCACTGAAAAATCCAACGGGGTGATCTTCTTGACTAAACACACCTCTCATCCCAACCCCAGAGGCATCACAGGATACCTCAAATACTAACCCAAAATCAGAGAGTCTCAGGACAGGTGCGGTGGACATCTTATCCTTGATGACCTCAAAGGCTCTGGCTGTCGTGGATGTCCACTAAAAATTCCCCTTCTTTGTACACTCGGTGACTGGTGCCATAATAGCACTGAGGTTTTAATGAATCAACGATAAAAAGTGGCCAACCTATGAAAACTATAGATATCGTGGATGTTCTAGGGTATAAGCCACTCACGAATCGCTCGAACTTTCTCGGGATCTATAGTGATACCAGCGGAGCTTACTGTATATCCAAGAAAGATCACAAACTCAGCCATAAAAACACTTTTCTTTAAGTTGATGTATAGTCGCTCGGCTCGCAGAAGCTCAAAGATAGTACATAGGTGAGTCAGGTGCTCACTATTAGTCTGACCATATATCAAGATGTCATCAAAGTATACTACTACAAACTTTTCTATCTAAGGCCAGAAGATTTGGGTCATCATCCGAGCGAAAAGACTAGGGGCATTGGATAATCCAAAGGGCATCACAAGCTACTCATAATTCTCGTCCTTCGATTTGAAGGCAATCTTCCATTTGTCTCCTTTGCGGATCCGGATTTGATGGTATCCACTACGAAAATCGATCTTTGAAAATATCGTGGCTCTATTCAACATATCTAACATATCATCCAATCAGGGTATTGGGAAATGGTATTTCACCGTGATCTTGTTGACTGCACGACTGTCAACACACATTCACCAAGTACCATCATTTTTCAGGGCAAGAAGGACTGACACCGCACATGGGCTAAGGCTATGTCAAATAAAACCTCTATTTAATAGCTCTCTGATCTGCTTTTACAGCTCCTCGTGGGCGGCAGGATTCAATCAGTAATATGGAAGATGAGAGAGGAAGGATCCAGAAACAAGATCTATTGCGTGCTGAATTGACCTCATGAGAGGTAATTCAGCCGGAAGCTCATCAGGGCGTATATCCTGGAACTCCTCTAAAAGTCTCCTAACAGGTATATGGATAGACTCATACCTCTCTAATAGGTCAGACGCATGTAAGACTACTAGTGTGTATAAGAATCCACCGTCAAAACTCTCTCAATGAAACTCTGTGCTTTGTATGAGCTAAAAGTCTTCTTCCTTTCGGTGGGAGGAAGAGAGTCTTTCGCGCTATTGCTCACACAGGATATCGGTGTTTTGGGTCGTACTGGAGTCAACACTACTTTCTTTCCATCCAGTAGAAAAGAGCAAGTGTTGGACTTGTCTTGTATGGTGACATCTCAGTCATATAACCAAGGTTGTTTAAGTAGCACGTGACGCACATCCATAGGCATAACGTCGCACCAAATAATGTCAGAGTATATACCAATAATGATGGGCATTAGACATCTCCTGATTATCGATAATGTGGTCTTGGTAACCCAAGCTGCCTGAAATGGGGATAGGTGTGCCTCAGCAGTGAGTCCCATGCGGACTAATGCTGTCTCTGCTATCACGTTCATACAACTTCCGTTATACACCACTAACCGACACACTTTCTCCCCAGCCTTAAAGTAGGACTGGAAGATGTTCGTCCGCCAATAATCTACCGATTCTTGTGGCGTAGATAACATGCATCATACTACTAGAACGTCGGGATTTGCCTCCTCATCGCTAGGGGTACCATACACTTCATCATTCAAGATGAGTGAGTTCTTTTTCATTGTAATCTCCTCTTTAGGCTCGTCCTCCTCAGTCACATTGTGAATAACTCGGGTACCGTTCCTCTTGGGGCAATACCTAGACATGTGACCCATATGTTGACACTCATAATATTGAATCTGTGAAGGGGCACTGCCCCCTTAGGTGACTTCCCTTTGTAATCTTTCGGGAGAGTCACAGTGGGTTTCGCTCCACTTTCATTACTCTTAGGATCATTGGTTTTGGTCTGAGATCTAAACCAGGAGGTCCTCTTTTGATGATCATCAATATCAGAGGCGATAGTTGTGGTCTTTGCTTGGGAATAGTTGTCATATCTAATCAACTCATCTCGAATCTCAGGTCGTAATCCGCACCTAAACTTAGATAAGGTATCTCGTGGGTGTTCTATTACATTTACAATGAATTATTAGATCCTTCATTTCAGCGAAATAATCAGATACTGTTTTGGATCCTTGATGTAGAGATGTCAGTTCATCTCGTAGATGGGTTTGATAGTGTTGCGGAATGTACTGCTCCTCCAATATGGCTTTCATGTGAGTCTAATGGGTAATGGGAGGTCGACCATTCCTCTCTAGACTTCACTCTTCTCCCATCCAAAAGGTTTTTGCTCGCCCGATCAGTCTCATTTTGGCAAACTGAACCTTTTGGTCCTCGGGCATACGATACCACTCAAAATAAGTTTCTATGTCTATAACATAATCAGAGAAGATCTTGGGATCCATTGAACCATCATAAAACGGCGGATCCAACTTCACTACTCATGTGAGATCAGGTTGCCTATCCCAGGGAGGATAGTCATAATCGTCATCGAAGGATCACGATTGTCTCGACGCAGTGGGGGTGGCTGTCGATGATGATCTCGAGGTTTCTCTTCTCTAGCTATGTCATAATAGGGCCTCTCCTCATAATTACTACGCGTTCCTAAGACAGGTTCCCGCTAGGGATCAGGAAAATGCCTTGGAGAACTCCTACCCCAATCTTGTTCAAATTCAAATCTGTTTAAGGGAATCCTAGCTTCATCCTCAAAAAGAGGATTCCTCCTAAATGTGGGTCTCTCTAAATAGTGATGGGGGACTTCGTGATGGGGTTGAATGGAGTGCTCATCTCGGAGTTGAGGTGGCAATTGTACAACCCCTATTCGTCAAAGAGGGACCCAGTGGTGCCACGAGGATAGGAGTCAACGACAATATTAAAAGAGCAGGTCAGCAGTCAATGACGAGTCATAGGGTTACTCTTCTGACAAGGGCGAGTATCATACTCGCTCAGGCGCGCGACCACCCAATACCACGAGCGAGCATCAAGCATCCGACCGTCCAAGCGAGCATTCAGCAGGAGGGTTTAACGAGCATCATCGATACTCGCCTAGTTGGCGACTTCCAGCAATACCTCGCCGAGCGCGGCTGAGAATCAGAAGATAGTCTCCAGTCGGCGAATCACGAAGTCAACAGGGTCCAGAAGACAAGCTCGTATGGCTGGGCCTTCTCTCCTGAAGCCCCCCCCAGGTTTTGTTTATAAATAGAACCCCAGGGGTACCAGAAATGACACCTTGAATATTTTGCCCCCATCCACCCCCTCAAGAAAAATTACTCTCTGTGCGGTTCCTTTTTCGTACCTAGCTCAGCTATCTTTGGTTGTGGAGAGGAAACTCTTCTAAGCTTTCGGGTACGTGGTGGGACATCCATGTTGCATCGTCTGGGTTCCTCTTGTTGTTTTTCTCTCTTGTCTTATCTTCAGAGCCGGGTGAGCCGAACCGCTGGGTTAAGTAACCTCAGACTGCACTTAGATCTGAATATTTTGAAGTTGTGATTTTTCCCGGCTTCAACACTTTGGTGTGGTGAGCGTGGATCGCGGTCGGAGGAGGAAAGTCCGGCAAGGAGGCATCCTGGTGAATGAAGGTGAGCAGGAAGGAGTGGCAGGAAACTTACAGGGCCCAAGCGAGTATGTTACCCGGGCCGAGTTTAGCTCGGAGCTCGGCGGGCTCACACAACGCATCAAGGATACTGTGCACTCGCTTTTGGCTTCTCGCCCGGAGGTCACGGCGATGTCGCTTCTTCGCAAGACCCTGTCAGAGGACGTCATGCCGCCTAGAAGGCCCGACAAGAAGCATGTGGTGGAGGAGAAAGACCGACCAGCGCAGTCGATGTACTACCTGTCGAGCAGTCAGGGGATCAGGATTCAGGAGTGCGAGTATCAAGGGAGGACCCGGGATACTCGCACAGGCGAGTTTGGCGCTACTCGCCAACTCTCCATTTGCCACCAGAAGGGGAGGAGCCCATTTAGCGAGGGTGTGTTGTCGGCTCCAATCCCCAAAGGTTTTAGGGATCCGATTTTGAACTACTACTCTGGGAGAGATGACCCGGTCAAGCATCTGCAGTGGTTCAAGGATGTGGTGTCGATCTGTAGCATGAAGGACGTCTTCAAGTGCAGGTTCTTCATAATCATCTTCGAGGGGAAGGCCAGGGACTTGTTCCACCAGTTGCCGGCGAATTCTATCAACTGTTTCGAGGACTTGCGTCGCGAGCTGATGGCGAGGTTCGCTACTTCGAAGAAGAGAAAGGAGGCGGTTTCCCTTTTTCATATGACGCTGGACAAGCAAAAGGCGTTGGGTGATTACATTGACCGCTTTCAGGAGAAGGCCTTGGGTATCCAGGAGGTGGATAATAACACTCTAATGCTGGCCCTGACTTTCAGGCTGAAGCAGGGGCTCTTCAGCCTAGATATCAACACGGAGCCTCCGGAGTCGTATGAGAAACTCATCGAAAGGGCCAACAAGTTTATTCAAGGAGAATCGACCAACCCCAGCTTCCTGGCCAGGCTGGATCGGGCAACCAGAGATAAGGAGGATGATGAGAAGGAAGAGAAGACGTCGAAGAGGAGGCCCAGGGAGTGGCGAAAGAAGGGAGAAGGGAAGAAACGAGAGGAGAGAAGGGAGGAACCTAGGAGGAGAGAGGAGCAACAAAGACAAGAGGAGTGGAGGCCTGTCGTGGCTTCAAATAACCGAGCAAAGGGACGGAGGTTCCAGCACCCCTTAAATCGGCCGCCGTGGAGGCCAGCTGGGAGAAGGTATTTCCCGGAGAGGCAGGACAGTCGGAACTGGCCAAGAGGGCGTCAAGGAGGAGGAAACTAGAGAGAAGCTATTGCAGTTGCCAGGCAGGGCAATCGTTTCCAGAGGAGGAACCAGAGGATGCAGGACAGATCCTACGGAGGTCCCCCTCTATTGCGAGCTCCATCGAGTCGAGGGGCACGGAACAATGACATGCCCGGACTTCCTGGAGGCTAGGAGGAGGGCAGGAGAAGGAGAAGAGATAGTCCAGGTGCAAAGGGGTCAGGAGGACCCAGAGAGGCAGCAGGGCCCAGCGCGGAGGAGGAATGAGGATCGAGTTGACCAAGGGGCTCGTGGAGGAGTCAGTCAAGGAGGAGCAAGGGAGCCCGAGCGATCCATGGAGGGGCTGGAGTAGTGGCCTCCCGCATGGAGACTCTCCACACCATCTACAAAAGAAGTGTCGCCTCGGCCTCGCAAACATCTCAAAAGCTGGAGGAGATCACGTTCTTGGTGGAGAATCTACTGGGGAATGAGAACCCCTTTCATGATGCTCTTGTCATCCAGGCCGCCATCAAAGACTTCACGGTCGAACGGATCCTTGTCGACAACGAGAGTTCTGTTAATGTCGTCTTCAAGAAGACGTTCGACTGGTTGGAAGTAGAGGCAGGGAGGGTGATAGCCTTAGATTGTCCTCTTTTCGGATTCTCTGGGGAGAGAGGAGGTTGAAGGAGGAGTGGAACTGCTGGTGACTTTGGGAGGGACGACGATCAAATGTTGATTCGTCATCGTAGTTGATCCAAGCTGTTACAGTGCCATATTTGGACAGCTACTGATTAACTTCTTCTGAATGGTCCCGTCCTCCTACTA
This sequence comes from Platanthera zijinensis, assembly GCA_039513925.1. Lineage (NCBI taxonomy): Eukaryota > Viridiplantae > Streptophyta > Magnoliopsida > Asparagales > Orchidaceae > Platanthera > Platanthera zijinensis. The sequence continues at coordinate 65,338,308 of CM077084.1, read as the reverse complement.
TCAATGTTTGAAGTACTGCCAGAGGGAGGTCCAGGTGAGGATCAGGAGCGATCCAAGAGCCACTCGGGAGTGCTATCTGAACGCGGTGAGCACTATCAGCTGGATGGAGGAAGCAATGGAATTAGAGAAGGTCCTGGAAGCATGGGCGAGGCTGGAAGCAGCGGAGGAGGTGGAAGAGGTGGAAGCAGTGACTGAGGGCGGGAGGCCCGAAATGCTGAAGATAGGAGGAGCGCTGAAGGCCGAAAGCAAGGTGGAGTTGGTGGCATGCTTATAAGAAAACATGGACATCTTCGCATGGAGCGCCACAGACGTGCCCGAGATCGATGCAGAGGTGGCCTGCCATCTCCTCCACCTCGACACAGAGACCAAACCCATCAGGCAAAAGCAGAGATCGTTGGCCACCAAGCTGGTCGAGCCCATTGGAGAGGAGGTGGAGAAACTGTTGGAGACGGGTATTGTATCGGAGATACAGTACCCAGGCTGGGTCTCCAACATGGTAATGGTGAAGAAGGCATCGAGAGGTTGAAGGATATTTGTTTACTTTTCTTTACTAAATAAAGCGTGCCCAAATGATTGTTATCTCTTGCCTCGGATCGACACGCTGGTTGATTCAGCCTCCGGTTTTGCTGTGATGAGTTTCCTTGATGCCTTTCTATCAACAGATCCGAATGCATTCCCCAGACTGCCGAGACGTCCCTTTCATTACCCGCGGCAGACGCTATAGTTATAAAATGATGTCGTTTGGGCCGAAGAACGCAGGAGCTACCTACCAACGGATGATGGACATGGTCTTCAAGGGTTAAAAGGGGCGCAATTTGGAGGTCTACGTCAACGACCTTCTGGTGAAAAACAAAAGCGTCCCAGAACATATTCAAGATCTGGCGGAGACCTTCGCGATGCTACGAGAATGCAAGATGAGGCTTAACCCGACCAAGTGTTTTTTTGTTGCAGGACGAGACAAATTCTTGGGATACCTTCTCACCCCAGAGGGGGTTGAGGCAAACCCAGACAAGGTCAAAGCCATCGTGGAAATGATGGCCCTATGAACGTCAAAGAAGCCCAGAGGCTGAATAGAAGGTTGGCGGGCCTCGGCCACTTTTTTATCAAGGTCGGAGAGAAATACTCCCCCCCCCCCCTCAAAACTCTCCGGGGGCGTCCACAGTTCGAGTGGACGGAGGAGTATGAGAAGGCTTTCGAGCACTCAAAGGGCAGCTGACCCAGACACCCCTACTCTAGAGCTCGAAGGAGGGGGAGGACCTGCTGCTCTATATGGGAGTGGGGGAAAAGGCCGTAAGCTCGGTGCTGGTTTGTGAAGAAAGGAGGCAGCAGCTCCCCATCTACTACGTAAGTAGGATATTCCGAAAGGCCGAATTTAGATACCCCATTCTTGAGAAACTGGACTTGACATTGGTGATCTTGACTCTGCTCAGACTCTATTTTCAAGCACACTCCATCCGGGTGGTGATGGATCATCCTCTTCAGAGTATCTTAAGTGGTGTGGATCATTCTTGACGGTTAGCGAAGTGGTCGATAGATTTCAGTGAGTTCGACATCTCTTTCCACCCTAGGGTTGCGATCAAGGCCTAGGCGGTGGCTGATTTCCTAGCAGACTTCTCAGTAGATGCGAGTGAAAGCCTAGAGACCCTCAGAGCCATTCCTTGGAAAATGTATGTAAGCAAAGCTTCGAACAATTCCCGGTTACGAATAATCAGGCGGAGTATGAAGCAATAGTGCTAGGCTTGCGCCTTGTCAAGGAGTTGGGAATTCAAGATGTCATGACTTTCACCGACTCAATGGTGGTCGCGTCACAAATCAGGGTAGAGTTCGAAGTACGCGACCTCATCCTGCAGAGGTGCTTGATAAAGGTGAAGAGCTTGATAGGAGGCTTCCAGTCATTCTTCGTGGAACATGTGCCCCGAGAGGAGAATTCAGCGACAGATCGCTTAGCCAAGTACGGTCCAAGGGCCAGTGTAATAGTCACGGAGTTGTTCCGACCTTCTATTGAAGAAGGGGAAATGATGGAGATCGAGCAACATGCTTTCTGGAAGGATCCGTTCATCACTTTCCTGACGACCGATCAACTCCCGGCGGGCGAAGGAGATTAGAGAAAGTTCCATTATAAAGCATCCTACTACCTACTGCACGAGAGGGAGCTGTATCGAAAGACTATCTCAGGCTCCTTGGCCAAATGCGTGTCGGAGCTTGAGATTCCTCGGGTCTTGGAAGAGATTCATTCAGAAGAATGTGAGAGTCACTCGGGGACTCGCACTCTGGAGCAAAGGATCCCACGACACGACTACTTTTGGCCGACGAGCAGGAAGGATGCTGAAACCTTCTCCAAGAGGTGTCTGAAGTGCCAGCTTTTCGCTCCTCTCCAGTTGCAACTGGCCCAGCAGCTCCGTTCGATAACGGCCCCTTGGTCGTTCGCCATCTGAGGGATGGACTTGATTGGACCTTTCCCTCAGGCCAGCGGGAATAGAAAGTTCGTTTTGGTAATGATCGTCTATTTCTCGAAATGGATTGAGGCAAAAGCTCTAGCCAAGACACTTCCCAGATCGTGAAAAACTTCATCTGGGGGGAAATCGCCTGTAGGTTCGGGATTCCTCTCGCCATCGTCGCGGACAACGGACCACAGTTCGCCAGCTTGGAGCTCACTGACTTCTGTCAGTAGTTGGGGACAGATCTTCGATTCGCCTCAGTACATCATCCCCGGAGCAACAGGCAGGTGGAGGCCGCGAACATGCTCATTGTCAATCTACTAAAGAAAAAGGTTGTTAATCTATCTGAAGGGGAATTTGGCCGAACAGCTCCCTTCGGTTTTATGGGCTTTGAGAACCGCTCCCAACTCAGCCACTGGGGAGATCTTTCAAGCTATCTCACGGGTCTGAGGCTCTCATCTCGGTTGAGTTCGAGGTTAGAAGCCCCAGGGTAGTCGCGACAGGAGGGGAGGAAGAATGGCGCCTCGAGAATGAGTAAGCCCAAAGGCTTTCCCTCGACTACATAGAAGAGCTCCAAGACCTCGCATCAACCCGGCAGGAGGAAGTCAAGAGAAGGATGTCGAGGCACTTGTAAAACAATTCCAAGCAGGGGACCTGGTCTTGAAGAAGGTGGATGCCGCAGGGGGAGCAGCTGCCGTCAGAAAGCTCAACCCAAACTGGGAAGGGCCTTTCATCATTTGAGAGGCGCTCGAAATAGGAGGGTACCGCTTGCATGATCATGAAGGAGAACCGCTTGACAGCACCTGGAGTAGCGACGACCTGAAGAGGTTCCACCCCTAAAAGAGGAATGAGTTTTACGATGGGTTGTAATCCTTTTTCCTTAAATATATATATACTTGTCCCTGAAAGATTGGGATTTTCTTTGTCTTCTCATTGATGAAATTGTGGGTAATGCTCCAGCTTTCGCCACCATCCTCATGGTCAGGTTGGGGGAAATGGGTCAATAGCTTGAATCCCATAAAATGCACAAAGCAGGTGATAGGACAGTGTATCTGGCATAGTTGTCAGGCGCGCGCCTAGGCGAGCCTGAGGCGCCTGGCGCAGCCCACCGCGCCTCAGCATGGCTGAGGCGGGTTATGTGCCCCAAGCGCGCCAAAGGCTGAGGCGCGCCTGAGCCTTTCAAGGTTTTTTTTTTAAAAAATTTGAGATGGGCAAAAACATGATCTTAGACACACCCGAGGCACCCCTAGGCGCACTTGGGCGCCTAATTCACTGGAATTGGATGCACAATTCGCTGAAATTGAGCGAATTGGGCGCGGATTCGGTCAATTTCAGCGAATTGGGCGCCCAATTCGCTCAATTTCTTTTTTCCCGCATTTTTGCGCCTCACGTGCCTCAGGCGCGCGGCTGCGCCTTGTGCCTAGGCTCCAGGGGCCCTTTGCTCCTCAGTGCGTCTTGCGCCTTTGATAACTTAGGTATCTGGTAATGTAATGAGTCTTCTTAAGTCCAAGCATCTGCTCTGACAGTCGAGATCAGCTCCCCCCTTGCATGTTGGTCGTTGACCCCCTGATTGCACTTCTCACTCGACTGTGGGGCTTATGGGAGAAGAGCCCGAATTCAACACCCCAGCCCGACTATGAGGAGAGAGTCCTCCGCCATTAAGGGCGTTGTAGAGGTCGCAAGAGAGCCATTGACTCAGAGTAGGATCAAAAGCTTTCTTTTAAATTTTGTTGATAGTTCATCGCCACTTAGGAAGCAGTCCCTCCCGATTAGTGTGAGTCGAGCCAGGATGGAGGCCTCTGGTGTGTGTGTCCTGATGGACCTCCCGAGTGTCAATCCCTGTGAAGGTTTTCTCTTGCTCCTCGATTGGGGAGGGGATGGAGGCCTCAGACGTGTGTGTCCCTCTGGACCTACCGAGGGCCACTTTCGTTTACCAATTGAACCAAGGTGTGAGTGACCAACTTGATTTCCATCACCCGCAGGGCGGATGATAGGACGTCGGGTCGGGTAGTGTAATGAGTCTTCCTAATTCCAAGCCTCTGCACTGACGGTCGTGATCAGCTCCCCCCTTACATGTTGGTCGTTGACCCCCGACCGCACTTCTCATCTGACTATGGGAGTGAAAAGGATTCCGTAGGGGGAGTCCCCTTTCAGAAGGCAGGAATCGTTTCTCTTTCCTAAAGGGGGAAAAATCTTTTACCTCCAAAAAAGCTGACAACTTTTTCATTTCCTTTTTTAGCTCTCAAGTAACAAGACTTTTAGTATCCTCGACCACGATGTCTGGGCCCACGAAAGACCTCGAGAAGTGGAGTTGTTGTAGTTGGGGTCCCTGCATGAGCTCCTCTCTTGCATACCAACTACTTGCCCCCTCGAGCGAGTAAAAAAGCCTTCGAGTGGAAAAGACATCGAGGTTCGTGTCCCGGCATGGGCTCCCCTCCTCTTCTTTGGCTACCCGACCCAAGGGAGGGCGAGCATAAGGAGGCGAGCTTCGGTGATGCTTGCTTAGGCGAGGTAAACAAGCCCGTCGCAACAGGCTAGAGCCAATGCTCGCCAACAACAACGCATCAAATTTTTGAGGAGCGTCGCTAAGTGCCGAAGCCTAGCGAGTATGTAAGATCTCTTCGTCCTAAGAGCCTAGTGAGCACTCATCGACGTCCGCGTGTAAGAGCCTAGCGAGTATCATGTTGAGCGAGCATCCGGACAATGAGCATCGAAGAACGGGTGAACAAAAAAATGGCCTTTCCATTGCTTCAAAAAATAAATTTACAGATCTGCGCAAAAGCGGCGAGGTTTCCCGCCGATTACAAAAGGTTTTTGTACAAAAACAAAGGGTCAGACAATGACGTCTCTTCAAGGGCTGGCTCCGTCTTCGTTGTCGTCCTCGACCTTAGTGTCAGACTCGCTGCCCTCTTCAGAACTCTAAGATCGCGGGGGCATCAGAGAGTCTGATTCCTCGGCAAGGAGCCTCGGGATGACCTCGTCCACTGTCAGATTCTCGGAGTCCGGCATCAGTCGATTCTCATACTGAAGCGTGGAGAGGAGTGCATTGCTTACCGCCCTGCCGATCTCTTGCTTCATCTGTGGGAGGTCCTCCGAGACGATCCAGATCCTCTTCCTGACACCGAAAGTGCTCGCCTCGGTCGATTGACTTCTCGCCGCCTCCCGCGTCTCCAGCTCGGCGACTCGGACCTGGGACGCCTCCAACGCCGCCTGGCTCTCGGCGAATCGTTGCTCCAACTCCAATATTCATTGAGCAGCGACCAACTCGTCCTCCTGTAGAGAAGAAAAGCTCGTCAATCAAAACACCGACATGGGAGCGGGGCGCAAAGCAACAAGCTTTTTTTCTAACCAAGATCATATCGTAGGCCTTGCATTCAGCAACTTTCGCCTCAGATTCTCGGAGTGACTTCTCAAGTTCCTTGATCCTCGCTTGGGACTCGCTCTGCGTGCGTACGAACGTATCGATCTGACCGCCCTGCAGCTCGAACCAATCGTCCGACGCTTTGAGGTTCCTCGCTAGTTGGTGAGTGAGCTCGAGGGAGCGTAGTAGAGACCTCGAAGCCTGGTTGGTGAGGAAGGATGTGTTGGATTCAGGCAGCTGCGGCATCTTCGCGGCCTTACAGTGCAAAGGCAAAGTTATAGGCATCACCCTCATTGTCCCAGTCCTCAGACCACGAAGGAAGGTTGGTGCTTATGCGGACCTCGTGAGTCCCTTCTTCCTAGGTAACTAAAGGGCGGTCGAAGCGGTCCACCCCCTTGGTGCCGAACCCGAAGTTCGGATGCGCGATGGGCTCCTCGGCTTCGCTATCCTCGATGACCTCCTTGTTCTTGGAGGCAAACTCCTTTCTCCGGGGCCTCTTCTTCGACGGTTCGCCGTGATCGGGGTTTTTTTGGAGGCCTAGCGGTGGTGGGCCTCGGGGATGGCTCAGCGGCCATCGACTTCTCTGGGATTGGCGACATTGAGTCGCGGATTTTTGGCGATCACTCAGCCGTTGCTCGGCTGAGATTCCATGCCAGGTGCTGGGGGAGGTGCTTCCTTCACTAGCGGGAGAGGCTCCTGCGTGATAGTGCGAGCACCTGGTAGAGCAAGAGCCGCATCAGAGCGAGTTATGTTAGCCGATTTGAAGAAATTTTGGGTTCTCGCCAGGTATACCTGTTCCCGGGTAGATATAGGGCAGGGTGGTGGCATCACGCCGCCAACAGGCGACGTCGAACCTCCTACCAACGAAGGCTGGCCTAAGCTCCTTAGTCGCTCCCTCCATAGTGGGGGTGAGAAAGATGTTCGACGGCTGCAGAGGGGCGAATAGGATGTCTTCGACCGGTCCGCTGACGGCCACAATCTGCTCAGTCCAGCGGTGTACCTTGTTCACCGTATCGGCGACGGTACAGGTGTGGCTGGGTAGAAGACGATCTCCTCCTTGGTTGCCCCGATCAAGAAGGTGCTCTTGAAGATTGCCAAGTCGAAGATCTCCTCCGATCTGAGAAAGGAGAGTTACCCAACGATGATCGCCACACCGATGGGGTTGATCTGAGCCGGCATAAGTCCGAAATGTCGGAGGATCTCGCAGAACTCAGGCCACAACGGGAGGCGGAGGCCAACATCAAAATGGCGAATAGGCAACACTACCCGATCCGAGAAGAATGAATTTATATGCTCAGAGGAGCGGGGTATCCTCGCGCGAAGACCCTCCTCGGTGGGTGGGAAGAATCATTGCTTGAAGTCTTCAAGATCAGCGCCTTCCGTAATGGGCTTCTTGAAGATCGCGTCCCTGGACGCTGCGACATGGTTGACTTTGCGAGCATGTGCATCCTCGGCAAAAACCATCTTGAGAAGCTAATGACGAGTAACGAGTATCAGGTGCCGAGAATAGAACGAACGAGCACAGATGGTTTCCACAAAAACGGCGCCGTTTTACCCCCCCCCCCCCTCCTATTTATAGACAAAAACAGAGGGGTGGGGGAAGTGCGTCTTCACAGCCATAGTAGGCACGCTGCGGGCCGCCCGTCGCGAGAAGAACCTAATCGACGCGATTAGCACGTCCTGTATGCTCGCCAACGACGTAAGAAGGGGTCAGCGATAGACATACGTAGCGACCGGCCTAAGTATACTCGCAAACACAACAGGGCGCGCAAAATATTATCATAAGTTACGAAGTTAAAGCGACAAAGCATCAAATTAGGTACTCGTAGAGGCAAGCTTGTTATAATAGTACAAAGAGTCCGAGTGATTAATTATTACAAGCCAAGGACAAAAATCATTAAGTAGAAAGAAAGAAGAAAACTAAGGCATGTGAAGATTCCCGGGTCGGCCTTCAGGTTGAGCATGTCGCCCAGCCCATCCTCGCTCGCGCACTCGCCGCATTAACTCATTCTCCCGCGCCAAATACTCGTATTGTTGGATGTTGTCATCTATCCTCGCTAGCTGCCCTATCGATCTGATGCTCCCCCGGATCCCGTGGAGTTCGTTGTGCAGCAGGTCCTGTCGGTGTTCTACCTTACCCAAGCACTGATCCATGTGGTTGATCGCGTAGAAGCGGGACTCCGCGAGGTTAGGACACTCCTCAAATTCCTCCTGTTTGGCGACGCGGGTCTCCAGCGAGTCCAAGCGTCAGCGCGGCTCGCAAATCGTTAGTTGATCAAACTTTATCTACAGGTCGAGGAACACCGAGGCAACCCTTTCCTAGTACTCGCGAAGAGGGAGTTCGATGAAGTCAATTAGTGCTACCCCGGGCGAGGCGGGATGACCTGTAGATGAACTCGCCGATGTTGACACAGGCGGCAAGAAGAAAGAGAGGCAAAGAAAGCTCCAGCTTGGGGAAAGATCGTTTACCTACACGCGGCATCGGCTGTCTTGCCTCATGCCGATGAGGGGATCGCTCACGGACGGGGGACTCACGCCGAGGAGAAGGGCGATCCCGGCGAGTAGGGGTCCGCCTGGGGGAGGAACGTGGCCGCGGTGGAGAAGTACTCCGATGGTGCGAATCTTGGCGTCCGGAGAAGCGACCACCGTGCTGTCCCCGATGGGTCTGCGAGTTGTGGTGTTGCGAGGAGGTGTTGACATAGGGTTTCGCCGGTGCCTTCCCCCGAAGGTCCGATGGTCGGCTGTCGACGGTCGCCTTGGGCCGGAGGGCCGAAATGTTGTGGCCTCCCATGCCCACCTGTGCATGAGGAGGGAGGAGGCGGTGCGTTTCCAACAGCCACCTGGGGAGGTAAAGCACCCACGAGCAGAAGCTGCGGAGGGGGAAGACTTTCCGTCGTAGTGCTCACCGACAAGTTGCTCTCCAAGGGAGGAGTCGAGCTATGGGTCAACCGCCCAATGCCCAGGTGGAGTCGCATTGTATGATGAGTCGTGGGGCTCGGGGCGGCAGACGGAGTAGACGACAGGGTACCCTTGCTCGATGGAGCGATGCTCGGGCTAGAGCAACGGAGGCAACTTTCGACCGCGTTCTCCATACCTTGGGGAGTGGTCAGCACCTCGGAAGAGAGGCCGACTTCAGACGACACGGATGAGGGAGCGGGTACCTCAGTGGAAGGGACGACATCAGTTGGATCTGGCGGGGTGGACAACCCCTCACTAGGATGCCCTGTCTCAGCTTGCAATGGAGGAATGGACGCATGATCGCTCAGCAGAGGGTTGGGGGGAGAAGACGCGCCCTCCTGGGCGTCAATATTCTCGCCCAGGCCCATTTGGTTTAGCTCGTCCTGAGTAGCGGCCGAGATCGTCGAGTGCTTGGTAGGGGTAGTAAGATCCTCGCCAGGGGCGGAGGACCCCTCCCCAGTAGGAGCGAGCCTTTTCTGTGATTTCTTCTTCTGCTTCCGACGATCTTCTTCCTCATCATCGTCATCGTGTTGGCGTTTTTTGAAGGACGGAGGTAGCGGGCCAAGCACCTCCCCTCAAAATAGGAACTTCTTGGCGATTTCCTCAGTTGTGAACGACATCTTGCGAGGATCCAGAAAGGGCGCTCGAGGTCGTCTCCTCCCCCTCTATTTATAGAGATGGGGGGGGGGGGTGGAGGGGATTCCGCGGAGCGCCGCATAGAGGACGAATCTCACTCAGGGCCTTGCCGAGTAGCGGGTTGGATGTTTCTTTTCGAGCTTCAAGATTGCTTGAAAAGAGCCGGGATTGTGTACAACCCCTATTCGTCAAGGAAGGGCCAAGTGGCACCACGAGGACAAGAGTCAACAAGAAGATTAAAAGAGCAGGTCAGCAGTCAACAACGGGTCATAGGGTTACTCTTCTGGCAAGGGCGAGTGTCATACTTGCTCAGGCGCGCGACCACCGACCACCCAATAACACAGGCGAGCATTAAGCATCCGACTGTCCAAGTAAGCATTCAGCAGGAGAGTTTGGCGAGCATCATCGATACTCGCCTAGTTGGCAACATCCAACAATACCTCGTTTGGCGCAGCTGAGAATCAGAAGATAGTCGCCAGTCGGCGAATCGCAAAGTCAGCAGGATCCAGAAGACAAGCTCGCAGGGCTGGGCCTTCTCGTCTGAAGCCCCCCTCCCCCCAAGTTTTGTCTGTAAATAGAACATCAGGGGTACCAGGAATGACACATTGAAATCTTGCTTTTTTGCCCCCTTCCATCCCCTCGAGACTGACTACTCTCTATGCGGTGCCTTTCTCATACCTAGCTTAGCCATCTTTGGTTGTGTAGGAGAAGCTCTTCTAAGCTTCCGGGTAAGTGGTGGGACCTCCCTGCTGTAGTGTCTGGGGTACTCTAGTTGTTTTTTCTCTCGTCTTATGTTCAGAGCCGGGTGAGCCGAACCGTTCGGTCAAGTACCCTCGGGCAGCACTTGGATCTGAATATTTTGAAGTTGAGATTTTCTCGGCTTCAACAACAATGAAGCAGGAGGGTACTTCAAGACTATTCACCCTAACACTAAGCTTGTCGAACTCTTGTCGCACATGTTGTATACTTTCAGTTAACGTCGTCATTTGGTGAGCGAAAGGTAAAAACCACGGGGGTGGTTCATTACTTTTGTTCGCTCGACTCGTTTGGCCCCGTTCAATTCGACGCATCTCTGATTTTTTTTAGGGTGTTTAAGGGGAGGATTGTGATGGGGTGAATTCATGCTTACTAACCTACCGCTACACAAATGCATGCAAGAAAATCAAAAATATGAATGTATGATTTTAGAAAAAAAAGTGTTTTGTTTTGTTTTTTTTAAAAGGAAAAGAAATAAAATGCTATGCAGAATTCCTACTTTACGTAAGGCGGATTCCAAAACTTAGAAAAATTTCGGAACCTCCCCCTGATACCAAATTGATGCAGGGCGACGTGTAGGGTTTGCGCACCTGTCGGTTTTTTCTAAGAAACTCTAAATGCATGCGATGATTAAATTAAAATTTTGTTTAAATAAAGGAAATTTCAGTGGATTTTTTTTGCATAAACTTAAAAAAACAAATTTTTTTTTTGAGAAAAGCATAAAATGGACTATTTGTTTCAAAATGAATTTTTTGAAGAAATAGTTCGATGAAAAATTCGAGAAGGGAAATTTGTGACTTTTGTCCTCTCTTCGTCACGACAAAGTGTAAATCGTGAACTTAAAATTATGCTTCTGATTGACGCTTTCGACGTAACATTTGTTGACAAAATTCTCTACCGAAAATCCAGGAATGAGCCGAATTTAACCTAGAGAGAAAATGCTGACACATACAGAAGAGGGAAGAAACAAATTACCCATGAAAAGAGACGTCATTCCGTAATCGAAGTCAATGGTCAACCCGCGTGGCGCTCCTCGTCACCTTCGATCTTCCGCTTCCAGGTCAGCCACTATCGCAGACGGCACCAATGAGATGATTCGCTCTTTCTCTAGAGGCTCCAACAAAATGAATTCACCACAGAGGAAAATAAAATTTGTTCAACTTCAAACTGAAAGCGACAAACAACATCAAATCATCCATTTTTCACCCCTAAAAATTACATGTATCCCTTTTATAGGGAATCTGTTACGGCACTTGACGCACCTACGACACTTGACGCACCAGATCCATATTGGGGCCGCACGTATCAGCGCCGCCCACCGGCCGGGACCACATGAATTTTATCCTATGTTATTGTGTCGCATTTTCGTATTTTTATTTATCTTTTAATCTCACTTGTAGTAAGCCCGGGTGAGGGGCGCGAACAATTTGATTTGGGTTTGATGTTGGGACCTATATGGCCCGGTTTTTGCTTGTGGGAATGCAAGCAAGTTTATTCCTCCAAATCTCTCTCTCTCTTTCTTCCGTGCGGAAGCCCTAGCCGACTCCAAACCCGATCGGGGGTTTTGCGTCCGCCGTCCGGTTCCGCCCGTCTCCCTCCTTCCTCCTCTTTCTCCCTACCTCTTCTTCTCTCCTTCCTTCTTCCCCCCTTCCCTCACAGGTATCCGAAGACTCTTCAACCATAGCCTCGTCGGAAGAATCGGCCCCTCCACCTGGGAACGCCTCCTCAGCCGGCCCCATCACCAGATCGAGATCGGATGATCATAACAACTTGGTAGCAGAGCCAGGTTCCGGGCTCTCTCTACGCGGCACCTACCGCGCCACCCTCACCAGTTTTGCCGACCGGCCGCCCCTCTTCGCCCGCCAGGGACTCCGCCGGGTTGTTGCCACCTCCAGCTCTACCCCCTTTTCCCATGGCCGACGGTGGTCCTTCTCTCGCCAAACTCATGGAGTTGTTTCACTCGATGTTCGCCACCCAAAGTGTCAAATTGAACGCCCTAAATGCACGTTTGGACTCCCTCCGCGACGCTTCTCTGCCACCGCCGCACCCCGCGACATACCCGTCCTAGAGTCGGGTGGACTCGGCTCCTCCTCGCGGCGACACCTACTCCAGCAACCGTTTTGTCCGTATGGATTTTCCCCTATATGAGGGCCGCGAAGATCTGCTGCCATGGCTAACACGCTATGATTTCTTCTTCGCTAATCAACACACTCCCGACGAGGAGCGTGTCAGCATCGCCTCGTTCTACCTCCTAGGACCGGCGCAACTATGGGTCACGCAACTCCTCCGGGAGCACCCTACCACCTCGTGGGAAGAATTCCGGGCAGCATGCTCTCTCCGCTTTGGACCGGCCATGTCGGGCAACCCTCTCGGTGACCTTATTGCTCTCAAGTACACCGGCTCCATCGACTCCTACCTGGAGCAATTTCAGATGTTACTCTCACGCGCCACGACCGTGCTACCATCCCAACAAGTCCCACTCTTCACCGCTGGATTGCCCGACCGGCTCCGTTGGGATGTCGAATTTCAGAAGCCACCGGATCTCTTGACGGCTATGACCTCGCCTTGGATCGGCCGCCCTCGGGCCGCCCTCATCCACCACCACAGTTCGCCAACTCTCAGCTGCCGGAGGGGAACCAGCCCTCGCGACCCACTTTTCGTCGTCGTTTGTCCCGTCCGGAGATGGCGGCCCATCGCGAGAAGGGCTTATGCTTCAATTGTGACGAGTTGTACACACCGACTCATTGGTGCAAGCGCCTTTTTTGGTTGAAAGTGGATGACCCACTGGAGGATGACGACGATGGGTTCGACGATTCGAGCACACCACAGCTGTCTCTCCATGCCTTAGCCGGGCCGCAGGAGGGATGCACCATTCAGCTTTTGTGACGATCGCGGGTGCAGCACTCCTCGCTCTTTTGGACACCGGTAGTACTCACAGTTTCACCTGCAAGAACAAGGCCCTCCACTTTTGCCTTGCGTATGTTTCACGCAGCCACGTCAAGGTGGCGGTGGCAAACGACCATTAAATGTCGTGTCCGGGGGTATGTCGGCGCATCCTGTCGAGGTGGACGACTCTTCTTTCCAGACTGACCTCTTTCTCGTCGACCTTCGAGGCTTTGACATAGTGTTGGACGTTCATTGGTTGCGCACATTAGGGCCTCTCACGTTGGATTTTGATCGTATGACCATCTCATGGTGTGCGGGCTCTCGTGTGGTACAGTGGCAAGGGCAGGTTCCCTAGCAGTCTTCGCCCTCCTTAGTCCATACCGAGTCGTTGGCCGCTCCAACACACCAGTCAGGGGACCTTCCGGCGGATCTTGCTGCCCTTCTTCAGTCGTTTTCCGAGCTATTCATGTCGCGCTTGGGCCTTCCACCGCAGCATCGGCAAGACCATCACATTTGCCTCCTTCAAGGGGCGGCTCTGGTGGTGGTGCGACCATACCGCTACCCCTTCCTCCAGAAGGACGAGATCGAACGACAATGCGATCTCCTCCTCCAGCAGGGTCTCATTCGGCGCAACGTTTCACCTTTCTCTTCTCCGGTATTGTTGGTACACAAGAATGACAACACGTGGCGCTTGTATGTGGACTATCGAGCCCTCAACGCAATTACTGTCAAAGACAAGTTTCTTATCCCGGTAGTCGAGGAACTTCTGGACGAAATACATGGAGCATGCTTCTTATCCAAGCTCGACTTGTTTTCCGGGTACTATCAAGTCCGCATGGCAGATACGAACGTGGAGAAAACGGCATTTCGGACACATCGCGGCCACTTCGAATTTTTGGTGATGCCATTTGGCATAACGAATGCGCCTTCTACATTTCAAGCTTTGATGAATGAGGTATTCCAACCCTTCCTCCGCAAGTCCGTTCTGTTTTTTTACGATAATTTGGTGTATAGCAAATATTGGGAGGAGCACCTACGTCATCTTCGGGCTGTCCTCTGTTTGGCGCACACGCACCAATTGATTCTTAAGCATTCAAAGTGCTCGTTTGGGAAGTGGTCGATCACTTACTTGGGTCATGTGGTGGATCACTTGGGGGTTTCGGCCGACCCGACCAAGCTCGAGGGTGTGGCAGCGTGGCCACTGCTGCAAATCATCACCGACCTCCGAGGCATTCTCGGCCTCACTGGCTATTACCGTCGCTTCATCTGCGATTACGACAACATCGCCGCCCCCTTGATCAGCTTGCTTCAGAAGAACGCATTTGTTTGGACTGACACGACGACACATGCGTTCCATTCTCTTCAAGAGGTATTGATGTCCACTCCGGTTCTTCGTCTTCGGGACTTCACAGTATCGTTCCTCGTCGAGTGTGACGCGTCCGGTTTAGGCTATGGTGCAGTGCTGCAGCAGGAGGGCCACCCCATCGCCTATTTCAACCGCCAGACAACCATACACCACCAGAAGTTACCTGCGTATAAGCAATTGCTCATCGGGCTCGCCAAGGACATCCTGCATTGGCGTCCTTATGGGGATGTTCCTTTATCATTCAGACAGATCACTACAGCCTCAAATACCTCCTAGAGCAGCGCCTCACTACCGTGCCACAAAAGCGATGGGTAAGCAAGTTACTCGGCTTCGATTTTTCAGGTGGAGCACAAGGCCGAGTCACTCAACTGCGGCCGCTGACGCGCTATCTCGCTAGGACACTCCAACGGATGCCGCTATCCATGCCATCTCCTTTCCAACGACCGATCTCCTCTCCTTGCTTTGTCAAGAAATCCATGCTTCTCCCAGTCTGTCCGAGTTGCTACACCGGGCGGAGCAGGGCCTCATAGATACGCAGTGGACAGCCCGTCAGGGGTTGATCTATTACCGTGATCGGTTGTACATGGATCTGGCCTCGCCCTTCATCCTCACCATTTTGGACGACGTCCACTCCCGCAACCATGAAGGCGTTCACCGCACTCTCCAGCGCCTTCGCACGGACTTCTATTGGAAGGGCATGCGTCGACACGTCCACGACTTCATCTCCGCATGTGTCGTATGGCAACAAAACAAGGTGGATCACCTCCTTCCGACTGGATTACTTCAGCCTCACCGGTCCCTACACAGATTTGGACAGATCTTTCTTTGGATTTTGTTGAAGGGCTCCCCTCGGTTCGCGGCAAATGCATTTTGATGGTGGTGGTACATCGCTTCTCAAAGGGAGACCATTTCATTCCTTTGGCGCAACCGCTTGTAGTCGAGCACGTAGCACGAGTGTTCTTTTAAGAGATCTTTTGACTGCATGCCATGCCGGAGACGCTTGTCTCGGACCGGGATAAAGTCTTCACTAGTAACTTTTGGCGAGAGTTTTTCTCACTTAGCGACACCAAATTGGCTTTTCTGCGGCATACCACCCTCAATTTGATGGCCAGACCGAGGTGGTCAATCGCACTCTAGAGATGTACTTGCAGTGCATAACCGGGGACCGTCCGCGGGATTGTCCGCGTTGGTTGCCTTGGGTTGAATATTTCTACAACACGGTGTACCGCACGGCACTGCAGACCACACCGTTTTGCCTCATCTACGACCGCGACCCTCCCCGGCTTTTGTCCTACATGGGTGGCTCGGCTCGCCTGACGGCCATCGATCGAGAGTTGGAGGATCGTGACACCTTTTTCAGACCGCTCGGACTCGCCTACTGCAGGCCCAACAGCGGATGGAGAATGCATACAACCGGGGGCATGGAGATCTCACACTCGCATTGGGTGATTGGGTGTGGGTGCGGTGTCGTCCCTTCCGTCGGGTCACCGCGACTCGACCCCTGTCCAACAAGTTGGGCCCCAAGTTCTTTAGGCCTTTTCCCGTCATCGAGCGCATTGGCGACGTGGCCTACCGCCTCGGCCTTCCGCCGGAGGCCCGGATTCATGATTCCACATTTCCCAGCTCAAGTTGTTTGTTGGGCGTCCGCTGCCAGCTCCCTTGGTCAACATCCCACCGCAGCTTGAGAGCAAGTTGTCTTCTGACGTGGGCGGTGATATTACGGCACTCGACGCACCTACGACACTTAGACGCATCAGATCCATATTGGGGCCGCATGTATCAGCGCCGCCCACCGGCCGGGACCTCATGATTTTTATCCTATGTCATTGTGTCGCATTTTTGTATTTTTATTTAGCTTTTAATCTCTCTTGTAGTAAGCCCGGGTGAGGGGCGCAAACAATTTGATTTGGGTTTGATGTTGGGACCTATATGGCCTGATTTTGGTGTGTGGTAATGCAAGCAAGTTTATTCCTCCAAATCTCTCTCTCTCTCTCTCTCTCTCTCTCTCTCTCCGTGCGGAATCCCTAGCCGACACCAAACCCGATCGGGGGTTCCACGTCCTCCGTCCGGTGCCGCCCGTCTCCCTCCTTCCTCCTCTTTCTCCCTACCTCTTCTTCTTCCTTCTTCTTCCTACCTTCCCTCACTAGTATCCGAAGACTCTTCAACCATAGCCTCATCCGAAGAATTGGCCCCTCCACCGGAGAACACCTCCTCAACCGACCCCATCACCAGATCGAGTTCAGGAGGTCATAACAGAATCAACGAAAACAAAAAACAGATATCAAGAACTAATCCAAACCGTCGGACCTGAGGTATGGGCGGATCGTGGCCAGGAGCTGAAGCCGGACCGAGCAACAGGAAGTTACCCTCGATCGTTGGCGGTATGCGCGCTGGGAGTCGCTGACGTGGCTGGCCAAAGTCGCCGAAACCGTCAGGAAGGGGCTCGTGACAGCGGTTGGCGTTCTGGTTGATGCGGGCGGCGTCGAGGGGGCTGAAATATGTGAGGCATGTGCGTGAACTTCGCACGGCGTGAAGCCGTAAATGGCAGGGAAGATGCCCGCGTGCTGACTGGTTGGGGAAGATGAGTTGACCCAGTCCACATTTGCTTTTCTCCTGATCGCAGGCGTGCTTTCCTCCACATTTTCTTTCCTCTTTCTTTTTGTAAAAGGAAGAAAGAGAGAGTGAGAAAATGAAATGAAATAAAATGATAACAACGCTACGCATGCATACGTGCAACGAAAGAAGATTGTCCAAACATTGAAATTGCAAAAATAAAATAAAATGCAAAATGCAGTAACTCAGGGCCAGCAGGATTTTTCACGAGCGTGATGTCGGGTACTTCTGCATCGACTTGATTTGGGCTGGTCTCCACCAGTATTTTTTGGTTTTGACTATAGCTCTTTCTAAAAAAAATTTTGTTCTCAAACATCTTTATTCATCGTTTATTTTGTTAATGTAAATCCTCAATTCCTCAAAACTATTAATAAAAGTGTGCTTTAGATAGACAAGCGCCTTAAATCATTGTGCTCACCTTGTAGGCGCCTTTGTGTTGTGTTTTCCTGTGTGGTATGTGAGGCCCAGTGGCATTGTTTGGCATCGCTTGAGCGCCCAACAACTATAATAACACAAATATTGTGTTCTAAGAAAGTACAAATATTTGTGATACATTCTTTCATACTGAATTGCGGAACGGCAAAAGCCAGATCTTTTTTCTTTTATGAAGCAACACATTCCAAATACCATGTAATCAGTAAAACAGTAGTTTCCAATAAAAATTAAGTTAGATGTGTAGAATCAAAATAAAAAACATCGAAGTAAATATAATAAAAGTGATTTCCCGCCAAAAAATAACTTTCTAGTGTAGTATTATCAAAATTTAAACAGAGACTGAGACACTCAATGTTGAAAGGATTTCACCAGGCTTTATAATATGGTGGGATACTCAGATGTATCAACTCAATGTTGAAAGGATTTCACCAGGCTCTATAATACGGTGAGATACTTGTATTTATCCAACGGAAGTTAGTAAACACCACACATCAGCACCACGGCACACATCTGACTTGCTGCAGAAATCCTATTAAAGCAATGAAAAATCAATCTTAAGTGTCCGGAATTCAGGAATTGTCTGGAGAGCCTACGACAAGGATGCCAAGAAAGATTCTCGCGGAAAGGAGCATCATGGAAGGAAGAAGCAAAGTAGCTCACTATTGATATTTTCCTTGTTTCTTTTGTGGACCATGTTAGCAACTCAATTAGAAGGGTACATGATAAAATTCAGATATATAATTTTCTCATTCTGATACCAACTTTTGAGAGAAATAACTGAAAGATATTATATTTGCTATGCTCAAAAGTAAATTCAAAAGTGAGTACCTTTCTTGACCCAATCAAACCAAATGTCCATACCTCTGTATCCTAAGATATGTGAATGATCTTAAATTGTCATATCCGGGGAAGTTTACAACTACTACTTAGCTTCAAATACTAAAAGTAAAATGCAAAAACAAATACACAAAATAAAATATAAGAACTACACAAATGCGACAAAAGAAATCGTCATTTGTAGCCACCTGACTACATTAGTTTCCCTCGATGGTAGAACCTCATCTCATGATGAAAATGCCTTTGCAAACTGATGGGATATGCTAGGGTCACGACTAAATTTATGAACATCTAGTCAAATGATGACCTGTCATATTGAAAATCATCAATGGAATCTGTGCCTATTATGCAAAGCTGCATATGTCGGTTGTCGGGTTTATACCGGTTTAAGTTTGAAATGTCGGATTGCGGGGATATATCAGAGATATTTTATAATGTTGAATTTTAATATTCAAATAAATTTATTTATATTTAAACAGATTTTTTTTAAAATATGTAAAATTGGACGTGCTATAGTGGGATAAAGGCTTGAGTGTTGTTGTTGTATGTAAAATTGTACGTGCAATCTATGTTTATAAATTACACAATAAACATGTAATTACTAATTATATAATTATAATGAACTAATAAAATATCAAGAAACACAATTTTGTATATAAATAATTAAATATTGAAGCAAGCAATTGCATGTATTTGAATGTTCGTTTCGGGATCATACATTTCATTGCATGAAGGCTTCCATTGCATGAAGGCTTCCATTGCATGAAGGCGTCCATTGCATGAAGGCTTCCATTGCATGAAGGCTTCCATTGCATGAAGGCTTCCATTGCATGATAGTTGTCCAATTTCATTGCATGAAGGCTTCCAATTGGTCCCTTGTCTTTTCGGCTTCTCCTTATCATAAGAAGTAAATATAACCTAAAAGGCTTTATTAGTAATTACAATTTCATTCTTGTTAATTAGTATATACAATTCTCTTGGTAACTTATAGTTTGAACTATATAATTATTTATCTGTATTAAAAGAAAGTGCGAGCATTTGCCTCCCACAATCTCTTTTCCAAATAATCTTTGCGCGAACTGATATGCAGCCCAATGGTGATATGATCTTGAATATCATGATCATTTGCATACATTTTTGTAAGATGATCAAGAAAGCCCTTATCTCTTTACCCTTATCTTAGATGAGCTCACCAGACATCCAACAAGCAATACCTCGGTGTTTATTATTTGCGGATGATATCATTTTGGTTGATGAGACGCGCGAGGGTGTAAACGCAAAACTTGAATCTCGTCGAGATACTTTAGAAAAGAAGGGTTTTAGGTTGAGCAAGGCAAAGATGGAGTATATGGAGCTTGTCCCGCCAATCTTCGTCCCAATCGTCTACTTCTACCGATCCCAGCGGCCCCTTCTCGCTTGTCCCGCCGATCCCAGTGGATCCTTCTCGCTCATTCCGCCGTTTTGTGTCGATCGTCGACAGTGGACGCCAGACACATGTTAGTTTGATTCCCTTCGTTTCGACTTCCAGTTCTCCTTCCTGAGGGGATGTTTTTTCCTCCTTCCTCTTCCTTATTTGGTCTTCTTGGAGGGTTCCTTTGTTGGGATCAGCTTTGTTTTCATCTCTTTCTCTGGGTGAAAACCTAATTTTGGCCTTCTATCCTCTAGTTCTGCAAACCTTTGATTTCTATTCTCGGTTTGCTATGTCTGGGAGTGTTGGGTCTCCGAATTCATCCTTCGACGGAGGCGTCTCTTCTACTCCAATGTTCTATATAGAATCTAGCAGTGTAAATCTTGATCACAACACCCCTCAAATTACCACAATGAAACTGGATGACACCAACTATCTCCTATGGGCTCGCTCCATCACTCTTGCCTTAAAGAGTCGTTGTATGTATGGTTATGTCAGTGGCACCACTAAGGAGCCTGCTACAACATCGCCAGAGTGGTTGCAATGGGAGTCTTAAAACTCCTTAGTGATATCATGACTTCTCAACTCTGATGGAACTTATTGCTCACAACTATTTATTTCTGGATATTGTTGTTGATCTGTGAAAGCGGGTTGAAGTAACCTATTTCTGTCGGGGAATGCCGCTCAGATATTTCAATTGCTGCGGCAGATATTTCTTCTGAGACAGGACACTCGTCCTCCTTCAACCTACTATTTGTAATTTACCCAACTTTATCAGGAATATGATCACTTCGACTCGCTTACTCTTCTGTCTCCGAAAGACGAAGTGTTGGTTCGGGCCCGGGAAGAACGCAACCTAATCTTCGAATTCCTTCATGGCTGGCATCGTGATTTCAATCTCATTAATGCTCAGATTCTTAGGCGTTCTCCCTCTCCCTCTCTACTAGAGGTTTACAGTCTCGTGCAACAAGAATTTGATCGTCGGCAGACGTTACTTCCCAACTCTTGCTTAGAGGGTTTAGCGCTTGCGGTTCAGTTCAGCGATGACGGTCATCCTACCCATGACGCTAGGCCAAAGTCCATGGAGAAGGATCATTTGGTTTGTGATTATTGCAGGAAGGCCCGTCATACTCGGTACACCTGCTTGAACTTTATGGCTTCCCTCCTCTTTGAGGTCCTACACCTCGAGGAGGCTGTGATTATGGCCGGTCTCAGAGTTGTTCGTCTCCATCCCTCTCAGAGCATCTTTCGGACGTCATGGGGGACTCTCCCCTCCATAGTTGCTCTGATCCTACCGGTGTTCCTCTTGCCCTTTCTGCTGAAGAAATACACGCCTTTTGACGCTTGATGCATGGTCCCCCTCCTGAGCCATCGGGTTCCTCCTTCCCCGCTTATGCTCACCAAGGCCTTCCTTGTGCACATTCTGCTACCACTCTCCCCTCCTCTCAGTGGATCATTGATTCTGGAACTACAGTCCACATAGCTGGGTTTGTTATAAATTTTGTGTCCTACACTTCTTTGTCTTCTCTCTATTAATCACTTGACTAATTCTCTGAATTGTTCTTTGAATTTTTTCCCTCGTCGTGTATCTTTTAGGACCTTAAGATGGGGACAGTGATTGACTCTGGTAAATTGTGCGACGGCCTCTGTGTTTGACCCCTCTGACTCTACTACCTCCAAGCTTGTTTCCCCACCAACTCTTTATACATATTTGTCTTCTAATTTGGATACCTGACACTGTCTCCTAGGCCAGCCGTCTTCTTCAACTATGAAATTTTTGTTTCCTTCTGTGCCAACTTTTTTGCTTAATGCTTTCCATTGTGATGTGTGTGAACTCAGTAAACATCACCGTGCTCCTCTTCCTAATGTCACTGCCTAGTACCATGTCTTTTGTCATTTTTCATACTGATGTTTGAGGCTCTTGCCTTTTTACGTCTATTTCTGGTTGTTACTGCTTCATTAGTTTTATAGACTGTTTTTCCCGTTGCATGTGGGTCTACTTGATGAAAAACAAAAATGACGTGTTTCCCCATTTTCAATGCTTCCATAATATGATTGCTACTCAGTTCAATGCTACTATTAAAATCCTGCGTAGTCATAACGGGCGTGAGTACATTGACTCTAAGTTTGAAAGCTATCTCAACCTCCTGTGTTTACACCCCTACTCAGAATGGTGCCGTTGAGAGCAAGAACCAACACGTTCTTGTAGTTTCTCAGAGCTTCTTACTTAAGATGCACCTTCCTAAATATTACTGGGGGGTTGCGGTTCTTACCGCTGCTTCTCTCATTAGTCACATGCTTACCTATTTTCTTGGACATAAAACTCCTCTTGATCCCCTTCACTTTCCTCCCACTAGCCTTTCCCATCATATCTTTGGGTGTATATGTTTCGTTCTTGTTTATCCCAAATCTAAACTTGATCTTCGTGCTCTGCGGTGTCTTTATTGGTTATTCTCCAACCCAAAAAAGACTATAAATGCTTTCAGCCTGTGACCAAAAGGATCTTTGTTACTATGGATGTAACATTCCGAGAATCCGAAGCGTACTATGGGGTCTCACTTTATGGG
Organism: Platanthera zijinensis; assembly: GCA_039513925.1. Taxonomy (NCBI): domain Eukaryota; kingdom Viridiplantae; phylum Streptophyta; class Magnoliopsida; order Asparagales; family Orchidaceae; genus Platanthera; species Platanthera zijinensis. Next base: position 65,316,047 of record CM077084.1, on the reverse strand, counting down.
GAGTTCTTTACCATGGAAGTGAGCCTTCCTTCCTCTACCAATTTCTCCTCCCTTTCAACCTCGTAGTTCTACTCCGCCTCTTATTCCCATTGAAACAACAATATCAGCTCCTCATTTACAGGTTTATACTCGGAGATGTAGGGGCACAGATACACATGCTTTGCATATGATACCTGGTATGGCACCTAATCCATCTTCTGGTACTCAAGGATGTAATCGTATTTCTACCCAACATTCTCTATCTCATATTGTGACTTATGATTCTAAGTCTCTTTCGTGCGGGGCATTCGTTACCTCCTTGTCTTCCATATTCATTCCTTCTTCTTGGCAGGAAGCCCTTGGGCATCGTATGTGAAAGGAAGCAAGCTTGAGAAAATGATGGCTTTTGAATCCACAGGGATCTGATATACCTTCCTCAAGGGAAGACTGTTGTTGGGTGTAAATGAGTTTTCTCTGTGAAACAAAACTCGCAAGGTCTTGTTGAACGATACAAGACAAGATTGATGGATAGAGGCTCTACTCAGACTTCTGGGATTGACTATCGCGGAACCTTCGCTCATGTAGCAAAGATGAACTCCATTAGAATTTTGCTCTCTTGTGCAGCATGTAAATGGTGCACCCTCAGTCAGCTGGACGTGAAGAATGTTTTTCTCTATGGGGATTTAGAGGAGAAAGATTACATGTCCCTACCTCCTGGTCTAGCTCAAGAAGGATCGAGAGGAAAGGTTTGCAGGTTAAAGAAATCTCTATATGGCTTGAAGCAATCCCCCCAAGCATGATTTGAGAGGTTCCATTGAGTCATGATGACGTTTGGTTATGCATAGAGTAATGCAGACCACACCTTATTTATAAAGCATCGACAAGGAAAATTGACCACTCTTATTGTCTACGTGGACGATATTGCTATAACTGGAGATGACATAGGAGATCAAAATTTTGAAGGAGAGACTAGCAAGGGAATTCGTGGTAAAAGACATTGGGAATTTCAAAGTACTTCTTGGGTTTTAAAGTTTCCAGATCTACGCATGGGATTTTCATTTCTTAAAGAAGTATATCCTCGACTTGTTAGAGACATCAAGGATGAGTGAGTGTAGACCCACAAACACTCTTATAAAGGCTAGTCATAAGCTAGGAAGAGCTGACGGGGAAGTTGTTGATGACATCACTAGATTCCAACGATTAGTTGGGAGACTTATCTACATATTTCATACCTATCCAGAAATCTCATACGCGATTGGGGTTATCAGTAACACATGCATTCACCTAGATTTTGACACTTGGATGCTTCTCACAGGATCTTATGATATCTCAAATCCTCTCCAGGAAGGGGTATCCTGTTTACGCCTGCTAAAGAGTTGACAGTAGAAGTCTACACTAATGTTTATTGGGCCGGATTTGTGGATGACAGGAGGTCTACATCTAGGTATTACTCTCTGCTTAGTGGTAATTTAGTGACTTGGAGAAGCAAACAACATGTGGTTGCCAAGTCAAGTGTTGAAGCGGGATTTAGAGCTATGACACATGAAATTTATGAAGGACTATGGATTCAGTCCATTATGAGGGATCTTGGCATTGAGCATAGTGGGTCAATCCGTCTTTATTATGACATTAAGGCAACCATCAACATTGCGCACAATCCTATCTAACATGACCGCACTAAGCACGTGGAGGTTAACAGACACTTTATTAAAGAAAACATAGTGAGGGAAATCACGAGTACACCATTCTTTCCTTCTAATCAACAACTGACGGACATGCTCACTAAGGGATTAAGTCAGGGTTCTTTTGGAAAAATTATGGGCAAGTTGGGCATGACATATATCACACACCCAACTTAAGGGAGAGTGTTCGTGATTATATTATTCTAAAATACTTTTCTTATTTTTTGTATTTTTCCCTTGTTTGTATTTCATATTCATGTATATTAAGGAGTACTGGTATTGTAATGTTAAGGAATTCTAGTTTGCAGCACATACCTAATATAGTCCATCCTCTTATCACTGTGTTCTTAGACATTATGTCCAATGAACTACCCGATTTGCTTCCCCTCATGAGAGATGTATTGATCTTGTTTATGGAGTTAGTCTCCCACACTTTTCGCACTATCGTATGAGTCCCAAGGAGTATGAAGAGCTACACCGACAAATCACTGAGCTCATTAATAAAGGACTTATTAGAGAGAGCTTGAGTCCCTACGCCGTTCCCACCTTTATAATAGCTTAAAAATTGCTCCACCACGAAATCTCATTTCGAAATCATCTATATCTACCCGATATCTCTCTTACTTGATCGTCATTCTCTCCCATCTTTTGAAAGGATCTCTTTTGATGCTCTATTGTATATTGATCACTTAAAATTATTGAATAACTTTATTAACAGTTTGGAAGCATCTTCTGAGAAACATTAAGCTATGGATGATGAACATTGTTGAGAGTTATATTTCTCAGAAGAAGATCGAGTCCTTGCATTTTGCAGGAAATAGATGTCTTGTCGGCATGTATCACAAACTATAACAACGAAGGTTTGTTCAATTTCAAGTAAAAATTGTTTTGGTGGGTACAAATGCATCTCTTCGATTTACCAACGGAATTTGGTACCTTCCCTATTTTTAACATTGTCAATCGTTTGCCTTTCTTTGATGATCCTCTAGTTGCCACTCCTAGTCCAGTATCCCTCCCACACACCGACACTCCACAACCTCCTTTGCCCCATCTACAACCACTCTTACGGAGATTGGCAAGTATTGGATCGTGAATTTCAGACGCGTACGAGAATGTATTAACGCTACCTCGTATCTTGGAAAGGTAGGAGTATCTCTGATATTTCATGGATCAACGCCTTTGAGCTTTGTGGCATTCAACCTAATCTTTCTATTGTAGATTTTTGTAATTCCTCGTCGAGGTCTAGCCCTTTCAATGTCAGGGGAATTGATGCATCCTACGACGCATCTGGTTGACTCACCATTACATTATTGTTCATTTCTATGTTTGTAATTGTTATCGTGTTGCATTTCCATACTTTCACATCTTTGTTATATTATTTTATGTCTATGTCGCTTTTTTAGTTCTGACTTGTTGGTTCAACCTACGAACAAGACCGTAAATAAATAGGTTTGGTAGCTCAAAAAGGTATAGTATGCAAGTAGATTAACTAATTTTAATCGCATGAAATCTAAATTAATTCCAGAATAATCAATATTTTAATTTATAATTTCGGAATTAATTCATTTGGGAGTTATTCAAAAGTTTTAAACACATCTTTGATTTCCCATGTGCCTCTTTGGTTCCCAAACCCCATATCTTAATGGAGTTATTCTCTATTTAACACCTACCCGTCCATGCTTCGGTCTGTCTGGAAAAAAGAATTGATCGAAATTTTCCGTCTTCGCTCTATTCTCCTCCAACACGTCTTCCCAGCTTCATTTCTCCCTGTCAATTCTCTGATCGGTGATCGGTGAGCACTTTAAAGGGTGGTCTACGTCCAACGGGCCACTCTTGATCCTTAACTGTCAAGCACGACCCCTGCCACAGACGCCTCTTCTGATTATGCCATTTCCTACGACCACTAAAGCTTCATTGAAATCCACTGCTCCTTCCTGAGGGCCAATCGACCTCCGACGATGGCCTTCAGGCCCTCCTTCGGCGACTGACCCAGACCTCTTTGTTCACAATATTCAGTGCATGTTCATCTCCACCTTCTTTCTGTCGACCTCCAACCCTCATTCGACCTCCAACCCCTCACTCGACCCACATCCCCTCTACCAAGGAACTAAAGCCAAGCCTAAGCCACCACCCGACAAATCCCTCACTGTTTACCCATTCACCCCCTTTGCTCGTTCGTTACCCGATCCCACACAAGCCATTCCCCCTTTCTATCTGAAACCCATAGCTCCACATTATACCTTTTCAGTTCAGGAAATCACTGCAACTAACAATCTTGTTCTTCCTCTATTAATGTAAATGCATGCAACTATTTTAAGTGATCAAATTTGAAGTGCTTGCATATCGATTGTTTTCTGTTGTGGTCATTTTTCACATTTACATGTTCGTCTTTCAGTTAGTCAATTGTGGTTCTCTTACGGTGCGCTAAATCCTTCTTTACTCTCTTGCTAAATGTCTAATTAACTAGTTTAAGTTCAGAACTCCTATCGAGTCTCCCTCTATCCCGAGAATTTTAACGTAGCTAAAATTAATAGTTAAACTCTTATTTTTTTCAAAATATTTTTCAATTTAGTTTACATCATGGTTGAAACTATGTGAGCACGGCTGGCGGGTGATAAAGTCTGCGACAATGTCCTCCGTACAAGATTTGGGATAGACAGTGGTTGTAGGAGACTTGCTAGTGCTAGGGTATGGTACTCTACCTTTTGACTGATCAAACATCTCATGACGAACTGCTAGACGATTCTTATCATACCGTGACGTCAACGAGTCGCCTCGAGGTGGCGGTAAGTGTGGTATGCACTAGAATGGCCTCATGTGGCGGTGACATGGAACTCATGAAGCATTTTTGGAATCCATGATGTGGAATTGGCGGCTATCAAGCAATCACATTAATGTAGAAGCTCTTCTACTAGATTAAAAGAGGGCAGTAGGTCAGATTGCGACGTAGATCCTCGATGATTGTCGTATACTATGAATTCTGCCGCATCTTTGCAGGAATGGCCTTGACGTCGAGCCAATGAGGACGAGACATGGCGAGAAGGGTGCCCTGGTGCTCCTTACGAAGAAAGGCATTGACCGCTGAGTGGGAGGAGTCAGACTTGTACTCCACTAAAAAATTGTAACCCAGTAACTTTGTAATCCATAGTTGTGTCGGCCTGGAGATCTTTTGATTCAATAGGTGACATAGATTGCGGTGATTGGCCCGGACAATGAAGTGGTGTCTCAATTAGGTCCGCTAATGTTGTGCGACGAGCATATGACCCCGTAACACAGTACAGACGGTTAAAAGCCTAGTAGTGGTAGGCGATGGGGCGACCTTACTGTATCAATATCACTCCCACATCAAAGTTGGATGTGTCTCACTCAATTACAAAGGACTTGGAAAATCAGCATACTCTGAACAGGAACTGTCACTATTGACTGTTGTAATATGAAAAAAGCCTGCCATGTGGCAATACTCTTCATGAATATTGTCAATAAGCCATGAACCGCCTTGACAGAAGGAATGTTACACTGAAGCATGGCCTTGGCCTCCACCTTGTTGGGTCCATAGTCAAGCCCTTGGTGGAGATGATGTGGTCCAAGTACTTGATCTGATTGTGCCCAAATAAACCTTTCTTCTGGTGGGCCACAAGGTGTGGAGCGGATGTGAGCTGTAAAATTGTAACTATGTGTTGAAAATGGAGCTGCCAAGACGAGCTATAAACGAGAATGTGATCTAAGTAAATCGGACAAATTTATGCAGGTATGGCCTGAAGATGTCATACGTGGTGGACTAAATGATGGAGGACGCACAAAGAACTCATTATGTCTGTGTGTACGGAATGTGGTCTTGAGCACATCGGTGGTGCGAACCCATATCTGGTGTTCACTCAAACGTAAATCAAGCTTGGAGAAATAATTCACGTAGCGCAACTCATTAAAATGCCCCTGTATCAGCAAAATTGGATATTTGTCCGGAAGTATGTGCTTGTTAAGATTGCGTAATCACAAAATCGCCAATTTCCGCAAGGACCAAAGTGGAGAGTGAGCTCACACTAAGAGGAATGATATCCAATTGGAGTATCTTGACTTTCTATAACCTACTTCTAGGCATGTCTATAATTGTACGATGGATTGAAATTGAAGAAACTCCTGAATTAAGGAGAATGTGGTGATTTGAGGGTCGACCGGGAAGTGATCCCTTGGTGACCTCGAAGATGTGATCGTAGCGTTGTAGGAGAGCCTAGATGTCCTAGTGTTGGGGGTCTACAACCGGTGGATGGTGCCACATGAGGACACTGAGATGTGTATCAACTGTCATACATAAAGAGCGAAATATCTTTGGGGAACGGGCCAAGATAGGGTCACCCTTTAGTGTACGCATGTCAAAAGACATGGTATTTCCCGCCTAGTTGTCCCTGACATCCACAAGGGTTTGCAACCATGTGACCTCGAGAATGTTGTCTAGGACGTCGAGGCCAATGACGTATTAGTCAGCGTTAAAATAGTGCGAGCCTATTACCGTCGGTAGGGTCACGTAGCGTCTGGCTGTGGCGATGCAGCGAGCATCGCCCAAGAACACGTGGAATCCGAGCACCAGAGCGACACTCAACCTTAATGGGTCCACTAGGGCATGAGAGAGGAAGTTGTCGCTTGCGCCACTCTTGATCATGATGTTCACATCCTGATCCAGAATGGTAGCTCGGAGTTTCATGGTTCAAGGGCTCGTCATGCTGCCCATCGAGTAGAGGGGAATCTCAAGGTGAGGTGAGTGGCCTTCACCTACGCCGACTCATCATCATCCAACTGTAGGGCCTCAAAATCATCCAAACAGATGACATTATTCTCCCCGCCAATGAACATCCATAGATCCCGGTTCGAACAGTCTTGTGTGAAGGAGTAGGATTGCTTGCAGTGAAGAAGAGACTCTTACTACGTAACTCGATACAGTCCTGATGGGATAAGCCATGTTGAGTGGGCTTGTATTTCTTTTGGGGATGTTGTGGAAATGAGGTGGCCGGTGTGGAGGTAGTTAAGGATAAGGTGGGGGTCTATTGTGGGAACAATATTAAGATCCTAGATATACTAAAAAATGTTTATCTAGATCATATTCGGACTTCACCAACTGAGTCGGTCAGCCTACATAGGCTAGTTTCAAAATATGTTTTGGGTCGGCACATTAATTCCTAATATCAATCATTTTTGGCCCATTTGGGAGAGCAGTACTGCTCCGGTGCGGTCCGCCTCCTTTCCTCACTGCCAAAAAAATGTCTGTTTAGCATGAGATTTCCAACACCGTTGGAAAAATTGTTCTACCGGTTTTTGGACTGGAACAGCAAGGTCCAGTGGGGGTGTTGCATTCTCATTAAAAAAATCAACTCTTCAGTCTGCGCTCTTGATAAGCGATTCCTGTGGACTCCTCTGCTCTGATAAAGCAATCCCTCTGCAGCAACCCCTGGAGTTCTCTGGCGATATCTACAGATCATGCAATATTTTGGAATCATTGTACGTAGCAGGCAATATTATGACATTTCTGTTACTTGTATCTAAATAGCTGCCGTACCGTTGTTTTACCAAACAGTTTCCTGTTTTTGAACAACTATGCAAATGGAGATCATCCAAACGGTTTTTTTCTCCAACACATAGCTTCCTGGTACATTTTTAACCCTTATCTCGTACCACTCCATTTGCCACCGCCACAGCTCTCCCATACGGGCCCTTTGTTCTCAAAAAACTTTACAAATACTAGTCACTTTGGTGACATGTGCAATGCATGTCATTACTGCAAAATAAGCTATTCATGCTAATAAAACTGAAATGTCTCGACACTTAGCAATTCATTTGTGCAATGTAGATCTAGCGAATAAAAACATGATTATTGTAGGTTTGTACTTTATAGCCTAAACGGATAAGACTACCAATGAAAATTTTGAATATTGCCGATGCTTATATTGATGATAAGAAAGCTAAAAGTTTTTGTTGAGAGTGTAATGCACAGAACAAAAGATGCATCTTTTAATGATCTATACGATAGATTTTGTAGTAGGGAAGTATAAAGCAAAACATATTGAATAGCTAATGCAAAAGACGAGATTTAGAGATAAAATCAAGTTAGGTGCATTAAAAGTAGATATAATAGGATCAAAGATGATGAAGCTAAGAAAAATGAAAAAATTATATTGAGGAGTTATTAAATACGAGGTTAAAGAAATAAAGTTTTTTTTTTGAAAATCCTAAGAACAAAATAATGAGATATATTATTGATTGATTAAACTATAAAGTATAATTAGTTTTGAATAAGATACATGAAGATAAGACTTAAGGTTCCCATGACATGCTTATATTGTAGACTTGTAGTGGTTTGATCGAGTCCTTTTCATAGATTTTTGAAGACAATATAGTAGAAGGATGTAGGAGAAAGATAATTGAGTGAGTTTATTCTTCCACAAGGGGGTATTTATAACATTACAGAGGGGTGCCACGTCATCGATCCGTGTGCACCAATAATTCCAATAATAAAAACGTACAAAAAAGGATACCTAATTACTACTAATATTCTAATTAATAGTAATATTCAACTCTCCCCCTCAAGTTGAGAATATATATTTATCATTCCCAACTTGTCAATATTATTGTTGAAGTTGTCACTGCTTAGCCCTTTAGTGAAGACATCGGCAAGTTGATCAAAAGAGTTTACGAACGGAGTGCAGATATTTCCCTTGTCAAGGTGATCCCTGATGAAGTGTCTATCAACTTCCACATGTTTGGTTCTGTCATGCTGGACTGGATTGTGAGCAATACTGATGGCAGCCTTGTTGTCACAGTAGATGGTAATAGGATTGTCCACTTGAAGACCTATATCTCGAAGAATAGCCTTCAACCAAAGTCCCTCGCAAACACCTTGTGCCATAGCCCTATATTCTGCTTCAGCACTTGATCGTGCAACAACATTCTGCTTCTTGCTTTTCCATGAAACTAGATTACCTCCTACAAAGGTGCAATACCCAGTGGTAGACTTTCTATCATCTTGACTACCAGCCCAATCAGCATCTGTAAATACTTCAACCTTTGGTGATTGGTTGTTTTTGAACAAGATTCCACGACCTGGTGCCTTTTTTAGGTACCGTAACACCCTAAAGGCCGCCTGCTGATGACGAATGGTAGGTGAGTGCATGTACCTGCTTAGAACACCCACAGCATAGGTAATGTCAGGACGAGTATGAGATAAGTATATGAGTCGTCCAACCAAACGTTGATATTTTAAAGCATCAACTTTTTCTCCCCTAGTATCTGCATCAATTCTGTGATTAGCCTCAATAGGGGTGTCCGCAGGGGAACACCCAAGCATCCCAGTTTCTTCTAGAAGATCCAAAGTATACTTTCTTTGGGAGATGAAGATCCCTTGTTCAGATCTTGCAACTTCAATTCCCAAGAAATACCTCAGCTTTCCAAGATCTTTAACTTCAAATTCTCTGCTTAGTTGCTCTTTTAGGTGAATGATCTCCTCCAAGTAATCCCCAGTGATGATGATATCATCCACATATACAATAAGGATAGCGATTAGATTACCCTTCCTTTTGACGAAGAGAGTGTGATCAGCTTGGCTTTGAATGTATCCAAGTTTAAGCATGAACGTGTAGAACCGTCTGAACCATGCTCTCGGAGACTGTTTTAAGCCGTACAAGGCTTTTAGGACACGGCATACCTTTTTCTCGGGCCCTTTGATAACAAGGCCAGGAGGAGTGTCCATGTAAACTTCCTCTTCCAGATCACCATTCAAAAAGGCGTTCTTGATGTCGAACTGAAGAAGATCCCATCCTCGATTCACAGCACAAGAGAAAAGAATACGGATTGTGTTCATCTTCGCAACAGGAGCAAAGGTATCTTGGTAGTCAATACCCTGAGCCTGGGTATAGCCCTGAGCCACTAAACGAGCTTTGTACCGCTCCACTATACCATCCTGGTTTTGTTTGACTGTGAAGACCCAGCGGGATCCAACGGTTCGCTTCCCAGGGGGAAGATCAACCAGTTGCCATGTGTTGTTTTTGTGCAAGGCACGCAATTCCTCTTCCATTGCCTGTTTCCATTCAGGCACCTGAATAGCCTCCTGCCATGTCTTAGGAATCATAATAGATGAAAGAGATGAGATAAAAGCTTTATGGGCTGGAGAGAGGTGAGAATAACTGATGTAGTTGGCAATAGGATATTTGGTGCTACCTTGTTTACCAAACAGCTGGGCAAGAGGAATATGAAGGTCATCCTCGGAATCTGGTGAGGAGGCAGTCACCGGCACTGGAGAAACATCCACGGACTGTCCTTGCTCGTCAGTTTTGGGGCGGCGAGAGTAAGAAATTAGGGCGATGGATTTGCTCTGATACCAAGTAGAAGGATGTAGGAGAAAGATAATTGAGTGAGTTTATTCTTCCACAAGGGGGTATTTATAACATTACAGAGGGGTGCCACGTCATCGATCCGTGTGCACCAATAATTCCAATAATAAAAACGTACAAAAAAGGATACCTAATTACTACTAATATTCTAATTAATAGTAATATTCAACTAATATTACAAATGATTGGAGAAAAAAACATTTTAGCACTAATAGTTAAGAATAATGAAATATTTTAGATTTGTTTAATTTTAAAAAATCCAGCTTAGGAGCCATTCAATGATGCTGTGGGAATGTACCATAGGTTTAGAAAATTATACGAATTTCAAAAACTCAATTTGCTTTCATGACAAATTTTTACCTTGGAAGCTATATATTTGCATAAAGAGAATTAATGAAAAAGTATAAAGAACAAAGAAAATATCTTAATAAATTTTTACCACGACATTGGATTTGATGCACACTAAGGAAGAAATATACGTGTCAAATGTGTGTTGAAGTTGTTAAAGATACGTAAGATGAAGCGCTAAATAGTATCGGAACTTGTGAGTATTCGTGGAATGACCGAAGGAATATCAAACTACAGTATGTCAGTACAGTGCGTTTATATTAATGATCAACATTGAGTCCATATTGTTTTATATTTGTAAAAAAGCTCGAGCTCACATATTGTTGTTCATCAGCTCGCGAGCCGGCTCTAGAGTTTTTTTTATTTGTTAGTCATTTTAAAAAAAACTTTAAAATATGAAAAAGAGGCTCATGAGCTGAAAAGCTCGTGAGCAGCTCAAGCTCAATAACTAGGCTTTGAGTTCAAAGCTTGAGCCAAGCAAAAGGAGCTCATCAAGCTCGAAATGGTTAATGGTTAGCTCGAGCTTGGAAATTTTGTCAAGCTCGACTCGAGTTCGATTTGTTTGCACCCCTAGTTACATAGATGAAAGTTGTTTTTTGCATGGTTTAGGGTTTAAGATCTCATGTTACACTGACAGAAATGAGTGAGAAATGAGGATTTATAGAACGTATCCCAATAAGTTGAAATAATGCTATTGAGCATGTACACTGAAATTTATAAAAATGCCCTAACAGAATCTTTAGCTTACACTCACCAAGCATGATCTGGCCTCTTTTGGAACCATCTTCTTTCAACTCTGCTTTCTTTGAATTACTCATTTAAAATTAAGATCTTAAATGCCTTATCTCCCCTCTATTAATTTTTGATCAATTTTATAAAATACATGCTTATACATAAATTGAATTTATTTGTTCAGTTAGTATTCTTATTAGGGCCATGTAATTTGTTTTTTGCAGATGAAGATGAAGATTAGCAAAGCTTTGAAGCTGCCATGCTCGTTCCACCCAATAAATTGTGTTGCTAATTATCTAGATTCGAGCTAAGATCTGGAAATAATTCGCTGCTCGGTTAAATCGTGAAAACCGTTGCGAATTTTCTGTTGTTTCTCGTCAAATTTTCAGTTAAGTATTTCGGTGAATATAAACGCCGGTTGAATTTTACGTTTCAAGAGCAAAAGTCCTGAGCAAGCGTCGGGATGATATGAAGTTATGATCCCTGCGAAGGTCTGTGTATCTTTTTTTCTTCTATACAAGAAATCAGAAATCGTTGCCCAAACACGGCACCTAGTCTTGATGAAGAATGTACCTGATGTGTTTTTTTTTTGGTATGGTTACTTATGCTGATACTTGCAAATCTAACTCCTGCTTATGTTAGTTTTTTTTTAGATTTATACATAGTTTACTATAATTGGATGAAGCCTAAAGGTTATGCTTCTTGTACATAAAGGAGTTGGTTTTTCAAAATTATGTTTGTGCGTTTTATTTTGTAGGGTAGCTTCAACTTTTCAAAGTCACAATGAAGGGACTAGGCGGGGTAAAATCTTTGTTTGGTCCAACCAAGGAGGGGTGATCTACCCTCTTGGCCGAGACACAGGCGGTCGTGAACGCGGTGGTCATTAACCGTCGTTTATGAATGCACGACATCACCTAAAAAAATTCATGCATTTTATGTTTAAAATTAGTTTATTTTCTTGATAGCGGTCCTAACCTTTGTTTTGTCATACATATGTTCTATGATAATGCCGTTTTTGACCAAACTCACCCGAGCAAATAAGCCGTGCTGAACGAAGCCTTCGTTTTGTTAAAGGATCCGGTCGGATATGCCCTCTTTGGCCTTGTTTGGGTGGGTGGTTGCAACTGAAGATGGAGCGGTTGGAGATGAAGATAAAATAATAGTTTAAATTGTGATCCCACTCTATTGTTGGCATCAAGAATCAAACCGTATTTTGGGAGATCAATGGTTTCAAATGAAGGTTATTCAAATGGGGAAAAAATAGCGTTTGTGTTTTTGAAAAGATCATTGAGAAAAAAATTCTCAAACAAATGGTGCCTTCGTCTTAATAAGCATGGGATGGTTCTCGATTTAAGGGACCTGTGAAAGTTGAAACCTTGAGTGAGAAGAGGAATTAACTCGCTCTCTAAATCGTGTTTTGCTTGTGGTTCAAATTGAGGATATTATTTGGTAAACCACAAACAGTGGCATATCAATGGTAATTAAACCAAGGTTTTGGTAGTTCTTGATTGATGGTTTTAACCAAAATAGAGAGTTTTTTTTTTCTCGTCAAGGACTTCAAAAGGAGAAAGATGGAGACTGTAAAGCCTGCACAATATGAAGGAGAAATATCGAATGACTCGGTGTACAAAGTCAACTTCCTTCAACATTTTTCGCTTCTTTATCAAATGCTTCAACATTCATGAAGTTTGCTGTTAGTTTTTTGTTTCGCCGATTGAGTTCAACTTTTCTAATCCAGGACAATAGATAGGCATACGATTATTGAACAATCCTCGATCGCCAAATGTTGGATTTTAAATGCTTCCTGTGCAAGTTCAGAATGATGGAATCTACAACGATGGGAAAGGTGGATTCTATGGAACAAAAAGCAAGGCAATGTCACCCTCTTTCGAGAAAAGGAGTTGATTTCTTTTCCTGCTAATGCGAAAGAACGAAGAACGACAACAAAGGAAGAAGACATCTTCCTAGTGAAAAGACCCTGGCTTGAGATAGGTATGTTGTTTTAGCAATGAGACTGAAATTATGATAATAAATACAATGTGGTGGTTTATCTGTGTCCAGAATTTTTGTGACATTTTGTTTGGAATATAACCTACCTCTATTGAGTATATGTTGGCACAAATTGTACACCTGCAATGAGAAAATATAAATTACACAGAAAGTAGCAATTTTTATGTGAAAAATCTCAAAATCTAGGTCAAAATCCATGGGACAATTGAGGTTAAATTCAGAAAGCTTCCACCAAATGACATTCAACTAATACACATGCAATGGCAATCCACATGTGGATCCCACGACTAACATAAAATAAAGACAGAAAGGAGTACATTGGCACCGATAAAATTGACCATGTTTGAGTCGAAATAATTCCCTCTTAATTGGTTCTCTGAACACCATGCAATCCTCTGAGGATCCGGATTCTCTGGAGTTCGTGCGGGAACTTTAGGGTGGAGTTCAATCCAACGGCGTGAAAATCCCCAACTCCATCAATCCAATGGTTGGACTTCTCGCGCGCTAAAAGACAAAAAAAAAGTTACAATATTAAAAAATGTAAAAAACTCGCCCGTTGGATTTCAATCGGACGAGCGAGATTGCGCGAAATCCACCCTGGAGTTCCCGCACGAACTCCAGAGGATCCGGATTCATCCTCTGAAGATCTTTTTACTATGAGTGCAAATATCATGCCTGTCTCGACGCACGCCCTCACCGGCGTACTCCGATCAGTCCACAACCCACCAATACATAATGCTGCTTTGGGCCCTTAGGCGTCGATACAACTCATTGCTCCTTGGAGCGCAAATCAGTTGCTACTCTTCAATCGACAACTTCAAAAGTCATTCTTTCTTGCGGGCTTTGTTACTGTCGTATCTCACATCACCATCCATGTGGCCTCTTTGGCAATCACCTCCTTGATTGCACTGTCGCGGCCCACATCGTCGCTCATGCAACTTTCACAGCAATTGCCACCTTGATTGCATCACTGTAATCTGCACTGCCACTACGTGGCCATCTGCACACAACTACCACCCTGATCAACTTCTCACCATCACACTCCAAATGCCACCATCATGGTTCTTCCCAAATCTCGGCTTTGCTAGCGTGGCCCTTGATACCACTACCTCCCCAACAATTGTCATTTTCAAATATGTATGTGACCCATCTCTGACATGCATGTTGGCAACCCCCTCGCATCCCTTGACTACACTGCCTCGACTAAAAACTTGCGGCAAACACGCCGCCTACATCTTCACATGCTACACTACTCTGCCCCCCACACTACTTTTGTGATCAATCCCCAACCTCAGCTCAGACTATGAATGACTCACTACCCTACGCTCGAAAATGTTGTAACACCTTGCATGCATTTATCGTATATTATATGACCGGATGGTAACACATTTGTACTATCATCATTTCAAACCCCATACTCAAAGTAAATCACAATGGAAATAATATCTCATAATAGAACTACCCGCATCTAAAACTTAAATATAACCAAAAGTATTTGGCCTTATGACCATCACAACTGTTGGAGCGCTCAAAGTATCTCGTGTGGTCGTCAAGTTTGGAACAACCACCACGTCGCCCCCAACAGAGGTATTTATTGGCGTAATCCTAAATACCCGACGAGTTATTGGATGTCTACCGGATCCATACCAAACTCATTAAGAATATGTTACCAGTTATATAAATATACCTCAACAATCTCTTCTTATATTGTTTATAAATGATATCACATAACAGATTACTTAAACCACGAGTTAATAAGTACAAAAGTGAGTTTTTTAAGAAATATAAATATGAGTTTTATAGTAAGCGATAAATCTGAACTCAAACAAGTGCTCAAAACATATAAATAAATAGAACTGAAAACTCAAACTGATAACTGATCTTTAGTCTACTCAAACATCAGATCATTATCCAGGTCGAAATTAACTTTCCCTCCTTCATACTCATTTTGATCTGCAAACAGTTACAATAAGAATGTCATGAGATAAAACTCTATAAATTCAAACATTTGCTATCAATGATAAAGTGATTAGTTCTAGCAGTAAAATAACGTAATACTCTAAACAGTAAGAAAGAATAACATATCTGCATCTCTATCTAATTTACAAAAAATAAGAATATTTGATTTTATAAAATCAACTATATTTTTTTTATTATTAAGATTATTATTAACAATTAAACAATTGTGTTATACCATCAAGTTTAGAATGATACAACAAACTGTGATCATTAGATCATCGAGTTTGGAATGATATAATTAATAATCCCAATATCAGGACACATATCATCAACTTTAATATTCCTTTTTTGAATGATACCTAATTCAGCTTTTGAATAAAAATAATTGTGTAAGTCATCAAATTTGAAATGACTGACAACTAATTCATCTCAGACTTTCATCAGGTAACATCTGAAATACTTTAGTATAATCAATCTAGATTATTGAATATAAACATATTAAGGTTCTAAAAGTTAAAACATAAGAAAATGTATTAAGTCTTACTGAATAGACTTTAATCTCATCTCCCCTGATGTTTTAGATATAAAAACCTTACAAAAACCTTACAAAAGCCCTTAGTAAGTACATATATTATATTATCTTTTGATCTCACGTCCAATAAAGATATTATCCCCAGACCTGTGAGATAGGTCAACCAAGCCTATTTCATCTGTAGGTGTCTCCACTTACCATTGAACAGTGTATTTGTTACAATGGTTATTGTGACTTGATTGTTACAAAAGATCGATATAGAGTGCATTTTCAGACTCGTTATTGGAATATCCATTATCAGATCTTTAATCTACTATGCGTATTCTTCTATTGAAGATAGAATATTGTAGAGTTCTAATTTTATAGAGGATAGTGCAATGCACGTCTGCCTCTTAAACTTCTAAGTTATGACAACTTCTCCTAGTGTAAACACAAAACCACTAGTGGATTAACTGTCACCAATATCTGAGCACCAGGAGGCGTCAAAATACCCTTCAAGAACTGGATGATGTCCACTATAACATAAAACATACTTATCAGTGTTGAAGCCAAAATTGACCCCAACGAATGTTCACAAACCAAAGTGCAGCCGACGCCTACTTCTCTCAAATCTCGACCCCTGACTAGCTGCTAAGGTCCTAAGACTGACCCAAAGCCTCAGCTGGGAGGTCCCATCTCACACCCGGAAGATCTCTGAGAGATTCCCCTCCGAAACCAATAGCTGGACTGGGAGCTCTTCAGAAAGCCTTGGAGTTGGAGAATAATAAAAAAAACCTGCTTTCCAAAGAGCCCCTATGGGTCTTTTTATAGTCTTCTCCTGACCTGAAAATACTGAAATACCCTTGATGGGTCTGCCAATAGCCAAATCCCGCTGCCATCCCAGGGGCATATAGGTAATTGAACCCGAGGATAATGAAATAATAATAAAATAATCCTTTTCCCTGGGCGCCAGGCCCCACCACATGGACCTGCTTGGAGAGAACCCTGGGCGAGAAGGATCTCACTGAGCCTTAGCTGGGCTCACCTTGGCGAGATCTCCCGCCCAGAGGGTTCTCGCTCTCAGTGGTCTTGACGTCATTGCTGTTGGACGCGGCGCTGAGTGGGTGAAGCTCACTCTACGCCTTCACTGCTAATCACGGTGTTGAGCGACTAGTGCTCACTCAACGCCTTATCGCCCGCCTCCAGGGAGAGTTCCTTCTGGGCGGGAGCTCTCCTGTCCCGAAGCCTAAAGCTGACCTGCAGACCCGAGTCCTGGCGCGAACGATCTCGCCTATCAGTAGGCGGGAGCACCTTAAGGGCGAGAACTCTGCCTGTCCGCCCTAGGGCTAACCCGGGACTAGTCCAACCCTGACCACTGAAGTCTTAGTCTTCCTGGTCCTCCCCCGCGAATATGGGGTTGTACACAATCCCCGCTCTTTTCGAGCTAGCCCTGCGCTCGACAAGACAAGTCCAACCCCAAAATATTCGCTGGACACGTGCCTGTCAGCCAAGAGAATCTTTTAGCGGGCCCTACTGCGGCTATAAATACACGCCGACGGGTGACCATAAGTCTTGCCTCCGAACTACTGTTTCTTCACTGAGCTCTCGCCCGGGATTTTATGCGCGATACCAAGATGTATGCTAAGCGTACTGGCAAGCCACTTCCGCAGGACCTTCAAGATCGGTTAATCGCGGCTCAAGCGCGAGCCTTAGTAAATAGCGCTGCGGTAGCGCCCTTGCTATCGAGGAAATCTTCAGACACCGGCCCTTCTGAGCCGAAGAAGAAAAAGGGAAAGAGGAAAGCGAAGGTGGTCTGGCGAGACCTTGCTCGCGAGAACAGGGATTCACCTTCTCCTACTCCCAATCCTGCGGGGGACCCCTCCCTACAAAAGGTATGCCTTCCGGCCATGCTTACCGAGATGATTACGTTACAGGCCCGGTAGTTAACGCGACCTCTCGCAGGAATCCGTTCCAAATGACGTCGCCGGGTCTTCCTCAATTCCCCCAGATTTGTCAGCTCCCCCTCCTGAGGATCGACGAGGGTCTCAGAGACAATTCCTTCAGCCGAGACCCGGGTGATAGGTACGCTTTTCGCCACCTCTTAATACTTCAACCGTGCCTTTCCTTTTCTGAACTGTCTTCTCGCAGAGCCAGCTTCCGTCGTCCCGGGTCTCGTCACCCGGGAAGATGAAGCGAGAACCGGCGAGCTGCTTCCTTCTGCGGCAAATCCCGCCCTGCAGGCGGGAGGGGTGGCCTTTGAACCTTTCACTACTAAGGATGTTGATCATCCCTTGAGAGAGGACAACTCTCTCCATGCTTCCGGCCAGGACAGGACCATTGTGCGCGAACCCTTCTGTCCAGGGCGAGGCAAGCCTCTCCACCTCCTTTATGGAACTGACGGAGGGGTCGGGCCTTCTCACCCGACGCCATTCAATGGCTCTCGCTAGACTGCAGGTATGCGAGACATTCTTGTCGGCTGATCGTTATGCTTTAATCAAAACCTTGGGCGCACTTTTCGCAGGGGATCCCAGCTCTCGGTCGGGAGCCAACGAGGAGGGAGAAGAAGAAGAAGAAGAAGACGATTCCCTTCCTCCTTCGCCTGGCGAGATAGAAGAAACCTTGAACGGCGCCGGGAACGCGAAGGAGCGGAGGAGGAAGATCTCGGCCATTTTGGCCAAGCTCATCCGGCGAGACCGCGCCCATGCTGCCGCAGCGAAAGCATTCCACGAATCCGTGGAACAAAGGCTGGAGGCCCTGGAGCGGGATTTCTTCTTGGGCGAGACTGATCGACCGGGAGGGCCTACTGCCGAGTCTTCGCCAGGGAGATGCATCGCGCAGATCCGGGATCATGCTAGGCGGATCAACCTAGGGTGTACCACCCTGTCATCTTACTTCAACCTGTTGGTGCCTCCGAGAACTAGGCGGCGGGAATGAGGGCGATGGTGCTGGGAACCGTATTAGTTCATCTAGGTCTCGCCCCTTCTCCCTTTTTAGCCTTCCCTTCCTCCATGTACCTTTATGCCTCTGTCATAACTGTTATTGTTAATTTTATTCAGCTCTCGGCAGCGAGAGCAAGTTACTATCCGTCTCTTCTTTCATTGTGCTGCGAATTTTAAGAATGTGTTGGCATTAGGATGCTTGCGCTAATACCAAGAGGCTTGCGCCGAAACTAGAGACGACTGTCGACTATTGTCATCCCGAGGGGGAAAATCGAGGCATCGCCGGCCTAGATCGTGACAGCTGTACTCCGCCATCATTTTCTCTCTCTATCGGACAGAGCCGTAACGATCACGGTTCCCTATAAATAGAGAGATCTACCAACCGCATTTACTTCTCTGATCCGGAACCTCAACTCCCTTTCATTGCTCTCGCCCTCTTGCTTCCGCTTCTACCTCTCTATAGTTCTCGCTATTACCCCTAAACCCAAAATGCTGGGAGAGAACGAGGGTCGCGCTCATTGCGCGGAAGCGTTCCGCAAGCATCTCTTCCCCTCCTGCACGCTCATCTTGGACGAGTACAATCTGATCGTAGACCGCTTCATTCCCGCTGGCTTCTCGGCGCAGAACCCGGGTAATCACGACAAGGTGAATACCCCGGAGTCGGGAGAGCTCGCCATCCCCCTCGAACATTTCGAGGTGGGCTTCCGCCTTCCCCTCTGGCCGGAGATTCGGCAAGCTCTCCGCTACTACGGGGTGGTTCCCGCCCAGCTGAACCCGAATTCCGTCGCGATCCTTGTGACATTCATATGCTACATGCGATCCGAGAGGATCGAGTTTAGTCTGCCGATCTTCCGCAAGCTGTTCAACTTCCGCGCTAATAGAGGGGTGGTCTTCTTCTCCGGGCAGCTGCTCAAGACCACTGGTCTCGCCAACAAACATCACCATTGGGGCGAGAAGTTCGTCTACGTCACCGGGGACTTCGGCAACGTCCCACTCCGACCTGTTCAATACGAGAATGCTGCTTACAAACCGCCCACTCTAAGGTCGTGCGAGAGCGCACTCCTGGAGTTCTTCGGAACAAAGGAGTTTGACGTTCTCTTCCTTCGGCGAGACGTCGACTCCCTTCCTCCCGTCCACCCGGGTGAAGGTACGGTCTCGCCCTAGATTTGATCTCTTGTTAAGATCTTCCTGTGCTGAAAAGCGCTAACTTTGCAGGAGAGCGGGAGGTCCCTCTACTCCAACCTTTCGCTGCGGCCCCGGGTGTCGAGGATCGGGCTGCGAGAGGCTCTCTCGCTCTCGTGGAGGCCAGCGCTCGCGCCTGCCGGGAAGAGCCCGCTCAGCCTTTGCCGCCCGAAGCTAAGAAGCGAAAAGGCACCGCTCCCGCCCCGCGACCGTTGAAGAGGCCAAAGCCATCCACTGCGGATAAGGGCAAGGGCTTGGCCGTCTCGCCCGCCTGACATCTCACCTCGGGCAAGTCCTTCGAAGGGCTGCTCCAGATGGTCAGCGAGACGGGTGCTGCCTCCAGGAGACGTACCGAGGCTACTGCCGAGAACCCTCCGGCCGCAGACGTGGCTGGAGGAGAGGGAGTCGTTGCCGAGACCTCTGCCCGGACCCCGCCCAAGGAAGTGCCGAAAGGGCATAGAAATTATGGCTTCGGCGTGAAGCACATCGACGCAGAGGGGAAGCCTCTGCTCCAATGGGATCCCGAATCCAACAGGATTGCGGTTTCAACGCTCCTCCCCAGCTGGACGGAGCGAGATGAGGTTACTGGCGAGGCCTTGTCGCTAGTCTATGGCCTCTATAGCCGAGAGGGCGCCAGTATCTTCGACCAGATGCCCACCCGGCTCCTGGCTTTCGACTCTACCCGGGATCTGCTGCGCGGGTTCGAGCTTGTGCACATGTGCGCGCGTCGAAGCATCAACATCGACAAGAACTTCGCCGACATGTACAAGGCGAGGGAAGAGGCGGTGGCCAGAGCATGCTCTTCGGAGACAGAGCTCGCGAGTGCTCGGCAGGAGTTGGCGAATGCTCAACAAGCGCTATCCCTACGCCCCGCAGCCGAGGTAAGCGGGATCTTCCTGGACCCTTGCTCTCGCTACTCGAAGTCACGTTTGCGCAGTATTTGCTGAGCTGATCTCTTCTCCACAGGATTCCACCCAAGCCATGGCGCTCCGCGCGGAGTTGGCTGACATACGCTGCGAGAACGTCCTGCTGAGGGACCAACTCCGGCGTGCGTAAGCGGCGAAAGGCCCGCCTCCGATGCTTGATGAAAGACTAAAGAGTCGTCACTTCTCGGTGTACGACATCGACAAGCTGCTGCAGGCGAACGCTCAGGCTACCGTCAGGCTGACGGTCGAGACGCTGCGAGAGGCGAAGCTGCTTCGGGAGGACGGCGTAACCATCGATGCTCGCCAACTCCTCCCCTGGCTATTCGATCTAGTCCCGAAGCCTCCAGGCGCGCCCGACTCTCCTCCTTCGGATACCCCGAAGTCTTCTACCGCTGCTGGCGAGACGTCTGGGGCGAGCTCGGGCGAGGACTCTGGCGAGGATTCGGGCGAGAGCACCAGCGAGGATTACAGCGCGTCCCCTTGAAGTGCTTTCTTTTTTTTGATACTCTTTTGTAATGAGCGAGAAGCTCCAAACCCCTGTAATTATTAAATATAATGCAATGTTTCATTTTTCACTGTCGGTGTTTGCTTGAACGAATAGGTTAGTCGGCCAAGTGGCTTCCGCGCGAGCTTCTGCCAAGACCCTTAGTCTCCTTAGGGTCACCTTCCTTAGAGATTGATTAGGCGGGAGTCTTGCGCCATCGATTAGGTCGTCCTGCCCAGGTCTGTCGGGGGCCTTCTTCAACGAGATCCCCCCAGCCGAGACCCCTATTGGCCAAGACCCTAGCTGGCCGAGACCTTTAGGGCTTTGTCTCTGATCTAGGCCAGGGTCATGACAAGATACCATCCCACAAACTGGATCTATGCTCCACCGGCGAGCCTTCGGGCCTGCCAGCTTGATGGGAGCCTACGCAGCGGGTCTACCGAGGGCTGAGCCGGGCTTGTTGTAACACTGAGTAACCAAAAATCAAGAACCAAGGACCATAAGTCAAAGACTCAACCTCTCCCCCACAGGCGAGCCTTCGGACCTGCCAGCTAGATGAGAGCTTGCGCAGCGGGTCTACCTGGGGCCGAGCCGAGCTCGGGGTGTTGATGAAGATTAAGCCAAACCTCTCCCCCACAGGCGAGCCTTCGGACCTGCCAGCTGGATGAGAGCCTGCGCAGCGGGTCTACCTGGGGCCGAGCCGAGCTCGGGGTGTTGATGAAGATTAAGCCAAACCTCTCCCCCACAGGCGAGCCTTCGGACCTGCCAGCTAGATGAGAGCCTGCGCAGTGGGTCTACCTGGGGCCGAGCCGAGCTCGGGGTGTTGATGAAGATTAAGCCAAACCTCTCCCCCACAGGCGAGCCTTCAGACCTGCCAGCTAGATGAGAGCCTGCGCAGCGGGTCTACCTGGGGCCGAGCCGAGCTCGGGGTGTTGATGAAGATTATGCCAAACCTCTCCCCCACAGGCGAGCCTTCGGACCTGCCAGCTAGATGAGAGCCTGTGCAGCGGGTCTACCTAGGGCCGAGCCGAGCTCGGGGTGTTGATGAAGATCAAGCCAAACCTCTCTCCCACAGGCGAGCCTTCGGACCTGCTAGCTGGATGAGAGCCTGCGCAGCGGGTCTACCTGGGGCCGAGCCGAGCTCGGGGTGTTGATGAAGATCAAGCCAAACCTCTCCCCTACAGGCGAGCCTTCGGACCTGCCAGCTAGATGAGAGTCTGCACAGCGGGTCTACCTGGGGCCGAGCCGAGCTCGGGGTGTTGATGAAGATTAAGCCAAACCTCTCCCCCACAGGCGAGCCTTCGGACCTGCCAGCTAGATGAGAGCCTGCGCAGCGGGTCTACCTGGGGCCGAGCCGAGCTCGGGGTGTTGATGAAGATTAAGCCAAACCTCTTCCCCACAGGCGAGCCTTTGGACCTGCCAGCTAGATGAGAGCTTGCGCAGCGGGTCTACCTGGGGCCGAGCCGAGCTCGGGGTATTGATGAAGATTAAGCCAAACCTCTCCCCCACAGGCGAGCCTTCGGACCTGTCAGCTAGATGTGAGTCTGCGCAGCGGGTCTACCTGGGGCCGAGCCAAGCTCGGGGTATTGATGAAGATCAAGCCAAACTTCTCCCCCACAGGCGAGCCTTCGGACCTGCCAGCTGGATGAGAGCCTGCGCAGCGGGTCTACCTGGGGCCGAGCCGAGCTCGGGGTGTTGATGAAGATCAAGCCAAACCTCTCCCCCACAGGCGAGCCTTTAGACCTGCCAGCTAGATGAGAGCCTGCGCAGCGGGTCTACCTGGGGCCGAGCCGAGCTCGGGGTGTTGATGAAGATTAAGCCAAACCTCTCCCCCACAGGCGAGCCTTCAGACCTGCCAGCTAGATGAGAGCCTGCGCAGCGGGTCTACCTGGGGCCGAGCCGAGCTCGGGGTGTTGATGAAGATTCCTTCAACCAGGCTTATTATATCATCAAGATGAGGAGACAGTCGGTTAAAGCAAAAGCATTTTAGGGTAGAAAAGACCTATTCTTATGATAGCATTTTTTAGAGAGTCAACATTCTGAAAAGACTACTTCGAAATGATAATATTTATTCACCATATTACAATCCTTCTCTCCCTTTAAGGGTAGAAACGTTTTAAATCGTCACCGTTCCAGGTGTGGCTCAAGGTCCTTCCCTCCACATCTTGGAGGTAGTAACCCCCATTAGCCAGAGCCTTCTCTACTATGTAAGGCCCTTCCCAACTGGGGTTGAGCTTGCCCACAGGGGCCGACCTTCCTGCTGCGTCGACCTTTTTTAGCACTAGGTCCCCCTCGTCGAATTGCTTAACCCTAATGTGTTTATCGAAGTACCTGGCCATTCGCCTTTTTATCTCTTCTTGTCTGATGGCAGCAACATCCCGTAGCTCTTCCACCATATCCAACGAGAGGCACAATCCCTCCTCGTTCTCCAACCTCCAAGCTTCGCTTCCTTCACCCGCGGTTGCGACCTGTGGAGACCGAACCTCGAATTCCACCGGGAGGACCGCCTCACACCCATGAGAGAGCTTGAAGGGGGTCTCCCCTGTGGCCGTGTTCGGAGTTGTTCGCAAGGCCCATAGGACGGAAGGGAGTTGCTCCACCTAGTTGCCCTTCAGGTTCTCCACCTTCTTCTTGAGCAAGTTCATGATGATCTTGTTCGCCGCTTCCACCTGGCCGTTGCTCCGGGGGTGATGGACAGAGGCAAACCTGAGGTCAATCCCCAGTTGGGCGTAGAAGTTGATGAACTCTTCACTGGCAAACTGAGGACCGTTATCCGTCACTATCGCTTGGGGTAGCCCATGCCTGCATATGATTTCCCCCCAAACGAAGTTCCTAATGACCTGGGAGGTAACCTTGGCTAGAGCTTTGATCTCCAGCCACTTTGAGAAGTAGTCGATCATGACTAGGAGGAACCTCCTCTGCCCGCTGGCTGGAGGAAAGGGTCCAACTAGATCCATTCCCCAAATGGCGAAGGGCCATGGGGCCATGATACTTCGAAGCCTTTGTGCGGGTACGAGCTGGAGGGGGTCGTGTACTTGACATTTCAGACATCTCTTTGCAAACTCGACTGTATCCTTCCTCAAGGTCTGCCAGAAGTATCTTTGTCTTATCACCCTTGCCTCCAACGTTCTTCCTCCCGAGTGACTGCCGCACTCTCCCGAATGCACCTCTTCCAGGATTCTCGGGACCTCCTCCTCGGTCACACATCTCGCGAGGAGCCCTGATAACATCTTCTGGTGCAAGCCCCCTTCCAACATCAGGTAGTGGGCTGTCTTTCGCCTAAAGCTTTTCGCATCCATAACCCCCTCTGACAGCTCGCCTGTGGTAAGGAAGGTCACCAATGGGTCCACCCATGAGGATCGCCGACCCACCTCCATCAACTCCCCCTCTTCAATCGCTGGTCGGAAAAGTTCAGTTAAGGTTCCTCCTCCCCGAGGCCCAAACTTCGCCAACCGATCAGCTGCTGTACTTTCCTCCCTGGGAACGTGTTGAATAGAGAAGGAACGGAACCCTCCGATGATTGCCCTTACCTTGGATAGATACTTCACGAGGGTAGGCTCCCGAGCCTCAAACTCCCCTCTGATCTGCGACGCTACCACCATCGAGTCAGTGAAGGTCTCCACTTCCTGGATCTCCAACTCCCTTGCCAATCGAAGGCCGGCTATCACAACCTCATACTCCGCCTGATTATTGGTAACAGGGAAGTGGAAAGCTACCGCCTGTTCTATGGTAATCCCTTGAGGACTTACCAACACTACACCCCCTCCCAGGGAGTGCCTTCCCGAGGCCCCATCGACCATCATCTTCCATGCTTCGTGGGGCTTCGGCTCCTCATTCTCAGCTTCAGTGACATAGTCTGCCAGGAAGTCCGCCACGGCCTGAGCTTTGATGGAGAGTCTCGGGACGAACGAGATGTCGAACTCGCTTAGTTCGATATACCACTTTGCCAGCCTTCCCAAATGCTCTACCCCCTCGAAGATCTTGCGAAGAGGATGGTCGGTGACCACCCCAATCGAGTGCGCTTGAAAGTATGGACAAAGCTTCCTTGCCGAAACGACCAAGGCATAAGCCAGCTTCTCCAGGATGGGGTAGCGGAGCTCCACCTTTTTTAGGATTCGGCTTACATAATAGACGGGTAGCTGCTTCTTCCCTTCTTCCCTAACCAAGACGGAGCTCACAGCTTCCACCCACACCCCGAGATACAAGGTCAGGTCTTCCCCTTCCTTAGGTCTTTGGAGCAGCGGGGCCTGGGAGAGTTGCTTCTTCAGCCCCTGGAAGGCCTCTTCGCATTCGACCGTCCATTCGAACACCTGATTACCGCGGAGCACTTTGAAGAAAGAAGAGCACCTATCCCCGGACCGAGAGAGGAACCTGCTTAGCCCGGCCAACTTTCCCGTCAAGCGTTGGACCTCCTTGGCGTTGCGAGGTGACTCCAAGTCCAATATAGCCTTTACCTTGTCCGGATTAGGCTCTACCCCAGCCGGAGTCAAGAGGTGTCCGAGAAACTTCCCGCGACTGGCCCCGAAGACACACTTTAAGGGGTTCAACCTCATCTTGAACCTCCGCAGGGTGGCAAACGTCTCTTCCAAGTCCCGCAAATGGGAATCCACGTATTTGCTTTTGACCAGCAGGTCATCGACGTAGACCTCTAGATTCTTCCCCCTTTGGTCTCGAAAGACTCGATCCATCATGCGTTGGTATGTTGCCCCTGCATTTTCAACCCAAAAGGCATCATCTTATAGCTGGAGCATCCCTCTCTCGTGATGAAGGAGACATCCTTGACATCAGGAGGGTGCATCCGGATCTGGTGGTAACCTGAAAAAGCATCCAAAAAACTCATAACAGAAAAACCAACGGCTGAATCAACCAGCGCGTCGATTCGAGGCAGGGGGTAGCAATCCTTAGGACATGATTTATTTAACAGGGAAAAATCGATACACATACGCCACTTTCCTCCCCCGTTCTTTACCATTACCACATTGGAGATCTAGCCTGGATACTGGATCTCCGAGATGAAGCCTGCCTCCAGAAGCTTCCTGACCTCCTCTCGGATGGGCTCCTCCAGCTTGGTGGCGATGGCCCTCATCTTCTAGCGCATGGGGCGAGTCCTCGGGTCCAGGTTCAGGCGATGACAAGCTACGTCCGCATCGATGCCTGGCATGTCTGCCGCGCTCCAAGTGAAGATGTCGATGTTGCTCTGGATGCAGGCTAGCATCCGCCCCTGGTCCTCGAGGCTTAAGCCTCCGCTGACCCGCACCTTCTGTACTTGCCCCACTCTGGTGAGTACCTCCATCTCCACCACTTCCTCTGCCGGCTCCAGCCTCGATCGCTCCCGTCCTGCCCTTGCTTCCTCCTGCTCAACTTCTTCTCCTCCGACCTCATCAACCCCCATCGCTTCCACCAGGCCTTCTTCTTGCCTCTGCTCTCCTTCCCTTGCCTCTCCCTGGCTCATCTCTTCTATCTCTACTACCTCCTCCATCATCAAGTCCTCCGCCTCCTGCGGGCTCATCTCCTCCACTTCTATACTTCCTTCCTGCCCTGTCATCTCTTTCTCCAGCTCCTCCGCCTCAGCCATCCACGACACGGTGTTTACCGCCGTCACATAACACTGTCTTGCCACCTTTGGATCCCCCCTGATCCTAACCTGCACCCCTCCGTTGTTGAACTTGAGGCATTGATGAAATGAGGAGGGGACACAGCGAAAGGCGTTGATGAGAGGACGCCCAAAGATGGCATTGTAGCTACTTGGGGCGTCTACAATCACGAACCTACAGTTCCGTGAGACGCCCCCAAGCTTCACATGCAGGCCCACTCCCCCTTCTACCTTCTTCCTCTCTCCAGAAAAACCAAAAAGCGGTCCATCAGAAGCCAGGACCCTTTTTCCTTCCACCCTCATCTCATCAAAGGCCTTCTTGAAGATCACGTTCACGGAGCTCCCGTTATCCACCAGTATCCGGGAGACTGTGAAGTTCTCCACCGCTGTCTGGATTACTAGTGCGTCACAGAACGGGTCTTCGTAGTCTGGCATATCCGCGGATGAGAAGGTGATTTTTTCTTCTAGGGGGGAGCTAGGGAGGTCGAGGCGACCCCTCTGCGGAACATGGTTTGAAGGCTCCCCTTGCGGGTTGCCTCGATCCCTACTCCCCTATGGATCACTCCGATCCCCCCTCGGATCCCCACATCGACCCTATCTTCACATCTATCCTCAGCCTCTCCGTGCTGCATCTCGACGATCTTTGCAGGCGGATCTTGCCTTCGGGCTCCTCTAGCCTCCCTCATCTCCAGAAACTCTGGGCAGGTGGCCATTGCGTGACCTTCCTCCTGGTGGAAGTCACAATAGGGCAACGCCACCCTACCGCCTCTTCCTTCTCCTCCTCCCCTTCTCCCTGCTCCTCGGATTCTTCTTCCTCTTCCTCTTCCCACCTCCATGGCCTCCTGTGGTGGTGGGAAGTGACCCCTCGGTCCCTGCCTCCATCCTCCCTGCTCGAGTCTTCTCGGCTCCCGAAAGTTGTCTCTTCCTTGAAGACCCCCTTGGCCCTGGGGGCGACCTTCCTGAGGCCTCCAACCCAATCGGTTGTTCAGCTCCCTGGCCCCCCCATGCTGCTGCCCCTGCCCTCGGGGCTCTTCTCTCCTCCTATCTTCCCTTGGTTCCCTCTGCTCCCTCTGCTCTCTCGCTTCCCTCTGCCTTCCTGCTGCCGGCTCCTTCACATCATCCTCCGCCAACCTGGCCAGCTTCCTCGCAAACGCAGGGTTTGCCCTCTCGAAGTCTATCTCCTTTGCCGCCCTCTCCATGAGCTCTTCAAAGGAGAGAGGGGCACTCTCTTCAACTCCATGCTAAAAAATCTCGGCCTCAGCCCCAGGGTGAAGGCAAGCATCAGTGCATACCCCGGGACCTCCTGGACAAGGAGAATCTCCTCTTAGAACCGGTCAACATAATGACCCAGCGTCTCCTCCGGCTTTTGCCTCACTGCAAACAGGCACTCAGCCTCCTTCTTCCGCTTCTTCAAAGTCGAGAATCTCAACAGAAAACCCCTGCGTAGATCCTCAAAACTGTAAATCGAGCTCTCCGACAACTGGTGGAACCAGTCCCTGGCCTTCTCTTTCAGAGTGATGGCAAAAATCCTACACTTGAAGGCATCCGACATCTGCCTTATCGACACCACATCCTCAAACCATTGCACGTGCTGAACCGGGTCATCCTTCCCGGTGTAGTAGGTCATATCCGGCTCCCGGAACCCCTCCGGCACTGGAGCCGAGACGATGAGCTCACTAAAAGGGGTCTTGCCCCCTGCCGGGCGAGAGGGCGCGTCCCGCGACCTTGGCTGGCTGGACCGATCCGCGAGACCGTGCCCGGGGAAGAGCTCCCGCACTATCGTCTCCCTCTCGCCCAGATCCACCGGAACCTCCTTTCCGGGACGCTGGCCTGGGAAAAGCTCCCGTGCAGCCACATCCCTCTCGCCTGTATCCACCGGGATTTCCTTCCCGGGGCACTGCCCTAGAGCGTTCTCGCCTAACAGCGGAACCCCCTCCACAGGAACCTGTGGCGTCTCCCACTCATTCCTTGCCGAGAAGGCCAAGCTGATCGTCTGCATGACCTCTCGCCTGAAATCCTCTAACATCTTCCTTGTCGCCTCTTCTCCCCGGATGGGGGATCCTCCTGCGCCAGATCCTTCACCTTCACCTCCTGCCATGGGACTCAACTCAAGATTTTCTTGCACCGACTGCTTCCACGCTCACCGCACCAGAACTGTTGAAGCCAAAATTGACCCCAACGAATGTTCACAAACCAAAGTGCAGCCGACGCCTACTTCTCTCAAATCTCGACCCCTGACTAGCTGCTAAGGTCCTAAGACTGACCCAAAGCCTCAGCTGGGAGGTCCCACCTCACACCCGGAAGATCTCTGAGAGCTTCCCCTCCGAAACCAATAGCTGGACTGGGAGCTCTTCAGAAAGCCTTGGAGCTGGAGAATAATAAAAAAACCTGCTTTTCAAAGAGCCCCTATGGGTCTTTTTATAGTCTTCTCCTGACCTGAAAATACTGAAATACCCCTGATGGGTCTGCAATAGCCAAATCCCGCTGCCATCTCAGGGGCATATAGGTAATTTAACCCGAGGATAATGAAATAATAATAAAATAATCCTTTTCCCTGGGCGCCAGGCCCCACCACATGGACCTGCTTGGAGAGAACCCTGGGCGAGAAGGATCTCGCTGAGCCTTAGCTGGGCTCACCTTGGCGAGATCTCCCGCCCAGAGGGTTCTCGCTCTCGGTGGTCTTGACGTCATTGTTGTTGGACGCGGCGCTGAGTGGTTGAAGCTCACTCTACGCCTTCACTGCTAATCACGGCGTTGAGCGACTGGTGCTCACTCAACGCCTTCTCGCCCGCCTCCAGGGAGAGTTCCTTCTGGGCGGGAGCTCTCCTGTCCTGAAGCCTAAAGCTGACCTGCAGACCCGAGTCCTAGCGCGAACGATCTCGCCTATCAGTAGGCGGGAGCACCTTAAGGGCGAGAACTCTGCCGGTCCGCCCTAGGGCTAACCCGGGACTAGTCCAACCCTGACCACTGAAGTCTTAGTCTTCCTGGTCCTCCCCCGCGAATATGGGGTTGTACAATCAGTGTACTTTAAGTATCTCATTAGCCTTTCTAAGGCTTCCTAGTAGTCCTTCTTAGGGTTACTAGTAAATCTACTTAACATGCTAACCATAAAAGTGAAATCAGGTCTAGTGCAAGTTATAGCATACATGAGACTACTTATTAGTTTAGAGTAATCCAACTGTCTAATAGATGAAGCTTAATTAGGTTTTAGTCTATTGTTATAATTGTATGAAGTCTCAATCTTTTTGCTCTTATCATAACCCCACTTTTCTAATAGATTTCTGATGTAGTGACTCTTACTTAGGGTAATACCCTTCTTAATGAAGTTCACTTCTATTCTTATGATGATTTTCATCACACTTAAGCATGTTATGCTAAATTATTTCATCAAGGTAACTTTCACGTCTTCCACCTCAGACTGATTAGTACCCAGAATTAGCATGTCATTCACGTACAAGTATATAATTGTCGCTTTATTTAAACTTATGCTTGTATAAATACACTTATCTGATAGGCTTGATCTGAAACTCATGTCTTTAACACAAGTGTCAAATTTCTCGTGCTATAATTTTGGTGGTTAATTCAATCCATGGAGTGACTTAATCAACTTTTGGAGCTTGTTTCAGACCTTTTATGACAAACCCTTCAGGTTGAGAATATAGATCTCTTCAATAAGATCTTCATTAAGAAATGCAGTATTGATATCCATCTGATGAACAGTAAAATATTCAATAGATATTAAAGCGAAAAGAATCCTAATTGATGCAATGTGACAAATATGTGAGTATATATCAAAGTAGTTTATACCACTCATTTGAGTGAAGCCTTTGAAAACCAGACGTGCTTTTTATTTGACAATACTCATATCAGGATTGAGTTTCTTTTTAAGAACCCACTTGCTTCCAATGGTTTTAGCCTTTTTGGGCAAGTCAACCAAATTCCAAGTGTAGTTTTGTATGAGAGAATTTATCTCATCATCTATGACTTTTTTCCATAATAGAGAATCTCTAGATCTCATTGCTTCCTTATAGGTAGATGAATTAACTTCAAATTGGTAAGTCATAAAGTCTATATCAAAGCCTTTATGTACTTTTTCTCTATTAGATAACCTTCTAGATTCTAAACCACTAATATATATGGCTCAGTATCAGAAATTCTTAGTTCTTGTAAGAAACGAACAAAAACAAACCGGAAGTGGTTTAACTGAAACTTTATTATCCCAAAAAGGTATCTATTACAAAGGTATGACATCCCTTATATAGAATGGAGGAGAGATGAGAGAATACAAAAAAGAGATGTGGGACTAAAAATTTACAGGATACAAGCGGACTATACAGACACAAACCGCACAAGTCGCGCGGTTAAACAGAAGGACTAATCGCTCGGCTACTACCATAGAGAGAGAGAGAGATCGTCATGTATGACTGCTAAACCGCCCGGTCTCCAAGTCGTCAGATACAAATCGCTAGACCGCTTGGACCTCATACAGCAACACATAACAACCAAACCGCTGAAGGGAAACCGCCAGACCGTGCGATCATCAACCCGCCAAGCCACACCGCCCAGTCACCAACTTCAACACTCCCCCTCAAGCTGGAGCATATATATCGATCATGCCCAGCTTATCACAAATATGAAGAAACGAGGCGGATACTGGCTTGGTGAAGATGTCAGCCAGCTCTTTATCAGAAGTGATGAAGGGAGTGCAAATTTGTTCCTTCAAAATCTCTTCACGAATGAAATGACAGTCGACCTCAATGTGCTTGGTTCTTTCATGGAAGACCGGATTTTTGGAGATGTATATGGCAGCCTTGTTGTCACAGAATATAGGTAGAGGATGGTTGTAGACCTCTCCTAAATCCAGCATGAGATCCCGTAGCTATTTTAACTCACAAGTGGTCGATGTCATACTCCGATACTCTGCTTCAGCACTGGACCTGGAAATGACAGACTGCTTCTTGCTCTTCCAGCTAACCAGATTTCCCCCAACAAAGGTGCAGAAACCGGAGGTACACTTACGATCCCCTTTGTCATCAGCGTAACTCGCATATGAGTAAGCTTCAACCCTCAGATGACCATTCTTCTGAAAGAGTAATCCTTTCCCAGGCGCTGCTTTGACATACTCCAAGATCCGCAATACGGACTGTAGATGGCACTTCCTAGGTGCTTGCATGAATTGACTCACCTTGCCCACAGCATAGGAAATGTCGGGTCTGGTCACTGTGAGATATATAAGCTTACCAACAATACGTCTGTACCGTGTAGTATCTGAAAGAAGAGGCGAATCATCTGTCCCAATTGCCATAGGGCATTGGGCAGGTTTGGCTCCAGTCAATCCTGCCTCTTTTAATAGATCAAGGGCATACTTAAGCTGGGAGAGGACTAAGGAGTTGGGCTTCCGAGAGATTTTGATCCCCAAAAAGTACTTCAGAGAGCCCATATCTTTCGTGACCAGATGTTGACGAAGATGCCGCTTTGTCAAGGCTACCCCTTCCTGGTCATCGCCAGTGAGAAGAATATCATCGACGTACACAGCAAGAACCACCAGTCCCGAGGAGGTTTTGCGAATAAATAACGAGTGATCGGCAGAGCTTCGCGCAAAACCAACAGCCGCCACGATGCCGCTGAACTTGTCAAACCAAGCTCGAGGGCTCTGCTTGAGGCCATAGATTGCCTTTTGCAGCCGGCATACTCGTGTCTCCCCCTAAGAAACATACCCAGGAGGTTGCTCCATGTAGACGGCCTCTTGAAGATCACCATAAAGGAAGGCATTCTTTACATCCAGCTGGGAAATCGGCCAATCTCTATTGACCGCCATAGAGAGAATAACCCGTATAGTGCTGAGACGAGCTACGGGAGAGAAGGTGTCAAAGTAATCAACCCCATAGGTCTGAGTAAAGCCCTTAGCAATAAGGCGAGCCTTATAACGATCCATAGTGTCGTCCGGACCAAATTTGACCACAAAGACCCAGCGACAGCCAACAACATCAGTACCGAAGGGAGGAGGAACAAGAGTCCAGGTACCCCACTCCGTTAGGGTCGCCATTTCTTCATCCATGGCCATCTTCAAGTGAGGAATAGCAAGGGCCTCCTAGTAGGAACGAGGTGTGGCAGTGGCAGAGATAGCCAACGCAAAGGCCCTGCGAGAAGAGGTAAGACGATCATATGAAACAACAACGGCAAGGGGGTGTAGGGTACACGTCTGCACCCCTTTGCGAAGAGCTACAGGAAGATCCAGGTCGGCGGGTCCCTCGGCATCCGGAGCATCCGTGGCAGAGAGAGCTGGCCCGGGAGGAGAGAGCGACGGCGGCAGAGATGAGGGAGACGGTGGCGGAGAAGTGGGAGAGAGAGGCGGAGGGAGAGGAGTGGACGGAGACGGTGTAGGGGTGGATATTGTAGTAGGAGACGAGGGAACGAAGGGAATAGCAGGAGAATCAGAAGCTGGGGGAAGAGAAGAGGAGTCATCCGAGAAGTAGGAGGCATTCTCGAAGAAGGTAACGTCAGCGGAGACGAACTGCTTACGAAGAACGGGGTCAAAGCAACAATAGCCTTTCTGAGTGATGGAGTACCCCAAAAAAAATACATTTGGTGGAGTGAGGGGATAGCTTATCACGGGTAGCAGAAGGGGCATGCACAAATGTCGTGCACCCAAAGATTCAGAGAGGGAGAGGAAAAGGCTCCTTGCCCGGATACAGAATGGAGAATGAGGTTTTACCATGGAGAACTGTGGAGGGAATGCGATTGATGAGGTAGCAGGCAAGGAGAACAGCATAACCCCAATATGAGCGAGGAACATGCATCTGGGTCATCAATGTGCGAGCGACATCGAGGAGGTGATGGTTTTTGCGTTCTGACACCCCATTTTGCTGGGAGGTATAAACACAGCTAGTTTGATGAATAATTCCATGTTGCACACAAAAAGAGGTAAAAGCTTGACTCAAATATTCTTTAGCATTGTCGGAGTGAAAGGTTTTAATACAAACACCAAACTGAGTTTTAATTAAATGATAAAAAGAGAGTCATACATCAAAAAGTTCAGAGCGATCTTGTAAGAGATACACCCAAGTACATCTAGAAAAATCATCAATAAAAGTTACAAAATAAGAACTACCCCGACCAATGGTGAGGGTAGGAGCAGGTCCCCTGACATCGGAGTGGACTAGATCAAACGGAGGGGTAGAGCCTCGACCTTGCTTCGGCGGGAAAGAGGAACATTGATGCTTGCCCAGTTGACAAGCGTCGTAGTTGAGAGGAGTACTGGAGGGAGGGAGGTGGGGCATCAGCTGATGTAGAAGCCGTGGTGGAGGATGGCCGAGGCGAAGATGCCACTAGATAAGATCCGTACAAGAAGATGAGAAGACGGACAAGGCGGAAACGTTGTCGAGGAAGTAGAGGCCGCCGCTCTCAGTCCCAGTAGCAATCATCCGTTGGGAGCTCGGATCCTGAAAAGAACAAGAAGTTGGAGTAAACGTCACAGAACACTGAAGCTGCTTGCATAAAGAGGTAACCGACAATAAATTGCACGGAAACTTGGGCACATAGAGAGTGTCCGCTAGGAGAAGGGACGGAGTAACATGAACCACTCCCGACCTATAAACCGGGGAGGGAGAACCGTCTGCAACGAGGACCGGGGGCAACCGATCATGCTGTTCGAGGAGAGAGAAGCACTGAGGATTGCCCGTCATGTGATTAGTCGCACCAGAGTCGATAAGCCATTTACCTTGTGTCACCACGTGGGCACTACCTGATGATATGACCACGGAGGCAAATGGCTTGGAAGAGGAGGCGGAAGAGTCACCGGCGGGGCGAAGATGGGGATGCTTTGTCCAGCATCGTTCTGAAGTATGTCCGGTGTGGCCATAGTGAGAGCAGAGGTAGCGGGAAGAGGCACGTCCGCCAGACTGATGATTGCGGCTACCAGAGCCACTCCGCTGAGTTTGATGAGCATAGTTGTCCGGTGGAGGAGGAGCGGGCAGAAGCGGGCGCTAAAGGAGAGAGGTGACAGCGGCGATGCGGGCAGCGGTGGCATCTAAGGTAGGAGATTCCGCCTCACCCAGAATTTGTTGGCGGATCATGTCATAAGTATCAGGAAGCCGGAGCAGATAACACACAACCAGAAGCTCCTGGAAGTGCTTGTGTTGTTGAGCAAAATTCGCAGAAAAGGGGCGATTCTGAAGAATCTCAGCCCCAAGAGCCTGAACCTGTTGGTAGGCAGCAGCAGGAGATAAGGTAGGACGGGCAAAGAGGTCTGCATACAACGTATAGATGCGGGACGTCTGAGCCCCCTTGGAGTACAGAGCAGCAAGATGAAGCCAAGCGGTCTTGACTGTCTCATCATGATGGATGATGGGAAGGCACTCATCAGATAGGCTGTTAGCGAGCCAAGTACGCACAAGCACGTCACTCGCATCCCAGTCATCAAATAGAGGTGAAGTGGTAGGAGGAGGGTCATCAACGAGATGGTGGCGTTTGCGTTGCGAGCGAAGGAGAAATGTGAAAGAGACGCTCCAATCCGGGTAGTTGGAGCCGACAAGCTTGGAAACGGTGCCAAGGTTCCCGGAAGGAGTAGGAGGAAGAGGCGGAGCCGGATTGGTGATAGGAGGGGTGGCAGGAGTGGTGGCAGTAGAAGCATCAGAAAGAGCCATAGGAGCAAACAACGGGAAGCCGTGCGGTTAGGAAATAAGCCGCGCGGATAGGAAGAAGAAGAGCTACAGCGGTTACGATGTCAGACACTAGCGGCCAGAAAAGCCACGACCAAGCCGCAGAACCAAGCAGAGGGAAAGAAGTCGAGTGGCTAGAAGACAACCCACGCGAACAGAAGCAAGATCAAACAGGGTGAACAAGGAAACAGGTCGCGGCAATAGGTCGCGACAACTTAAGAAGAGGAGCAGCTAGAAAAGGAGGGTGTGGCGACTTAACATAGGTCAAGGCGACTAAGCACAGGGAACAAAGAGGTCGTGCACACAAGGGCAATGACAAGGAGAGAAACAAGCCGCGCGGATAGGGAGCAAGCAGGCGAAGCAAGCCGCGTGGACAGGGAGGGCGCACAGAATCAGGAGGAGAAGATCAATTCCTCTGATACCATGTAAGAAACGAACAAAAACAAACCAGAAGTGGTTTAAATAAAACTTTATTATCCCAAAAAGGTATCTATTACAAAGGTATGACCTCCCTTATATAGAATGGAGGAGAGATGAGAAAATACAAAAAAGAGATGTGGGACTAAAAATTTACAAGATACAAGCGGACTATACAGACACAAACCGCACAAGCCGCGCAGTTAGATAGAAGGACTAACCGCTCGGCTACTACCACAGAGAGAGAGAGATCGCCATGTATGACCGCTAGATCGCCCGGTCTCCAAGTCGCCAGAGACAAACCGCTAGACCGCTTGGACCTTATACATCAAACACACCGCAACCAAACCGCTGAAGGGAAACCGCCAGACCGCGCGGTCATCAACCCGCCAAGCCAGACCGCCAGACCGCCCGGTCACCAACTTCAACAGTTCCGACTCAATAAAAGTATTAGTACTAGTGGGTGGCAAACTTGAGAGTGTCAGATTTTATGTTTAAGGAATTTATCTTCAAAGGAAACAACATCTTTAGATTCTATAACATTATTGGTAGAGATCGAGATCTAGAAATCTGTCTACAGTTGTTGAAACTAGAAATCGGTCTCTGTGGAGTTTGGGGTCCCAAGAGGGTATGAACTCACACCTATTTTTCCTTGACTAGCACACTAGACCGAAAACTCAGGAACTTAGGAACAGAACCGAGGTCTCAGCCGGAAGATCCCACAACACACCCAGAAGATCAAAAACACTTCTTCTCCCAAGCTAATGTTGAGCTTGAGTACCTTTAGAGAGCCTGAAGAAGGAAGAACGCAAGAGAAAACGTTTGAACCATGCCTCTCCAAAGGTTCCCCCTCAGTTCTATTTATAAATTTCTGACCTTGGTCTGCCAACAACGCAACTCCACTGTTCAGAATTACTATACGCAGCCCAATTAGGTCTGCCAACAACGTAGCTCCGCTGTCTTGGTGGGCTATTTGCAGTCCTTCAAGGGCATCCAGGTAATTCTGCCTCTAGACCCCATTGAGCGAGTGGTCCTGAAGGCACCACTCTCCTGAAGGGGGTGAGCCCCAGGGTGAGCCAGGCACTCGCCTCTGTGGCTTCTTAAAAGGGCGGATACGATATCAACATGCCACTCGCCTATATGGGCGAGAGCCCTCACGCTTGCTATGGGCAGGAGCCTCCCTGCCTGTTACGGGCAGGAACCCTTTCGCTCTCCCTGGGCGAGTGTTGATCTGGTTACCCCACTCGCTCACTTTGGCCTTCTTGGACCTGAATGTCTCGTAAATCCCCGAACTCGCTGAAGGGGTCCACTTAGTGAATACGGGATTATACACAATCTCTGATCTTTGCGAGCTAGTCTTACACTTGGAAAGAAAGGTCCAACCCTCGGTATTTGATGAGTGTTTGCTGACCTAAAAGGGAATCTTTTGTGGGCCCCTCCACACATCTATAAATACCTTAGGATAGCCTTGGAGTTGACATCCCCGTTCAACCTCAGTTCATCCCTTGAGCTTTCGTCGCTTCGACCATGTACAGTAGATTGA
The DNA here is from genome assembly GCA_039513925.1 of Platanthera zijinensis. NCBI lineage: Eukaryota > Viridiplantae > Streptophyta > Magnoliopsida > Asparagales > Orchidaceae > Platanthera > Platanthera zijinensis. The sequence goes on along the minus strand of CM077084.1, from coordinate 65,278,707 downwards.
CCGCGAAACCGCTCTCGCAAGAGCTCTTGGACCGCCTCGTGGCTGTGCAGTAAAAGGCCAGCTCCAAGACCTCCAAATACGCTCCATTGCTCTTGTCCAAGAGGCCTGCTGATTCGCCCTACCGGCCGAAGAGGGCGAAGATGATTCGGCAGAATCTTGCGGCGGATGAGTATGCTTCTCTGACCCCTACCCCCAATCGCGAGAACCTCGTCGCCCTTGTAGAGGTATTTTAGTTACCCCATATTCTGGTAGAAATCCTCAAGAAAGCGTTCGTTAAACTGATCCCCGGGCCCATTCGCAGGAAACCTTGCCAGAAAGCGATGTTGGCACTCCCCCAGCGAATGTCGGAACCCTCCAGCTCCCCGAAGGGAGCGAACAGCCGGCTCCGAAGACTGCCCCCCCCCCCCAAGTTACCCAGACCGAAACTGTAGCCATTCCAAGTATGACTAATGGTTACCTTCTCGCATTTTTTTAACATGTATATCTTCTTCCTTAAACTGTTTCTCGCAGCTCCTCCCTTCGGGATTACGGGTCCAGTCAGTCCAACACCCAAGACCCCGGCCGCCGAGTTCCCAAAGGAACCAGCGCCAGGCTCTCGGCCCTCGACCGGGAAAGCTCCTGATGTATCCCATCCTGTCGAGACCCACCTACCGATTCAAACTCTAACCCGTCTAGGACGGGGAAAGACGGGCCAATCGCTCTTTGCGGGATCCTTCGAGGGAAGACCTGCTCCTTCCCGCCAGCCACCGGGCGGGAGCGCCATCCCTACGCCAGGTAAATCACTAAACCCTTCCCTTCTCGCTTGAATCTGATTCTGAATGACCGAAACTTCTTGTTAGGTTACTGGAACACCTCGGTGACGGCTACTGATGCCGACGAGGAGGAGTTCTCGCCCCCACCATCTCTCAGCGAGCTCGCGAACTTCCTCAGAGATCTTGGGGATGCCGAGACACTCAAGTAGCGGATGGTGGAGGTCCTGGTGAAACTGATCTGGATGAAGCGAGACGATTCTCATCAGGCGAAAGTACACCAGGCTGCAACTGAGTGCTGGCTAGGCATCCTTGAGCGGGACTACGGGCACCTCGTCAGGGATATGGAGCATCAAGGAGGCGGGTACGAGGAGACATCTTCCAGGAGGCATATTGCTCGGGCCCGGGACCAGATGCGCTTGGTCAACTAGGAGTTGGCGGCCGTGAGCGCCTACTACTACCCGCGAGTGCCTCCGAGGTTGGGGAAGCAAGGCCGGGGCCGTTGGCAATGGGTCCAATACTGAGCTCGTCGGCTCTCGCCTCCTCTTGTTCTGGCTTCTCGCTTGATTCTGTAATAAAACTAAATCACCACTTCGAATTTTCCCTCGCTCGGCGAGTGGCCAACTATGTACTTTTAATAATGCTTTCGCTTAACGTATTGTATTTAGTCTATTGAATATCATGCTTCTTTTTTATGCTTTCGTTGCGCTATGCCTTTCACTTGCCCAGGAACTCTGCCTGGATACTTTCGTCATTTGCAAGTAAGAAGAGACGGCTGGGTTGGGCGAATTACGAGGTGCCGGATTATTAAAAGACGTTATCCGCACCCCTGTCACATGAGGAAAACCTCATGATTGACAAAATTTTATATAAATAGGTCGGCTCACCAACCGCATTTACTTCCATTTGATCTCGGGTCTTCGTTCTCCTCTCACACACTCGCCACTTTGAGGTCTCACGCCTGTGCAAACCCAACTTCCCTTGCACATTCGCAAAATCTCAAGAGAGACTGACGATCGAACTAGATGCGTGCAAAACTTCATTGACCATAATTTCCCCCCTGCAAGTTGACTGAGGAGGAGTACGTTTCCGTGGTGGCCAATTACGTCCCGCCAGGGTTTGTCGCGCGTCAACCCGAGAGCCACAACAAAATCAACTTCTTGCAAGAAGAGGAACTAGCCATCCCCCTGGAGCACTTTGAGGTGGGATTCCGCCTCCCCCTTTGGCCAGAGGTGCGCCAGACCCTCTGGTACTTTGGAGTGGTTCCCGCCAAACTCAATCCGAACTACGTCGCACTTCTGGTACCATTCACCTGATATATGCGCGCATAAAGGATCGAGTTCAACCTCTCGGTCTTCCGGAAGCTGCTCAACTTCCGAGCCAAGAGAGGGATTGTCTTCTTCTTGGGCCAGACAATCAAGATGAGCAGTCTTGCTAACAAGAACCACCACTAGCCCCAAAAGTTCATTTTTATCTCTGGGAACTTCAACAACGTGCCCCTCTCGCTCGTTCAATGTGATGAGGTGACCTACATGCCTCCCATGCTTGGGGGGCACGAGACCGCCCTCCTCACCTTTTTCGGAACCAAGAACTTCGATGTCAAGTTCTTGCGACGGGACCTCGGCTCCATTCTGCCAGTCCTCGCCAGTGAAGATACCATCTCACCTCTCTTCCTTGGCGGATGCCTTGGGATTCGGTGACGCTAACCCTTACTATTCGCGCAGGTGAACGAGAAATCCCTCACATAATATGCGGCTTTGGCCTGTAGGGAGGATTCGGGTACCTCGTCCCAACCAAGTGCCCAGAAGCAGAAGTCGGATGCTCCTCCCCCAGCCTCATCCAAGAAGTCAAAAACATCCGCACGGGAAAAGGGCAAGTCTGTTGTTGAGACCCCCGACAAGACCCCGCCCGTGACGGGTACGACGAGTACTGTCGCGACGATTGCTGGTACCGTGGAGAAGGCTCCCGGGGGACCGGTGCCGAGAGGGCATCAAAACTTCGGCCACGACGAGAGGCACCTGGATGAGACGGGCCAGCCTCTTCTCTAGTGGGACCCTGAGGCTAACCGCGCCTCCATCTAGATGCTTCTGCCAACATGGATGGAACAAGACACCACCAACGACAAGGACTTCACACTCGTCTTCAGGTTGTACAGCCGGGAGGATGTCAGCCTCTACGACAAAGAGTCAACTCGGACCTTCGCACACGAGACTGCGCGAGCCCAGCTGCGCGCCCTGGAGCTCGCGCACATGGCGTCTCGCCGGAGCCTCAACCTCGAACGAAACCTAAACGAGGTTCAAAAGTCGTGGGATCTCGCCACAGCAGAAGTGACTTCCTTAAATCGCCAACTGGAGGCCTCCGAGGCACTTCTCACCAGTCGTCCGGCGCAAGGGGTAAGTGAATCATTTGTTACATTTTTGTAGCTTCGCTTCATTCCCAGCTAACTTTCTTTCAATTTTCCTCAGGACCATGTGAATGCCGAGCTGTTGCGCACACAGGTGACGAGCCTTGAGCGCGAGTATCGAGGTTGAAGGCCGAGAACAAACGTCTGTAGGGAACCCTCCTCCCGCCGCCCCCGGGAGAAAATGTCAAACGGTATCAATACAACAATTATGAAATCGAAGTGATGATGCAGGAGAACGCCTAAGGGGTGGCCAAGCACACGATCGAGGTACTGCGAGATGCCGGGATGCTGAACGAGAAGGGCGGGAGGCTTACGACGCGAAGCGTCCTGCTATGGTTATTCACCCCCATCAATGTGCCCGAGGGCGAGGATGATCTTCAGCATGAGGACGGTCTCGACTTGCCTTTGAGCGGAGAATCTTCCGGTGGGAAGTCCGACGACTCTTTCTGAAGACCATCCGCCTCTTAGTTGTACTTTTTCCTTTTTTTGAAATACATGTAATGGGCGAGACCTGTAATGTGTTTGAGTATATATAAAAGATTCTTTTTTTTCTTTTGGGCATACTCTTGTATTTTGTAAGGATGACGATTTCACTTTTAACCATTCGCAAGCGATTTCATGCATTCACACATACCTTAGGCTCTTAGGTGACGACCACAATGCCAATCGCAATTTGTGCTCGTGAACCGCGTTTGGGGGCGGCCTTGACCCCTTACCCCGCAGGGCAGATCCACTAAGTGATCTTTCCGAGAGGGTCCTGCCAAGAGAAGAATGTTAAGAGGGTACTGTCGAGCGGGTTATGCCGAGAGAGGCTTGTTTTCCAAATAAACATTGTATCTTGGAGTAACTACTCCTTGAAGCCGTCAGTGCCTACCGAGGGCCCAATAGACCTGTCAGCTTGGTGAGAGCCTGACAGCGGGAACAACCCGAGACTTAGTTCCTTAACATTTCACAATCTCCATCGGGGGCCCAACAGACCTGCCAGCTAGGTGAGAGCCTGACAGCGGGAACATCCCGGGACTTAGTTTTTTAACCTTTCACAATGTCTACCGGGGCCCAACAGACCTGCCAGCTAGGTGAGATTCTAACAGCGGGAACAGCCTGGGAATTAGTTTTTCAACCTTTCACAATGTCCATCTGGGGCCCAACAGACCTGCGAGCTAAGTGAGAGCCTGACAGCGGGAACATCCCGGGACTTAGTTTTTCAACCTTTCACAATGTCTAGTAGGGGCCCAACAGACCTGCCAGCTAGGTGAGAGCCTGACAGCGGGAACAACCCGGGACTTAGTCTTTCAACCTTTCACAATGTCCATCGGGGGCCCAATAGACCTGCCAGATAGGTGAGAGCCTGATAGAGGGAACATGCCGAGACTTAGTTTTCAACCTTTCACAATGTCCACCGGGGACCAACAGACCTACCAGCTAGGAGCCTGACAACGGGAACAACCCAGGACTTAGTTTTTCAACCTTTCACAATATCCACCTGGGGCCCAACAGACCTGCTAGCTAGGTGAGAGTCTAATAGTGGGAACAATCCGAGACTTAGTTTTTCAACCTTTCACAATGTCCATCGGGGGCCCAACAAACCTGTCAGCTAGGTGAGAGCCTGACAGCGGGAACAGCCCGGGACTTAGATTTTCAACCTTTCACAATGTCCACCTGGGGACCAACATACCTGCCAGCTAGATGAGAGTCTGATAGCGAGAATAACCCGAGACTTAGTTTTCAACCATTATTCAATCCTTAAGGAAGGGGGGAGAAAAGAACGTGCTAAAAGAGAAAGGGGTCAGAAACAAGACATGCATTCCATTAATTAAGGGGTAGAAGCGTTTCAAGTCGTCACCACTCCATGTATGACTGATGGTTACCCACTCCGCATTTTGGAGGCGGTAACTTCCCGACTTGAGTGCTTCCTCTACTACATAGGGGCCTTCCCAATTAGGATTGAGCATTCCTACCGATGTAGACCTTCTGGCCACATCTACCTTTTTCAAGATCAGATTTCCTTTTACACACTCTTTTACTCGTACATGTTTGTCAAAGTACTTGAATATCCGACATTTTACTTCCTCTTGCCTAACGACAGCCATGTCGCGAAGCTCCTCCACCAGGTCTAGCGAGAGTCGCATCTCTCCCTTATTTTCAATCATCTAGTCCTCCTCTCCTTATACTTCAATGATGACTTGTGGTGATTTGACCTCGAACTCTACGGGAAGCACGGCCTCACAGTCATGTGAAAGCCGGAACGAGGTTTTCCCCGTGGCCGTGTTGGGCGTGGTTCTTAGGGCCCAAAGAACCGACGGGAGCTGCTCCACCAAGTTCCCCTTTAGGTTTTACACCTTCTTCTTCAACAGGTTCACAATGATCTTATTTTCCGCCTCCACCTGTCTGTTACTCCGGGGATGGTGGATCGATGTGAACCTGAGATCAATCCCAAGTTGGCCGAAGAAACTGATGAATTCCTCACTGGCAAATTGCAATCCGTTGTCGGTGACTATGGCCTGAGGTAACCCATGTTGGCAGATGATTTCCCCCCAAATAAAATTACGGATTACCTAGGAGGTTACCTTGGTCAAGACTTTGACTTCTGGACACTTTGAGAAGTAGTCGATCATGACCAGGAGAAAGCTCCTCTGCACGCTGGCCTAAGGAAAAGGCCCCACCATGTCCATTTCCCAAATTGCAAAAGGTTATGGCGTCGCGATACTTCTGAGCCTCTGGACAGGTAAGAGTTGCAACGGCGCAAATAGCTGACACTTAATATATTTCCTTGCGAATTCTTCAGCATCCTTGCCCAAGGTTTGCAAGAAATACCCCTGCCGAATGATCAGACCCTCTAGGGTCCTGCTCCCCGAGTGACTTCCACACTCTCCTGAGTGAACTTCCTCTAAGACTTTTGGAGCCTCCTCCTCAGATACACATCTGGCCAGAAGTCCCGAGAGAGTCTTTCGAAAGAGCTCTCCCCCACACAACAGGTAGTATGCCGACTTATGCTTGAATGCTTCTTGTCTGCGACCTCCCCAAGAAACTTGCAGGTGGTTAAAAAGTGATGAATGGATCCCTCCATGAAGAGCGATGTTCTATCTCCATTAGCTCTTCCTCTTCTATAGAAGGCCGAAACAAGTCTGTCGCGGCTCCCTCGGTTTTTGGACCAAACTTGGCCAGATGATCTGTTGTGGCGTTCTCCTCACATGGTACATGCCGGATGGAGAAAGTCTGGAACCCCCCGATGAGACCCCTTATCTTGAGTAAGTATTGCTGCAGGGTCGGCTCCCTTGGCTCGAACACTCCTCTTACCTACGAGGCCACCACCATCGAGTCTGTCAATACCTCTACGTCCTGCACTCCCAGCTCCTTAGCAAGTCACATCCCCGTAATGACTGCTTCATACTCTGCCTGGTTGTTGGTCATGAGGAAGTGTATCACCACGACTTGTTCAATTTTTGTTCTCTGGGGACTATCCAAGACCACCCCTGCGCCCAAGGAGTTCTTTCCCGACACCCCATCCACTAACAGCCTCCATGCCACAGGGAGGCTCGGGCCCATCCCCTCCGACTCTGCCACACAATTCGCCAAGAAGTCTGTCATCGCATGTGCTTTAACCGACAGGCGCAGGACAAAAGAGATGTCAAATTCACTCAGCTCTACCGACCACTTCACCAACCTCCCCGAAAGCTCTACCCCTTTGAAGATGTCACGCAGTGGGTGATTTGTCACTACCCGGATTGAGTGCGCTTGAAAGTAAGGTCAAAGATTTCGAGCTGAGATGACCAAAGCAAGGGTCAACTTATCCAGGATGGGATACCTAAGCTCTGCCTTATTCAAGACCTAACTCACATAGTAAATTGACAGTTGCTTCTTGCCCTCTTCCCGGACCGGGACGGAACTTACAACCTCTGTCCCTACTTCGAGATACAGGGTCAAGTCTTCCCCTTCCTTGGGTCCTTGGAGCAGCGGGGCCTGAGAGAGTTGACATTTCAGAGACTTGAAAGCCTCCTCACACTCCTTAGACCATTCAAATTTTTGGCCTCCTCGCAGTACCCTAAAAAAGGGTGAGCACTTTTCTCCTACCTGGGAAAGAAACCTGCTCAACCCTACAAGCTTCCCCGTTAGGCGCTGGACCTCCTTGGCATTCCTTGGTGACCCCAGCTCCATTAGGGCTTTTATTTTATCTGGGTTGGGCTCTACCCCAGCTGGGGTCAGGAGGTGTCCAAGGAACTTCCCCTGACTTGCTCCAAAAACACACTTTTGGGGGTTCAGCCTCATTTTATAATTTCACAAAGTGGAAAAAGTTTCTTCCAGATCTTGGAGGTGAGAGCTCACATCCTTACTCTTTACCAACAAGTCATCCACATATACTTCCAGGTCACTCCCCCTCTGCTCCTGGAAGACCCTGTCCATCATCCTTTGATAGGTTTTCCCTGCGTTCCTTAGCCCAAAGGGCATCATGTTATAGCTATAACATCCGCTGCTCGTGATGAAAGACACGTCCTTTACATCTGAAGGGTGTATCCCGATCTGATGATAACCTGAAAAATATCCAAAAAGCTTATTACAGGGAAACCTATGGCTGAGTCAACCAACACGTCGATCTGAGGCAGGGGGTAGCAATCCTTGGGTCATGCTTTATTTAACAAAGAAAAATCAACGCACATCCTCCACCTCCCATCTCCCTTTTTTACAATTACAACATTTGAGACCCAGCCTGGAAACTGGATCTCTGATATAAACCCGGCTTTGAGAAGTTTCTCCACCTCCTCTTGGATAGGTCCCTCGAGCTTGTCGGCCACGTTCCTTTTCTTTTGGCGGATAGGGGGAATCTTCGGGTCAAGGTTTAACCGATGGCAAGCCACGTCCGCGTTGATGTCGGGCATATCCTCCGCGCTCCATGCGAAGATGTCTATGTGCTTTTGAATGCATGCCAGAATCCTTTCTCGATCCTCCTTGCCTAGGTCCCCGCTGGCCCGCACCTTCTCCTCCTTGCCTGCTCGGGTGAGAACCTCCAGCTCTACAACCGCTTCCACCAACTCCAACCTGGACTGCTCCTCCCATTCCTCCATCGCACGCTCTCCTAGGGCAAGGAATTTCTCCTCTACCTCTTCTTCTATCGTCATCATCTCCTCTTCTTCTCTGAGCTCTCCTGCTATACCCTCCTCTGAAAAGGATACATGCTCCTCCCCCGGCTCCGCCGACGTCTCCTACATCACCACCTGCATCACCTCAGCTTCTCCCATCCACGAGACGGTGTTAACCGCGGTGACGTAGCACTGCCATGCCACTTTTGGGTCCCCCCTGACCCAGACTTGCACCCCCACCCCCCCCCCCCATCGTTGAACTTAAGGAACTGATGGAAGGACAAGGGGATGCATCGAAACGCGCTGATGAGGGGCCGGCCAATGATGACATTATAGCTGCTGGGGGCATCCACGATCACGAACTGGTAATTGCAGGACTGACCCCCCAGAGTCACGTTAAGCCCCACTCCTCCTTCCACCTCCTTCCTCTCCCCTGAGAATCCGAAGAATGGTTCATCTGAGGCTATCACTCTCTTGGCCTCCACCTTCATCCCATCAAACGTCTTCTTGAAGATGACATTGACCGAGTTCCCGTTGTCTACCAGGATTCGGGAGATAGTGAAGTTCTCAATCGCCGTTTGCACTATCAGCGCATCGCAGAACGGATCCTCATGATCCGACATATATCCTGAGGTGAAGGTGATCCTCTCCACAGGAGGAGGGGTCTGGGATGTCGCGGCGATGCTGCGGCAAAACACCGTTTGGAGGCTCCCCTTACGGGTGGCCTCGATGCCTGCCCCCCGTGGATCACACTGATCCTTCCAGAGCCTCCTATGTCGGCCCTTTCCTCACACCTGTCTTTGTCGGCCCCGCGACCACCTCTTCGAACTGCACCGCTGGCTGCTGCATCCCTTGTCCTCTACCCCTCCTCAACTCTAGGAACTCGGGGCAGGTGGCAGTTGCGTGACCCTCCTCCTGAAGGAAGTCACGATATGACAACTCCACCGCTACTCCTCCCCATCCTCCTCGACAGATCCTCCTCCTCTCAACCCTTCCTCGCGCTATCGCCATGGCTTGATGCTGCAGGGGGAGAGGTGGCCTCGGGCCCTGCCTCCACCTAGGGGGAATGAACCTCCCCTTCCCCCCTTGATAGTTTACTCCTCCATGGAATATTCTTCCTTGGCCTTGAACTGGCCCTTCCTCAAGTCTAATCTTAGATCTTCTAGGGTCAGGAATCTTAACATAAGCGATATATCCTCAAGTCTTAAGATTATCAAATTTAGGAGGTATCTTAAACCAAAGCTCATATGATGTTTGTTTCAACTTTGCATGAGGAACTTTGTGTTGGGTATTGTATCCACAATGTACCTGATTTGAAGAAGCCCCTAGACCAGCTAAGGTGAATTGACAATGTATTTGATCACTTGTCTTCAAGTTGTGCTTGCAGTTATTCCTCGCTAAGTACACACCAATGTCAGGGTGCAGTATGTCAATATACACGGGTCTGTGCAACGTAATCCCTCGTTGAGCAGATCAGTGTGTTGGCTTACGTGTACTCTCTCTATTAGAGTGTACTTACTTTCAAGCATAGGGTTAAGAAAGATCAAGAGCAGACAAGGAGCAAGGATGGGCCAAAGACCAGCTCAAGGGAAGAAAGGCGAAAATCGTCTAAGTAGAAATCGTCGAGAATCACTAGTGATTCTCGCCGAATCGATGAGAATCACTCGCTGATTCTCGCCGAATGCTGTCGGCTGTCTCGACGCCGCCCTGAATTCTACTAAGGCAGAATGACTCTGCATTCTCGACGATTCGGCGAGAATCAATTGTGATTCCCACCGATTCTCTCTGGCTTGCTATTTCTATGTAGCTAGAATTCTGCTAAGTGGAATTCGGCGAGAATCGTAGGTGATTCTCGCCGATTTGTCGAGAATCACTTACGATTCTCGTCGAATTTGACTTAGGCAAATTTCTGCTATTCTCTGGACCGGTCCAAGTTAACATGCGCTGTTTGGAGCCGGTCTTAGGGCTTCTTTTTGGTGGGGCCCACAACGGTCATTTTGGATGACCTAATGTATAAATACATCGGTATTGTTGAGCAGCAGAAGAACGAACAGAAAAGAAGGAAAGTCGGGCCACCGACGTAACCTAGTTCGCGAATCTCGCTCCGTCGCCGTCACCGCTCGTGTGAGTTGGTCGCCGCCGCTGATCGTGGGTTCTTCCTGATCTCCTGGCGACAGAAGCTCTGTCTCGCAATGCGTCTCACGAGTCCTTCTTGAGAACCTTTGTCTCTTGATTTGTAGATCGGGAATACCTTCCCTATCTGAATCGATTGAGACGATTGATCCAAGAAAGACCATTGGTAGACCTTGCCGGCTTAGCTACGAAGTTTGGATCTACATAGCATGGCCGCCTCTTTCTTTGCCGCCGCCGATCTAGAGAAGATCCTTTCCAAGTGAGATCTAAGGTCGTGGACTCTTCATCATCTTCAAGAACACGTCATTGAACGAAGAGGGACACCTTAATCTCCAAAAGTAGTTTGTATTTCTAATACACTCCATTTTCAATTTTGTTGTAAAGGAACGTTGGTTTCATAGTTGTAAGGGTTGGGTGCAACCCGTGGTGTAGGAGTGGTGACTCCTTCGTTTGGAAGGGTTCCTTCCGTTAGTGTGAGGATTGGATTTCAATCCTATTGGTGAAGTGACCGAGTCGTCCCTGGTTGGGAGATAGGTCGAAGGGGGAGAGTGGACGTACCCAAATCGGGGAACCACTATAATTTGCCTGTGTCTTTCTGTGTTGTGTTGTTTGGTTTATTTGTGCAGGTACAATTCTAATTCCGCAAAAACGCTGCAAGACACCTATTCCCCCCCCCCCCCATAGGTGAAGGTAGTTGGCACTAGGTGGACTTTCAAGTGGTATCAGAGGGAGGTTACTCGTCAAAGGGGTTAACACCTCGAGTAAGTTCCTGCATCTTGTGTCAACAAGAAGATCAGACTCAAGCATGAAGTTGGATTATGATGTCCCTCCTCTAAGACTCCCCTCATGTACAAAGGAGTATTATCCTGTATGGAAGATGAGAGTACTATTTCATCTGGAGGCCATCGACCCTCGAGCATCACTCATTCTGGAAGAGGGTCCCTTCATTCCCATGAAGGCTTCCAGCTCGGGGAAAGATCTCCAAATCCCCAAGTGTCCCAAAGAGATGTCGGAGACAGAGCTCTCACTGTTCAACCTGGACAAGGTGATTCGTCAGATCATCACTGATGTCTGGTCTGGACCATCACGCTCTAAATTGGACAAGTGTAGGACGACCATGTCCATGTGGCAAACCATCTCAGACCTCATGGAGGGATCAGAGAAAGAAGGGATCAGTGGTCAGCAAGAGGATGAAGCCTATGTGGGGGGGTCCTCATTTCGGAAGATGAAGGGCATGATCAATCTGTCAGTATCAGGGCTCCTGTGTCCTTGTCAGAGACTGAAGAAGAAGTTGAGGAAAGCAGTTCTGATGAAGCTGACTCAACAGTCTCGGCCGATCTTGACGGTAATCCTGAACAGCAAAGCCAGGAGCAGGTAACTTCTTCATCATGTCCCTCTCCTTTTGCAGTTCCTGAAGACAGGAATAGTTCAGAGGATTGTCCCTCTAGTGATGCAAGGGATATGGATAGCTTCAATCAGAAGATTGAAAATCTTGAATCCCTTCAGTGTGCTCTTCAAAAGAGCAACTTACTTGTTGAGGAGCAAGCTAAGGAGATTGCTCAGCTGAAGACCTTGATGGATATCCAATTGGAATCCATCAAGGTAAAGGACTCAAAGATCTCGGATCTAGAAAGTCGTCTACAGACCGAGAAGAGAATAGTTTCTAACTTTTCCGCGATAGATGCTATCAAGAGAAAAGAAGAAAATGGATGGATCTCCCGAATTCTTAATTCATGGAGAAATGGGGAGACTGTGTTCAGACCTCCCACCCCAAGTAGGAAGGGCACTCATCATACCTTCAGGTATGACCACAAGAACAACCGTGGTCACTGCAAGGATGACCAGCCCTCATGTGGAAACACCCACAGTGCAAGGGCTGTCATGGCCACCCATGAGAGAATACCTAAGGCTCATCCTGAACCATTTGTATTCTCGGCCTCTGCCCCAACTCGTCATGAATCTGTCGGAACCAGCTCTCACGGCAGTACTGTCCACCCTAGGACACAAGAAAGGGGGGTCTGGAAAAATGTGGTAAGCTCCCGTGGGGCCTTTGGGAGCGTGCTGACTGAAAGGAAGGCACCACCTCCCAGGCCTCATGACTCGCACCACATGCATTCTTTCCTCCCTCCCATGTGTCAAGGTGGAAAAGGCAAAGTTGTGAGCAGAACCGGCTCTATCCCGTTTAGACCTGAGATCATGACTACCTCAGTCAGTAGGTCAGGTCTGAAAAGGCGATACAACATTCACGAGTGTTGGTGCTGTGGCAAGGTGGGTCACTTTGCCATAGATTGTTGGCACACCCCCTCTGTGTCAAGGGCAGGGGAATATCCACCTCCTCTGGGCAGAGTTAGCCTTCCTGACAGGATTCCTGTGGGAAGGCATTCAAGATTTTATGCTGACAAAAACCTAGGACCCAATACATATTGGGTTCCTAAGGACAGGTAATTCTTTTTTGCAGGATAGTCTAGGTACCAATGTACATGATGGGACCTAGACAAGAGATGTTCTAGGCTTGCCATGGAATAAGATTAAGGGAAAAGAGATAACGCTAACTACGGTGCAAGGCTTGAACAGCTAAGTTCAGATGAGACTGCTAAAGGTGCAACTCCCAAGTACGTCAAGGTTTTCACCTCGACGTCAGCTGGAGAAGTTGACGAGCAGGATGGAGAAAATCTTCCGGAAGAAGGAGAAGCCCGAGAAGATGTCAGAGCTCCAGAGGCCAGACTGCTAGAGCTTCGTCACGAAGCAGGGATGATCGGAAAAGAACTTCCGGGACATGTCAATTCCTCGGAAGAAGGCTTATATCATGGAATAGTAAGAAGCAAAATTGTGTTGCAACCTCCACAGCTGAATCTGAGTATATCTCAGCAGACAGCTGTTGCGCACAACTACTATGGATCAGAAACCAGTTAGCAGACTATGACCTTCAGTTCAAGGAAGTACCAATGTACTGCGACTCTTCCAGTGCAATTGCTATTGCCAACAATCCGGTATCGTACAGCAGAACGAAGCATATTGAAGTGTGCTACCACTTCATTCGGGAGCACGTGGAGAACAAGGACATCTCTCTCTGCTATGTCCCCACAGATAAGCAGATTGCAGATATTTTCACAAAGCCCCTAGACGAGGCCAAGTTCAGTCTCTTCAAAACTGAACTGGGTATGCTAAACCTTGAGGAATGAAGAATACGGAGGCTCCCGGCTCTTGGATCAAGGGGGAGCATCCGCAAGAAACTCAAGTGTAAGCCCAAATGCAAGAACTGAGGGGGAGCATTGTGGCAAGTGCTAAAGTCCCAGATTTGTAGAAGCCAAAAAGGGGGAGATTGCCCTCTCGGCTAAGGTGCTCTCGCAAAGTATGCTTCAAATGCTCTAAAGATAATGGTATGGAAATTCTTTCTCAACTGATTATTCAGTTTATGTTTTTCTTCCATCCGTTATATTCACCTTAGCTTGTAGGGTTTAGGCTTCTTCAAATAGGGGGAGATTGTTGGGTATTGTATCCACAATGTACCTGATTTGAAGAAGCCCCTGGACCAGCTAAGGTGAATTGACAATGTATTTGATCACTTGTCTTCAAGTTGTGCTTGCAGTTATTTCTCGCTAAGTACACACCAATGTTAGGGTGCAGTAGGTCAATATACACGGGTCTGTGCAACGTAATCCCTCGTTGAGCAGATCAGTGTGTTGGCTTACGTGTACTCTCTCTATTGGAGGGTACTTACTTTCAAGCACAGGGTTAAGAAAGATCAAGAGCAGACAAGGAGCAAGGATGGGCCAAAGACCAGCTCAAGGGAAGAAAGGCGAAAATCGTCTAAGTAAAAATCGTCGAGAATCACTATGTGATTCTCGCCGATTCGACGAGAATCACTAGTGATTCTCGCCGAATCGACGAGAATCACTTACTGATTCTCGCCGAATGTTGCCGGCTGTCTCGACGCCGCCCTGAATTCTACTAAGGCAGAATCGTCGAGAATCACGAAGTGATTCTCGCCGATTCGTCGAGAATGACTCTGCATTCTCGACGATTCAGCGAGAATCAATTGTGATTCCCGCTGATTCTCTCCGGCTTGCTATTTCTATGTAGCTAGAATTTTGCTAAGTGGAATTCGGCGAGAATCGTAGGTGATTCTCGTCGATTCGTCGAGAATCACTTACGATTCTCGCCGAATTTGACTCAGGCAAATTTCTGCTATTCTGTAGACCGGTCCAAGTTAACATGCGTTGTTTTGAGCCGGTCTTAGGGATTCTTTTTGGTGGGGCCCACAACGGTCATTTTGGATGACCTAATGTATAAATACATCGGTATTGTTGAGCAGCAGAAGAACGAACAGAGAAGAAGGAAAGCCGGGCCGCCGACGTGACCTAGTTCGCGAATCTCGCTCCGTCGCCGCCACCGCTCGTGTGAGTTGGTCTCCGCCGCTGATCGTGGTTTCTTCCTGATCTCCTGGCGATAGAAGCTCTGTCTCGCAACGCGTCTCACGAGTCCTTCTTGAGAACCTTTGTCTCTTGATTTGTAGATCGGGAATACCTTCCCTATCCGAATCGATTGAGACGATTGATCCAAGAAAGACCGTTGGTAGACCTTGTCGGCTTAGCTACGAAGTTTGGATCTACATAGCATCGCCGCCTCTTTCTTTGCCGCCGCCGATCTAGAGAAGATCCTTTCCAAGTGAGATCTAAGGTCGTGGACTCTTCGTCGTCTTCAAGAACACGTCATCGAACGAAAAGGGACACCTTAATATCCAAAAGTAGTTTGTATTTCTAATACACTCCATTTTCAATTTTGTTGTAAAGGAACGTTGGTTCCTAGTTGTAAGGGTTGGGTGCAACCCGTGGTGTAGGAGTGGTGACTCCTTCGTTTGGAAGGGTTCCTTCCGTTAGTGTGAGGATTGGATTTCAATCCTGTTGGTGAAGTGACCGAGTCGTCTCTGGTTGGGAGATAGGTCGAAGGGGGAGAGTGGACGTACCCAAATCGGGGAACCATTATAATTTGTCTGTGTCTTTCTATGCTGTGTTGTTTGGTTTATTTGTGCAGGTACAATTCTAATTCCGCAAAAACGCTGCAAGACACCTATTCCCCCCCAGGTGAAGGTAGTTAGCACTAGGTGGACTTTCACTTTGTTAAGAATGTGATTTGATGTAACGACAGCTTCACCCCAATATACAGAAGACATGCTAGCAGTCAAAAACATAGAATTTAACATATCTGTTCGAGTTGTATTCTTTTTCTCAGTGATACCAATTGGATTGAGGTGATTACAGGGCGGTGATTTCAAGAATTATGTCATTGCTAGCAAGAAAATCTCTAAACTCTACTGATACATATTCTCCCCCTCTATCACTTCTTAGCCTTTTTATTTTCATGTCAAGTTGATTTTCTACCCTATTTTTAAAAATACAAAATTTATCAAATGCTTCATTTTGGATTTAAGAAGATAAATACGACTGAATTTAGAGTGGTCATCGATAAAAGTTATCAGATACTTCTAACCTCCTCTTATGACAACTTTTGTATTCATAAAATATCCAGAATATATTAACTCTAGTAATTGCGTGCTCCTAAAAACATGATTAAAAGTATTCTAGTTATCTTAGTTTGGGCACAAATCTCACATTTATCAAACTTGATTATTATGTCTAAGGGAATATTATGAGTTTTAGCTAGCAAGAATAGTTTTCTATACTTTATCGTGTCATAGTCTTGCATGTAAAGTTTTATGATATATTCGATTTGAACTAATTCGATTTATTACTTCGTTTGCTAGACTCATTGTATACATTTCGTGCAACATATATGCACAACCAAAGTAATTCGATTTAACCATTAAGGTTATTCTACCACCACTAATGTTAAAAGACATACCAGCATCGCACAACAAACTAATTGAAACTAAATTAATAGTTAATTATGTGAGTATAAATTTAATATTTTTCAAAATTAAATGCTTACCAGAAGAGAATAACAAATCCGCAATCCCAGTTTGGAGTGCCTCTGCAGTGTCTTCATTCACAACAGTCACAGTTTCTTTGGCTGCAGTGACAACCATCAGTAGAGTAGAGTTGTTGCAAACGTGGCATGTAACACCTGAATCTAACCACCATTCTGCACTGGTCTTTCATTTTCCAACCATGACAACAAAGTTGGTAAGCAGTGTGCTGGATTCACCCTTTTTAGGCTGCCTGCATTCAGAAGCACTGCGAATCCATTTGTTGTAGTTGTAGCGCTTGCCTTTGAATTTTTTAATCCTTTTGCTAGTTTTTGCAACTTCAGGTGCACTAATGGGCAGTTTTGTCTTTCTAGGCTTAGGCTTTTGCTTAGGATACATGCCCATGTTAGCAGCAGATTTCTGCTTACTAATCGCCTCTAAAACATGTCTAGTCTTGTTCTCAATACAAATGAATCGTTTGAGGTCTTTATGACCAACCTGCGTCTTCTTCTGATACATCTCTATTTTAAAAGAGTATCATGCGGTGAGAGTTTAAAATGATAGCTCCTTCAACAAACTATCAGACAATGGAAGGTTCTCACTGTTGAGCTTGTCTATAAGAATCCCAAAGTATGTAACATGGGGAAGAAATCTCTTTCTCTTCATCGAAGGTAAATGCCATGAATTTATCCACCAGATGCGTTTTTGACATATTTTCTTCTTCTCTGAACTGCTCCTCTAGAGCATCCTAGATGTCCTTTGCATTTTTCATCTTAATGTAGGTCTCTATCAGTCAGTTTGAGAGAAAATTAAGGAGATAATCACGATAAAAGTATTTATCGCCGATCCATTGATCCTTCATCTTATCCTCCTGCATAAGATGCAAAATCAGACTGCACAGTATAAAATATTTTAAATACTTCATACCGAACTGAGTGTTCCGCTGCCAGACACTGAATTTTGAATTTGAGAATTTCTCCAGTTTGATCATCGGAACAAGAGAGGAGAGCTTACTTCCCTTTGATATTGTATGTCCCTTTTCAAGCACTAGGAAGTAAGATCCGACGGGATGAAATCCTCTCTTCTATCGACAGTGGCTGGCGCACGCAGATCAGCTACAGAAGACGAATCCTCTTGTGGATCTATGAATGACAAAGCAGCTAAATCGCGAGAGTTGGTAGCAAACCCTAGCAGAGCCCACGATTTACCGTTTAACCTCGTTCTGCTACAGGGAAGCCTCTTCTCGATCTTGCCGGTCATGCCAGAAAATCGCAAAATCGAAGAACGAGTGAAGAGCAGCGGGTTCTGCTACCGAATCATAGGCGTAGAGAAGTCTCCTTTTCTCGATCTAAGACGGAGACGAACAGGGACCAAGCTTTCTTCCTTGCAAAGTGGGCGGAAACGCACGAACTGAGTGGCCCAGAAATCACAAATGTAGCGGAAAAACCAAAGCGGCGATATGCAGCGACAACCTTTCCCTGCTCTTCCTTCTTTAGATTAGCGACAATAGGAGAAACTCACGAATCAGGAGCGAACGAACGGCGAAAAAACTATTGCGGCTAATGGCAAAATCACAAGAAAATCCTGAGCGGCGCCGCCTGATTTCACAGAAAAACAGGAGCGGGATGGTTACGCAGGAGTGGGGACTAGGGCACTTAAAACAAAAAACTTCGAGAATGTTAGAGCGCTCGAAGCATCCCGTGTGGCCGTCAAATTTGGAACAACCTCCACGTTGCCCCCAACATGAGTATTTATAGGTGTAACCCTAAATCCCCGACATGTTATTGGATTCCTACCAAATTTATACCAAACCCATTAATAAATCTGTTTCCAATTATATAAATATACCTCAACAACAACATATTATTCAAATACATCCATACAAAATCTATTTTGGTTGTTTTTCTTTCATTTCATGTATTGGGTCCGTGTGCCCCAAGATTCATATTGAGAAGTATTTTTGTCATGGTTGTATGAACATTTATACGATGCCTTGTAACAATCATAAGACTGAACGTTGTGTTTCTACTTTAACTTAGATGGGGATATTCACTTCTGTTGTTTATGATTTCATATTTACTCCCGCTAGTTGGTTATACATTGTGTTAGTAGGTGCTAATTTCATTATTTATACCTTTTCATAATGTTTAGTTTGTGAAGTTTGTATGTTGTGGGGGCTGATCGGACCCCATATTACACGGCACTTATAGGTGAAATGTTATAATCATATCGAGTATGGAGCCATATTTGTGCCACGGTCTCCACGCCCAAGTCTTTGACCCCTTAAAAGCCTTATCGCCTCAACATGCGACTTATTGCGACATCCACGCATGTTTTCATAGTCGTGATTGCGCCTTGAACTAATAGCCTGTGATAACGAGGTATCCCACGTGTCAACAATTAATGAGAGTACGTCATGCCAAACAAATCTCAATACAGCGCGTCACTCATCTGAGGCATTGTCGCTGCCAGCGGATGAGAGGCATATGTGCATGGGTTCCCAACTTTGTATTAGACTAGCTCGACGGGTGCTTAAATAATGGTGTTAATATTTCCATTGTCTTAGATCTTTCTCATGTATTGTGTCTGTGACTGTTTAATTTCAAATTACTGAAATAGTGAAATGTCTATAAGAATGAGTTCTTTGGGAACAATTTAAAACATTTTATTGCAGTTGCTTAGATAAAAACTCTGTTTTGAGATAGTTGTCAATGGCAAGAATGGAGCTGCCGGGAAAATAGTGATGAAGAAGACTATTTGAAGTGTTTGTGTTTTAGTACTGCTTAGAATTGTGTTGTATGTTTATCTGTTTGGAAGAACAATTGTTTGATAGTTGTTTGCAGGCTAATAAAATCCCTCCACAATTATCAAACATAAATCAAGAAGGGTGTAAGGTAACTTCAACTAGCCTAGAGGAGCAACAATAACAATTATTTAACAACTGCATATTAAACATGAAAAACTAACTGAAACATTGAACAAAAATCATCAACAAAAAACATTTGAGTAAAACCAAGGCCTTCTTTGTGACTCCGGCGGCGCTCCTCTGGTGCGATACATGCAAATGCAATGTCTGCTCATCACCCTGTTTGTTTTTCCACATTATGTGCCTCCGTTTCGATGCAGCTCAGCTCAGCTCCCAAGGACAAACGGTTCTTAAAAAGTCAGTTGTAATAAAGCTCTCTCCAGCGTAGAGCCGTCCCAAACAGATCCAAAGAGGGGTGATGTTGACGAACGAGAAGAGAAGCATGAATATGCGGGAAGTTTCTTTTGATTTTTCTCGAAGTGAGAGATCACTGCTTTTCAAAATGATTTGAAAATACCTTCTCCACATAAATATTTTCCCCATGCTTGAAAAATCAATGTTTTAAAAACAATGATGTTGATAGGAATAGAGAGATATTGAAATGTCACTGCTGTGGTTTTTTTAGGTTGATTTATACGGGTTGGCACATAACGGCTATGGGCAGACTGGGCTATAAAGAACGGCTATGGGAAGACCGCGCTGTAAAGAACGGCTATGGGCAGATCGCATGTTAAAGAACGACTATAAGCAGGTCGAGTTTTTATTGATTCACAAATTTCTAGAACTCTTTATTTTGGTCCACCTTTAGCTACAATAGATTTGACAATAACAATAACTTTTTTTTGAAGATTCGAGAACAAAAAGGGTTTGCAAGAGATTACAACTTCGTTTGGGGGACTTATTTTCACCGGTCAAGCGGTTATGAACCGCATGAACCGGACCATGCGGTTGTAACCGCTTGACCAGTGAAAATAAGTCCCCCCCCAAACGATGAAATTTTTTCCTGCGCTACCCACTCTCAGAGGAAGGAGCACGGGTAGCACAGGAGCCGTCCGATGGGCCTTTTAAAGTTTGTGCTTTGTTTGTTGTTTTTTTTTTTTTATTTTGGTAAAGCACAAACCTTGGATTTAAAGCTGAGCGGCTTGGATCTTACCCGCTTCCAATGGAGGGAATGCTACCCGTATGGAAAAATTACTCCCCAAACGGAGCCTACATAAACCAAACTTTCACCAATTTCAATGATGAAAAAATTTTCTATGCACGCGAGCACCTAGGTCGTCGCCAGCCGAGAAGATTTGTGAGGCAGAAGAAACACGCGGTTTTCCTTTCCAGAGAGGGAGCAATTAGGTCACGCCAATTGGTAGAAAGAAGTTCCAAAAAATGGGCTTTTCGTAAATACATAATGAGAGCCCTATTTATTTAGGGCGTTTATATTGGCAGCATATATATGACTATTGACAGCCCGACAAAACAATAAAAAACACGCATAATATGACCGCTAATAGCAACCCAAAACGCGGAACACACGCCTTTTTAAAATAGGACTAATATATGATATTTTTAGAAAATGTGTTCAACACGAAAGTTGTAGATCTCGACGAGAATTACAACTTTCACGTTGAATACTTTTTCTAAAAATGTCATATAGTAGGTCTACTTTCAAAAGGAGCGGAACCCGGGCGGAACTATGCGATTCGCATTAGTTCCGCCCGGTGCCGCGCCTTTTGAAAATAGGACTAGTATATGTCATTTTTAGAAAAAGTGTTTAACATCAAAGTTATAGTTCTCGTTGAGATCTACAACTTTTGTGTTGAACACTTTTCCTAAAAATGTCATATAGTAGATCCTATTTTAAAATACGCGTGAAACTCGTATTTAGCTAATTTGGGGTTTCGCGTTTTTACGCTTTTCCTAAAAATGTCATGTAGCAGGACTATGGAACTGTCATTTCTGTTTTTTTTGAATTAATCTAATAATTGACAATAATTTGTTGAATTTTTAAAAATTTTAATTTTTGATATGTTAATATCCACCGAACTGCCAATAGGGCTCGAGTCGAGTAGCGATTTTGGCTCGGCTCGAAATCGAAATTTTCGGCTCAATATAAATCGAAATTGAATTCGGCGAGTCGGCTCGACCATGGCTCGATTCCGAGTCGGCTCGAAATCCATCATCGATGGAAAATCAAATTGAAAATCGAATTCGGCTCGAAATCAATTTTTCGCTGATGAAAATAAAATTGGGCCCTATAAATTTAGGAAATGAAACAGATTCTTTTTATTTATGTTTAAATTTTGTTATTTTTAATCTTAAAATAAGAATATATTAATAAATACATAATTTTTTTAATTAATTCGTTGATTCGAATCATATTTCGAGCGATTCAAGGCTGGCTCGAAATCGAGAAATCAGATTCGAGTCAGAATCTGAGGAATCAATTTTAACGAAAAATTTTCGAACGATCTCGAGTTTCGAAAATATGCCAGCCCCTGCCAAAGCATTTATTGAGCTTGATAGCAGCGGCCAATATAAAGGCCCATGCCATCATATGGAAAAAAAATTCTGATGAACCAGAAGGTCAGAATAAACAGGTCAGTCTGAGGAACAATATCTCGAAACCCCCCCAAAGCAGAATCAAATGCAGCGCCTGCTCGGATCTCGCCGACAAGTCGATCCTCGGAGCATCTGCCGTCTGTTTCTCAGTTGCCGGAGAAGGATCCTCAAGAGAAGGTTTCTCGGCGGCGCATCGCTGGAGGAACAGTGTGTTGGCCGGTGTTGAATCACTGGTGTGTTCTCTGCCGCCGGTTCTCGGTTCCGACGATATTTCCCACCCGCGTTCATGGCAGCGCGGGATGTTGAACGGAGGAGATATCCTTCCCCTATTCTTTCTTTCTTCACTATAGTACTGCTATTCATCGCTACCATCTTCGTGTTCTCCGCCCTTCGTCACCTGGTCGACTCCGATGGAATATCCAATGGTTTCCAGCCTCCGTCTGCAAGAAAAAACATCCGCGGCGATGCCTTCTGCAACTACACCAGCGGAAATTGGGTCAGAAACCAGCATTTTGTCACTCCTCGTTATGATAGCTCTTGCAAGGAGATCTTCAAGGGTTGGAATTGCTTATCCAACCGAAAATCCAACGCCCGCGATCTGCTACAATGGCGCTGGAATCCGTCTGGCTGCTTGCTTCCCCCACTGGATCCAGTTCATTTCCTAGGTAGATTTAGGAACAAAAGCATAGGCAAGTGATATCCCTAATCTCCTGTTTGATTCATTATAATTTGATATTTCTAAGTTAAATTTGGAATTATAAACTGTTTCGTTGTGGATGAGTGATGGATTTTGAGTGCCGCAGGATTTGTTGGAGATTCGTTGAATCGGAACATGTTTGTTTCTCTGTTCTGCATGCTAAGAAGAGTGGCAGAGGGAGAGGTGAGGAAGTGGCGGCCGGCCGGAGCTGACAGAGGATTTATCTTCGTGAACTACAATCTTACGGTGGCTTATCATAGGACTAATCTTCTGGCACGCTATGGTAGGTAAGGATGCTTTGTTGAGTGCTATCTGTGTGCTTTTTCCAATTGTTTTCTTTTCTTCCTTGGTATGTTGAGCAAGTTGTTTTCTTTGGGCATGATTCTGGCTTCGTTTGGAATGGTGGCGGCGGTTGTGGACGCTGTGGTCATGGACCGTCGTTCGTGAACGCCTGAGCTCACCTAAAAAAATTCATGCATTTTATGCTCAAATCTAGTTTATTTTCTTGGTAGTGGTCATAACCTTTATCTTGCTAAACATACATACATTCCATGATATTGACGTTTTTGACTAAACTCGCCAGAGCAAATAAGCCGTGCCAAACGAATCCTCTATTAACTTTAAATGGTATATTTTGATTTTGATGTATACAATTTGGAGGAAAAAATCTATTTCTTTGTTTTAATGAACTTTTTCCTGAAGAATAGCTTTTATGGAGGTTGAGGAACTTTAAAATTCCTAGCCAGTTATTCTTGTCATTTTTTGTTATGGAGATGAGGGCAGAATCATAAAGAAACCAGCTGTTGAATGCACAAGATTATAGATTTATGCATTGCTTAAGATAATTGGGGCGTTTGAGACTTTGAGTTGTGAGTTGTGACAATGTGAAATTGTGATAACAAATGAAGTGGTGTAACACATCTGCATTTGTAACTTTCAGGGCAACATTTCGACCACAAAACTCTATTTTTCGGGCCAGGGCAATCACAGAGGCTTGCATCGATCACACTTGGATGACTACTATCATTGATCACGATTGCTAACATTGTTTGCGGCTGTAACTACCCGAATGTTAATTGTGTTTCCCTCCATCACAACTGCCACCAATCTCTCATTGCTCTCCCAAACACATCCTTAGTATAATTGATGTTAACATGAAAAATTGAAGAAGACATG
Source organism: Platanthera zijinensis (assembly GCA_039513925.1). Taxonomy (NCBI): domain Eukaryota; kingdom Viridiplantae; phylum Streptophyta; class Magnoliopsida; order Asparagales; family Orchidaceae; genus Platanthera; species Platanthera zijinensis. The sequence continues at coordinate 65,255,188 of CM077084.1, read as the reverse complement.
TTATGCCCCGCCGCGGAAAGGCGAGGGAAGCGAAGTCTGGAAGAGTAAAAAAAAGAATAAGAAGCGAGAAAACGGAAAGCAAAAAACTACTTTGTTAACGTATTCGCCTATCGGCGAAAAAAACATTGAAACGGACTACGCAGACTGGAGAGCTTCATGGCTAGTAGGACAGTACCTATTTCTCAAGAAATTTCTCAAGTCAGAACTAAAGTCTCGTCCAGCACGCCAATGAGAACATTCAAGAAGTTTATTGTAATTGGCTCTGTATCAATGAAATCCCATCATCCATACATAAGAAATTGGTATGGTATATTCCATATGGACAGTAAGAACTAGGTTTCTTCTCGATACTAGAACTCATAGGGAAGAAAATGGATTGATGGATGGAATCAAAGATGCAGTATTGACAGAAAAAAGTCTTCGATTTTTGGGGAACAATCAATAGACTTCTAATGTCGAATCAGGATCTAGCTTTGTTCTAAACCAGACTTTTCCTTACTAATGAAAAACCTCAGAAGAGGTTTTCATTAGGCAGGTAGAAAAAGAAGGAAAGGAGTGATGGAGAGTCCGTCCAACTCATGGCAGATTCACTTCTCTCTTAAACCCTCTCGTATTCGGCGAGGAAGGGTAGTTTGAAGTAAGGAAGCCCACACCCTTCTCTGTCCGTTTTTTCAAACCATGCTTGTTATGCTCTTTTTTGTTTTTTTCATACGCTCATAAGACAGAAAAAAAGAAGCTGAAAGTCAATGCAGCCCATGAGAAATCCATTGAACCATTGGCAACCCACGGGTTTAGGGTATATAAAGGTAAAATGGGTTTTCAACATTTCATACATAGTTGAAGTTCAAAAGAAAATAAGTTCTTTTTCACTGAACGAAGCGAGCGTAGCGAAGTTGAATCTGGTGGAGGCCGCCGTAGGGTTTAGGGTATGTCAATTTTAGCAGGGTGGAGTTCTCTTCCGATTTTCCAAAAAACATTAGCTACAGGCGGCCAGAGTTTGGGAAGGATTGGGCGGCAAGCACACAGTCGATGAAGTAGATCCGGCCCCGTTCCTGAAAATCAACACTTCTCCAAATCCAGAAAACTGACGGGGTTTTAGGATTACTCCTTGAGAGCAAATAACAAAACAGGGGAAGCAAATACTTTGTCGTTTAGTCGGAGAAGCGCTTCTTGGTCAATCAATTGACATTGGATTTCTCTCCGGCTGGGTGTTTGGGAAACCCGACCCATTTTATTCTATAGAATAGAGGGAAGGAAGAAATCCATTAATTCTCATTTTGAATCCAATTCCGTTCAGCGAACGAATATTCTAGCAGGCAATGAAATGAAGCGAGTCACTCTATATAATCAATAGGGGAAGAAGAAATCGGTTCCGGAAACGGCGGTCCTTTATTCTACCAAACAACACTGCGCCCCAGTCAATTCTCTTCCGGCAGATGATGGCGATTTGAGCAACGAGAAAGGGCTGATCCGTACCCGAATTATGTCGTTCAAAATAGATCGCCTAAAGTAACTGGCTTTCTTTATTGGCATAATGAGAGTCTTAGGATCCGGCCGGGCAAGCAGTCGGCTCGATCAGTCAGAATGTCTTCAGTTAGCCGCTTCCCTTGTAGTCGTCAGCTTGTTCTTGACAGATCTCTGCAAAAGAGAAGTCAAAAACATGTAAATTAACAAATAACGTGAGTACCTAAGGTGAACTTGTGAAACACCTGATAATCTCTATAAAAGAGAAGTCAAAAGCAGGTAAATTTAAAAAATAACGCGAGTACCTGAAGTGAACTTGCGAACACTGCTAATCTCTGCAAAAGAAAGTCAAAAGCAGGTAAATTAACATATAATGCAAGTACCTGAATAGATCTCGCGAACACCTACAAATCTCTGCAAAAGAGAAGTCAAAAGCAGTTAAATAAACATATAACGCGAGTACCTGATATGAACTCGCGAACACCTACTAGTCTCTGCAAAATAGAAATAAAAAGCAGGTAAATTTAAAATATAACGCGAGTACCGAAAGAGAACTTGCGAACACCTGCTAATCTCCGCAAACTATCTGGATGTCAAGTTTCTCTGATTCCGATCTGGAGACCGGGAGGTCTGATAGGAGGCGGCGGATTGAGTTGGCATGGTGTCGTGCGGCGAGTCTCATAGTTAAATGCTTTAGTCATAATTCCGAAGAATTCTGCGAAAGTGTGGTGACATTTTCTTCTTTCTTCGGGATTCTACTGAACGGGGTAGATCCACTTAACTATAAGCCAAATCACGTTTAAGTCGTTTCGGTCAAGATGTCCCTTTTCGCTTCTCTTTCAGCTACTTCCCTGATTCAGTCTTCCCTTGATAGATGGGTGATCCATCCAAAGAGTACGCGATGATGGGGAATTCAGAGGTTGCAGCGGGCCGAAGTGTTCCATTCTTGATTTGAGGGGCAAGAGCAGTTCTTGCTACATTTCAGCGCCGGCCAACTTTTTTGCATTGGTATTCACGGAATTTGAACCGAGGAAAGTTTCTAACCATTCACCCGCTTTAAACAAAGTCAAGTTTGGGTAGAGCTCCTTACTCTGCCGATTTCATCTCTGATCCCGCTGTGTTCTAGTTTCATTCAGCTGGGAGAAATCCCCCTCAGGTCGAGCTGCTGCACTCTGAGACCTCTGCCGAGATAGGCGATAAGAATCCGAACTACTACTCCCATAAAATCTTTCAGTTATGTTGCCAATGTCAGTGAAACGGCTTGATATTTATATAGCAATCACAGAGATTTTTGGTGTCGATGTTTGCGAATCGGCTAGCTATTATCTAGGTTGCCGTGCTCTAGCGGGGAACTCCTTTATTGAAAAGAAGCTCTGGAGCAGGGGGATACAAAAAAGTAATAAGAGAAACACACAGACCAATCAATCGTATCGGCCATCTTCTTGAATTTGGAATGAAAAGAGGAGTAATGCTTCCAAATTATTAGAATTTGAAAAAAGAATCTTTACAAATTACATTTCTAGTTAGTAACTTTTATTAATATAGATTTTTTTTTTGTTTTCTTCTTATTAATTATTTTATATCTGGTTCGGATTAAAAAAATGAAGAAAGTTCTAAAATGAAGTCAATCCTGAGGACTCCATCATATCCAAACCATTTTCTTTCTCGACCAGAGAAGAGATATGCGGGGTGACCAACTCACATTCTCACGATCTCACCGTCACTGCCTTCTCACTGATGCTGGAATAGAGAAGTCCATGAAAGAAGTCCAAGCAAATGCCCACTCATCCGGTTTTTCAGATATGGACCGTCTTGTAATTGCTATGGTGTAATTTTCAATCCCAACCATCTATTTTTTCTAATGGATGGGATTAAGTTTTCTGAAATTTGTGAATGGAAAAGTTAGGTTGAATTAACTCCTGTTGTTTGGGATTGATAGTTACCATGGTTACCGTAGAGTTTCAAGATCTTTTGTTTTGGATTCTTGGAATGAGAACGACACTTTATACTTCTTTTCATTGTGAAGCTTTTATTGCTTTCCTCTTGATTGAGGGAATTTTTTCAGTTATGTTATGAACTTCAGTATAATATGTTTTTTCCTGCATATAATGCTGAATGTCAAAATTAAGATTGATGTTCGACCAAACTAGGAGTGCATGTTGAAAATTGATTATATGAGAGATCTCAAGATTAGCACTTTTTGGAGATAAAGTGATGGATATAGATGTAGAGGTCTTGGTCATGAACAAATCACAACAGATGGTGGAAGATCCGTCAATGAAATGGGTGAATTAAAATAGTATGGAAGAATCAAGAAGAAAAGGGATAGACCAAATGTAAAATGTCTAAAAATTGTGGAAAGAGATTTGTGTAAAAATTGAGCTAATACCTCACGTAATACTCAATATGAATGAATGAAGAATGAGATTCATAAATTCATCGCCAAATTAGGATGAGGCAAATGATGATGATCTTCATCTAGGAAGTTAAGTCATTTTGTGTAAATTTCCATTATATCTGGTTTTCCCTTCATATGATTTTGAATCTCAATGCTTCTTGCATGGCTTGGCCTTGCAGATTGATCAGATGATTGTATCTGCAGAATTGTGTCCTCTCTAGGTAATTACTATTATATTTCAGAAAACTTGCATTTTTGTACTTTATTGTGTCCTCTCTAGGTATTTTTGTGTCCTCTCTAAGTACTTTATTGCATTTTTGTACTTGGACTAGCAACCACCATTTTTGTACTTTAGTGCGGTTCGTTTTGCCTATGAAAAACTAAAGAAGTCACACAGCACCACAAATACAAATATCATCTTTTTTTAAAATTTTACTTCCAATTAGTGCTTAAATATTTGGTTGTCCAAGTAGTATCTTATACAAAATGTAGATCTATTTTGATTTTATTCCGCACTTCCTCTACTAGCCTATTTTGAGGACATGATGTCTATGCTAGTCTGTTCTAGCTATTTTGCTTTGAATAATATATATGCTACAATGAAATTAGTTTTTCATGATTATTACCCAATACTAGTTATATATCCTCTATATTTTTTAGCACCAAAAGTTTTAGAAAAGCATAAGTGTAAAATTGTAAATACATATATAATTGTATAAAACCGAATCTGCACTGAATAATTGACTCCAAACCGCACCAATACCAAACCGCACCGCACGGCTTTGGTGTAGTGTGATTTTGTTCGGTCCAAAACTGACCCGTCTTTGTTGTGGTTTGGGCCCAAACTGCACCGCTTGCAGGTCTGCCTAGCATAGCTGGAGTATGCTGGCACAAAAATTCTTAGAAAGTAAAGAGTACATACAAGGATGCTTCTAAATGCTTATGATAGCTATAAAGTGTTATGCGTTGAACTAGCAAAGAAATCAAAATTTACAGAGATTAATAAATAGGGCTACTACAAATATTTTTACTAATTTGTTCACATTTGACAAGTGTTTGTGTTACAAAGTTTTTTCGGAGGTACCTGATCATGATACTTTAGTCCAGATTTATTAATGTGCATATAAAGGGAAGTTGTGGACACATAATAGCTCAACACTTGTCCAGAATTTTCCCAGGCGCCCGCTGGAAAATTACTAGCACCTTCACAGAACTATTTTGTGCTTCAATTTTGTTGTTTGGAGTTTTGGATACGACCTTGAAGCCGAACTAGTTAAATTTGATGAAGTTATATATTACTGCAATGCATCCTGATTTTTTGTGTTCCCTTAATGCCATACTTATGTTATGCTAATGTGTATAGTCATTTTCAATTTGCAATTGAAGTCTTGACACTTTTTATTTAGTTGGTCAGCCAACTCCAATGGAGGCACCTTAGAGTCCCTTGGGTTCAAGAATGGCTATAGAGTGGATGTCGATTTACCTGAGCAGACGTGGGCAGAAGCACCTCTCGTCCATGATATCCTTATATTCAACACAGGACACTGGTAATGATCATATTTAAAGAACTTAAGCATTATACTTTTCATGTTTTTTCTTAACTTTTTGTTGTGTCGTCAAGCTCCCTCGTTTGGTCATATTGGCTTTCTTGTATGCTATTTCGTCCTGGGTATAGGTTGATACTATTGTGGGAAAAGGAGAAAAGACCTGCATGATCCATATGAAAGAGCCTAATCAGGAAATTCATATGATACCTGCTACGATACAATGAAATCAGTTTCGTTTTCTGAGGTTTTGTCAAAGACCAAAGGTGGAAAAATATTTCTCTATCAATATTCACAAAAATGTCCATTGCTCTGACACAATCCGTTCAATGGTTTCATGGAAGGAGGAAGATCACTCATCTTTTTTACCAAGTGCTAGTTTCATCCCTTTCAAAGTTTTTTCTGTATTTCTCATATTCTCTCTAGTTTCTCAAAAAATTGTTTTCCCCAAATGTCACTCAGAAAATAGCAGCCCGCCACAATTTATATGTATATAGAGAGTTTTGAAAACTCTAAATAAGGAGTTTTGATTTTCAGCCTCTTCACTTCAAAATCAAATTTACCCTTTCAGTACAGAACTTTAATTAATAATATCAAAATTAGTTTATCCAAAATTAATTATTATTTATTCATATATTTTAGAAATTGGGTTAAATTGAAGTCTGACTTAAATTTAAATTTTAATCCAGTTTGATCGTTCTTCCTATTCTGGTACATTCCTTAATGCGACATCATATGATCATATTACATTGACAGAGATATTAGTCCTTTGATTGATTCCTAGTTCGCAGATTCCAACAAATATATGTTAGTTGATTTCTGTATCACATAACCAATCATAGTAGTCTCATCCATTATCTTCTACTTCATAAAAACAATTCACTTCAATGTGTTTTGTATGTTCATGGAAGACGGGAGTAAAATCTTTACATTGCTACTTTGTTATGTTACAGATACTGCTGAGCGAAAATAAAGAGAAGAGCATAGCGTCGGGTCTATACACGGCTCCACTCACGAAGAGCTGTGATACTCTCGAAGGGTTGCGAGAGCAATTTTGAGAAGCGCCATTAGTGCTTATGTAATTCCTCTTGCAAAAATGCAGGGTAAGGTTTGCCTAGATTTCACCCTTGTGGTGGGACCCTTCCCTAGACCCTTGTTGTGTGGGGAAGTCTTGTGCACTGGGCTGCCCTAATTAATCTTGTTTTAATTAATTAATTATATTAGTAATTAATTCATTAAAGTTGGTCATGTATTTATTGTTTGTCTTAGTAGATGGGACCCACATCCCATATAAGGAGGTCTTGGGAGTAGTGTTGGGTACCTTTACTATTATGTCTCTCATTTTTGAGAGCTTGAAAGGAGTGTGTTTTCCGAGTTATATCCTGTTGTTTCTCATTCAATACAAATGACATTCTTGTGAGCAATCTCCATTTAAGTCTTCGGGCCCCTAGCTAATTCTTCATTGGTAGCAATGGTCCGATCTGCCCCTCTTAGGCCGCTTTCATGACAATTGTTGGGAACCTACACATTGATCGGCAAGGCTCACCTCGTCCAACAAGTCCAGAACAATTTTAGTAGTATTAATGCGCAGTTCGACCACCTTGACGAGCCGAATTGAATTGCTGCCAAGGTACTCCTCTAAGTTCTGCACCTACATATCAGAATCCATTCTCACTTCTGTGTTAGCTTGTCCTCATTCCCCAACAAATGTTAGCCTCTCCTCACCTCCCTTTCCCAGCACCAAGCATCACCAAGCATTAGACAACACCACCTTGGAACCTTCTCCTCACTTCCCATCAACTCTGGCTAGCTCAACACCTACCACTACATCTCCCGAAAATAACCACAAGTTCCTCTCTCGCACTCTCTGGTTCCCAATACAATCTACTTCCACAAAAGCTCATGAATGCTCCGATCTCTCGGCTTTGCTCACCTTCTCCTTCTTTCCCACTGTTGACCTAGGCATCAACATCAATGCTTCAATCCCCGTCTCTTCTCCGGTGTTTGCGTCAACATCTCGGGTACGAGACTTGCACAACCCCAACCTTGATGTTTTTTAACCCCCTTACTGTGTGTCTTCCCCATCAGACACATGCGAGCTTCCTGGCCTTGTTGTGCTCGGTTTGAAAGTATTGCGACGAATTTCGAATTGGTAGCCAATTTGTCATACCTAAAGCTGTATGTCTGTAATGTTGTTCTATCCTCCATCAATTGCTATCTTTTTTCCTTCTTCTCTTGGGCCCCATGCTGACAAAAAACTTTTGTTTTTCTCCAAATTCCTCCACCACCTACTTACACAGTCAATTAATTACACCCACAACCACCCAGATCTCGCCCAACCACTTGTCATGCTCTCTTGCTTCTCAAAATCCAAAAAATATTTTACCCTACTCCCCACCTCACCACCTGTACAACCCCTTTTTCTCGAGCTCCACAGTACAACATTCCCTTTCCGTTGGACCCCACTTACCTCCGGTCATGCCTCCTCACTCCACTCCATCCACACCAACTTTGGTCCCCACATTAACGGCAACACCCCACATTTTCCTAAACAAATACCTTCTTCCCCCACATTAATCAACCCACCCTACATTTCACCCATATCACCTCAATTTTATTAAATACAACAAACTCACTTATTTAGATTACCGCTTGCAAATTCATTCTACCGCGTTCAATTCCACTTTGTTTGCCGCAATGATTTTTACCTCCGTGTCATTATAATTCTTAAGAATCCCGAAATGCAGTTGACGCTTGCAAATTCATTCTACCGCGTTCAATTCCACTTTGTTTGCCGCAATGATTTTTACCTCCGTGTCATTATAATTCTTAAGAATCCCGAAATGCAGTTGACCATCACCAACGTTGCATACGTCCTACAGCTTCTCGTCCATCAAACCAAAGTATGATGCTTTTCATATTTTTCTCGGGAGCTCGAATTTAAGATAGTCGATTTTCAAGGACGGATATTGCTATGAATTCAACCGAACGAAGATCAAGAGAATGCAGAGTGTCAGGCCTATAATAGACGACACTCTTGAAGAGCCGTGACTAGGGTTGTTCAGAAACCAAATAGTTCGTTAATAATTTAGGAATCTATTTGTGAAGATTTGATTAAAATTCGAATCCAAATTCAAATTCGGGTGGTATTTGAATCCGAATCTGAATTATATTATCTCCATCGGCAAGGTTCTTGAATAGTTCACGAATAATTAGAATATTTATATTATATATAAAGATGATCCTGGTCGTCTGATCAAAATCTATTTGATCATCATTTGAAGTGAATTTGAATCCAAACCCGAATCCGAATTCAAACCCAAATTCAAATCTAGGATTTCAGAACGAATCCGAATCTTTGCATTCTATGACAAATTTGTATTCAATTGAAGAGCTATTTGATTTGATTCGGTTCATGAATACCACTAATTGTGACACTCTCGAAGGTCTGCGAGAGCAATTTTAGGAAGGCCATGAGTGCTTAATATTAATTATAAATTTTATTGATTAATTAATTGATTATATTAGTAATTACTTAATATTAATTAATAAAGTTTGTCATGTATTTATGTTTTCCTTAGTTGATGTGGTTGTAATCCCATATAAGGAGGCCTTAGGAGTAGCGTTGGACATCTTTATATCTCAATGGTTTTAGATCTCTCATTTTGGAGAGGGGCTTTTGGAGAATCCATTGTCCGAGAGCTTGATGTGAGCATGTCTTCTGAGTTGTATCATATTACCGTTTTCCGTTTAATGCAAATGTTGTGCTTGAGCAATCTCTCTGTGTTTGTCACAAAACATAAACAGGCGGAGAATACCTTACTATTAGTTATACCTTAATTTTATGTATGGTCTATTGTTATGTCGTTATTCGAAGGTGTTATGAATGCCACATCTTTATGTTATGTTCGTGTGGGTCATGAGAGGGAAAAGGAATGAATTAGTCTTTTAATCTTTCTTAGTTTCTTTCTTCTCATCCTCTTCAAGTTAGGGTTAGGGTTCAACAAGGCTATACTCTCCCTCTTCTCTCTTTAGATTGAGCTTGTTTCTCTTGATCTCTGCCTCCCACACCACCTTTGGCAACCTCTCCAATGACATATTAACGGGGACACATGGGAGTACTTATTGATAACATCATAAATAGGTAATGTGTCGATATCTCGTTTGAGAGGTGGTCGGACGTGGTAAGTGAGGTGGAGATACAAGAGAACCGATCTCAACCTAAGGAGAGGGAGAGGAAGAGGAAAGGCAAGGAAGAGGAGAAAAACTAAAAGAGACTAACAATTCATTCCTTTTCCATCGCATGATCCAAGGGTTTTATTATGGGCGTCGCACCCCATTATGATTGAGTCGTATTATGCATTTCTTATCGCATCTTATTATGTATTGTTAAGTGTCGGTTCTTTATTTACATTGAGTCTAGCATAGGTTATCTCATATTGTGCCATTATTATATTATGACGTTATGTTGCCTCGTGCCACATTTACTCCAAGGAATCATAATTACATTCATGCCCTCTTGTAAGCTTATATAAAGGCATATGTATGCTTGAGATCTTTTATCAATTAAAGTTAAGTTTATTTCCTCAACCCCAAAGAGAGATCTTGAAAGCTCTCTATATTGAGCATGTCCTGCTTAAGCATCCACGGTCAAGGTTCCTTGGTATCTCCGTCACCATCATCTCCACCTCCGACCACTCCTCGGGCAACCTCCGAGTTGGCCCATAATAAATTGGTATCAGAGCTCTCGATCCTCTTCCACCGACGCACATCAACTAACATCTCCTGCATTCATGTGTTTCAGCGGTTACAACATTTCCTTCCCAAGAGCAAGCCGACTTCGTCCTTCTTTCTCCACGCACACGTTATGCCTCCGTCCTCCGCCTTCGATTGTTGTGGAACACCTAGCAACCTCCTGCGGGATAGTCTCCCTCCTCTGACGATTAATCCTCTGACTCCAAGTTGTCATGGAATCGTCTTCTCTGATCGTCGCACGCAATCGATCGTACGAGCTCCCTCGCTGATAGGATCATCACACACAATCGATGCATCCATCGTCTCCATCTGAAGCCCTCCACATCCGACGCTGCTCCTTCTGTTCTCCCGCTGCTTCCTTGATACCAGCAACCACGCTCGACGATTTTGAGCCCCGTACTCTCTGTCTCGAGCCCACACGTTGTCCTTTCAATTTCGCAAGCCGCCTGCACTTTCCATTAAGCAGCATACCACCACACGCATATTCTCTCCTCGAGCCCATTCTGTAGTAGCCTTATTCACGAGCTAGGGCTTTTTCTTAATTAATTTATTATTTTAATTAATTCTGCTCGTGAATTAATTAGGTAATTAATTAATTAATTAAGATGACAGTTCCACTCAACGCCGTCGACAACAACCTCCTCGCACAAGTATGATCCTCACCTTACGTTGCGGAGACTGCACGGCTTGAGACACAGTCTCGGCGACGCCCTCATCACCCTACTCACTCACATGATTGATGCCCGCAAAAATAAACAATTATTCGTCATTTCACCGCCTCCCTCAGCCCATGTTGTTGTCACCTTATCACATCTTTTGTCTGCCTCTGGCCCTCTGCTAGATCGGCCACCTCGCCACCCCTCCGATGTACATCTGCTCTGTCGGCCCCTCCAGATCCATTTCTTCAGGAGACCGACCCTAAGTAAACGTCGACATTCCTGATCGCCGCCGCTTTTTGTCTGCCCAAGCAACCTCCGCCTTTGGCTGTCCGCAACCACCAAACACCCTCATTCTGATCGTCCATTGCCATCTTACTTTCCATAATGGACGTCTTGCCTCTCAATGCAGCCTCTACTTCCACAACGCGATACCAGGAGTTATTTTGGCTGGATATCAAAGAGTCAGACGATCAAGCAATGCAAGCCTCAGTCGAGCTTGAGGACAAGCTTGATTTGATGGTTGGAAGAGATGTTATGGGTGTCGTTCCCATCATGATCGAGTTGTATTATGTTTTTCTTATCGATTCTTATTATGTATTGTTAAATGCCGGGTCTTTATTTACATCGAGTCTAACATAGGTTATCTCGTTTTGTTGTTATTGTTTTATGTCATTATGTTGTTATGTTGCGTCGTGTCACATTTAGTTCGAGGCGTCATAATTATGTACTTGCCCTCTTGTAAGCCTATATAAAGGCATATTATGCTTGAGATCTTTTATCAATAAAAGTTAAGTTTATTTCCTCAACCCTAAAAAGAGATTTTGGACGCTTTTTCTCTTAAGCATGCTTTGCTTAGACAGCTGCGGTCAAGGCTCCGTAGTATGTCTGCCACCGTCATATCCACCTCCGGCAATGTTCGAGCAGGCCCATAACAAATTCCTTAAATAGATGATACATGACAAGAACATAACATGAAGGTGTGACTTGCGTCAACATGAATATAAAATAAAGATACGGCATGTGCGGAAACAAACATAAAATGTAGATGTGATATTCATAGCAACTCTAAATAACGACATGAAACTCAATAAAATATTCTTAAAATTTATGGATAATGGATAGTGGGCCTATAATAGATTAATCTATTATATACACGTTCATTTAAAATTTAACCATCTATTCATTAAGATTAATTATGCTTAATTGTAGAATAGTCTTTAAAGGTTAGTTTTTTGATGTCGTATTTCAGGTGGTGGGCTCCCTCAAAGTTTGATCCAGTTCATTCCCCAATGCTTTTTTTTGAGAAGGGTATGCCAATTTTACCTCTTGTACCCCCAGATGTTGGCATCGATATCACTCTGAAACATATGGTATGCTTGGGTTTTCACCTTTTTTAAAATTTTCTAAGGATGGTAACATATTTAGCTGATTTTCCAGTGTACATCAAAAAGATCCTCTAACTTTATTATTCTAAAGAATTTCGGGTCTACATAGATGAGATCATTTCTTAAACTAGATGACCGCTATACAACAGTTGGGATGAATGTCTATTAAAGTATGTTGTGGAACTAATAGTCTGTTTTTAAGTTGAGAATTGTGTATATGTACTATGTTAGTATCCTAATCTTGTGATGTAGTTGAAAATATTAGTAAGAACTAAGAACCCTTGCGTGTGCATGATTGTTAAAGAAGGTGAAGCAGGAAACATATAAGGCATATAAAGAAGTCAAACAATCAACAATCAAGATACCTCAAGCATATTCAGTCACTATCATCGTAATAACTTCATTAAAATCAGTTGCTTAATTGTATTCATAAAGCTAATATTATTTAACTATCGGATTTCTATCAGTGCCATCACCCACTGATTTGATTTTCACTATTGTATGAATATTTTGTGTTTGTGCATGTGGTGATCACACATTATGTGTTGAAGCATGAGAGATAATTTAGTCCCACATCAAATAAGAACAATATATATTGGTAGAAAAATATCATTCGATCGGCCCTCACTCACGAGTGTAAGTTTTTGAGTGGAATGTGAGTTTCACCAGTGATGTATCTCATACAGTTTTGATTCTCTTTAGTTGTCGCTTGCTAAAAAGTAGTATTAGAGCTAATGTCTCTGTTAGGGATCAAGTATGCTCATGCCATTTGTGGATCCCATAGGTGTTTGTTGAGCAAGTTCCATGTCAAGGTTAATTGCACAGTTGATTACAAAACAATTGGAAGATTGTGATACAATTGAGAAGATTGTGATACAATTGAAAGAGCTTAAATTAAAGACATGGTCGCATAAACCTTGCAAGTTGAATCGATCCAAGGGAGAAGCAACCCAAGCAAGCATGCAGCTAGTACAATACCAATTTGTACAAAATGAATAAGATAGAAACTCCAAATAAGAACTTATGTAAGCATAGGAAATCAATGAAGGAGATGATGATGTTTCGGTGGCCATGGAGGGTAGGATAGCCGTCGGGTGTGCTTTGGAAGGGTATGAAAGGGAGGATGGAGGCCTGTAGTGTTGTAATGGCTAGGTGAATGGTTGTCAGGGCTGGTAGAAGCAGGGAACTTGGTTGGAGCTGCAGGCCTTGGAAGGAATTGGGAGGGTTTTTTTCTGTGAGGCTGAGATGAGGCAGGGAAGTTTTGCGGGATACTGGGAGGGGTGAGTTAGGCACATGTATCGCTGGAGGTGCTTGGCAAAGGGAGGAAGAAGAGCTGTAGCATCGAGACGGGCCTTCAAGGGTTGGGAATGGCGGTTCCTGCAGCAGATCTTGTTACAGAGAGTTCATTGTTGTGGAAATGGGTGGTTACTTGGGAAATAATGAAAGGGGTGGGGAATTTTGAATAGTTATATGTTGTGGACCGATTATAGTAGTGGGATGTGGTGGTTGAGGAAGTTTTTGAAGAGAAATGGGATGTCTTAGGGGCAATGAGTGTGAGTATTTATGGGAGTTATAGGAGGGATGGTGGGTAGTTATGGTGTTTATTGGAAGGATAGTGGATGGTTGTGGTAGTTATAGAAAGGTTAGTGGGTATTTATGTGGGAAAAAGGGTGGTGGTGACTGGTTGGTGGTTTAAGGAGGTAGCCAGAGTTGGTGGTGGAGGATGACCTGGTAGGTGGAAGAAAGGGGTGGCCGGCGAAGTGAGGGAGGGGAGGGACCTAGGCTTCGACACCTAGATTCCATTACTTCAACATAGTTGGGGAGAGAGCATTCCTCGGAACTGTCCAAAACCTTCAATAGCCAATATTTGCTTCTTATGCTTGTATTTATAGACAATACGGCCTATGGAAACCATCATGAACGGTCAAGATCATCTAGTCATAATGCTTGTAGAATCCCATGGAATAAAAACAGAAAAATAATGTAAAAACATATACAAATATCACACCGCCGATCTGGACGCAATTATGGGATTGGATCTTCCAAACAATTATGATATCTATGTCTCTTGTGTATATAGACTCGCGTGGACCTCGATAGTCAATGATTCGCTCTCAAACTGTGAACCCCATCAATTGGAGATTGAACTATCACTTCCATGTTTTCAGATTAAACTGTTGGACTAATCTTCAAGTGGAGAAGAAATGATGAACACATTTGCATTATTTCTAGCATGTTCTCAGCGTACAGCTTTTGAAACAAAAGTCAGTTCCTGACTGTCATATAGTTCATCAAATGGCTGATGTGTCTTTTTTTTCCTTTTTTCTGCAGATATCATATGTAGAAAAAAGGATGAAGTTTGGTGGAATTAAATTCTTTCGTACACAATCTCCTAGACACTTTGAAGGTGGTGATTGGAATAAAGGTGGATCATGCAGGCGTGTGAAACCACTTGCAATAGAAGAGGTGTGTTCTCCGTCTTTTCTTGCAACAGATGGATGCTCTGATTTAGATGAAATGTTGGTCGCATTTTTCTTAGTTCAGCTCTGTTCGCTTTTTTATTGATTTATCAAATCTGAAGTACTCATTAAGATATATATGTCATTGTGAGTTCTTGACTGTGAAGCTTAGTTATTAAAGGCGCAAAACGCACCGAGGCGCAAAAGGATCTTGGAGCCTAGGCGCAAGGCTCAAGGAGCAGGTGCGCGCCTTACGAAGGAAAGACGCAATCAAATCCATTTTAAATAATCAACACCACACATCAGTACATCTTCTCGATTAGATTTTTCATATATTCTACTAATTAATCATTTGTTACTATTATTTATATTTCTTAAAAAATAGAATCAATGTAGGCACAGTTGAGATCAAGTTGTTTTTTAGTTTTATCTTGTATTTACCCATAAGGGTATTCTCGTCCTTGTACATTCTTCTCCCTCACTTATATAAGTGTGGGGATCTCTCTTTTGTAATGACTCATTAAAACCTATTCCCGTTTTCTACTTGGTATCAGAGGGAATAACCCTAGCCGCCGCTCGCTCGTCACGCTCCCTCGCTCGCTCGCGCGTCGTCATCCTGCCGCTCGCCGCCGCTCGCTCGATATCCGCTCGTCCTCACCGCTCGGCGCTGCCCTTCTAATGTGGCTGCCGTGCGGCCTCCTCACCGGTTGCTGAGAAGGACGCCGCCGCCGTCCTTCCATAAAGCACCCGGACCACCGCACCACTTCCTGCATTGATTAACTGCCGCCCGCTCGACCACTGTTGCGTCTCCGAGCGTGCGACTCCTGCTGCTTTCCTGCGACTCCTGCTGCTTTCCTGCGTCTCCTGCGCTGCCTTCCCACGCTTCCTTCCTGCGCTCCTTTCTGCATTTTCTTCAGATCCAGTTTGTTGCTGTTGTGTGCTTCCTGCACCGCCTCCTTCACTGTCTTCTTCAGATCTAATTTTTTTTCGGATGCTGTTGCTGCCATTTTTTTCCCGAATGCTGCTGCTGCTTTCAGATCTGATGTAACTAAGTCTCTCTGATCTGATCTCTATTCCGCTGTTTCCCATGGATGATTCTTCGATTGGTGGTGGCTCTCCATCACCAAGTGTTACTGTTCCCCAAGTGGGGGAAACCCAGCGGTCTTCAGGTTCCCAGATGGGTGAACTCCAGCGACCTTCTGGTCATACTAGCTCTTTGAAGATCACCACGGTGCCGTTAAATGGCACTAACTATCTAGAGTGGTCTCGTGCGGCACAACATGTTATTCGCAGCCACCAGCTCTTTGGATACATTGATGGGACCAAGGTGGCACCCCCCTGACTGATCCAGCCTGGTCGCGTTGGGATTCCGAGAATTCCCTGGTGGTTTCCTGGCTTCTCCACTCTATGTATCCAAAGGTATACCACAGTTATATGCTAATGGACTCAGCTTACGAGATTCGGACTCGAGCGCGGGAGACTTATTCTTAGATCGGAAATTCCACTCAGGTTTATGAGCTGACCCGCCGTATGTTGGAACTACGACAGGGATCTATGATTGTTTCCACCTACTACTGAGTTTGAGCGCATATCTCAGGAGTTGGATTACTTCGATCAGTTTACCCTTGCTTGCACTGCCGATGCAGTTCTGTTGCAAAGGAGAGATGAACGATTTCGTTTTCATGTGTTCTTGATGGGTTTGAGCATGGAGCTGGATATGGTTCGCACCAATATTCTTCATCGTTCACCCCTCCCATCTCTCAGGGAGGCGTTCAGTATGGTTTTTGGTGATGAAGATTGTCGGTGGTCTCTCAACACAGCGACTCCTCCTTCTGACCGATCGGCTTTTAGTAGTACTGGCTGTGGTGGTTCTAGCCATGCCACCCAGATTTCCACCTGTGACCATTGTGGCCGTCGGGGCCATTCCCGGGAAGCGTGCTTCAAGCTTCACCCGCACCTTGCTCCACATGGATATGTCCGTGGCCGTGGACGTGGGCGTGGTCCTGGCCGTGGTGGACACCGCCAGACTGACACCTGTTCTCATGATGCTGCTTACTCCACAGAGATTCAAGGTGGGTCATCATGGCCAGCTCCCAGATCATTTCACCACGTCTGAATTGGATGCACTCCGCCGTCTGCTACATTCTCAGTCTGATCCTACACTGAGTAATTCCTCTTTGTTTGCCACTGCTGCGATGCCCGGTGCCCATGCTGCTGTGACTCCGCCGTCTGAGTGGATTATTGACTCAGGAGCTACTGATCATATGACCGGGTCCTCTACAGGTTTTTACTCCTACACCCCCTTGTCTGGTAAGGACAAGGTTGTCTCCGCCAATGGCTCCTTGTCTCCTATTGCTGGCAAGGGCAATTTCTCTTGCTCTTCTTCGCTTCCTCTCACTTCGGTGTTGCATGTTCCATCTTTTCCCCGCAGTTTACTTTCTATTAGCAATCTTACTAAATCTCTTAACTGTTCCGTAACTTTTTTCTCTGATTCTTGTATTTTTCAGGAACTGGGTACGAAACGGATACTTGGCAGTGGTAGGAACCATGGTGGTCTGTACTACCTGGATGCTACACCATCATCCCTTGCTCTGTCCTCTTCTGCTGTTACTACTGCTGACGCTCGATGCTGGCACTTGCGTCTTGGTCACCCGTCTCCTGTTTATCTTCAGAAACTTTTGCCTACTTTATCTCAGTTTGTTTCTAGTTTTAAATGTGATCTTTGTGAAATATCTAAACATGTTCATCATTCATCATCATACTTGTCTTCTCCTAGTAGTGTTCCTTTTTCCGTTATACAT
This sequence comes from Platanthera zijinensis, assembly GCA_039513925.1. Classification (NCBI taxonomy): domain Eukaryota; kingdom Viridiplantae; phylum Streptophyta; class Magnoliopsida; order Asparagales; family Orchidaceae; genus Platanthera; species Platanthera zijinensis. The sequence goes on along the minus strand of CM077084.1, from coordinate 65,237,723 downwards.
TCAGATTTCTGGGGACCTTCCCCAGTTGTTTCTTTGACTGGATATAAATGGTTTGTTACGTTTATTGATTGTTTTTCCCGTACTACTTGAGTTTATCTTTTAAAAAAAAGGATGATGTCGCCTCTGTCTTTCAAACCTTTCATAAGATGATACGAACTCAGTTCAATGGAACCATTCGTTTCCTTCGTAAATGGGGGCGAATATGATGATCGTGGTGTGTTTGGGGCCTACCTCTCGAACAATGGCATTATCCATCAAACCACTTGCGTTTACACTTCCACCCAAAATGGTGTGGCAGAACGAAAGGTATACCGCAAAATATACTCGAATGGGTTCCTATATAAGGAAAGGTTTTTGTTTAGCGGTTTATTCGTGTAATGTCTTTGTACTATCTGTGACACAATTTATTGAAAACCTCCCTCTGATACCAATTTATAGAGACCCAATTTCCGGGTTCTTCAAATGATTCAAGGATCAGACAATAGTTTTGAATAAAAAAAAGTCACAACATATAACCACAGTACAAAGAACAGAAACACTAGCATTTTATTCCGTCATTTTATTGTTACAATATTTGATAAAAGAAAAGAAATACATGAGTACTACTTGTATTCAATACAGAACTCACAGTACGGATCTCTACAGGAGTCCTTATGTTTTATGTGAACTTCTCCAATGCCTACGAAGATCTTTAGCCATACCTTCGCTAACTCTTCTAGAGGAATCCTCTTAGGAGCACTGGGTGACGCTCATGTTGCCTAAAAAATGGGTCCACAACGGGTTAGTCATAAAAATTATGACTATGTGAGATAAGTATTTCATGAAACGTTATACATGCAAACAATGTGGATGCTAACAATATGAATACAGTACAATAATTAATAATTTCATTTATAAGCTGAATTTTAACTTTACCCCTTAATTTGAGTTATATAAAATGGGAAATGCTCCGGTGATGCATCATTTTGGCCACCTCCCACTTAAGGGCTTCTCACTTAAGGGCTTCTCACTTAAAGGCTTTTCGTGGCTCACCCCTACTTGTGAATCCATCCGTAGATTCCTCTACATCATAGGATTCGAAACTACCACATTTCCCCATGCCGAATTTTATTATTTTGTTTTTGACGTAAAAAGAAAGTGTTTTTAAATAAAACATCCCCTCAAATAATTATATCACTTCACGTTTTTCGCTTGCTCACTTTTATTTCTTAGTGATATCTTAATGAGTTAAACTCATATGCACAGACATTGGTTATTTCAGAAAGAAAACAAAATAGAAAATTACTTAAAAAGAATTAATTCAGGAAATAAGAAACTCACCACAGCTTTGCCTTTATCCACACCTTTATTTGCATTGTTATCACAATTGTCTTGTGACGCCATCCTCAGTTTCTTCCAATTCGATCTTGGTTGCGGAAACTACTGTAATAGCACTCATTTCATTTTACTGGGTTGTGTCTCCTTCTAATCGTGTACATAAAGGTTTTACAGTTGCTAAAAATATCGGAAAACGTCAAAAATGTTAAATCACATAAAACTTTGCCGGACAGCTATAAATAAGCCTCAAAACAGACTAAACCAGCCCCCAAATGGATATCTTGTCCCTTTAATATCTGTCCAGCAAAGCTTGAAATAATTCAACAAAATTTGCTGTTCAGTATATATCAGCCCCCAAAATCAGCAATTTAACACCCCCAATACTCAAAAACAGCCAAAGAGTAAGGTAATTAACCAAGTAGAGAGGAACTAAACCAAACCAGCCAAGGGGAAGAAGAAGGCAGTGGCTCGGAAGTATCAGCAGGGAGGCAGCAGCTCGGGAGCAGCTACAAGGAGCAACATCAACTTAACAACGACAACATCTACACAGGAGTAGCTCGGGAGCAGCAGTAACCCTGAATCAGCAGCAGAGACAGTAGCTGAAGAACAGCAGAGGTAGAGAGAATTAACAGAAGCAGGGCAGTACTCGGATACATAGAAGAAGAAAAGAGGAGCAGAGAAGTAGTCGGCCAGAGAAAGAAGAAGAAGAAACTTTGGAGGAGAAGGCAGTAGCAGGAAAGCCCTAATCAGTGCAACAGAAGAAGAATGGTAGCAACAGTAACCCTAGCAGAAGAAGAGGGAAGCAGCAACAGCTCTTTTTGGCACAGCAGAGCCGTCGGCCTGGAAGAATTGGCGGCACAGCTGCGACAGAGATGAAGCAGCGTCGGCACGGGAACACGACAGCGATGGCACCGCTAGCTCGGCACAAAGAAAAGAGATGAAGTAGAAGAAGGAGAAGAAGATGGAGAAGCTTTCCTCTGTTAGCACAGAGCAGCAAGAAGGAGAAATCGCCGGGAATTCGCAGAAGCAGGAAGGCGACGGAAAAGCAGTGCGGGAGAAGAAACGGCCTGGGCTCATTTTTATACAGTGAAAACAACGGCTAAGCGATAAGGTCGTGCCAAACACCGCTCCAGGTGTAATTAATCGAAGCCAAATACATACCCAGCCAACACCTCAACCTCCAGCATATCAAAACAGCCAACACACTATTCCAGCCAACAACTATTTCAACCAGCACAACACAACCAACCAACAACCAATTAATCAGCCCACTATGCCAGCCCAACATCATCCCACAAAACAAAACAACAAAGCCAGCCCAATGCAATAGATCAACCCATAAGCATATAGACAGCCCACATATAATTTAATCGGCCCACATTAAAGGCAGCAAGCCCAAATAAATTAAAGGGCAACCCAACCAAAACGGCTATTGGTACTTGTAAAGAAACTCCAAACCAAACGAAAAAAAAATATAATCAAAACTAAATCGTAAAATATGTCTTTTTCATCATCGGGGATATAACTTAAAATATTTTATACAGATTTTTTTTAGGTCGTTACACTCGCGCGGTCTCTTCCTCTCTCTCTTCTCTTTCTGCGCTCTATTCTTTTTCGGATTCTCACTCAACCGTGCGGTTTGAGTCTCTGTCGGTCTTCTTTACTTGGTCGCAATCTTTCTGTGACTTGTTAGCCGATCGGTTGGCTGATCTGTTCTTTCTAAGGCCTGTTCTTTTTCGGCTTGCGCCCTTCTTTGCGTATTTTGCGATTTCTTCTCTTAACCGCTTGGTCGCGCGGTTTGTTTGTTCGCGCGATCTCTTTGCCTCTTTTGTCGGCCTGTGTCTAATCGTGCGGTTAGTTTTTTCTCTATCCGGTTTCTTTCTCCATGAGGCCGGTTTCTCTTGTCTCCTCTACAGCTCGTGCTCTTTTGGTCTCTTCCGATAAGTGGCTTGTTGACTCTGGTGTCACTTGTCACATGATCGACAATTCCTGTTTGTTCTCTTGCTTAAAAAAGCAGAAGTAGGTATCTCCTGTTGTTATTGCAGATGAGACTTCTTCTCCTGTGCATGGTGTTGGCACTGTGCACATCACTCCGTCTTTGTAGCTTGAGGACACTCTCTATGTTCCCATTTTTCCATGCAATTTGCTGTTTGTTCATGCTCTCTGCACACAGTTACACTGCACGGTTACTTTTATTGCCACTACTTGTTCTTTCTGGGATTTTGTCTCACAAGCTACGTTTACTACTGAGAGTGCGAGTGGTGACCTCTTCTTTCTTGACAATGTCATTGCTCTCTCTGCTTTTTCTTCCCTTCAGCAATGACATCGTCGTCTTGGTCATCTTCCTTCTCGCTTCATCCACCAACTTCTCTCAGATCTTCCTCAAGAGGATTCCCCTTTGAATTGTGAGGCATGTCAGCTTGGTAAACATCATCGCTCTTCTTTCCCAGCACGAACGGGACGTAGTTCTTCACGCCCTTTTGAACTAGTTCACTCTAACATCTGGGGTCCTTCTCCTACTGCTACTGTTGGTAGAGGTAGCTTGTACTTTGTTACCTTCATTAATGATTTCTTCGGGTGTACTTGACTGTATCTCTTGAAAGACCGTTCTGAACTTTACTCTGTGTTTACCGCCTTTTATAATGAGATCTCCACGCAGTTTCATGTGCCTATTCAGGTTCTTCGTACTGATAATACCAAAGAATATGTCAGCCGTCAATTTTCCGATTTTTGTGCGAGCTATGATTTGATTCATCAAACTACTTGCCCCTATACCTCTCAACAGAATGGCGTTGCTGAACGCAAGAATCGCCATCTTCTGGATGTTGCTCACAGTCTTCTCTTACAAATGAATGTTTCTCGTTCTTATTGGGGTCATGTTGTTCTTCTCTCTTACTATCTCATATATCGTATTCCCTCGTATATTCTTCAGGGCAAGACTCCATTTTCTATTTTGTATCCCAGAGCCGAGCCGTTTTCTTTATCTCTTAGAGTTTTTGGATGTATGACGTTTGTTCACATACCTTCTCCTAGTCGTGACAAACTTTCTCTCCGTTCTGTTAAAATGCATATTCCTTGATTATTGTCCGACTCAGAAGGGATATCACTGTGTTTATCCTCTTCTTTGCAAACAGTACGTTTCTGCTGATGTTACCTTCTTTGAGGATACACCGTATTTTTCTCCTGCTTCTTCTCTCTTGCTTTCTGATTCTTCCTCTTCAATGCCTATTATCTCGGCACCTCTGCCGGAACCAGTTCTTTCTATATCTGTTCCCGTTGCACCGTCTTTTTCTTTCGAGAATGATTCTTCGTCCTTGGAGCCTTCTGTGCCTGTTCCCGGACCTCTTCTCTCTTCTGACAGTGGATATGCTCCTTCAAACAAGAGTGATCTTGATCTTCCCATTGCCCTGCGGAAGGGCATCCGACAATGCACTAAGCATCCTATTGATGATGTTGTCTCATATACTCAGCTTTCCCCGATTGGCAAGCGTTTTGCTCTTGCTATATCTTCTACTGTCATCCTGGCTACGTATCACAAGGCTCTTGCCATTCCGTAGTGGAAGGCCGCAATGGATGAAGAAATGCAAACCTTAACTGAGGGAGGTACTTGGACCCTTATTCTTGTACCTCTGGGCACAGATGTGGTTGGTTGTCGATGAGTCTTTGTTATCAAGTATCTTCCAGATGGTTCTGTTGACCGTTATAAAGCGAGGCTTGTTGCCAAAAGATTTACTCAAACGTATGGTGTAGACTTCTTTGATACCTTTTCCCTTGTTGCTCGCATCAGCACTATACATGTTCTTTTCTCTGTTGCGGTTAATAAAGACTGGGAGATGTCTCTGTTAGATGTGAAGAATGTCTTCCTCTATGGTGATTTGCAGGAGGTGGTTTACATAGAGTAACCTTCTGGGTATGTTGCTCAGGGGGAGTCTCAGGTATGTAAGCTTTCGGAGGGCGATTTATGGTTTAAAGTACAGTGCACGAGCTTGGTTTGACAAGTTTAGTGGCGTTGTTTCTCTTATTGGGCTCAATCGAAGTTCTGCTGATTATTCTCTGTTTATACGCAAGACTACTAAAGGCCTTGTGGTTCTTGCTATCTATGTTGATGATATTTTTCTTACTGGTGATGATAATGAAGACATTGATCTGGAAAAACGGCATCTTTGACAACATTTTGTTACTAAGGATATGAGAACTCCGAAGTACTTTCTGGGAATTGATATTTCATGAAAGCGGAACTCTATGGTTCTTTCACAGCGAAATTATGTGCTAGATCTCTTAAAGGAAATTGGTCTTCATGGTACAAGACATGCTCGTTGCCCGATGGCTGTTGGGGATGATAAGGGGTGGACTGAAGATTCTCCTCTCCTCCCAGATTGTATTGTGTACAGACGACTTTTAGGCAAACTAATCTATCTGACTGTTATAAGACCAGATATCTGTTATGCAATTGGGAAGGTCAGTTAGTTATGCAAACTCCTAGAGAGTGTCATTTGCGTTCTGTCATGAAAATTCCGGAGTATGTGAAAGGGTCTGCAGGAAAGGGCTTGTTGTTTCAAAAGCATAATCATTTGAAAATTGAAGCGTATTCTGATGCCAGCTATGCTGATAACAAAGAAGATATGAAATCTACATCAGGTTTTTGCACATTTGTAGGAGGAAATCTTGTTAGCTGGAAAAGCAAGAAGCATTCAGTGGTTTCAAGGTCAAGTGCTGAAGCTGAGTATAAGAGCATAACTTCAACAACTTGCGAATTGAAATGGTTACGATCTCTTATGCTTGATTTGGTAGAAGTCTATGATCATCCTCTCCCTATGTTATGTGATAACAAAGACGCTATTTACGTATCGAAGAATCCTGTCTTGCATGAGAGGATAAAGCACATTGAAGTTGATTGCTATTTCATTAAAGAAGAGTTGTTGAAGAATCAAATCTGAACTCCATTTGTCAATTCTGATAAAGAGCTGACAGACATTTTCACGAAACCAGTTTTCGCTTCTCTTTCAGATGTTTGTAGCAAGCTGGGTATGATTGATATATATGCTCCAGCTTGAGGGGGAGTGTTAGAGTTTGGCGGTTTGATGGACTAGTCTTGGCAGCTTGTTGTTCGGGTGGTCTAGCGGTTTGTCAATGCGGTCTGGTTGTGTGGAGGTTTGATAGGAGGCAGCGGTTATGTCCGGCGGCTTGTTTTGGCAGCAGCGATCTGGGGCCTAACCGCAACAACGGTCTGGAGGCTAGTCGCAGCAATGGTCTGATGGTTAACCGCAACAGCGGTCTGGGTGTTAACTGCAGCTGCGGTCAAGCAACTTGTAGTGGCGGTCTGATGACTTTCCGCAGCAGCAATGGTAGGAGTCCGCAACTGTGGTCTGGTGGCAACCCGCGATTGCGGTCTGGCGGGCTGTAGCGGCGGTCTAGCGGTTTACAGTGGCGGTCTGGCGACTTACCTCTATTACTGTTGGGTGATCTTTTTCAGTTGTTCTTTGTACAGTGTTGCGGTTTGACAACGTCAAACTGCATAGGCCGCGTGGATTATATTTAATCTCACATCTCTTATTGTATTATCTCATCTCCCTCATTTTCTATAAATAAGAGGACAAATCTATGTATTGTTTATCTTTTTGGAGCAATAAAATTTATCTTTTATTTAGCTCTTTTTTATAGTGGCCAAAGGTGGTCGCCGTTGGTGGTGGTGGTCACCGGAAATGTTTTTCAGAGATCGCCGGAAAATATAAAATGGTAGGAAAATGAAGGGGGGGTGCAGGAGGACAACCAGAGGTGGCTGGAGACGTTCTCTGATGATCCACGACAAGGAAATGGGGTAAGGGAGAAGGAGGGCTGCTGCTCGTGGAGGGGGTGGAGGAGGGCCTAATGCCGACTTCTTCCAATGGAGGGGAAGAAGGAAGGGGATTCACGACAAGGTATTGGGGGAAGGGAGACGAGGGGTTGCTGCTTGTGGAGGGGGTGGAGGAGGGCCTAAGGCCAACTGCTTCCAGTGAAGGGGAAAAAGGGGGTCCAAGGCAAGACATTGGGGAGGGATGGGGTAGTTGGCTATGGTGAGAGGAGGGAGAGGAGTGGCCAACCAAGGGGAGGAATGGAGGGGTAGACTCGAGCTTCATGTAACATCCGTAAATCTGACTCGAAATTTATGTTAATGTAGGGTCAAGTCGCGACGGAATCTGAACGAGACAGCGTATCGTCAAGGTACAACGTTACTTTGCTCAGGGTGTTGTCCATTAAGTGGTAACATATGTTAGCTATTATATTTTTGTGACGCACATAAATTTTAGTAGCGTTGTCTAGCAAAATCGGCTTAGAATTTAAGGAATTTGAGTGGCGTGTGTTGCGAATAGCAACTTAGTGAATGCTTTGGGGTGCCAATAGTAGTTCCCCCCCCCTCTCGTTTAAGTTAATAAGAAAAACCGCAGCCCGTATCCTATTAAAACCCGCACGTCTCTACTCGCTGGAGAAACAGGAAAACCACACCCGACGTCCCCCGTTCCGCAAGGCCGACGGTTCCGTCTCCCGCGTGCGCCGTGCCCGACGCACTCCGTTGCCCTAGCCGTCGCCTGATTCTCCTCCGGAAGCCAAATCCGACCACTCCTCCCTCCTCTGAAGGTGCCGGTGAGTGTTCCTCTTCATTCCTAGGCCGTGGGAGGGGTTGGATCAAACCCTAACCGGAAAAGTTAAGTTCCGTTTTGATTCCGGTGAGTCGTATCCTCCTTAATCTTGTTTTCCCCTTGAAGATCCCTCGTTTTAGAGGATTAGACTAAACAATATTTTGTTCTTTTTGTCCTATTTTAGGTTTTGGAGTTTTATTTCCACCGCGGAGTTAGTGTAGGGCATTTCGTGAGCCTAAATTACTCTCCGTTAAGGTAATATCCGAAGTTTAGTTTCTAATTTTGTAGCCCTAGTTGTTTTGGAATTTTTCCATTGGAAACCCTTAAGGGAAAATGATGAAATTAGGGTTGCCCTGTCTTGCAGGACTTCGGTGGGGTCGGGGCAGCACTTTGAAGGTCCCCAGCAGTGGATTTACCTTCGAAATAGAAGATGTCGCCGCGCCGAGTCTACGAGCGCCGCACCACCGCTGTAAGGAAATTTAATACCTGTTAGTTAGACATAACAAATGTTATATTTTGTATACGCATATGTAGGTTTCGTACAAGCAACATAACCATGCATAGTAAAGTGTGGCGGTAGGAAAATGGTCGCGGAAAACGTGTAGGATGACGCCCTTTTCCATGACCCAGTTAGTCAAGTTATGAATAATTATTTTAAGTACGAAACGTTACCCGCGTACGTAAGCTTGGAATTTGTCCAACCAAGGGCGTGAATGTCCCTTCAAGTCGACCACAAGAAAGTCAAGGGTCGCTTAGTAGTACACCAGAAAAGATATCCCTTGCAGAGTAGCGTCAGACCAAAAAGGTCAGCCAGCACACAGAGTCCTTCCGTGCTAAGAAGAGGCGCACTACCGTTCTCATGAGGTACATGGAACCTTATGAGTAATACAGACTTGGGAATTATTTTCCCTTGAGCCAGTTAGCAGATTCGAGACCGTGTCCGCGTGACACTAGAACAATTGGGTTCGTAAGATGGTCTCGGGTCGTCAGTTTCAGTTGCGCGTTAGGAGCTACTCTGCCTAGAGCCTTCCTAGTAGATGAGCAGGTTAGAAGCCACCTAGAACTCAAGTATAGACCTGACATGAGACAGTACACTAGTTAGTGAACGCCAGGACTTGAGTTAGTAAAATGAAAGTCACGTGTTTAGTACGAGTAGATGTGTGACCAGAGAATAGTGCGAAGGCATGCATAGCACATAGCATAAAAGTTTTAAATGCATAAAATTATTTTCAAAGACATACATGCATTCATATGTAAAACTGGCTTTTAGTGTCACTAGGAGGGGTTATTTTTCCTTACTCTGACCCTTCGTGGGCACTGTTTTTCAGGTGACCCAGGTGGGAAGCTACGTCTAGGATGAGCTTTATAGTGGCGTCAGTTTGTACTATTTATCTTTTTCAGTTTACTCTATTTCAGCATGTACCTGTAGATGAGAACATTGTATCAGATTAATGTTTTATCTAATTTATTTCAGACTATTTATGGTTAACCAGATTTTCAGTTAATTCAGTTTTACTTCCTGTTTAGTGGCTCTGTGAATCCAGATATCAGGTATGTGGTTACCCTTAGTTTACTTTATTCAAACTTCCGCTGTAAGTCTTAAATTGCTTAGTATAATTTTTATTACCTGCTGCTACTAGTTTTAATACTGTTTCCTAGTTTTCTTTACATCGCTGACCCGGCCGGACGGCTGATTTCTGAAATACTGGGAAGGGGTGTTACAAATTGGTATCAGAGGCAGGTTTAGGATCCCTGGACCCTAGAAAGAATTCACAGAGCCATAGGAGCGTATAAGAGTAAACTATTGTCAGTAAAGTACTTTAAGTTGCGATTAAGCCTTAGTGTTCGCTAAAGTACAAAATAAGTTGCTAGATCAGATTTCTTAGATGCTTGATAAATAATCAGATTTCCTTTATGTATTCTATCAGGCACCACGAGTTAGTGAACCAGGTGAATCTTCACGCCAGAACCCGGTTCCTAGTGCAACCATGGGAGACGCTGCCATGCCACAGGTACCGCCAGTTCCAGCAGCTCCAGAGGGCACTGACATAGCGGCTCAGATTGCCAGGGCGGTAACTGTTGCCTTGATGGAGTTTCAGAGAGGACTGGCTGCAGGGTTTCCAGCTCCAGTACAAGTACCAGTCCCTGCACCAGCTCCTGCAGCAGCACCTGTGGAGATGACCCTGGAACGCTATTTGAGAAATTTTAGAGAACTTCAGCCTTCGAACTACAGTGGGGATGAAACCCCGATGGATACAGATGATTGGATAGCTAACACCAGAGACCTGCTGAATGTTTTAGAGTGCCCGGAGAATAAGAAAGTTCCTCTGGCAGCTTTCCTCCTCCGAGGAGAGGCAAAAGTCTGGTGGGACAAATACCGGACAGATGATCCTGCAGGTAAAGTGTTATGATCAATTTCTTGATTTTAGGAAGTAATGTGTTAATTTTATTATGGTATGATCGTATTTTTGTTTGGCCAGGCCGTACCCCAGACATGTTCACTTGGGGCGAGTTCTCTAGAGCTCTTGCTAGTTGGTTCGTGCCTCCTTCCGCACGACGAGGTCTCCAAGAGAAGTATCTGAGGCTTTTCCAGGGGGACAGGACAGTTACTGAGTACGAGCGAGAGCTGACTCATCTGGCTAGATATGCGGGCGTGATGCAGGGAGATCAGACTGAGAAGTGCAGTCGTTTCGTGGATGGCTTGCGTGACTCGTTGAGGCAGCCGCTGATGACTATGGTCAACGCTGATTACAGGAGCTTAGTGGATACAGCTCGCAGACTGGAGGCTGACCAGCAGAAGGTTCAGAAGCAAAGTAGTTTCCGTGCGAAGCGATCTCAGGATTCGCATCAGCCGCAGCAGAACAAGAATGACCAAGGTAAGAACTGGAACAAGAAGCCGAAGCCTGATGCTAAGAAGAATGGTCAATCTGGTGACCGAAGCAAGGACTATCCCACGTGTCCCAAGTGTCAGCGTCGCCATTCAGGAGAGTGTTTGGCAAGTGCAGACGTATGCTATAAGTGCCGACAACCTGGACACATAGCTCGTTTCTGTCAGGAAGCTGAGACTAATCAGGTAATCAAGGTCCTTTTGTATTGATTACATTTATGTAATTACGATAGATTTTTAATGAAATTTACTTCTTGCAGTCGAAGTTCGAGGTTGGTGGCCCTAGCAGGGTAGATAAGGGCAAAGCTTTGATGCTCACTGATGGGAGACCGCAGCAGGGTCGAGACTTAGTGCAGCCCAGAGCGTATGGGCTGGGTCAGCAGGAGGCCAAGGATCAGGAGGATGTTGTGACAGGTAAGTGTTGTTTGCTTGCAAGTTGGTTTTAAATCCTCCGTAGTGACACGTTAAAATTTTCATCCTTCATAAATCATTCATGTAGGCATCCTTATGATTCGTAACTTACCCTCTAAGATTCTGTTTGATACGGGTGCCTCGCACTCGTTTATCACGGAATCTCTAGTGCGTAAGTTGGATTTAGAAGTCTTCCCGGAGTCGGTACCGTTGGAAGTCATGATGCCGAATGGATCCCTCCTGCAGACCAGAGACAAGTGCAGGGTGCCAGTGCAGTTTGGTGACACTGAGATTATCGTGGAAGCTTTGCTGCTACCTATAGCAGGGTTTGACTTGATTTTTGGAATGGACTGGCTTTCAGCAGTCAACGCCAGGATTGACTGTAGGGCGAAGCAGATTCAGTTCGATGGCCCCAACCAGACCTCTTTTTCTTTTCAGGGATTGAAGGGAGTAGTGAAGATGATCATATCTGCAGTCCAAGCGAGAAAGTGCATTAGCCAGGGTTGTGAAACCTTCGTAGTACTGATGAGCGCGGAGTCTAAGACTGATTTGTTAGAGGTACCAGTGGTGCAGGAGTTTCCAGATGTTTTCCCGGAAGAGCTCCCTGGTGCCCCTCCAGATAGAGAGATTGAGTTCCCGATAGACTTGCATCCTGGGGCTACTCCGGTAGCCAAATCTCCCTATCGGATGGCTCCAAGGGAACTAGCAGAATTGAAGAGCCAATTGCAGGAGCTGCTTGATTTGGGTTTTATACGCCTCAGTACTTCGCCTTGGAGTGCTCCAGTGCTTTTTGTGAAGAAGAAGGATGGTAGTCTGAGATTGTGCATAGACTACCGCGAATTGAATAAGCTGACCGTAAAGAACAAGTACCCGATTCCTAGGATTAATGATTTGTTCGACCAGTTGGTGGGAGCGAGCACCTTCTCCAAGTTAGATCTGAGGTCGGGCTATCATCAGCTGAGGATTCGTGACGTGGATATACAGAAGACTGCTTTCAGTACCAGATATGGACACTTCGAGTTCGTGGTCATGCCGTTCGGGCTGACCAATGCCCCTTCAGTATTTATGGACCTGATGAACAGGGTATTTCGGGAGTATTTAGATCGTTTTGTCATCGTCTTTATAGATGATATTTTGGTGTTCTCTAAGAGTGCAGAAGATCATGCAGCTCACCTCAGGATTGTTTTGAGCACACTCAGGAAGAACCAGTTGTATGCAAAATTTTCAAAGTGTGAGTTTTGGCTTTCAGAGATTGCATTCTTAGGCCATATCATCAGTCAGAAAGGAGTTAGTGTTGATCCAAAGAAGATAGAGGCCATTAAGAGTTGGCCAAGGCCGTCGACAGTTTCAGAGGTTCGCAGCTTTTTGGGTCTTGCTGGATACTACAGGAGATTCATCAGGGATTTCTCGAAGATAGCCTTACCACTGACTTCCCTCACTAGGAAGGGAAAGGGCTTGGATTGGACAGTTGAGTGTGAGTTGGCTTTTGAGAACTTGAAGAACAGATTGTTGACCGCACCAGTCTTGAGTTTGCCTTCAGGGCCAGACGGATTTCAGATCTATAGTGATGCTTCAGGTCAGGGTTTGGGTTGTGTTCTCATGCAGCATGGAAAGGTCGTAGCCTATGCCTCGAGACAGTTAAAGGTTCATGAGAGGAACTATCCCGTACATGACTTGGAGCTTGCAGCAGTCATTCATGCTCTGAAGATATGGAGACACTACCTTTATGGAGTGCGTTGTGAGATCTTCACTGATCATAAGAGCCTTAAGTATATCTTTGATCAGCGAGAGCTCAATTTGAGGCAGCGTAGATGGTTGGAGTTTCTAGCAGACTACGATGTAGACATTCAGTACCACCCAGGAAAGGCGAACGTGGTAGCTGATGCTCTTAGCAGGAGAGGCTCGTGTTTCTATCTTCTCACTCAGCAGGAGGAGTTAGTACGAGAGCTGGAGAGACTGGACATCGTCGTTGTGCCCCGTTGCAGTTTTGGTTCAGCTTGGTTGAGTTGGATGGAGATTTCGTGCGATATTAGAGATAGGATCAGGACAGCTATATCGTTGGATCCAAAGATGGCAGAGATTTGGATCTCAGTGCAGTCAGGTCAGAAGGAGAGGTTCTCTATTCAGGATGAGTTACTATTGCACGACGGCAGAGTGTGCATCCCAGATGTCAGTCACCTTCGTGAGGACATTCTTTTCGAGGCACACAATTCCAGATATTCTATACATCCTGGTAGCACGAAGATGTATGCAGATCTTAAGAAGACAGTCTGGTGGCCAGGTTTGAAGAGTGATGTTGCAGATTATGTAGGGAAGTGTGAGACATGCAAGTTGGTTAAGGCCGAGTGTCAGAGGCCTGGAGGCAAATTGCAGCCACTTCCCATCCCCGAGTGGACTTTTGAGGATATATCTATGGACTTCATTCATGGTTTGCCGAGATCGCAGAGTGGGAATGATTCCTTGTGGGTTATAGTAGATCGACTTTCTAAGGTCGCCCATTTCATTCCTCTTAGGAAGACAGATCAAGGTCCGAAGCTGGCACAGTTGTATATAGACGAGATAGTTCGACTTCACGGTGTTCCCAAGACTATAGTTTCAGACCGAGATGGCAGATTTACCTCCAGGGAGTGGCGATACGTTCAGGAGCGGTTGGGTACCAGGTTACATTTCAGCACCGCTTTCCATCCTCAGACCGATGGACAGACTGAGCGCACAAATAGGACTTTGGAGGATCTGCTACGGATGTGCATTCTAGATTTTGGAGGGAAGTGGGAGAAGTATGTTACTCTTGTGGAGTTCTCCTACAACAACAGTTTCCAGGCAAGTATTGGGATGGCACCGTTCGAGGCCCTCTATGGTAGACGTTGTCGGACACCGTTATGTTGGGCAGAGAGTGAGGAAAGATCTTCTATCAGAGAGTCATGGATTGATAAGACCACTGATAGGATCAAGCTTATTCAGGAGCGTATGAGGACAGCTCAGGATCGCCAGGCCAAGTATCATGATCAGAAGCACAGGTCAGTAGAGTTCAGTGTTGGAGACTACGTTTATCTGAAGGTCAGACCAGTCAGAGGAGTCTCTAGAATAAAGCGGATGAAGAAGTTGAGCCCCAGATTCGTTGGTCCTTTTGAGGTACTGGAAAGAGTTGGTGAGGTTGCATATAGGTTGGCCTTACCTGAGGAAATGAGTGGTGTACATGATGTATTCCACGTCTCCTACCTTAGGAGAGCAGTCAGAGATTCCAGTCAGATCATCAGTACCGAAGAAGCACCAATCGAGACAGATCTTAGTATTGGAGTTAGACCAGTTAAGATAGTGAACTCAAGGATTCAGAAGCTCAGAAATAGAGAGATTCGCATGGTCAAAGTCCTTTGGATGAACTGTGGCCGTCCAGAGTATACTTGGGAGCGAGAGGATGAGCTTAAGAGCAATGCAGACTATTCTTTTCTCTTCGATTCAGGTATGGTTACAATTTTCGAGGACGAAAATTTTTATTAGGAGGGGAGATTTGTAACATCCGTAAATCTGACGCGAAATTTATGTTAATGTAGGGTCAAGTCGCGACGGAATCTGAACGAGACAGCGTATCGTCAAGGTACAACGTTACTTTGCTCAGGGTTGTGTCCATTAAGTGGTAACATATGTTAGCTATTATATTTTTGTGACGCACATAAATTTTAGTAGCGTTGTCTAGCAAAATCGGCTTAGAATTTAAGGAATTTGAGTGGCGTGTGTTGCGAATAGCAACTTAGTGAATGCTTTGGGGTGCCAATAGTAGTTCCCCCCCCTCTCGTTTAAGTTAATAAGAAAAACCGCAGCCCGTATCCTATTAAAACCCGCACGTCTCTACTCGCGGGAGAAACAGGAAAACCACACCCGACGTCCCCCGTTCCGCAAGGCCGACAGTTCCGTCTCCCGCGTGCGCCGTGCCCGACGCACTCCGTTGCCCTAGCCGTCGCCTGATTCTCCTCCGGAAGCCAAATCCGACCACTCCTCCCTCCTCTGAAGGTGCCGGTGAGTGTTCCTCTTCATTCCTAGGCCGTGGGAGGGGTTGGATCAAACCCTAACCGGAAAAGTTAAGTTCCGTTTTGATTCCGGTGAGTCGTATCCTCCTTAATCTTGTTTTCCCCTTGAAGATCCCTCGTTTTAGAGGATTAGACTAAACAATATTTTGTTCCTTTTGTCCTATTTTAGGTTTTGGAGTTTTATTTCCACCGCGGAGTTAGTGTAGGGCATTTCGTGAGCCTAAATTACTCTCCGTTAAGGTAATATCCGAAGTTTAGTTTCTAATTTTGTAGCCCTAGTTGTTTTGGAATTTTTCCATTGGAAACCCTTAAGGGAAAATGATGAAATTAGGGTTGCCCTGTCTTGCAGGACTTCGGTGGGGTCGGGGCAGCACTTTGAAGGTCCCCAGCAGTGGATTTACCTTCGAAATAGAAGATGTCGCCGCGCCGAGTCTACGAGCGCCGCACCACCGCTGTAAGGAAATTTAATACCTGTTAGTTAGACATAACAAATGTTATATTTTGTATACGCATATGTAGGTTTCGTACAAGCAACATAACCATGCATAGTAAAGTGTGGCGGTAGGAAAATGGTCGCGGAAAACGTGTAGGATGACGCCCTTTTCCATGACCCAGTTAGTCAAGTTATGAATAATTATTTTAAGTACGAAACGTTACCCGCGTACGTAAGCTTGGAATTTGTCCAACCAAGGGCGTGAATGTCCCTTCAAGTCGACCACAAGAAAGTCAAGGGTCGCTTAGTAGTACACCAGAAAAGATATCCCTTGCAGAGTAGCGTCAGACCAAAAAGGTCAGCCAGCACACAGAGTCCTTCCGTGCTAGGTAGAGGCGCACTACCGTTCTCATGAGGTACATGGAACCTTATGAGTAGTACAGACTTGGGAATTATTTTCCCTTGAGCTAGTTAGCAGATTCGAGACCGTGTCCGCGTGACACTAGAACAATTGGGTTCGTAAGATACTAAGATGGTCTCGGGTCGTCAGTTTCAGTTGCGCGTTAGGAGCTACTCTGCCTAGAGCCTTCCTAGTAGATGAGCAGGTTAGAAGCCACCTAGAACTCAAGTATAGACCTGACATGAGACAGTACACTAGTTAGTAAACGCCAGGACTTGAGTTAGTAAAATGAAAGTCACGTGTTTAGTACGAGTAGATGTGTGACCAGAGAATAGTGCGAAGGCATGCATAGCACATAGCATAAAAGTTTTAAATGCATAAAATTATTTTCAAAGACATACATGCATTCATATGTAAAACTGGCTTTTAGTGTCACTAGGAGGGGTTATTTTTCCTTACTCTGACCCTTCGTGGGCACTGTTTTTCAGGTGACCCAGGTGGGAAGCTACGTCTAGGATGAGCTTTATAGTGGCGTCAGTTTGTACTATTTATCTTTTTCAGTTTACTCTATTTCAGCATGTACCTGTAGATGAGAACATTGTATCAGATTAATGTTTTATCTAATTTATTTCAGACTATTTATGGTTAACCAGATTTTCAGTTAATTCAGTTTTACTTCCTGTTTAGTGGCTCTGTGAATCCAGATATCAGGTATGTGGTTACCCTTAGTTTACTTTATTCAAACTTCCGCTGTAAGTCTTAAATTGCTTAGTATAATTTTTATTACCTGCTGCTACTAGTTTTAATACTGTTTCCTAGTTTTCTTTACATCGCTGACCCGGCCGGACGGCTGATTTCTGAAATACTGGGAAGGGGTGTTACACTTCACACCCGGGGGTTCGGCTTTGACACCAAGATGACAAAAAATGTGCTTCAATACTTCATTCTTCAATGCTTAAAATGAGAGCCCTCACCCTTTATTTATAGTTTTCTAAAGACCAATGAGTGATTATGATTGGTCGAGCACTACGACTCAAATAAAACATAAAATTACAACTTGAAATAAAAAATGACAAGAGACAAAAATACAAAGGTTGTCGAGCCGCTCGAAATGAGTGGTCCCGATCGTCATTGCGTTTGTGGTCATCATTAGTAAACCTGAACTTGTCGGGTGGGCTACCTCTATCAACTTCCCCCATCACGAGGCCCCTACCATCCCGATGTATGACAGTCTGTTGGTGTTCCGGATCCTCGAGGTGACGAAGGACAGTTCTGCCATGTTCTGGTTCTTCGAGAACAAGGTCTTCGAAGCACGCTATTACCGGGAGCGCGTCGATGGGGTCGTTTGGGTGACTCTAGGAGAGCAAGTCAAGTTTTTCTTCTTTATTTGTAACTTTCTTTTCGGTAAGTAGATTTGTCAAGCTTCTTCTTTTGAAGGTAATCGCGACGTCCCGACGCGACCTCTAAAGATGAGCCCCGAGGGGAAGGAGCCCACCCATGCGTCCGCCTAGAAGCTCCTCAGGATGGGAAGAAGAAGAGGAAGCGCAAGACGACAGTCGACTGCCCATAAAGAGGAGTCGTCGCGACTCGCGAGACACCGAGGTCCCTGACAAGGATGATCCCTCGTCATATCCACTCTACGGGGAGGACGGCTAGTCAGAGGACATCGTTGGGGCCCCGCTGGTGTCATGGTCGGGGGCACCATATCTCGCTGAGCTCTCGCCTGCTCTCTTGGATGTGGACGGAGGGATGAATAATGAGGCATAAAACATGTGCTTCACATTGTATGACCCAAATAACGCGGCTAGCATTAAGGAGTACCTTGCTCTCCAGACTCTCGCTCCATTCTCTGGACGACCGAGCTGAGCCATGCGACGGCCCGGTTCCTAATCCACTTTAGGAGGTCCAAGGAGGTCAACGCTGAACGGAACGTTGTTCTGCTCTTGCGCAAGCCAAGGTAATGGCTGACACTTCTTATTTGATCTTATCTTTTTCATGGTGCTTGTGATTTGACCATCGTAGAGCGAGCTTTGACCAAGAAGGAGGAGGAGCTAGCCGAGAAGGAGGAACTCGTCGCTCTGCGAAGGGAGCTCGCGGAGCTCCCGACTGGAGATCCTTCTCCGAGCCGTTCCATCGCCATCTAGGCGGGGGAGGCAGTGCTGATTTGCTTGTCCCAGAGGTTCTCATCTCGTCGTTGTCATTAAGATCATTGATGACGTATTCAAAGAGCGGGAACGACAACAATGGCTGCAACAACTTCAGAGGTGATGTCCATGTCGATTAATCGTGGACTCATTGATACTTGGTCTTTTTTGTAATTTTGATCACACGCCGCGAAGAAACCACATTACACAAATTTTGATATATATGTATAAGAAGTTTGGCATCTTACTTTTTCTTAAGTTTTGGCCTAGTCGTTTAGGCTCCTAGGCTCATTGAGTCGTGAGCTCCCTGCAGACATCATTAGGCTCTTAGGTTCGCGAGTATCTGAGGTCGTTAGGCTCGTTAAGTAGTTGAGGTCGTTAGGCTCGTTAAGTTGCTGAGGTCATTAGGCTCTTAGGCTCGTTGAGTGGTGAGCTTGTTGTCGAGGTCCCTGCATGAGAAGTTCGTTATATTTTTGGAGTGATCGACGCATGCTCAAGCCGTTTGAGGTGTCGTCGAGGATAATGTCAAAACATTCCCAGGCCATTCGTGCAGATGGCGGGTTCAACTGGAGGAGGTGATGGACAAGTTGTTTCTACGGACCTCGCCTCGACGGAATTCTCTTAGAATGTCTTTCCTCCAAACTCTTCATCGGCAAATAGTCGGAGAAGGGGTATGAGCACCTGAGGAGTAGGCAACCAACGACTAATGTGCAAGAGGGGGAGATGATCTCAGTTTCCAATGCAGAGGCTTGGATTTAAAAACATACCCCCTAGGCGGTCGTCCGTTCACACGACTATCTTTTTTCAGGACACATGAGATCACCTTTATCTAGGTAAAACTTTGGAGGCGCGTCATCCCAGTATGGGAGACAATGCCGCACCAACTATATGTAGGCAGCAAATGTGCAATGGGGTAGTTGATTTCGTCCGACAATGCAGAAGCCTGGATTTAGAGTCGTGTCGCCTGAGGCAGGCAATCACTTCGCTTGTGACCGGGACTCGAATTCGCAGGCGGCACATGATCGCAAATAAAACAGGAAACAACTTTATTATCATTAAATAAATCAGAAACGCATTCAGTGCTTTTCTTTATCATAAATACATATGAAGACGGTTCTGAGGTTCGCATTGGCACGACGAGTGTTAGTGGGAAAAATCCTTGATGGTGACATGCCTTACTTGAGGTCGTCCCTATGAAGGGTTGTCCCAACTAGTGTCGGGTTATGGGCAATTTCAAAGAGGTGCCGAGAAATCGATGGAAATTTCAAATACAATGTGAGGTGAACCTGCGGGGTCGCGTGCCTCGCTTCGGTGCGCCATATATGTTATCGTTTCAATCCCCTGCCACTTGGACCTGATCTAGAGTCCAATTCTTCCACCTCGTGGAATAACACACTTGGAATGCTACCTAATGGTAGCGCACCCACAACGCCCATATAATAATGTACGTCAAATGCATAGATCTCCCGAGTCACCTCGTAGGGGCGCATTGTCGCGGTCTACTTGAGTCGTACCATGTGATGGTGTCATTGCGCTTCCGCGAGACACTGGGGCCTGTCACACGTCTGATGTTGTGTGGCATGGTATTCTTCTCCGGTTTGTTTTTCTTCCTCCGCTCAAAGTACATGCTCCTCACACCAATTGTCGACTAACCACAACTAGGAGGTCCCACTGCATGCTCAAAAGTGTATAGGAATGTCCCCTCCCAAACCAAACACTGTGCTACGTTGGGGGAAGAGGTAGGCTCCAAATGTACAACAAAGAGCTCGCAAGTTCTAGCCCTTGTTCGAATTTCATGTGGTGAGAGGAGGGGGGGGGATTTCAGCCTTGTTTGGGTTCTTTAAAATAAAGGTCTTCGACACACTATTACCGGGAGCACGACGATGGGGCCACCTGTGTGATTCCGGTTGAGGAAGGTAAGTTTTGGTTCCTTATGGGTAACTTTCTTTTCAGTGAGTGGAACTGTTTGACTTATGCTTTTATAGGTAACCACATCGTCCCTGCGTGACCTCAGGAGGTCAAGGGGAAGGTGCCCTCCGTCGTGGTTGGCCTAAAGGCCCCTCGGGACGGGAAAAAGAAGAGGAAGCTCATGACCTGGGCAATGACTTTACGTTTGTGTTTCGTGGGTCCAACAAGGTGGCAGATGCCCTTCTTCGCTAAACTAAGGCATCCACTTTATTCGTCATATCGTGACCAGTGTGACATGAAGGGAGGAAAATTCTGCAGGAAGTGGAGGCCGATCCCCTCATAGTTCATGGCCCCGCCGACCTTTGCACTGTTCCAACCTCTTGGTTTCCATTCTTGCTAGTGATTGGCCGCCTTCTTCATCTGGGTCGATTGATCCTAGCTCTATCCTCTCAAAGTATTCTGAGATTCCTGGCAAAATTCTACTCTAGCCCCACTGGAGATCACACCGAGGATGTTCTGCACGTATCAATGATTGTTGGCCTCCTTTTCTTGGCCTTGTATGTTCCGACAGACAAACTCTTCGTGACAGTTTGTCTTCCATGATAAAAAGTCAAATACGAAGTGACATTTCTACGTGGCTTGTTGCAAGATTGACCGATTCTGGAGCATATTTGGGAATATATCGCCATGGATTTTATCACCATTGTCTCCTTCGACTTCACCGCATCAGCAACAACCTTCGCTACCACCCAACCTCCTCAGCCCGAGTCCTCAACACCGCTTGATCATACAACTTCTTCCACAGCAGTATGACATTCTCCGACACATACATAACCTCAGTTTCTTTCACAGCAGTACGACATTCTCCGACACAGGCATCAATTCAACTTTTTGCATAACAATACCATACAGTGTTCGACGACGATGACAATACTTTCTTGCACATAGATGTCCACTTTTTCTACTCCGGCTTCTTCGACGACATCTCCTTTAGCGGCAACACCAGTTACAACACCATCATCAACTTCAACAACACCATCATCGGTTCCATCATCAACATCAGCTTCAACGACCTACGTGTTCAAATTTGTAGGGTTTCTCCTAGCCTTCAGACGAGATCACGCCCATCTTCATTCACGGAGATGCATGCTTTCAAGGCGGGGGGAATTGATGGGGGCAGCCCACCCGACCCGTTGGGGTCTACTCACGATGACCACATGCGTAGTGACAATCGAGACCGCTCATTTCGAGCGTCTCAACAACCTTTGTATTTTTTGTCTCCTGTCATTTTTTTTATTTTGAGTTGTAATTTTATGTTTTATTTGAGTCAGAGATTTTAGCCAATTATAGTCGTTCATTGGTCTTTAGAAAACTATAAATATAGGGTGAGGGCTTTCATTTTAGGCATTGAAGAATGGAGTATTAAAGCCCATTCTTTGGTCATCTCGATGTCGGCCTTAGGCCCTCCTCCATTCCCTCCACAAACAGCACCCCCCTTCTCCCTTTTCCCAATGCCTTGTCGTGGATCCCCTTCCGTCTTCCCCTCCACTGGAAGCAGCCGGCCTTAGGCCTCCTCCACCCCCTCCACAAGCAGCAACCCCCTTCCGCCGCACGCGCGCTACCAGGTGAGTTACTGGGCATGCCAGCGCGCTACCGCGTGCACTGTCATGCACGCGCGATTGGACGGTTGGGTGGTTGTCCGGTCGGAGGTTGTTGGGGCCATTCGAGGCGCGACCAAAAACGTGCGCATTCGCGCTTTCGTCCCCATCGATCGTGGGAGGTTTCCTTGGCGGTTACGGGCGGTTCCCTTTTCCCCCATTATGAGCATTACTCATAATGGAGAGGTTACGCTACCCACAACCCCATTTTGGTGGAGAATGCACTGTCCGCAATCCACCTTAAATTAAGCAAAAGGGATACCTATCAATATTATAGCTTCATAATGATTTTGTATGATGCTATTATAAACATCGATTTACTCTACTGCTAAAAGCTCATGTATCTCCCGTGGCAGATTCTTCTAGTGACTCTGAGGATGCTGCAGAACTCCCCTCTCCTCCCAGAGATCAAGCTGAAGATATTCCAAGTACTATTTCATAACATCGATTTACTCTCAGAGTCTCCATTCAAATTTTAGGGTAATTTTGATGGTTTTGTGTTTGAGGGAGTTAACTTTTACATTTCATTTGTAAAATACTATGGATTATTTTGTTAAATTTTTTTATTTCTTTGATGTTACATATTATTCTATGTTAAAAACATCAATTTTAAATTGCGAATAGCTGGTGAGTTGCAAATATCAATTTGGCGGACTATTATGATTAACATTTGGCTGTGAATATCTATTGTTGGCTGCAAATCTAAATCCCTAAAAATAATTTTTCAAATGGATACTCTCCAAATGGAAGAGAAGATCAGAAACAATTAATAAAGGGCTAAGGTTAACTAAGAGCGGTGAAATGAAGGGAAAATGAGGCGAAATCATACCAAAAAATCTCCCCTTTTGAGGCTTCTACTGGGCATCCACTAGCAAGGGGCGGCGGCGCTGGGCTCGAGCAAGGGTTCCCGGCGTCTTCCAGCGGTCGGCGACGGGAAGACGGTTGGAGGAGGGTGGCGTGGCGTACAGACGCTAGAGATCGAAGAAGGCGGCATACGGGTCGGACAAAACGCAAAGGGGGCTGCGATTTGAGGGGGGATCTTGATTTTTAGGTTTTATTTTAACTTTTTCTGTGCTGTGAATATTACATTGGGGTTTGCTAATATAAATCCCCTTAATAAATGCTACTCCCAGCATCTGTTCATTACAATCACTTCTCACATTATCCTCTTCAAATTAATTCCATCATAAAATTCTGAAGTTTCAACACCAAACTGAACAAAAAGTAACTTCTCTCCAAAGTAGTCCTTAAAAAGAATATTACATTGTCTCCTTTATATTCTCTTATTGCAAAATAGTCTTGACACATTTCTTTGTTATTAACCACACAAGTTCAATTGTATAATATATGTTGTGTTTTAGTTTATAATGTGCTTAATCTTCTCACATATGGTATCGCTTTATTTATTTTTAAATAATATTGGCTTAAAGTTTTATTTTCAGTCATTAAACATCAAAAAATCCTAAGAATATTCGCAAAAAGATATTAATTTAATGTGCATTCATGATCTCCCATTGATTGCGGAAAACTTATATATTACTCAATAACTTCAGTATTTGTTCCATCATACATGTTTTTAATGATTGCCACTTGTGAATTTAACACACCACTTTTTTAATTCGATATCAATAAATCAACTTCGGTCTTAATCATATCGGTCGCATGACAGATTCTTCTCTTACTTTCCATACTCTATTTTTATTAATTGCATTATTTCCAAAATAAAGGGGCAGCCCGGTGCACAAGGCATCCCCGCGGAGCGAGGGTCCGGGGAAGGGTCTCGTCACAAGGGTGAAATGTAGGCAAAGCTTACCTTGCATTTTTGCAAGAGGCTGCTTCCAGGACTAGACCCCGTGACCTCACGGCCGAGGTCACTCGGCATTACCTCAAGGTCCATAATATTTCCAAAAACACTATCTAATGTTTCATTATGTTTAATTCTCTCAACATTCCCACATATCTTCTTTCTTTCTTGATATGGATACAAA
The DNA here is from genome assembly GCA_039513925.1 of Platanthera zijinensis. Taxonomy (NCBI): domain Eukaryota; kingdom Viridiplantae; phylum Streptophyta; class Magnoliopsida; order Asparagales; family Orchidaceae; genus Platanthera; species Platanthera zijinensis. The sequence continues at coordinate 65,213,935 of CM077084.1, read as the reverse complement.
AAATATCTCTGCAACTATTTTTCATGAGTATAGTTTTGATCTTATATTAAGAAAAAAACTACTCTGTTGTTCCAATCCAAAATTATATTGTATTTGGTGTGGACTTCGAACTTTGCATCTTTGCATCGTTACCATTGAGATGAACTTCCCCAATACGAAAGGACCGAGAAGAATGCATGTTTGGTGTCCCTGTTATCATGCCCATAAAAACAATTGTGCAGTCGAGTGCGGATAAATGCATCTTTCTCATGCCTAACTAGACTTCTATTTTCGATTAATCCAGTGCATAGAGAATGAACTCCGAGATTATTAGATGCTCAATTTATTCTCGGCCTTAAAGCGCTTGTTTTTATACTTGAAACAGGTTGAAGATCTTTTCAGTTTGGCGAAAAATGGAACGAATGCAGAGGCTCGCTCGGTGAACCGACATTTGTTTGAAGCCCTAAAAGGGTCCAGCTTCCGCTTACTCGACATAACTCATATGAGTGAGTTCAGGGCGGATGCTCATCCTTCAATCACCGGAGGGAAGAAGCACGAGGACTGTATGCATTGGTGTCTGCCTGGTTTGACCGACTCGTGGAATGATTTGCTCGTGGCACTTTTACAAAATTCTTGATCCTCGTTTCATAGTTCATTGATTTTTTTTCCTTTTTTATTATTTTCACATTTTAATTATGATATGAATGAAACAAAATGTCTGAAGAGATGCTCGTTTGTACTTGCTAAATCAGAGAAGCTCCTTATAAGCTTTAATATATGCTTATATATCAGCAGTCAGGCTGTAAATATTCGTATAATTTTTCATTTCATTTTAAGAATACAGATTTACTTGTGCAGTTATGTTTGTATTCAGGCATGTATGTATGCTTTAGTTCCAAGTTGAATCCTTGAATGTGTGTGTGTTTGTATTCAGAGGTCCCCTCTAAGTTTGCTAAATTATAGGTTGCACCTTCTTCCTTTTGAAATTACAAAAAGCTCCCCAGTGACTCAGTGAGAGTACACTTCATAACATCCATGCACAAAAAGGCCCTCCTGAAAATGTATTCTAAGGGGACATTTTTGTGAACTGTAAACTTACAGGGGTGGTTTTTGTAATTTCAAAGGTAAGAGTGGTGGAACCTATAATTATACTAACTTTCAAAGGAAGTTTTGGTAATTATTCCTATATACATGGTTGTTTATCAGGATTTCTCTTTTATGTTTGCATAATTACATGTTGCACCTCTCTATCTTTTGAAATTATTGAAAAAAAAACTCCTTGTCAGTTTACATTTCATCAATTGCATGCACAAAAATACTTTGCATAGGAGGTTTTTTTTGTGCATGTTATGAAATGTAAACCTACATGGGAGGTTTTGAAATTGTAGAAGATATGGAGATGCAACATGTTAGCAAATTCACAAGGAAAACTAGTGTAGTATATATATATATATATATATATATATATATATATATATATATATATATATAAAATACATATCATATGCGGGCTAGCTTAGGTGCGGGCGTACGTGCTTGGGGATTTGGGGGTCAATGAGGCTTCAAATCAAAAAGTGATCAACATGAAAGTTGTTCGGATTGCCGAGATCTACAACTTTCATGTTGATCACTTTTTGATCTGAAGCCTCCTTGACCCCCGATTTGGGCCCCGAAAAGTGGAAAATTTTCGGCTTACTATAGCAGTCTCGCCGCCCAGATTTTTCGGGTCCCAAATCGAAGGTCACGGAGGCTCCAAATCAAAAAGTGATCAACATGAAAGTTGTTCGGATCATCGAGATCTACAACTTTCATGTTGATCACTTTTTGATTTGGAGCCTCCTTGACCCTTGTCCGTACATGTTGAGCCTAAAAAAACTTGAGCTGATTCTCTCACAATACATGTTGGAATTAGACAAATAATATATGCATTTTGTAGGCAAAAACGTGATCTAAAATTTTTATGTTGAACATTCTTTCAAAATTTGCACGCCGGAATCTCGTCCAAAAGGTTGTTGGTTCGAAATGAATATAATAGTAATAAATTTTAAAATTCGAGTCAATAATCTTTCGGGCCAGATTCTGGCTAAATCGTGCAAATTTTTGAAACATATTCAACATAGAAGTTGTAGATCTCGTTCTTGGCTATAAAATCAATATATTATTTGTCTAATTTTGACATGTATTATGGGAGAACCAACTCAAGTTTTTTTAGGCTACAAAATCAATATATTATTTGTCTAATTCTTATATATATAGTTCCGTCCGGTTCCGCGTCTTTTGAAAATACACCTAATTCCGGGCATTTTTAGGAAAAGTGTTCAACATGAAAGTGGTAGAATTTTTCGTATTACGCTCTGTTTGCGTTTTGTGCACTTTTAGCAGCCCGCTAATATCCGCTATTCGGTGTGTGTGTATATATATACATATATATATATAATACATATCATATGCAGGCTAGCATAGGTGCGGGCGTACGGGCATGGGGATTTGGGGGTCAAGGAGGCTCCAAATCAAAAAGTGATCAACATGAAAGTTGTTCGGATCGCCGAGATCTACAACTTTCATGTTGATCACTTTTTGATTCGGAGCCTCCTTGACCCCCGATTTGAGACCCGAAAATTGGAAAATTTTCGGCTTACTGTAGCAGTCTCGCCGCCCAGACTTTTCGGGTCCCAAATCGAAGGTCATGGAGGCTCCAAATCAAAAAGTGATCAACAATCCGCGAGATCGTGATTTCCTTCCCCGCTCTCATTCCCCCAGTTATGTGGAAGGGCAGAAGCAGCGATCGCGCCTCCGCTAGACTTCGTCTCCTTCACGCGCCAGCGACCCCCAATTGCCTTCGTTCTCATAATGAGCCAGCGACACCCTGCCTTCATCCTCATCACACGCTAGCGACATCCTGCCTTCCTCATCAATGATTCTGCGCCCCTACTCTACTCTTGTCATCCCCTCTCCCCAACGATCCATCTCAACAGTCCGGTTCTGCGACTAAGAGGTTAGAATTATCAGAAATCAGGGGTCTTTTTGTCATTTTTCAGATTTTAACATTCTTAATACTACTAGAATTATGAGAAGCCTTGGTTATTTTTCTTTTCAATACACAATTTTGTGAAATAATATTGATTTTGGTTTTTTGGCAAAGTGCATCCTCGAAATATTGGTTTTTGGCAAAATACATCCTGAAAATTTAAAATTAGCAAAATGCATCCCCCTCAAAATAATATTTTTGGCAAAGTGCACGCTCAATAGATAAAAAATAAAATGGCCAAAATGTACACTCTATGGTGCACATTGTAAAAAAAATCATTTGGAGGGGGGGGGGGGTGCATTTTGCTAATTTTAAACTTTCGGGATGCATTTTGCCAAAATCCAATATTTCGAGAGTGCACTTTGCCAAAAAACCATTGATTTTGCTACTCTTTGGGGACAAATTATTTTTGCTTAATTTTAATTATAAAATCTTGACTTGCTAATGCAGAAGTGAATCATTTGAAATGGAAGCTCGAGCAGATTTAATTGAGAAATACTTAGATATAGTACCAACATGTGATAATGAACTTAAGCCATTCACAGGTTGTATATTTATTCCAATCCAAAAATTTGAAGAATGCAATAAAAATATGCACATACTGTTTGTTTTTATGTCCTTAGTTGGACTTGCAAAAAGAATATACAAGTATTAAGTTATAAATATTTTGTCTGTTCAAAAAAATTGGCAAGTCTAAGAAATAATTATTAGAAAGTAGTGAGAATGAAAAAGAATTAAGCAAAAAAAAGAACAGTTACAAGTGAAGGTTGTAAAGCTAATGTTGGTGTTAAGAAGATTAGAGAAAATAAATATAAAGTGTTTATTTTTTAAGAGAGTTGTTGAGGATGAAGCTCATTTTATAGGAAATAGATGTGCACATAGCCACACTCTCATGATCTCCACCCAAAAGGAGTGGGAGCATGGGTTTGACCACGTGCGCGATCACCTCGTCCGATCCCCCGCGCACTGATTCCACTACGAATAATGGGGAAACTACCGCGCCTCGCCAGCGCCGGTCGGCCTCCTCCCCGGCCGCCGCCGTTCACCGCACCGGCCGCAGCCGCAGTCGAGAGAGAAGCCCCTCCTCGACTGCCCGAGCGGCCGGGGGGGGTGGGCGCCAGCCGCCGTTCACCGCACCGGCCGCGGCCGCGGTCGAGAGAGAAGCCCCTCCTCGACTGCCTGAGCGGCAAGGGGGGGGGGGGGGGGGGGGGGGGGGGGGGCGGCCGCCCGGGCCGCCCCGTCGCTCGGCCGCAGGAGCGGCCAAGGGGGTGGCTGCCCGGGCCGCCCCCTCGCTCGGCCGCCGGAGCGGCCGAGGGGGCGTCCGCCCGTGCCGCCCCTTTCCCACCCGCGCGGCCAAAGGGGGCGCCTGCCCTGGCCGCCCCCTTCCTCGGCCGCCAGCGCGCGGCCAAGGAGAGCGGTCGCTCCTCCCCGGCCGCCGTCGGTGGCCCTCCCCTCGCCGGCGAACTTGGCGGCAAGTTCGTCGGCCACCCGTGGAGGCCCGCTCCCGCCGTCTGATCAAGGGGGAGCGTCCTTGGCCGTTCGATTCGCGCGTAAACACCCACTAACCACCGGGTTAGTGGGGAGAATTTAATTAATATTTTATTATTTTATTTATGACGGTCTCCAAATAGCAAAATACGTGCATTAAAACTATATTAAAAATAATCATGATGGTGGTTATGGTGTGCGGATAACCGCGTAACCACCATAACCACCACCCGAAGCCTATAAAAGGAGCTTCAGACCTCATCATTTCTCATCTTTTTCTTTTCGGAGTCTTCTTCTTCCTCAGGTCAAAGCTCTGCCAATTTTCTCCTTCGAGCCACACCCGAACCGCACTCGAGCCACATCCGAGCCACAAGCGGGTCAAGTCAAAGCCAATCGACGAAGCCAAATCGTTCAAGTTCCAAGAGGCTCTTGTAACTGCAAGACCAAGTTCTCCGCCTCCCATCCAGAATCGACAAGCCGTTATCCGAAGACCACCAGCGCAAAGCGCAATTTGTAACAACTCCCGGCGCGACGGCCTGTCGTCCGCCGTGTACAAAGTGTTCTCTCACACTATAATTGTAACGAGAGGTGGCATGTCACCCTCGGCTTCACAAACTAGCTGTAACCTCCAAGAAATAGTGGATTTTGACCAGCACAGATCCGGTCACGTGGTTTTTACCCAGTTGAGGGGTTTTTCCATGTTAAAATTGCTTGTGTACAATCAACCTACTCTTTTAATTGTGTGCGCGCTCGACCGTTCCGAGAGCTAAGACGGTCCAAGTATTCCAGCCCAACCGGGACGTCGAGTTAGTCCGCAACAGTTTGACGCCTTCTGTGAGAAATGAGTTCCCAACATCCTCAGAAGACAGTACTCTCAACACAGTGATATTCGTGACTAGAGACTATGAAGGGAAGAGATACCCGCACCGCAGAAGGGATGACCCTTGGGGGGCACGTCGGTCCAGTTTGAGAGGACTTAGCGCAACCACTCGCACCAAAAGCCCGGACTGTTGGAGGACGGCGCCACTAATCTTTATATCAAAGGTCCTCGGGCGGATCCACGGGGCAGCCAGTTAAGCCATTACCGCATAGCACCGCAGCGCGGGGGCGATTCCGGACCGCAGCCCCAACAATCCCCCCCCTCCGAAAACGACCCCGGGATTTCGAACCCGCGACCCCCTCTGATACCAATTGAGAGGACTTAGTGCAACCACTCGCACCAAAAGCCCGGACTGATGGAGGACGGCGCCACTAATCTTTATATCAAAGGTCCTCGGGCGGATCCACGGGGCAGCCAGTTAAGCCATTACCGCATAGCACCGCAGCGCGAGGGCGATTCCGGACCGCAGCCCCAACAATCCCCCCCGGAAACGACCCCGGGGTTTCGAACCCGCGACCCCCTCTGATACCACTTGAGAGGACTTAGCGCAACCACTCGCACCAAAAGCCCGGACTGATGGAGGACAGCGCCACTAATCTTTATATCAAAGGTCCTCGGGCGGATCCACGGGGCAGCCAATTAAGCCATTACCGCATAGCACCGCAGCGCGGGGGCGATTCCGGACCGCAGCCCCAACAATCCCCCCCGAAAACGACCCCGGGGTTTCGAACCCGCGACCCCCTCTGATACCAATTGAGAGGACTTAGCGCAACCACTCGCACCAAAAGCCCGGACTGTTGGAGGACGGCGCCACTAATCTTTATATCAAAGGTCCTCGGGCGGATCCACGGGGCAGCCAGTTAAGCCATTACCGCATAGCACCGCAGCGCGGGGGCAATTCCGGACCGCAGCCCCAACAATCCCCCCCCGGAAACGACCCCGGGGTTTCGAACCCGCGACCCCCTCTGATACCAATTGAGAGGACTTACCGCAACCACTCGCACCAAAAGCCCGGACTGATGGAGGACGGCGCCACTAATCTTTATATCAAAGGTCCTCGGGCGGATCCACGGGGCAGCCAGTTAAGCCATTATCGCATAGCACCGCAGCGCGGGGGCGATTCCGGACCGCAGCCCCAACAATCCCCCCCCGGAAACGACCTCGGGGTTTCGAACCCGCGACCCCCTCTGATACCACTTGAGAGGACTTAGCGCAACCACTCGCACCAAAAGCCCGGACTGATGGAGGACGGCGCCACTAATCTTTATATCAAAGGTCCTCGGGCGGATCCACGGGGCAGCCAGTTAAACCATTACCGCATAGCACCGCAGCGCGGGGGCGATTCCGGACCGCAGCCCCAACACAGTTCCCCCTCACTTTCCTGTCAACATGTTGAACCTGAAGCTCAAAATCACCGCAACTACCCTGAAGTAGCGGGCCTTGATGAAAGGATCATGCGTGAAGAAATTCACAACTTAATCACAGAAGAGCGCGAGCGAGCCAAGCGGGGCGCCGCTTCGGCCAGCCGCCCCCTCCATCATTACTCGTCATTTGCATAGGAGATCCTGACACACCAAATCCCTCACAATTTCAGGCTCCCAAAGATCGAGACGTACGATGGTACAAGTGACCTGACAGAGCATCTCAGACACTTCACAATCATGATGCAACTTTGCAATGTCTCAGATCAACTGTTATGCCAAGCTTTCCCGGCGACTTTGAAAGGACAAGCTCGCACCTGGTTCCTATCTCTAAAGGAGGGGGAGATGAAGAATTTTACAAAACTATCACAACAATTCATGGACCAATTCATCGTCAGCCGCCGAATAGTTAATGATTTTTCTCACTTGTCTAGGATCCGCCAATGTGAAGGAGAAACCCTCAGAGATTTTTTTCCGTCGTTTCACTGCAGAAGCACGACTGATCCCGGGCATCAGCTCCGAGCTCTTACGAGGCTTCCTCTTAGGAGGACTCCGCCCCGGCAGCTTTTATTCAGCATTAATAAGAGAAACAACATCAAGTTATCATGATCTAATACGACGAGTCGAAGCCCAGATTGCAGCCGATGAAGCAATTGAGACTTATCAAAAACAATTCGATAGAGGCATAAAAAGGAGAAGGGAGCAAGAAGCTTCATCAGACTTGGGGAAGAATAGCGAATGTCGCGACAACCCACGACCTCGACATCCAAGGCAGCGAGGCGCTCCGCAAGCCCGGACCCCTCGCTAAAAATGCGGGGGACCAAACTAAATACAGTGAGTTCCACCATGGACGAGGACACGACACAGAAGATTGCTCAAAGCTTAAGGAGGAGATCGAGTATCTCATTAAACAAGGCCTTCTGGGAAATTCTTACAGGGCTAAGCACCAAGTTCGCTGACAGGAAATCAGTCAACTGCTTGCTAGAACGGACTGGGGGGAAACCCCTAAGTCGACCAGCCCAAAAGAGGGCTTCGTACTTATCAGGGGGGCTCTACCCATTATAACGTTTATCAATTTTACTTTCCTATGAATTCTTCATGTAAATTTCAACAAGAACAGTCTCACGACTGTAACTCTAATAACTTTAAAAGTTTTCTTATTTCAGTCATATAGAAGGCGAGCATCATCCGTGTAATTTGAAATGCATACTCACTTCGCCCAAGTACAAAGATGTCCATTTACATTTACAACAACTGCCTTTGGGCAGCGCGCTTCTTACAGCAACTGCCTCCAAGCAGCACGCTCCTCACAGCAACTGCCTTCGGGCAGCGCGCTCCTTACAGCAACTGCCTCCAAGCAGGGCGCTCCTCGAAGCAACTGCCTTCGGGCAGCGCGCTCCTTACAGCAACTGCCTCCGAGCAGCGCGCTCCTCACAGCAACTGCCTTCGGGCAGCGCGCTCCTTACAGCAACTGCCTCCGAGCAGCGCACTTCTCACAGCAACTGCCTCCGAGCAGTGCACTCCTCACAGCAACTGTCTTCGGGCAGTGCACTCCTTACAACAACTGCCTCCGAGCAGCGCCCTCCTCATAGCAACTGCCTTCGGGCAGCACGCTCCTTACAGCAACTGCCTCCGAGCAGCGCACACCTTACAACAACTTCCTTCGGACAGCGTGCTCCTTACAGCAACTGCCTCCGAGTAGCGCGCTCCTCATAGCAATTGCTTTCGGGCAGCGCGCTCCTTACAACAACTGCCTCCGAGCAGCGCGCTCCTCACAGCAACTGCCTTCGGACAGCGCGCTCCTTACTGCAACTGCCTCCAAGCAGCGCGCTCCTCACAGCAACTGCCTTTGGGCAGCACGCTCCTTACACCAACTGCCTCCGAGCAGCGCGCTCCTTGCAACAATTGTCTCCAGGCAACGCGCTCCTTGTAATACCTGGATCAGATATTTACATTCTCCAGCAATGCTCTCTCGAGCAGCCACCATCGCTCAGGCAAAAAGAAGAAAAAGAGCACAATTATCATAGCTACATGAAAGTACATGCGCAAAGACGCCAATCAAGAACCGTCAAACAATAATGACGACCTACAAGACACCTACTGAAAAAGCAAAAAATACAAACACACACTAATACAAAAAGACCGCGCCGCTACACGTCGGCCGCGTCAACATAAGAACTCTCATCGCCAGAGATATCATCAAAGCTAAGGCCGGACACATCGCATCCCAAGCCCCTGCCAACAAGACGAAAAGCCTTCGAGACTCCATGCCTGACGACCAACTCTCGAACGTCTTCCATCTGAGTCTCCACCTCCTTGCTCCAGATCTCATCGTGAACTTCCTCGCTGATCAAGCACCGATCTCGCATGTAATACAGAGACTCTATGTACTCCACAAGACCAGCAGCCTTCAACTTTTACTTACGGCTATTAGAAGATAACACCTCCACTTGGGCCTTCGCCGCACAAAGCTACGTCTCCAAACGAGAAGTCTCCTCTTGAGCATGCTTCAACATCGGAGTAGCCCTTTCCACCAGAGATTTCTCCACCTCCAGAGATGCTCGAGTCTCCTCCAGTTCCGCCTTCAGCTCCGATCCAATCCGACAAAATCGAGAAACATCCCGGTCATGATCATCCTTCAAGGCAACAAGAGAACCCATCGTGGCTTGAAACTTCTCTTGGAAGGCCAGATACTCGTCCTTCAAGCTCATGTAATGATCATTCCAAGCAAAGAAATCGCGCCCGGACGAAAAAAACGCGTCAGGTCGAAAAAATCACGCCCGGGCGAAAAAAATCGCGCCCGGGCGAAAAAATCGCACCCGGGAGAAAAAATCGCCACGGGGCGAAAAAATCACGCATGGGCAAAAAAATGCGTCCAGGCGAAAATACTCGCACGGGGCAAAAATATCGCGCCCAGGCGGAAAATATTGCGCCCGGGCGAAAAAACTCTCTAGGGCAAAAAAAACACGCTATGGCTAAAAGATCGCGCTAGGCCGAAAAGATCGCGCCCGGGTGAAATGATCGCGCCCGAGCGAAAAAATTTCCGACCGGTCGAAAAAATTGCGCTCATGCGAAAAAATCGCGTCAGGTCGAAAAAACCGCTCCCTTGCGAAAAAATTTCACCCGGTCAAAAAAATCGCGCTCATGTGAGAAATTCTCTCGTAGACGAGAAATTCACGCCTGAGTGAAAAAAATCGCGTTCAGATAAAAAAATCACATTTGGACAAAAAAATCACGCAAATAACTTTTTAAAAAGATAATCGTTTATGAGAAGCTATAAGCGGTATCCCGATAGTTTTTTAAAAATCAACTTATCATCAATTTTAAAATAAGTGATTTTCAATAACCTGCACAAATAAACAGTTATAAAACTACATTTATGTTTTAAATAGAGATTATTCATCAGCATAAGTTGTCCCAAACAAAACCTTTGTCAAAGATTCTGCATTTCTTTCCTTTGTATCAATTGTCCGGCTAGGATCATTCCTTGCTTCTTAATGCTAGATGGATAGTAATATAGTTGAGAAATGATATAAAAAGCCTAAATTAAGGGAAGGGATGACTGGTGGAGGTTAATTGAGCAAAAGAAGATGAATGGTATATATTTAGTCTTTTTTTAATCTCAAGAGATGCTAGAAGTTGAGGAAAATGATTGGTTTTCAAAAATAGACAACAAGGAAATGAACATTCTTTTTTCAAACAGTTTTATACGTACACATGAGGTTGATTTTGTTTAGAACAAGAACTTTTTACGATCGTGAGGCAATAGGATGATCATTAAAAGCAAGTTACATTAACTAAAACAAATACAGAGCCTAAACTAAAAGATCCCATAGCCCCATACTCCTCCCCCTTATATAAATGAGGGAGGGCACACCTAATAAAAAAAGTGTAAAATATACTATATTTTTAAATTAATATCAATTAATAATAATTTAGAGCATTGTTAATAGCACACCTTATCTCGCTATTAGCACACCTGCGATAGTAGCACTCCACCCATTTTTACTCCGGCTATTAGCACACCACCCCAAAAAAAAAAATCTTAGACATGAATTTGGAAATTAATAACACCTTATTTGAGAACACCACAACATAATCAAAACATTAAAAATGATCAAATGAAGCACCACCATTTGAAAATTTAAGAAGGCCACCCAAACATGAACATATGCATACTAAATCAAGCCATAAGCCTAATAGCAAATAAACTCTAGATGGGCGTTAACGAAAAGAGGAACTTGACCAAGATCCAAGCACAACCACACCTTAGAAAAGCCGGATGGAAGAGAACTTGCAAAGATCCAAAGAAAGTTAATGGAGGTAGGAAATACAAGGAAAAATCGGGAAAAAAAAAGCATACCGAAATAAGTGTATCATTCGTTAACGCCCATCTAGAGTTTATTTGCTATTAGGCTTATGACTTGATTTAGTATGCATATGTTCATGTTTGGGTGACCTTCTTAAATTTTCAAACGATGGAGCTTTATTTGATCATTTTTAACGTTTTGATTATGTTGTGGTGTTCTCAAATAAGGTGTTATTAATTTCCAAATTCATGTCTAAGATTTTTTTTTTGGGGTGGTGTGCTAATAGCCGGAGTAAAAATGGGTGGAGTGCTACTATCGCAGGTGTGCTAATAGCGAGATAAGGTGTGCTATTAACAATGCTCATAATTTATCAATATTAATTAATTACATGATATTGAATTATTATGGTGGTGCTTCCATATGCGTGTTCCAATAGTTCCAATGAGGGAGATCCGTGGGCAATTGTTTGAGCATAGCAGATATGCTCACCCATCACAAATCCGAATCCAAGATACAATCTTAATTTAAAAGAAAGCAGCTGTTTTTTTTCCGCCGCCATATAGAATATACTCGTGCATTCATAGGCGCTGGCAATGCAAGTAAGAAACATCTTACCTTCTTTTTTTCCTAACACCATAATCCATCTTTCATCAACCCCTGCTTGTTTCCAGAACCTTCTCACATAAATCAAGATTTGAAAAAAAAAATGGAAAGAGAGAAAAAACTTTCAATTGACAAATTCCAATTGAAAATAAAATTTTTTTTTGAAGGAGAGCATATTGTTCAGAGAAATCTTCTTCTGTTAGCATAGAAAAGGAGCAATTTATAGCTCCAAAGATATCAAAAATGGAAGAAAGTGATATACACTCTTCATGAACAAAAAAAGAAGAAGCTCAAACTATAATGATGTATCTTCTACGCGGAAGTGAGAAGAGACCTGCTTCCACTAACACTACTGTAAACCCGATCCGCAGATTGCATAAGTCAGCGCACCATATCTCGATCGGTGTTAAGATTTTGGATACGCTCGAATGACTTCGGCGATCAATGAGCGGCAAATTGGGCACCTGCCGCTACTCCATTGTAACTCTTGGGCACATTTGTAGCAAGCACACATGTGGCCACACCTAAAAGGAGTAATGAGAATAAGAAGAAACAAATCAGGTGGTGGGTGGAGTGTATAATATGCCATATTATTTGCATATATTTAGGCCCCCTTTGGTCAGCCACTGATCGCCGCTTGAGAAAATGAGCATGAAAGATAGGCGACACATTGTGTGGAGCACGGTGGCCATTGAGCCAACACGAATAAAGTTGGCCCAGTGGTGGTGGTGGCCGGAGGGAGGCCGGTCGCGCCAAAAATGGCGAGCCAAAAAGAGCCTTCTATTTATGATTAAATGATTCTAACTATGTACCTGTATAGTAGCGAGTCAACTTGCGCCTCACAGCAGATGCAACAAGCATCCTTCTTTACTTGCATGCAATTGGAATCATACAATAGATTTCCTCTCCCAACTGAGTAATGAAACACATTATGAACAGTACAAACATTCAAATCATGGCCTTGAGATGAAATAAAAGGATAAGACTAAGGAAAGCAGACATAAATTCCAAGCTTGCAATAGAAAATGAAGTCTTTGGGAGAGTAGATGACTTAAGGACGCGAATTTAGCTCCAAGATCGAATGTTGCTATAGAATGGTCTTTCGTTAGTCAACAAAACTTCTAGCGAGTCAACTTGGGTTAGATTGAGCATGGGTTGAAATCTACAAGTATGTATTTTAGATTTGAAATAATGCATGCAAAGATTTAAGAATAAGAGATCTAAAATTCACTGAAAACGGATCGGCTCTAACTCAAACTGAACTCAAATTCAAGTGAAGTCACACCTGGCTTGACTCAGTTTGAGATTGAATTGAATGAGTTGATCTTATGCTATGGTTGACCTCCTTAAAATTGGGATGTTAAAAGTCCTAGGGGTCCGTTTGGCACGGCGTTAGTGGTCATGAACGAGGTTGTTATGAACTGTCGTTCGTGAACACCATACCTCACCTAAGGAACTATATCCACTTTCATGTCCAAAACTAGGTTTTCTTCTTGGTGGAGGTCATAACCGTTATCATGTCAAACGTATATTCCATGACGGTGACGTTTTTGTCCAAACTCACCGGAGCAAAAACACCATGCCAAACGGAGCCTACTAGTAGATGTACATTAGCAAAGATAAAGGTAAATTGATGTAAGTGAAACCATAAAGAAAATCCACATCATGCTTTTTGTAAAACATTTAACATTTTGTAGTGCCTTCTCACCAAAAGAATTACATAGCTCTTTTGGTGTTATCAAGATGATAATGTTGTTAGATAACAATATTATCCCTTAATTTTTGTATGTTTGATTTTTATGTTATTGTGCTTAACAATGTTGATGTAATTAGAACTATTAATTACCCAAATCTCCCTTGGGATTTAGCATAATTTCATGTTTCACACCTCTCTGTCTTTTGAAATTACAAAAGCCTTCTCCGTAAGTTTACATTTTATAATATGCATGCACAAAATTCCCTCCCGGCGCTTTCCACCGGTGGGTATTTTTTTGCATGCATGTTATGAAATGTAAACTTACAGGGGAGATTTTTGTAATTTCAAAAGATAGAGGGGTGCAATATGTAATTTCACAAACTTGAGGTGACGTCCTAGTAAACGACCCTAAGTGGAATGTAATTGTTACAAAGATTTCGAGACATCTAATGTCGTCCAATTCCGATAGCATATAAACGTGGCATGAATATTCAAACCAAATAACATTCAAATGTTCCAAAAATTCTCACCCCAAAATAATATTTTCTGCAAAACTCACCTATTTGATTAACAGCAGAAAAAACTTCCTGCTTGATTGAATGCTCCAGCTTCTTCTGCCAGTCCACACAACTCTCCACCAATTTCCTCAGCTCGGAAATTTCATGATGTATGTTCGCAATGCTGTTCTTCACGCCGTGCATATCTTCCCCTTCCTGCAGCATCCGGAGGAATTCCGTTATGCGAAACTCGATGTATAGCTCCTCAATCGGGCACAGAAGTTTTTACTTTCCAACTTACTCGCGGATTGGGAGACGAAAATTGTGCCAAGGGAGAAGTTTGCCAGCTTCTCTGGTACTGCAGCATTGGAGAATCCAATGGCAATGAAATACTTTGCCAGCTTTCCTGGTTATGCAACAGCATTTCAGTGGATAACCGAGACGAAGAAGTCCCGGCCGCCTCTTGATCCGAACTTTGTTCATAACTTTCCCTCCAGACGCCTTCTTGTTCACATTCTTCTCCACCATTGTCGTCGACATATTGCTGCCGCCCTCGTCTGTGCAGAAATGATGCAATCATTTGGTTCATTTTCGTGGAGAAATCGCTTGCAAGAGAAATTGACACAGTCTTCCTGAAAAAAAGAAAGAGCTGAGCAGCAGTGCCTACCTCGAAGAAAACATGGAGTGAAGTGTTATATAAATCCTCAGGGATCTCTCGACACCGCGGAATGCGCAATGGAGCAACAATAATTGATAACAGCCACACAAAATAATTGATAGCAGTTCACATTCTTGTTTTCTTTTTTTGCATTGCTTTTACTTATTTTGCGTGGCTGCCATCAATTATTGTTAATGCGTTGCGCATTCCGTGGTGCCAAGAGATCGCTGCGGATTTTTATAACAGTGAAGAAGAGGATTAGCAAAACATACATATCCAGCAATTCTCGAATCTCTCGGTTCTCGGAGTTCTTATTAAGTTGGTCGCTATATATAGTTCGTCTTATCACTCCCCATCCCCTCCATGAGCTTGACTTCTCCGTCGCCTCGGCGGCATCCTCATCGTGCAAAGTTTCCGGCGCAGGCGACTCTGAAGATCTTTGCCAATCAGCAATGCCCCCCCATAAACTCCGCTCGTCCCATGAAGCGTCGGGGCTAGAGCTCTCCTGCGTGTCTTCGTGTCCATACAGGGGTGTGAAGAGAGCTCGTGGTGAGTAGAAGGATTGCGGCGGGCTTTCCAAGCTTTTCGTGGAGACTGATTCTGAGCAATGGTGGTCAGAATGATCAGTCGGAATTGCAAGGCTGGAAATATGAGATTCCGATGGCTGAATTTGAATGTCACTCATGGTTTCTTCTGTTAGAACTTCACTGATGTCATGTTGGCTTCTGCCATTGTTAAGAGACTTGAAAATTTAGTTTAATTTTTCTATGGAAAGGTGATGCAGAAAAAAAAGAACTCTATATAAATGGCAAATTGGCAATGTGAATCATATTGCAATACTCTATATAAATATGGTGTTGTTAATCTTAGGCTTTGTTTGACGAGATGTTTTTGCTCTGATGAGTTTGGACAAAAACACAATCATCATAGAATGCATGTTCGGCAAAACAATGGTTTTGATCTCCACCAAGAAAAGAAAACTAATTTTAAACATAAAAGCGAACAAAGTTATCTAGGTGAGGTCGGATGTTCAAGAACAATGGTTCATAAAAATCGCGTTCACGACCGCCACCGCCATGCCAAGCAGCGCCTAAAACAATGTAGCAATATTTTAAAAAGTATGAATAATGACTATAATCTTCCCATTTATTCTCTCTTTTTTAGCTTGATAGTTAAATTTGTTGATAATAAAGTCTCACCTACAAAATTCGTGAAATCTTGTATGCTATTTAGGGACAACAGTTGAATGTCTGTGTAGTGTTCGCTAATTAGGCTTTCTTGACGACTACATTGACGAGTTCATTGTCTTGGCGACGCATATTCTGGGCTGACAACCAGATCACTGCTTGGGGTTTTTCATGCCGGGGCTCCTTCCCCGGCCCGCATTCAATCCCGCTTCACACCCATCAACCTAGGACGATTACTAATGTCATGAACCTACCCCGCTTGGTGGGAAACAAACTTCAAAGTCACCTCCATGATGATTCCATACCCTCCCCCACCCCCTACCCTTAACCAATTGACTTTAGGTTGGATTCATAAGTTTTAATATAATATTAGAGCACGGTAAAGGCCCAGTGACTCAGTCTAGGGTCATCTAAAAAAAAGAGCATTCCAGTGCACAAAGCATCCCCGCGCAATGAGGGTCAAGGTAAGGGTCCGGTGAAATGTAGGCAAACTTTACCATGCATTTTTTGCAAGATACTGCTTTCAAGAATCAAACCCGAGACCACATGGTCGCACGGCAACACCTCAACTTGGGGTCAAAACAGCCCACACGTGAGTAAACTTACTATAAAAGTCAAAACAATAAAAAAAAGTCAACTTGAGGGCGAGTGAAGAAAGTACCTCAAGAACATATCATTTGAAGCAGTCTGATATGACTCTGCTTCTAATTTTTGTGACCGTTGCTGATGTTTGATTGTCGCCACTTCTCTTCTCAGGGATCTCAACCTTGTCAATGACTGAAGATGAAACTAAAAGGTCAGTAAAATAATATTTTTTTAATTTTGAATTACAAGGGCATCGTCCCCAATAAATTTGGTCTGTTCACAAACTCCCTCTTCCGTCGCCGAAGTCGTCCCGAGCCAAAGCCCGTCGACATCAAACAGTCGTTGATGCCCTATTACGCATTAGTAGGTCCCTGTCAAAATCGGTGATGCCCTACTCTGTCGCCCACGGATTCTCGAGCGGAAGCACTACCAACCGCGCGTGCGGGTGGAAGTGTAGGGAGTTTGCGCGAACAACGCGGTCAAGTGGGAAATGAATATCTGCTTTATTTCTTCTAGGATTATACTATAATCTACCCTAAAGATTGTATTTATATTTTTGAAAAAAAAGTGGGATAGAACCTGGGGCCCACAGCTTGGAGAAAACCCAGGTAGGTTGTTGAGTGCCGGGATAGAACCCCCGACCTCCTTTATAAGAGGCGCCTAAGTTAAGCTCTTATGCCCAAATGTGCTATCACGGCGCTCAACAACCTACCGGAGATTTTCTCCAAGCAGTGGGCCCCAAGAAATTTTGTTGGAGATGTGTTGTTGGACTGCAGTCTCCCTCCGATTCGGGTTCTATCCCGGCTTCGCCATGGTGCGGCCGACCCCCCTGGTCTTGGGTTCTAACAAACTATTTATAAAAACATTTATTTAGATGTTAACATAAGCTAACCAAACTTATGGAGGAGGTCTATGTTAATAAAAAATTTAGAGGGGAGGTTGCTGTAATTATGCAAACTCACGGGAAAAATCTTAGAAATTAACCCTATTTTTTGCTTTTTTGGCACTTTGCACTTCTAGAATATGGGGTTTTGACACTTTGTATTCCGAATCTTTAAAATTAGCACTTTGCACCCACCCCAATTACCAATTTTTGACATTTTGCACCCTTAGGTCGAAACTTCAATGGTATTTAGATTTGGGCAACAACACTTTACACCCTGAATTATTGGTACTGCCCGGACCTAAATACTCTTGGATTTGCATTTTAGTGGTGCCCGGACCTAAATGCCTTTGAAATTTCGGTCTATGGGTGCAAAATCCCAAAAATTGATACCTGCGGAGTACAAAGTGACAATTTTAAAGATTTGAGATGCAAAATGTTAAAATCCCATATTTCTAAGATGTAAAGTGCCAAAAAACACCTAATTTTTAATGATAAAATGTGAAGGAAGCCAGATAGAAACTGTGATAATGGAGGATGCATTGCAGGTAGAAGAAATCTCGCCAAGAACAGAAAATGATTGTATATGGAATGAATTTATTGAAAATTAAATGAATTTTTTTTTGATGTGGTGTGGTGAGGATCGATTAATTTAATTTACAACGGGCGTATTTTTTTGAAATTGAAATTTTAATAAATGATGGAGTTTTGAATTACCTGAATGCGGCCGCGGAAGGGGAAGCGAGAAACCGGGCGGCGCTCGGCAAGCTCCGACAGCTCCCGCCGTCTGTCCTGCTCCATCCGCAATACCAAATCTTCCATCTCCCGCCTTCCCCTCACCCGTATGACTTTCGCGCCGACGGTGATCGCCGGCGGAGGCGTTGGAGAGGGCGCCGGGATCAGTGAAATCAAGCGGACGGCCGACGGAGCATTAACTTCTTTGCACGTCGGGACGGTCGAAATCGATTCGGCCTCGTCGCCGGAGGAAGCGGCGGAGGACGATATCTTCATGCTCAACATCCTCACGATCTCACCGACCCTTCTCCTCTCCGTGGTCTCGCTCTCCGCCGACGACGACGAAAAAGCCGCATTTTCCCAATCGATGCAGTTCTCCGCCTCGTCGCACGCGTCGGATTCGCCGGAGGTCTCCTCCGCCACCGCAGGCGGAGGCAAGCCGCGGGGCGTGGGGCAGACCCCCGATTCAGCCTCCATTTCTCTCCACATCTGTATCAGCGACGACGCGCGCACGTTGAGGGGAATTTGGAGGCGGCTTCGGCTTCGGCTGCAGCGGCTCCGCCGCCGCCGGGGGAAGTTTCGCGGAGGAAGGAGGCGGCTCTGGCGGAGACGGGCTGAGTGATGGTGGAAAGCGCCGAGATCTCCGCCTCGTGGGCTTTCCGCTCGATGGTAGTGATCATTTCGCGGGCCTGGCGGGCTGCCCAGCGATCCAGGATCTGTGATTGCCGGCGCTTGGATGCCGGTGAGCAGGGCTCGCTGCCTCCAGCTGCGGCGGCGGCGGCGGCGGTGGCGGAGACAATGTCGATGGAGGTGGAGATGCGGGTGAGGACCTTGGGAAGGGGATTGCGGGCGTGGATGTGCCGGCGGGAGGGGTGGTGGCGGCGCCATTCGTCGGAGGGCATTCGGGCCACGGAGGAGGCCATGGAAATTTGCTATAATGGGGGAGGGACGAAAGCTGAGCTGAGGATTGTACGCATAAAGAGGGGGAAGAGGGGAACCGTAACGGTCGAAAATTGAGGAATTGCCTGCCATTTTTAGGTGGGAGGAGATGAACGGATCGTTGCTGAATTGGGATTTGGTTTTTAAGGGTTTTTCTGTTGTAAATTTGATGTCGTTTTATATGGTTTCTTCTGTGGCTTTATAAGCCATGAGGTTGGCCATAATTTATAAAGAAAGATGGGCTGCAAGTAGTGGTTTTCCCACTCCTCCCACTTGGGAAGGTATGCACAATAACCACCGCACGCACGATCCACGGGTTTCATCCACACAATAACTGCCGCACGTGGAATTCCAACCGTCGCGATCCTGCGCGCCGACCTCCCCTCTCCCGCCGAATCGGCATAGAGATTGCCCCTAATTTATAAAGAAAGATGAGATGCAAGTAGTGGTTTTCCCACTCCTCCCACTTGCGTAGTGGGAAGGTGCGTGCAATAACTACCGCACGCACGATCTACGCGTCCTATCCGCACAATAACCGCCGCACGTGGGATCCCAACCGTCGCGATCCTGCGCGCCGGCCGCCCCTCTACCGCCAAACCGGCATAGGAGGCCGTGGCCGGCCGACCCGCCGAGGACGACCGACCTTGGTCGCCACGAGCGGGAGGCCTCAGTCGCGGCCCCGGTAGCAGAGGGGGACGTCGGTTGGTCGCTACGTGTAACACCCTCATCCGTCACATAACATATAGCAGAAGGTCCAGTCGGGGCCCGACGCCATATACTACGGACAGTTAGAGGAGTTACTTATTGAGACCATAATCTATAAATGCGTCCTAACTCAGAGTGCATTCTAGCGGATGTAATTTAAGATTACAATTAGAACGCAAACCAACTGAATGTCCACTAACACAAAATAGGAATGATAAATCAAATACACAAATAGTATTGACATTAATGCCTTACTGTTGGTGTTATCGTAGTGATCTGGAAGTGATTAAATATGTAGTCTCACTGCCAACGCAGTATGAGCATATCAGGTGTACAATCTCATATTCGCTGGGTGGGGCCTAAATGCCCATTGGACTAGCCTTGGGCTAGCATTAAGCAAATTGGGTCAAATTGGGTCAGGCGAGAAGAATAGGCGGAAGGGGTTCTCGCTCAAGGCGTGCGCGAAGGGCCGCGCCTGGTGAAGCGGGAAGCCCGAGGAGCGGACATTGAGCGAGGTCTTTCCACTCAACGCTCTCGGCGCCTTCCAGGCCTTGGCGCTGAGTGAGGCCTTTCCACTCAGCGCCCTTTTGGTCTTTTTTGCTCCCGCCTGCGGTAGGCGGGAAGGCTCTCGCTCGCGTTGTAAGACCCCCATTTTTTTTATTTTTAGACACCGGGGTCTTAGGCCCAGAACCGTCGCCTTGCGGTGATACCTTCGCACCCGGGAAGGTCGTCACTACAAAACGCTGATCCTGTCGGCCAAATCGATCACAATTGTAGCAATAAATTAAAAGCAAGTCCATAGGAATCACATGTATAGAAAATAAGCTCCACGAAGGGAGTGTCCACAGATAGTACATATAACAGAAATCTCGGGCTTATGCCCGGTACATCATGTCATCAATACAAATCGCTCATCGCGAAAGCAAACTAATATAACTACTAGTGGTCGGGACTCACAGTCCCTGTTGTCTAGACTCCGGTACTAGACTGTCCGATCTCCAAGCGTGCCGACCTCCGGGGCTGCTCCTCCATGCTGGGCTCCGTGGTCCCCTAAAATGATGTGGTTCAAAACCATTAGTCTAAAAGACTAAGTCCTATCGTCCCTCGCCCCTTCCCCCATGGCTCCTAAGCACCGAGTGGGGAGAAGGAAAGGGAAGGACATGAAGGTGGAGAATATCAAATAGCAGATGACAACGGAACTAAACTAACTGTTCAAAAAGATGGTAATAATGATATATAATTTGAATAAGAAAGTAATCTTAA
Source organism: Platanthera zijinensis (assembly GCA_039513925.1). Taxonomy (NCBI): domain Eukaryota; kingdom Viridiplantae; phylum Streptophyta; class Magnoliopsida; order Asparagales; family Orchidaceae; genus Platanthera; species Platanthera zijinensis. Next base: position 65,193,078 of record CM077084.1, on the reverse strand, counting down.
CTTATGTGAATACACATAAGCTAAGGGATCTCTTGCAGGGCTCCTATCGTATAAAAAGTCCCATACTGATTTATACGATAGGGTGTCGGTTTTACTAGCAGGCTTAAATATATAGTACTGAAAAAGAACCTTGACTTATAAGCATGCTCGCGCGAACTTATAAGCCAAGGGGTCGTTTTGCAGGGCCTAATGTATAGAGCGTCCCATACCACTTATACATTAGGTGTCAAGTTATATGCAATAGTTATGCTATGAAATACAATTATGCCATGACGTGAACATGCAAGTGCAACTCACCCACTCGACTCTGTGTACACAGACCTTTAGTTCCCCCTTTCGGAGCCGTTACCTCCCAGGATACCTCCGTAGTGGCAGACAGAAGCGGTGGGTTGGGCCTCGCCCACCTCTAAACCAGTAAAGCACTAATGGTAAGACCTATCGTACGCCTCAACGCTTGGTGCACAAAGCGGACTCCTGCGTACTCTTGCCGGCTGGCGCACCAGACTTCTGTTGGCGAAGTGCTAACCACACTTGCCGAGTCGACGTATTGGCGTCGGTGCATCGACCCTCCAATACCGAAGACCCACCACCTTATACCTTTTATGCACATGCAATAGTTATGAGTCCAACCAACAACCGAGCCAAAGCTCCCCGGACTATCCCGTCCGTCAACAACCGAGCCAAAGCTCCCCGGACTATCCCGTCCGTCAACAACCGAGCCAAAGCTCCCCGGACTATCCCGTCCATCATAATCAACAACCGAGCCAAAGCTCCCCGGACCTTTCCGTCCGTCTCTTAACAAATCGAGCTGAAGCTCCCCGGACCCTTCCGTCCGTCTCTTAACAAATCGAGCTGAAGCTCCCCCACTATCTTCCCGTGATATCTGTGTTTGTGAAATGTGCAACCCTAATTACTAAGTTACTCTTTTCAGTTTGTTAATATAGTTTACGTTAACCTAGGACTGCCCCCGGTATTCCCTATAAAGGGCTCTCAATGGGCACTAGGAACTATGATGGTAGCTGAAGCTCATCTTTCCCTTTCGCAAGGTACTTATTATTATTGGTTGATTCCCTTACCCCATTCCCTTCTCATATTACAGTAGGCCAATCCTAGGGTGATTTTGACTCTTCCTCTCCCCGGGAAAGACGATCTTTCGTCGAACCCGAACACCTCTAAACTCTAGCCAAACCATTTCTCACTACTCTTCCTATCCTTCTAGGATGACTCATCCACATCTACAAAATCCAGCAAGATGGCTAACTCCAACTATGCCAAATCATTTCCTAATGATATTTCAACAATTTACTAAATGCAGACCAACAGATGCCTTATGGTGTTCACGATAGGAGGTCCTTCGAGTTTCCATCCAAAAGTCCTAAACTATATACCGAGGACCTATCATGACATAAATAACCTAAATGCAGAGAATTATAATTTTCTTAATTAATCTGATAATTAAATAATTTCTTAAAAGGATCCAAAGACTATCACTTTGAACATGAGGTATACTTTCCAAACATGTTTACAGCTTCATAAATTCATGATAAATATTAGGGTATCATAAAACTACAAATCCAAAGTTTGATAATTTTTGCTAATATTTGGGGGCCTTAAAACTATTTTAGCAATATTTTCTATCTTCCATGATTTGTGAATCAACTATGGAAAATTGTCATCCAAAAATTATGAATTAATTACATTACACTAATACCATCTTAAAAATATCTCTGGCCAGGTTTCATAATTGTTCATTGTACATTAAATTCTGGGTAAATCAAATACTAAAATCTTAAATTGACATGCTCGTAAATCAAGTACTGTAAATATACTTCTAAAAATTCTGAATAATTTCCTATAAGTAAACATCACCCTAATAATATCAGTGACCAAGTTTCAAATTTTTAAAAGGTATATTTATCTCTAACTGATTTATTCACCTAAACTGACCTTTATGAAATTTGTGAAGACAGTATTAAATAAAGTCCACTAAAATTAATAATAAAATTCAGAGACATTTATTTAGGTCTAAAATTTCTACTGACCAAGTTTTATTAGATTCCAATGAACAAAATGATCAAATTAATTCAAATACTATTTTGGGCAAATTGCTATCTACCAAAAGAAGTACTAAAAATGTATTCCATAAAATTCCCATAAAAATATCCAAGTGTTATATATACTATAAAATTCACTCTACCCAAGTTTCACAACTTTCAGATAATGATTATTGACTGTTTTGACCTAATAGTATTTCTACCGTAAAACTAGGGTTTGGGTTTTGAGGTATCTACCTACCTCTAACTTCTCTAATATTATAACTAGAGGATTAAATATAAGTTAGCTGCCTCTCTTCTAATTTACAAGGCCATACAAGGGCATTTGCCTCTATTTCCTTCACAACCCTCAAAAGCCCTTTCTTAGGGTTTGAGTTTGGATTCTAGGGTAAATCAACCCTAAACCACCCCATTTTCCCTAAGGGGGTGATAATGATCATACCAAGCCAGTGGTCAAAATATCAGCCTCTGTCGAGGTGAGTTGACCACTCAAAACCTCAAGTACACTTTTACTTAAAAATCCTCCTTTAAGGTAGAACTAGGTATAGATAATTCCCTAATCAAAACACCTTCAAATGAGGTGAAATTATTACCAGAGCCATAACATGCCCTATAAGACCACTCACCAAAATTTGGGGGAGTTTTGAGATGTTTGGGACACCTAAATAATTTATTCATGGATTATTAAATTTTTTAAAAAACTATAGAAAAATGTTCTCCAAAAATTCTAATTTTTGGATATGTCCTAGATATAGATAATAATAGCCCATATCCCAAATTTCAAGTCATTTGGAGGTCTGGTTTGGATTGGACATCAAATTCATTCTCTGGTCAGCCCTATGTATAGATCTCACCAAAATGAGTGCTGTGATCTAACCAAGACTCCAAATTAACTCAAATCAATTTTAAAATAAAGTAGACTCATAGATATAAAATTTTCATGTTGACAGTTTTTCCTGATCTACCCTCTAAGTGCCTCGTTTAACGTCATCAAAATGTGTCGGTTAAAGGGTTATATTATACATATAAATATAATAATTAATCAATTCATGTTACCGTTCATCTTCTTCCAAGCCTGAACAGAGCCTGAAAACACCATTCCTGTAGCTTTTCTGTGAGCCACTGCCAGCCATCCGGCCACTTCCCCGGCCAGCCACCGCCACCACCGCCTCTGTTGAGGTGAGGGCTACCGTCGGGCGGCGGCACGGCCGCCGGAGTGGCGGTTTCCGGCGAACCCGACCACCATTTTTTTTTGAAAAACCATGAAAAAGCTCACTCAATCTTGCTCCTTTGAGCTCGATATCTCTCCTAAATAATTTCTAAGATCTACCCATAGAAGGAGTAGAGGAGGACCTGCACACGAGCTTGGATGCGGGTGGAGCGGCGGGAAACCATGGCGGTGGTGGTGGTCGGATTTCTGAAACTTCACGGTGGGCAGCCTTCTTCCTTCCAGTTAGCAGTTCGAAAATGATCTCCTCCTCCTACTGAAGGAGTTTATAAGGTCAGTTGGTGTGTTAGGTGGCTTTGTGCTTCATTGTCATTATTGGTGAGAAGTCAACAATGACGGCTATGGTATGTAGGGGGTGGAGCTTGCTCTAACCAGTCAAAGATTGTTGCTGCACTCCCCTTGCCTTGCTGAATTGAATGGGGAGGTTGGGGAAGGGGGAGGAGGAGCCCAAAGTCTCCTCTCATATTTTATTTCACTTTCTCTCTCCTCCAATATGACTTTTTTTCTCTCTCCTACTCCACATGCTGAAATTTGGCTCCTACCTAATCCAATGGCAGCCCATATGTTCATTTCATCCACTAAGACAAGGTTAGCCCAAGTGAGTTGGGCTTGAGCACAAGTTAGCTCATTTGGCTAGGTTTGACTCCAAGTGGGCTTCGGGTTGACTTGACCTTTTTGACCTTTTGGGTCAACATCAATAGGTTCTTAGAGACCCATTGGCCTCCCCTAGGATCAAGGTGGGGTTGGATTGTCCCTTGGAGATCAATTGACCCTTAACTAGGGCACTTTGACCATTTTAGGTCCAGAGTTGACTTCGGTCAACCTAGCCTTTTTGATTGGTCCCAATGGGTCCTTGGTGACCCTTTGGCCTCTCACTAGGGTTATGAGGGTATGTGTAGGGTCCACTTGGCTAAGGGACTGTAATTGACCCTTGTGCAGGTCAGTTTGACCCAATTAGGGTTATAGTTGACTTTGGTCAACTTAGCCCCTTTGACTGCCTCCCATGGGTCCTTAGTGACCCATTGACCCCTCACTAGGGTTATGAAGGTATGAGTGGGGTCTTGGAGTCTTGGTGAAGCTCCATGATCACCTTAAACCAATGTTCAGAAATCTGCTATGTGCAGACCATAGTGGTCTCATCCACATTCCTAGGTTCACTTGGCCTTTATGGGCTCCTTAGGGTTTTGTCATGACCTAGTCATGACAAAACTATCTCTAGGGGTCTAGTTGTTTGAGGGATGTTACACGCGTAATTTGTCGAGCTGAACCCTGCTTTTGTCGAGCTGAGCCCTGCTTTCGTCGAGCTGAGCCCTGCTTTCGTCGAGCTGAGCTTCGCGTTCGTCGAACGGAGCTCAGAGTTAACCCATTAGCTCTCGCCTAGGGTAGGCGGGAAGGATCTCGCTCAAGATAAGCGGGAAGCCCGCAAGATCAACGGAAAGGCTTCCTCCAGGGGTACCCCTTGGGTGAAATTACCTGGGTACCCTTGGGTGAAATTACTTGGGTACCCTTGGGTGAAATTACCTGGATGCCCTTTTGTCTGTATTTAGCTCCTCAGAACATCAGAGTTTGGATGTTGGCAGACCAGCCAGGGGTATTTCAGTAATTTCAAGGTAACAGAATTACGATTTTGGCAGACCAGATACTGAAAACCTATAAATAGACCCATGGAGTTTCTCAGAAGGCAAGCTTTCATCCTTACTGGAATTCTCTAGTGCCCTTTGAGGTTCTCCTTGCCCAGCAATTGGATTTGGAGGGGAAGTGCTAAGAGATCTTCCGGGTTAGTGGAGGGACCTCCCAGCGGAGGCTTAGGGTCAGTTCCTGGTTCTTTGTTACTAGTTAGGGGTCTGGGTTTGGAGAAGTAGGTGCTGGCTACACCCCAAGGTTCGAACTCTCGTTGAGGCCAGTGTTTGGCTTCAACATCAAGGTCGCACATAAGAGCATTTGGAGAATTTGGAAGATTAGATTTTGTTGGTCCTACTCATGTGATGAGTAAAGGACCAAACACTGATATGAGATGAGTGAAGGACTGGACTCAGCCAGGCGTTAAGTGTGTCAAGTCTGCTCAGCTACGCATTGAGTGCGTCGAGACCACTCAACACTTTTGTCGAGTCAAGTGTTGACTCGTCGAGTTAGAGTTGAGAGTGTTGAGACCACTCGACGATTCATCGAGTCAATTGTTGATTTGTTGAATGATGGCGTTGAGTACTTTGAGACCACTCGACGCTTTCGTCGAGTCAAATGTTGACTTGTCGAATTAAGCACTGAGAGCTTCGAGACCACTCGACGCCTTCGTTAAGTCAAATGTTGACTTGTCAAAATAGGCGTTGAGTGCGTTGAGTTCATTCAACGATTCATCGAGTCAAGTGTTGATTCGATGAGTCTGGCATTGAGTGCATTGAGTGCGTTGAGTGCACTCAACGGTTCGTCGAGTCAAGTGTTGATTCATTGAATATTGATTTGAGTACTCAACGATTCATCAAGTCAAGTGTTGATTCGTCGAATATCAACGTGAATACTCGATGAATTCTATCCCATCCGGTTTATTTCCTCTAAGTCTGGTTCGACGCGGTCTGCTGGTATGGGTTGGCTCTGTATTCAGTATATATACGATATGTACAGTAAATCGAGTAAGTTACACGAAGATAAGCGACAATACGGTTTTGATCTAATCGCGAGTCGACTTCTCTTTCGTCCCGACGGAACTATTCCGCCAAGGCCGTGAACGTTAATCTCGCCGCCGACTATCCGCCATCCTTGTACGTCGCCAGAAAGTGTTTTCAAGGCATCGTATTTGTTGTCGCCGCCTCTTCTAGAGAAGACCTAGCAGTCTGTGAAGACGCAGAGTTATTTCTTCCAACCTAGACCTTGTGCGACAAGAGTCTAAGGGTTCTCCCGCTCGTGTAGATCACCTGTAGAGCCGTTGACACTATTCTACGCTCAGAAATCCGGCCATTGAAGTCTGTTGGACTTCATCAGAGCACCTTGGTTGAGTATTGACTCAATCCCTCAAAGGTAAGAATTTTTTTTTACAGCACTTTACTTCTTGATCAATATACATCGCTAGATCCGAACTATTTTGAGTTTTCTTATTCCATTTCCGCTGCGCACAAGTGTTGTGACGTATAACAAAACCGAACACTTACAATGTTCAACTTAGAATAAATTGTCTTGCATACATCGATACGCAGGCCGGCCACACATGAACAATAAAGTAAACAGGTAATTCGCTTTGGCCTTCAAGGTCCAGCTTAGCAATCCTGGGCTCCATCCTACTATATCCTGCTTGGCTCGGCTGCACCTGCATGAAACATTCCATCGCAACGGTGGCAAACAATAACAACGGTCAGCATTAGTTGACCAAATTATAACGACCTCACCCCTTACCCGGTGTAAGACCCCTTTTTTTACTACGCTACCGGGTCTTACGCCCAGAACCGCCGTTTTGCGGTGACACCGATTCACAGGAAGGTTGCCACTACAAAATACCTATTCTGCCGGCAATGAAGATCATCAAGACGTAGAAGTACAAGTAAGCTTAAGCAAAGTCCACAATCACATAAAACATATGATAGAAGTCACAATAATGTCCACATGATAATAGAAGTACTGAAATAGAATAGTACATAGAAATATAAACGGGCTTATGCCCGGTACAACAAATCCTCACTACAATCCTCTCGCGGAAACTAAGTAAACTAATCACTCACAGAGTCGGAGGCTGGTGCTCCCGTGCTAGACTAGCCCACCTCCATGTGCACCATATTCCGCTGGTGCTACATCACCTGCTGCTGGTCCCTGTCTCCCATCCGGAGCCCCTGAAATGTTTGGTCCACCGACTGTTAGTCAAAGACTAAGCCTGATTTCCCCCACCCCTCCCCCAGTGGCTCCTATGTACCGTGCGGGAGGAATGATAAGAAAGTTATGAAGGTGGAGAGTGGTCAAAAGCAGATGACGGTGGACCTATTCTAGCAGGCATATAGTAAGTCTATAGAGCTGAAAAAGTAAGGAAAACTAACAGTTCTATAATAAGAAAACGATAGAATAAACAAGTAGAACAGAGCAACAGTATATGAAAAGTAAACCAAGAAATAAGTAACCTTATCTTATATGAATGCACATACAAACATATAAGTTAAGAGATCTTTTGCAAGGCTCCCATCGTATAAAAAGTCTCATACCAATTGATACGATGAGGTGTCAGGTTGTATGCAAGTATGAGTGAAGTGAAATGTTATGCCATGATTCATGCAAATGCAACACACGCACACAACTCTATGCACACATACCTTTAGTTCCCCCTATTTGGAAGCTAACATCACTCCCAGGAGCCTCCGCTGTGGCAAATGGAGACAGTGGGTCGGGCCACCCCACTCCTAAACGAGTATTCACACTACCAGGCCTAGCCCTTACATACGCCCTGAAGGACACATCAGGGTATTCACATACTATGTTGACCCACCGCCAGACTTTCCTTTGGATAAGTGTTCACCATACCTGCTGAGTCTACGTACCGACGTCGGTGTGAACGACCGTCAAATACCAAAGACCCGCCACTTTATGCACATGCAACCATGAGTTCCCGAGCCATCGATTCCCCGGATTAACCTGTCCGTTTCCACAACCACCGAGCCTACCGCTCGGACAACCTAACCAAACTAACCTCCCGGAGTATTGGGGTGAGTGAAAGTGAAGTCCTAGTTTATTTCTAATTACTCTTGTATTCATTTTAGTCTTATGATTTTGGTTAACCTCGGACTGCCCAGGGCATTCCCTGTGAAGGGCTCTCAGGGGCACTAGGAACTATGATGGTAGCTGAAGCTAATCATTCCCTTTCGCAAGACACTTACTATTATTGGTATCTACCCAGGTCCCAATCCCATTTAGTGTTATACTAAATCTAGCCCTAATGTATTTTGACTCTCTCTGTCCCCAGGAAAGACGATTTTTCGTCGATCCCGAGCACCACTTAACACTAGCCAACCCAACACTCTCCTCATCATGTCTCCTAATGAAGCTCTCAGTTTCACCTTACCAAATCAGCATACTATTAACCTAACTTCCTATGACCATCCCACATGTTATCACGATTCTGTAGTTTTTTACTATATGCAGACCAACCTAAACTATATGATGAGCATGAGGGGTGACCCCCTTTCAAATATTCTTCTAAGAGCCCTAGAATCAATAATGGGGGTCTATTATGACATAATCGTACAAAATACAGAAACGTGTAATTTTCCCTAATTAATTTAGCATTTATTAAATTTTCTGCAAAATCAGGCCAAGAAAGCTTTTGAACTACAAGTACACTTTTCTCTCTAGATATAGCCTTAGAAAAATTATGTCAAGTGAATGACATCAGAATAATATTAAGTACTGAGATTCATAATTTTCCAGAGAAGTTTTAACCCCAAAATAAATTATTGATTAATTATTCACAATAGTAGAGTAAAGAGGGAAGTACAAAATTATTCATCCAAAATCATAATAAAATTACCAGAACATTAAAGTGACCATAAAAAACTTCTGACCAAAAATAATAATTTCCTAAGATCATTTGGTCACATAAATAAATCATTTTAAACCAATCATAAATTATTGACTTGTGAGGTAACCACTAAGAACATTTTCCTAAAAATTTTGTAAAAATTCTCAGATTTTAAGGATGTTCTAAAAAGTTCTTTGACCAGGTTTCATAAACCTTCAGTGAATGGATAGCTCAAAATAAATTCTTGAATTAATAGAGCAACTAGGAAGGGTGTGAATGAAGTACCATAAATTCTGATCTAAAATTCTCACTAAAATTTGCAGAGCTTTGTTTCATCAATATATGACCACTGTTAAAATCTTAGGATTATTCAAAGTCATATGAATATGTAATAAAATCATGAAAAAAATTGCACTATTTTGTCCTCAGTCACTTCAAGAGGGATGAAGCTCCTAGAAGTCCTAACAACTCTTCATAGGGTTAATTCACTACTAGAAAAATGGCTTTTAGCCACGGTTTTTTTGCCACGGGAAAAAACCGTGGCTAATACTGAAGTATTAGCCACGGTTTCTATTCCGTGGCTAATAAGCTAGTATTAGCCACAGATGACTAATCCGTGGTAAATAACCTGACTTTTTGCCACGTTTGCCTGTTTCGTGGCTAATAATCTAGTATTAGCCACGGAAGCCTAATCCGTGGCAAAAAGTCTGGTTTTTTTAGTCCCACACCGCCAATAAAAAGCTGGATTTGAGGTTTATATAGGTCATTCAAAATTATTATTTAAAATGAAATCGGCATGGCGGCGGCGGCGGTCGGGCGGCGGTCGGGCGGCGGCCGGGCTGCGGCCGGTCGGGCGGCGGCGGCTGGCCGGGAAAAAAAGGACAATTCTACACTCTTCTCATTTTAGAGGAGCCGGCGGCGACGGCGGAGGGCGGCCGAATATTTTTTATGTTAGGTTTATTACAAGTCCTTTAGCCACGATAATTGAACCGTGGCAAATGAGAAACTTTTAGCCACGACAATTGAACCGTGACTAATAACTTATTAGCCACGGATTAGACGTGGCTAATACTATTAGCCACGCTCGCATTGCCCATGCCCATTTGCCGTGGGTAGGCCGTGGCTAATAGTTATTAGCCACGGTTTTGGACTTTTAGCCACAGAAATCTGCCGTGGCTAAAAGTCTGTTTTTTAGTTGTGATTATCACCTTATGAATACATGGAAAAAGCTCCAAGTCCATACAAGGACATATCACTCCTTGTCCTTCACCAATCCCCAAAGTTCAACCTTAGGGTTTGAACTAGGGTCCTAAGGCAAATCCACCACAATCCATCTCAAACTCCATGGGAGGGTGTTTTTACTGACCTTGGGGCTCTGGCCCAAGTTCTAACCCCTTTGGGAGAGAATTGGCCCCTCTATGCCCCAAGCACACTTTTGCCCTAATCTACCCTTAAGGGGCCATACTTTGGTCACACCAAAACCTATTCAAATCAAATCCAATTGGGCTAAGATTTTTATCAAAGTCATGTTATTATCCTAAGAGACAGCCACCAAAATTTTGGGGACTTTTGGGGTCATTAGACCCTCTAATTAAATCATGCATGGTTTATTAAATTTTTATAAAAAATATAGGCAAATGTTTTCCATAAATTCCCATTTTTGGATATATTTTAGGTATAGATAAGAGTGGCCCCCATTCCAAATTTAAAGTCATTTGGACAAGTGGTTTAGTGGGGGCACTCAATTTAATCTCTGACTAGCCCTATGTATAGTCTGTACCATTTTGAGTGCTGTGGTCAGACCAGTGACCCAAATTGGTCGAAATCAATTTTAAAATAAAATAAACTTCAAGGGATTCAATTTTCATGTTTATCATTTTCATTGTAGAGGGATCTAAGTGTTTTTAATAAATTAATCTAGCCACTGCATATTTGTATACCAAAAAATGAAATAAAAGGAATTAATATATTAACTCGGCACGAATCTTAAAGCAGAAACCGACGGGAACCGCTCATCTTCCTCCTTGAGCCAACGGTCCCAATTGTCCCATCCTGGACATTTTGGGAGGTGATTTCCCAGCCACCTGAGCGCCTCCCCGGCCGGCCAATGCCACCACCACCATCGTTGAGGTGGTGGCCGACGATTTGCGGTGGTAGGCCGGCCGGAGGTGGTTGGAATCGCACTTTAGGATTGGATTAAAAAGCTTGAAAAGTCAAGCTTTTGGCCACCAAGATTTAGGGCCAATTGGCCCCAAAACTTGCAGCCAATAGACTGAGATCTATCCACTAGATGAAAGGAGAGGGATAGGACCTTTTAGGAGAGTTGGAGTCGAGCCGACCGCCGCGCCGCAATTGCCGGACTTTGAGCTTGCAGGTGCTCTGCAATAGTACATCATAAGGGCTCAAATTCTTCAATGGAGTGGTAGAAACGGTTGCCCTGGGTCTGGGGAAGCTTTTAAGATGCTTAATTGGGGGAGAGGATGGGTCAATGGCTTCATTACACCATTAATGGCCATTTGAAAATTTCAGCCAATTAAATGCTTCTCACTGAATGCAGCCACCTAGGGGGTCGGTCATGGCTGTTAAACTCCTCTAAATTAATTAGGGAAGATGGGTCAAGCCATTAGAAACAGATAGAGGAGGCCTTTGGCCTTCCAAGCCATGAATGGCCTCTTCTCTCCCCACTTTCTCTTTCCTAGTCACTAATTCCAGAGAGGCTTAGTTCGACAAACTCTGAACCCAGTTCGACGAATTTGCTCAGTTCGACGAACTTGCTCCGTTCGACGAAATTGCTCCGTTCGACGAATTTTCTCCGTTCGACGAATATGCTCCGTTTGACGAACTCCATTCGACGAATTTGCTCCGTTCAACGAATTTGCTCTATTTGACGAACTCCATTCGACGAATTATTTGCTGAGTTCGATGAATCCGACAGGTTCTATATCAATAGGAGGCAGAATGTTTTCAAAATGTTTGGTAACTAAAACTCACTATTTGTAGCCCAAGGTGGTTTTGTGTTTGAGCTTGCGTTAGACTTTTTGAGCTAGTTTGACCTAATTCTAGGGTGGACTTGACCTTGGTCAAATTTACCTTTTGGGTTGACCCCAATGGGTCCTTGGTGACTCATTGGCCTCCCTTAAGGTCTAGGAAGGGTTGACTTGGGTCAACTTAACTTTTTGGGTTGACCCCAATTGGTCCTTGGTGACCCATTGACCTCCCTTAAGGGTTAGGAAGATATAGGTGGGGTCCATTTAGCTAAGGGAAGGTTAATTGACTATGTAGGTTAGTTTGAACCATTTAGGGTTAGGGTGAACTTAGGTCAACTTGACCACTTTGATTGCCCCCAATGGGTCCTTAGTGACCCTATGGATCACCTAAGGGGCTAGGGGTATTGTGGTGTGGTCCTAGAGTCAAGTTAAAGCCCTAAGGTCAAACCCTAGGTCTGGTGATGAGGATGTGCTATAGGCAGACCAAGATGATTTCTACCTTTATGTCTTGTTCACTTAGTCTTTTAAGCTTCCTAGGGTTTTGTCATGATCTAATCATTACAAAACCACTCCTAGGGGTCTAGTTGTTTGAGAATGTTACACCCGGGGTGGCGGTTCTCCTTCCCTACAGGCCACAAAGGCTCTCTGCTCCACATATTGCCTTCAGGTTTTCAAGAGACAGGCCTCACCAAATGATAGCCCCCAGGTCTCCACAAGATAGGCCTCAAAAAATAATGGCCTTCAGGTCTCCGCTGTGCGGTTACTAGCTACTGCCGCATGGTACCGTTAATCAACGCCTCAATTCATGAGCCACCGCCCAGGCCCTCTAATCACATGCCGACACGTGGTCACACCGTTACAATTTTGCTATTGCCGTGCGATAGGATACTACCACCACGTTGTAACTAGCGTCGGTTATAACATTACCGCTACCGACACCGCCGCGTGACAGCTGCTACCGCCGTGCGGTAGCAACCCGAGAGCTTTGCCAATAAATTGACCAAGATACTGCCAACGGTATCTCTACTGCTGGGCGGTATCTTCCCGAGAGTACTGCCACTATATTCACGTTGCTACCACCGGCGATAACCCTACCGCCGGGCGGTATCTCCAAGAAACCATTTTCCTGCTTTGGGAAGGTTGGGGGGTTACAAATCTCCCCCACTTAAAGAATTTCATCCCAAAATTAAGCCGTGTAGGAAAACTATATAAGTAAACAACATCAAAGTGTGTACCTCAAATAAACAACTCGGGGAACTCCGCCTTTATGGTTTGCTCCTGCTCCCACGATAGTTCCTCTCGGCTATAGTAGTCCAAACGGAGCTTGACCATCCTAATAGATTTATTGCGAAGTTGTTTGACTTCCACATCCTCAATGCGAATGGGCTAAACCCTCGATGTCAACCCAACCTTGATCGGTACCCGATCCGCAGCCACCACTTGCGTAGGCTCTTGCACTGCCTTCCGCAACACCGATATGTGGAATACGTCATGCAGACCGTTTAATTCCATCGAAAGTTTCAACTGATGAGTAGTTTCACCAACACGCTCCAGTATCTCAAATGGCCCAAGGTATCTTGGACTTAGCTTTTTCAAGCGTCGAATCCTTGACACGCCCTTGAACGGTTTGATCTTCAAATATACTCAATCGCCCACGATGAATTCGACATTCCTGTGCTTGGCATTGTAGTATTTATTCTGCCTATCCTGAGCGATCAACAACCTCTCCCTGATTGTTCGAACAATAAAAGTTGCATCCTTGACTTCCTTCCGCTTATACAACTTTGACTCGCCCGTCTCCAACCATGACAACAGAGTACGTCACTTTCTACCATATAGGGCCTCGAAGGCCGCTATTTGAATTCTTGCATGGTAGTTATTGTTGTAAGCGAATTCGATCATATACAAGTGATCCTCCCACCTTTTCCTGAAATCTACGGCGCACATACGAATCATGTCCTCCATCGTCCTGTTTACCCTCTCGATCTGACCATCCGTTTGCGGATGAAAGGTCGCATTGAACTTCAGCTTGGTACCCAACAGTTGATGCACTAGCCTCCAGTTGTTAGACGTGAAGCGCCCATCTCGGTCACTCATGATGTTATGGGGCACACCGTGTAGTCATACAATATTATCCACATACAGCTTTGCCAGCTTTTCCACCGAATCATCATTCCTATTCGGGATGAAGTGTGAAACTTTCTTCAAATGATCAATGATCACTCAGATGGCGTCGTTTCCCTTCTGCAACCCTGACAAACTATGCACGAAGTCCATGGATATGTCATCGAACTTCCATTCCGGTATAGGCAAAGACTTCAAATATCCACCGGGCTTCTGGCACTCGTCCTTCACCAAGGCACAAGTCTGGCACTTCGCTACATACATCGCTATGTCCTTTTTCAGTCCTGTCAACCAGAATAGCTTTTTCATATCTTTATACATTTTTGTGCTCCCCGGGTGAATATAGCACTTGGTATAATGAGTCTCGTACATTAATTCTTCCCATAGTTTACCCACCTTTGGGATGCACGACACAATCGATTGTTCTTCCACAATAGCCCATCATCAATAATAAATTGGGCATTTGATTCATCCAAAGACTCAGCTGTTGAGTACATTGGAAAATATGTACCTGATTTGGAGTAGCCTCACTTAGCTCAATAGTATACATCAAGGTGTATTTGATGTTATTTTGAGTTTATATGTGCAGGTTAAGTACATGCTAAAATGCAGAAAAAGTTTCTAAGTCCATGTGTCGACACTTAAGAAGGCCTGTATCGACACTTGGGAAGGCTGTGTCAACACCTGAAAGCAACTGTGTCGACACACAAAATTCATAGTCGACATCAACTGTGTCGACACCGGGAGGCAGTGTCGACATACAGAATTCATAGTCGACATCAACTGTGTCGACATTGGGAGACTATGTCGACACACAGAACTCATAGTCGACATCAACTGTGTCGACACCTAGAAGCAGTGTCGACACACAGAATACTTAGACTACATCAACTATGTCGACACACAGGACTTGTGTCAATACACTGCAGAGCTTCTACAAAGTAGATTACTATGAAGTGAAGAAGTGTCTGTGTCGACACAATGAAGCAGTGTCGACACATTCTACAGATGCAGTGTCAAGAAGTAGTGTCGAAACCAAAGGAGCTATGTCGACATCACCAAAGCTTGTGTCGACACTTAATCTACTTGTGTCGACATATAATGACAGTCAATCTCGACACCTTGCTGACAAAGACAAAGGTTCAAGAACTGACTGGAGACTTGACAGCTGCCTATTCCAACAAGTATGCTGAAGCTGTCAGATGTGTCAGAAGTTGGTTAGAAATCGGATCAACCGGTTACCATGGATAAAGTCTATATATATTGATGGATTCTATCAAATCAAACAATGAACAGAACAACACAACCAACAATTAATGAATTATTGATCATTGATCAAGAAAGTACACGACATACAGTAGAAGATTTTCGTGAGAAGATCTAAGGAGAATTCAAGTAAGAATTCTGAAGAAACTTCAAAAGTTTTGGAGGTTGAGAGAGATCTTCAGCTGTTGAAGTTAAGAAGGAGACTTTTACAGGTTTCTTAAGAAGCAGATCTTGAACTAATTTGCTAAGAAGAATTCAGTTCTATTACTGAAATCTAAGAAGGAAGGTGCCAGCCAGTCATCTTCAAAGGAGATCAACCCTACTGAGTTCAGATTCAAGAAGCTTTGAAGAAAGCTAAGAACAGGTTAATTTCAGCCATCAGTCTTATCAAGAAGCTGATCAAGAAACCTCTTATCCCTTCTCTCTCAATAAGGGTAAGAGTCAATTCAAAACACTTATTAAATTTTATAAGATCTTTTCAAAGATCCGAGTTGTAAGCCTATATTATAAAGGCTGAGTGTAGGAGATTTAGATCTCTGAGTGGTAGGGCTTTTGAGCCTGAGTGTAGGAGAAATTATTCTCTGAGTGGTAGGCCTTGTGGTAAGGCTGAGTTAGGGCTGTTTGCCTGAGCTGTAGGAGTGTGGTTCACTCTGAGTTGTAGGAACCTTATAGGGTTCTGAGTTGTAGGAACCTTTCAGGGTTCTGAGCTGTAAGATCTGTGGATCTGAGAAGAAGGAAGAAGTTAGGACGAATCTAGCACACTACTAGATAGGTGAAGGGGGAAAGTGGATGTACCCAGATCTTGGGGAACCACTATAAACCTGTGTGCAATCTGTGATGTGTGTATTATTGTGAATTCTATGATGTGATTGCTGTAGAATAACTAGATTGCTTTTAAAGAACAGAAATCTAATTATGCCTTTTGTAAAAAGAAAAAGAACTTATTCACCCCCCCTCTAGGTGTTTGGGTTATCTTGAAATCAATTCTATCAAGTGGTATCAGAGGTAGGTTGCTCAAAGAAGGACTTAACAGTCTTAGTTTGATCCATAAGGCAGATTCAAGATCAAGAAATGAGTTCAGGAGAAAATCATAAGGAACTAAGTTCTATGAAATTTCCCATATGCAAGAAAGAGATATTTGGAATATGGAAAGAAATGGTCAGGCTCTTTATGGAGGCTTCTGATCCAAGGATCTACATTACAGTAAAGGAAGGTCCTTATATTCCAATGAAGGTGTCAATGCTAGATGCAAGTAAAAAAACTCCCAAGGATTTTTAAGAAATGACTAAGGATGAGATCATCCTGGCAACTATGGATAAAAGAGCCCAGAATATCATAGTAAGTGTCATTGATGATTCAACCTTTCAAAACTTGATTCACTGCAAGACCTCCAAGGAGATGTGGGACACTTTGATAGTGTACATGGAGGGTTCTGAAGAAGTTAGAGAAGATAGAAAATCTATGCTGAACCAGGAATATTAGAGTTTCAGACAAGGGAAGTCAGATGGTATAACTGAGTGTTACAAAAAGTTCTATAGAATAGTAAATAAGCTGATGTCCTATGGAAGGATCTTCAGTACATATGAACTGAATGACAAATTCCTAAGATCCTTGACAAAGGACTGAGACACAAAGATTTGTGCCATTAGGGAAGTGGCCAAACTTGCAGATATCTCTCCTCCAACTTTGTTTGGAAAATTGCTGTCATATGAGATGCAGCTGATGGCTAGGAAAGAGGAAGAGAAAAATGCAAAAGGGGAGCATAGAGAAAAGTCTGTGGCCCTAAAGGTAGAAGCCACTAGGAAGAATAGGAGGTTGTCACCATCATCTCCTAAGATAGTTGCTGAAATTACTCCAGATAATTCAGACAACCAAAGTTCAGACAGCAGTGATTCAGATAAAGATTTTGCTGCATTCACAAGGCAGTTTTAGAGATTCCTAAAGAAGAAGCAGTAGAAGTCTAGGCCCTCCATATCTCAGCCTGTGGATGACTATTATCAAAAGAGGAAGTAATCTAGGAAGGACAACAGCAGGTCTACACCCAGCAAATCTACAACATCAAAAATAGTTTGCTACTGCTGTAATAGGCCTGGACATGTTGTGGCAGATTGTCCAGATAAAAGAAAGGAGTCTGCTGATAAAAGGAAGACTCAACAGAAGAGCAAGAAGGAGAAATCCCTTGTTGCTAAGAAGGAGAAGAGCTTGACAGATCAATCATCTTCAGAGACTGAATCTTAAGCTGAGGCATACATTGGTCTATATGCAGCAGATGAAGAAGATGAGTTTATGCAAGTGCTGAAATCTATCTATGAACAAGAAGACCATCAGTGCATGAGACTGATGGCTGGGTCAGAAGAAGACAAGTGCAAGAATCAGTCTGGTCCCAGTAAGGTACAATGTCTTTCTAGAATTTCAGATTACAACACTTGTATAGAGTCAGCAACATCTGCATCAAGTGATGTGGATGGGTCTGAGTCTGAAGGTGATATTCATCAGCTGATAGATAACTATGGGGACTTGTTGCAGACTCTAAAGAAAAGCAAAAACTTGACCAAAACTCAGGCTAAGGAAATTGCTGATCTTAAGATGGATGCATCAGATTTAGAAAAAGTGTTGGATCAAAAATTAAATGAGATTGTCAAACTGAAAAATATAACTATTATTCAGATGGGCACAATCACATACAATAATGATCTAATTAAAAGTCTAGAAGTGAGACTTCAAAAAGAGAAAGATTTGGTGGCTAGTTATTCCAAGCCAAAATCAGTTTTACCCTTAATAGATGAGTTTGTTGCTCAAAAGGGTAAGGCTGGATTAGGCTTTAGAGGTAACACCAGGGCTATCCAATTTAAGAGAAAAGGGAAAGCCCCAGTTCAGCCACTGAACTTTAAAGTCCCAGTAGTTTTTAAAAAGGTACAAGTGCCTTCTAACAAGTATGACCTTGAGAATACTCATGGTCATAAGGAGACTAAAGTTCTAAATGACAAGAATGTCTATATCAATAAGGCAGCCCATGTCCATAAACCCCATATTCTTAAGAAAACAGTGGGTGTAGCTGCAGCAGTACCAGCACAAAATAAAAGATGTGCTGTTACCAAGAATGTGTCTAAAAATAGATACAACAAGTATGAATATTGGTGCTGTGGCAAGACAAACCATTTTGCCTTAGATTGCTGGCACAACTTCAGTGTCAGGCAGAACAACAGTTTACCTGTTTGAAGAGCAGCAGATTGATTTGCTATGTATGAAGCTAACTTGAACCAAGGACCCAAGACTTACTTGGGCTCTAAGGTTAGGTAATTCTTTATTGTAGGAGAGTCCAGGTTACCATGCTCCTATATGGTACTTGGACAGTGGATGTTCCAGGCACATGACTGGAACAAGGGGGTTGCTGAAAGAGTATATACCAATCATAAATGGGCCTAAAGTGATCTTTGGTGGTTCTAAAAAAGGAATCATTAAAGGGTTTGGTAACATTTCTAATAACCAGATTACTATCACTCATGTGGCCTATGTGAAGGGTTTGAAACATAACCTTATAAGCATAAGTCAGCTGAGTGATTTAGGATATGACATTTCATTTATTAAGAATGAATGTCATATCAAAAGGTCAAGTGATCAAAAGGTCATATTGAATGGATATAGAAAAAGAAATGTATATTGTCTTAATTTTGAGTGTGAGAACAAAGGTTCTCCTATTTGTCTTGTAGCTGATGAGAGAGCCTCTCATTGTGTCAAATGGCACAAAAGGCTGGCCCATCTTAACTACAAAACAATTGGCCAACTCTTTATCAAAGAGTTAGTGAGGAATGGTCCTAAAGTTAAGTGTATAAAGGATGAGATATGCTCAGCTTGTCCAAAAGGCAAGCAGACAAAATCCTCCTTTCATAGCCTTGAAAACAAGGATTCAGTAAGATGTCTATACCTCTTACATATGGATCTATTTGGTCATATGACAGTTCATAGTCTAGGTAGGAAGGTCTACACTTTTGTGGTGGTAGATGACTATTCTAGATATTCCTGGGTGTTCTTTCTGAGACAAAAATCTGAAACACCAAGTATTTTATATAGTTTTGTCAAGCAAATTCAGAATGAACTTGACAGTACAGTGGTCAAAATCAGAAGTGACCATGGCACTGAATTTCAATTTGAGAGTATGACAAGACTGTGTGAAGAATTTGGAATTTTTCAAGAATTCTCCTCACCTAGAACACCTCAGCAAAATTGTATTGCTGAAAGGAAGAATAGGACATTGATAGAGGCTGGTAGAACTCTATTGAGTGACACTTCTCTCCCAAAATATTTCTGGGCTAAGGCAGTAAATACTGCATGCCATGTGATTAATAGGGCTTCTATCACAAAAATCCACAAAAAGACTCCCTATGAGATCATGAAAGGTAGAAAACCAAACTTATCCTACTTTAGGATCTTTGGTTGCAAGTGCTATGTCGTCCTTAATAATGGTAAGTCTTATCTAACTAAGCTTGTTGCCAAATCCCAAGATGGATATTTGTTGGGTACAACAACAATAGTAAGGCTTATAGAGTCTATAACTTGAATACTCAAGTTGTAGAAGAGTCTGTACATGTTGTCTTTGATGAAACAAGACTAATTAACAGTGAGTTGCCTTATAGCTCATGTAGTTCTACAGGTATAAATGAGAAAATGGACAAGCTTACCGTTACAGAAGAGTCAACTGCAAAGCAGGAAGTGGAAAATGGTGGCTACTGTCCATGGGGACTACAAGACTCTCTAGATACTGATGAAAACAAAGAGGTACATCATATTGAAGAGGCTGGAGATGTTCAACCTGAAGATAATCTACCTTCAGCTGTTATACACTTAAAGGATCATCCAGGAAATCAGATAATTGGTGATCCAAGACATGGAGTTCAAACCAGAAGCAGGAACTTGAATTCAGTTCTTTGCTCAAGCTTTCTATCTCAACTAGAGCCAAAGAGATTTGAAGAAGCCATTCAAGACCCACATTGGATTGATGCCATGCAAGAGGAGCTGAATCAGTTCAGAAGGTGCACTATTTGGGAGTTAGTTCCTAAACCAAAAGACCACAACATCATTGGAACAAAGTGGAACTATAGGAACAAACTAGATGAGAGTGAGATCATTGTGAAGAATAAATCAAGACTGGTTGCAAAAGTATACAAGCAGGAAGAGGGTATTGACTTTGATCAAACCTTTGCTCCAGTAGCAAGACTAGAAGCAATTAGGATATTCCTTGCCTATGCAGCATATCAAGGCTTCAAAGTATTCCAAATGGATGTAAAATCAGCATTCCTAAATGGAAATCTAAAAGAAGAAGTCTATGTAGAGCAGCCCTCAGGTTTGGTTGATTCTCTCAAACCTGATTATGTTTATAGACTTAGGAAAGCTTTGTATGGGTTAAAGCAAGCCCCAAGGGCTTGGTATGAAACCCTGTCTACTTTCCTTATTGAGAACAAATTCTCAAGGGGGAAAATAGACAATACTTTATTCCTAAGGGAGTCCAAAGGAAAGATAATCTTAGTCCAGATTTATATAGATGACATAATATTTGGGTCTACAGAAAACAACCTTTGCAAGAAGTTTGCTAAACTTATGCAAGGGAAGTTTGAGATGAGCAGCATGAGGGAACTTAAGTTCTTCTTGGGAATTCAAGTAAGACAGACTGATGATGGCTTGTCCATATCCCAGTCTAAGTTCACTAAGGAGTTAATTAAGAAGTATGGTATGGAATCATCCTCCACCATGAGAACTCCTATGGGAACAAGTATGCATATATGCAAAGATGATGCAGGTAAGCCTATAGATGAGACTTTGTATAGAGGGATAATTGGATCTCTTCTATATCTGTCTGCTAGTAGACCAGACATTATGTATGCAACATGTGTCTGTGCTAGGTATCAATCAAGCCCTAAAGAATCTCATTACACTGCAGTGAAAAGGATTTTGAGATATCTAAAGGGCACACCTAATCTAGGCCTTTGGTACCCTAGGAATGGAGATTTTCTACTAACAAGCTATTCAGATGCAGACTTTGTAGATTGCAAAGAAGATAGAAAAAGTACAACATACACCTGTCAATTTCTAGGAGGAAGATTGGTGTCATGGAGCAGTAAGAAGCAGACTAGTGTGGCAATTTCCACAGCTGAGTCTGAATATGTGGCAGCAGGAAGTTGCTGTGCACAGCTGTTATGGATACAACACCAACTAGAAGACTATGGTATTCAGGTAAGTAGAACACCTTTGTTTTGTGATTCTAAAAGTGCTATTTCTATTGCTAATAATCCTGTTTCACATAGTAGGACTAAACATATAGAAATAAAATACCATTTTCTTAGAGAACATGTAGAAAAAAGGACATTTCACTAGAATTTGTAAAAACTGATTACCAAATTGCAGATGTGTTTACTAAGCCTCTAGATGAAACTAAATTCAATAAATTTAAAATTGAATTAGGTATGTTTAATATAGAATAGTTTATCAAAATTGGCTAAGTAAAACTGTGTCAACACAGTCAGTAAAGTGGTGTCAGCACTTCAGAGAAGTGGTGTCGACACATCCAGAAGTGTTGTCGACACAACCAGAGAAAAAATGTCGACACATACAGCAGTGGTGTCGACACATCCAGAAATTGTGTCGACACTTACAATAAGAGTCGACACAGAATTTTTGTTGAACTAATATGTATGTCAAGTGTCGACACATAACCTATTGGTGTCGACACATAGTAGTTATCCCCGTTGTCGAGACTTTAGAAGTATATGTCGACATATTTCAACAGTGTCAACACATTTAAGCTGTTTTTGCCCGCCTTTTGACCTTCTTTGTTTAGAAGGGTATAAATAGGTTAAGAACAAACTCTGTCGACACGCTCTCTAGATTTTCGAGACTAGAATCTTGTGTCGACAAACTCTCTTCTCTCAATCCAAGCTTTCTCACCATCCCAATGGCGCCAAAGGTAGAAGATAACATCAATGAAGGCTATGAGTTGGTTCGCCATGCCTTTGATGATGCTGAACTTGAGATTAAAGGGGTCATTAATCTAATTGCTGAAAATGGTTTGGAATTTCTTGTATCCAAACCAACTAAGATTTGGAAGAAAGGAATACTTGAGTTTTATGTAGCAGCAACAGTGGATTCAACAGGCCTCAAGATTAAATCAACAGTTAATGGAGCTAAAGTCAAACTGACCTCAAAGAGTTTGACGAAAATTCTAAACCTACCAAGGACTCAGGATGAAGAAGAGGTACCCGTATCAAAGACTAGGGAAGCCCTAACATGGTGTGGATTGGATCCCACCTTGAAGATTGGATCAACTATCAACAAGAAAGGAATGAATCAGCAAGGGAAATTCCTTTCTGAAGTGGTTGGAAAAGTCATTCTATGTAAGCCAGGGGGACATGATAGGATTTCAGCCTATATGTTCAGCCTCATGACAAGGATAATTTTTAAACTAAACACAGATTGGTCTCTGGTTATTTTTGAGAAGATTAAGGAAGGCATAAAGAAGCCTAATCTGGCAAGACTGATGAGTCTATACTTGGCTGGAGCAATTCCAGAAGTGATGCACCAAATTCCTGGTACTAAAATAAACTATATGAGAAGAATGGATATCAGAATTATCTCCAGATGGGATAGGGTCCTAACAAAGGACATACCTGATTTAGATAGACAAGGAGCTGCTGAGAAATCTCCTACACAGGAGATTACTGATAGTGCACAGATGTAGGGGGAGACAGATAATACTCCTGCACAGGACATAACTGATAATGCATAGGTGCAGGGGGAGCCAGTTAATACTCAGGCTCAAGACATTGATGATAATGCCCAAGTGCTAAAGGAGCCAAATACTGCACAGGTGCAGGAGGAAGAAACATCTCACTTGGCCAGTGAAGTGGATTCACAAACAATTCTTGAATTCCCTCAAGTCCATAGTCCAGCACTAGATGTTATCATGGAGGATACATCTGTTGTTGCTGATGCTCTTGAGAAAATAGTATCACCAGTTCACACTCAACAGGAGTTTACTCTTGAGGAGTTATTTCCTGATATTGAGATAACAACAGATAAGGGGGAGCAAATAAGGAATGAGGGGGAGCAGGCTGACCTTCAGGGGGAGCAGATTAGGATTGAAAAGGATATTCCTCCTAGTCCTAAGGAAAAAGTAAACATTGTCAGTTCATCTGCTTCAGAAGATGAAGAAATAACAAGAGATAAGAAGAGAAAACTGATGGTACTCAAGAGAAGAAGCCAAAGTTATAAGAAATCTTTGCAAGCTGCTGCTCCACAACCTGCCCCAGAAGCTAATTACAACACATTATTGGTGGCCTTGCAGGTGAAATTAGATGCCCAAAGAGTGGCTCTAGAGAAGTATGTAGATGAAAGTAACAGGTCACTTCAATTTGATCTAGCTCAAGATATCAAATCTATCAGATTTGAAGTTAATCAAAACAAGAAAGAGATGACAGATTGCTTCCACAAGGGAGGTAATGCTGTGGTGTTTCTGGCTGAGCAACAGAAGAAAATCAAAGATCAGGTGGATGACATAGTATTAAAACAAGGATATGTCTCGGAGAATCAACTGAGAATGAATGAAAATCTTAAGGATTCTCATCATGTAATTTTGACAAAGCTTACTGAATCTACTACTGCTCTAAAGGATACAATCACCAAATAAATTAAGGATGACATATCTACTGTCAAAGCTAAATATGAAGAATATCAGGAGAAGATTAACACTTTCCTGATAAAGTTCAGAGCCTATTTTAAAGAAGGGACTGAATATCTAGCTGATCAAGTCAGGTTCCAAAAGAAAGATTTAAGAGATCATGTGACCAGAGAAGTCATAAAGGGGGAGAGATTGTTAGTCAAAGCTGGCTCTGATCATGCCAAATGGATATCCAATAGTATCAGAGCCACTCTAGGATATCCACCTCTTTGTGATGATGATAATGTTGCTGAATCTGGTGTGCAACCAGCTTATGTTGAAGGTGATCAACCTGAAGTTGCTCAGATCATCTACCCTCCAGCTGATTTTGATATGATTTAACAACAGGTTTAGTCTATGTACAGTCCTCCACAGGAAGTTGATAATGTTATTATAGAAAAAGTTGAAATGCTAGAAGCTGCTTTAAAAGCTCAACAAGATGCTCAACTATCAAAGAAAAGGTTCAGAGAACAGGCTGAGTTAAAGCCTGATTTTGAGCAGTGGAGCCCTACTTCCAGAAATATCATTTTGACTGCCTGGAAAGCTATGAAAGATCAGATCCATGAAAGGGGCAAATGGTATAATGAGCAAGAATGACAGAAATATGAGGCTAAGCAAGAAGCCATTGTGCAACATAGAAGAAAGGCTAAATTTGGGAAGCTACCTCCTAATGCTCAAGAGCCTAACAAATATTTCCCTAAGCCTTTTCATTATTTTGAAAGACAGAAGATTAAGGCTGAAGCACAGAAAAAGACAGAGCTGAAAGGAAAGAAGCCTATTGATGATGCAGAACCTCATGTGCAAGCTCAGATTAAGCCAGGAAAAGGCATAGTCATCAAGGAGCCTGATCAGCCTTAGTATAGATTTACTAGATTTTATAAGAGCAATGCAATCTTCAATGTTAAAAGAAATCTATGTAATTAGTTGTTAAGAAACTTTTTGATAAGTATAAACTAAACAATGTTTCATGTTCATTGAGCTTGTATTATTATTCTGTATTGTTATATTGGTGTATGTTTTGCATATAAGTTACCCTGTTATATATTGATTATATACATCATAATGTTTGTTTATTATAAGTGATGTATATCATTGATTAAAAAGTTATGACTTCTTCAAATAGGGGGAGATTGTTGGGTACATTGGAAAATGTGTACCTGATTTGGAGTAGCCTCACTTAGCTCATTGGTATACGTCAAGGTGTATTTGATGTTATTTTGAGTTTATATGTGCAGGTTAAGTACATGCTAGAATGCAGAAAAAGTTTCTAAGTCCATGTGTCGACACTTAAGAAGGTATGTGTCGACACTTGGGAAGGCTGTGTCGACACCTGGAAGCAACTGTGTCGACACACAGAATTCATAGTCGACATCAACTATGTCGACACCAGGAGGCAGTGTCGACACACAGAATTCATAGTTGACATCAACTGTGTCGACATCAGGAGACTGTGTCGACACACAGAACTCATAATCGACATCAACTGTGTCGACACCTAGAAGCAGTGTCGACAAACAGAATACTTAGACTACATCAACTGTGTCGACACACAGGACTTGTGTCGACATACTGCAGAGCTTCTACAAAGTAGATTACTGTGAAGTGAAGAAGTGTCTGTGTCGACACAATGAAGCAGTGTCGACACATTCTACAGATGGAGTGTCAAGAAGCAGTGTCGACACCAAAGGAGCTATATCGACATCACCAAAGCTTGTGTCGACACTTAATCTACTTGTGTCGACACATAATGACAGTCAATCTCGACGCTTTGCTGACAAAGACAAAGGTTCAAGAACTGACTGGAGAATTGACAGCTGCCTATTCCAACAAGTTTGCTGAAGCTGTCAGACGTGTCAGAAGTTGGTTATAAACCGGATCAGCCGGTTACCATGGATAAAGTCTATATATATTGATGGATTCTATCAAATCAAACAAGGAGAACAGAACAACACAACCAACAATTAATGAAGTATTGATCATTGATCAGGAAAGTACACGACACACAGTAGAAGATTTTCGTGAGAAGATCTAAAGAGAATTCAAGCAAGAATTCTGAAGAAACTTCAGAAGTTCTGGAGGTTGAGAGAGATCTTCAGCTGTTGAAGTTAAGAAGGAGACTTTTACAGGTTTCTTAAAAAGCAGATCTTAAACTAATCTGCCAAGGAGAATTCAGTTCTATTACTAAAATCTAAGAAGGAATGTGCCAACCAGTCATATTCAAAGGAGATCAACCCTACTGAGTTCAGATTCAAGAAGCTTTGAAGAAAGCTAAGAACAGGTTGATTTCAACCATCAGTCTTATCAAGAAGCTGATCAAGAAACCTCTTATCCCTTCTCTCTCAACAAGGGTAAGAGTCAATTCAAAACACTTATCAAATTTTGTAAGATCTTTTCAAAGATCTGAGTTGTAAGCCTATATTATAAAGGCTGAGTGTAGGAGATTTAGATCTCTGAGTGGTAGGGATTTTGAGCCTGAGTGTAGGAGAAATTATTCTCTGAGTGGTAGGCCTTGTGGCAAGGCTGAGGTAGGGTTGTTTGCCTGAGCTATAAGAGCGTGGTTCACTCTGAGTTGTAGGAACCTTATAGGGTTCTGAGTTGTAGGAACTTTTCAGGATTCTGAGCTGTAAGATCTGTGTATCTGAGAAGAAGGAAGAAGTTAGGCCGAATCTAACACACTGCTAGATAGGTGAAAGGGGAAAGTGGATGTACCCAGACCTTGGGGAACCACTATAAACCTGTGTGCAATCTGTGATGTGTGTGTCATTGTGAATTCTGTGTTGTGATTGCTGTAAAATAGCTAGATTGCTTTTAAAGAACAGAAATCTAATTCTGCCTTTTGTAAAAAGAAAAAGAACCTATTCATCCCCCTCTAGGTGTTTGAGTTATCTTGAAATCAATTCTATCATCGGCCATGTAGCGTTTCATACTGTCATCCAACTCCAAAGCCTGCCGAATCCGGTCGACGAGGTCATACTTTACCTCTGTACAATTCAAACGTGCTTTATCACTAGACCTCCTATAACCATAAGAGATCTTTAAGGCCTCCAAATCTCGAATAAGACGCTCGTCATGCATTAGTATCCAATTGGCCTGTGCGGGAGCCCTGCGACTTAACGCATCTGTAACCGCATTACCTTTGCCAGGGACATAATGTATCTTGAAGGTGTAGTCCCCAATGAACTCCATCCACCTCTGCTAGCTCATATTTAAGTCCTTATGATTCAACAAATACTTCAGGCTTTTATGATCTGTGTAAATATCGACCTTCATGCCATACACGTAATGCCTCCAAAGCTTCAGAGCGAATATCACGGTTGCCAACTCCAAGTCATGGACCGGATAATTTCTCTTGTGTACCTTCAACTAGCACGAGCCATACGCTATTACATTCCCATGTTGTAGTAGAACACAACCTAAGATGCTCCTTAAAGCATCGTTGTAGATCTCATAGCCCTCTGTCCCATACGGCGAGCACAAAATAGGCGATGTGGTCAGACGACTTTTCAATTCTTCGAAAGCTTGCGTGCACGCTGGCGACCATACAAACTTTTGATCCTTCCTTATCAGGGTCATGAGGGGTAATGCTATCCGCGAGAGGTTCTCCACGAAACGTCTGTAGTAGCTAGCAATCCCCAGAAAACTCCGGACTTTCGCCACAGAAGATAACACAGACCACTCCCGTATTGCAATCACCTTCGCTGGATCCACCGCGATTACCTCTCCACTAACAATGTGACCAAGGAACGCCACCGAAGATAACCAAAACTCACATTTAGAGAACTTGGCGTACATCTGACTACTCCTCAGGGTCCCTAGAACAATATGTAAGTTCTCCGCATGATCATCCTTAGACTGGGAGTACACTAGGATATCGTCAATAAATACTATCACGAACCAATCCAAATACTCCCTGAACGCTCGGTTCATTAAGTCCATAACCAAGGATGACACATTCATCATCCCGAAAGGCATGAAAGTTAATTCATAATGCCTATAACGTGTACTGAACGCTGTCTTGGGAATATTACTTTCCCTGATTCTCAGCTGATAATATCCAGACTTTAAGTCTAGCTTTGAATACACAGTCGACCCGACTAGCTGGTCGAATAGATCATCGATCCTTGGAATCAGGTACTTGTTTTTTTCTGTTAGCTTATTAAATTCCCAATAATCGATATATAGCCGCAGACTTCCGTCCTTCTTCTTCACGAAGAGGACCGAGGTGCTTTAAGGCGATGAACTTGGACGCACATACCCTTGCTTTATCAATTTTTGAAGTCGTGCCTTCAACTCTGCCATCTTTCTCGGTGCTTAGCGGTACGGAGACTGTGACACAGGTTTGGCACGTGGCACCAACTCGATGGTGAAATCGATCTCTCTCTGAGGTGGGGCTCCAGGGAGATCTTCGGGGAAAACGTCGGCAAACTCCGACACCACCGGAATACTGATCAAACCAGGCTTGGGCTTCTTAGCCTCCAATAGGGTGAAGAACAACTCCGCCCCCTCATGAACTGCTTTGACTACTTGGAGAGCAGACATCAGCATCTTGCTCGGTCCCTTCATACCAGAGAAGGTAGTTTTATGACTTGTATTCAGCCCCAGTTTGACCGTCTTCAAACTACAATCAATGAACGCACGTTGCTCTGAGAGCCGATCCATGCCAAATATCACGTCAAACTCTATTATTGGCAGTAGTGACGCTTTCAAGTCGAAAGCTTGACTTCCTATCAGCACTTTAACGCAACAGACTCTATCCGCACGCATCGAACACCCGTTAGGCAGCAACACATCCAATCTATCCTTAGCTACTGAAGAAGGCACTCTGATACGTGATACGAATTCCTCGGATAGGAACGAGTGTGAAGCTCCTGTATTAAATAGTGCTCGAGCTAGACAGTCCATGATTACGACAAATCCTAAAACACGACAGTCATACGGCCAAAGCATAAAGCGCAAGGTATACAAAGTATTACGGCTAAAATCTAACACATACCTATCACCACATCGCCTTGCTTGATGGTCTCTTGTTGGCCAAGGTTGTAGACTCTTGATTGGGCTGGAGCCTGGTGGGATGTGGTTGACTCGACCGCCTTCCCTTTTTCAGCATAGGATGCTCCTGCCTTCTTCTCTGATTTGCCACTCCAATAGTCGCGGGCAATGTGTCCATTATTGCCACAATTATAACAGTGGATTGGGCCTCCCCTCCCAAACGATGCCCCAGAAATAACCAACGAAGATGCCAGTCCGGAAGACTTGGCCTTCTTGTTCCACCTTCGGTACCCAGACTTCGGTGGTTTTGGTACCTTAAACTTCGGGCTCTTTACTGATAAGTCCTACTTACTTTGAACTCTCTTGAGATCCTGCTCCAGAGATCAGGCTGTATTGACCAAGCTCAGAAAGCCCTGCGTCATAGGACCTGAGAGAAGCAATCTCAGATCATCACACTGTCCTTCGTAGAACCGGTTGGTCTTGCACTCCTTATCCGTAAAAGTAGAGCCAACATATCGCCCCAATCTTGTGAACTCGTGCAGATAGTCGTCTACGCTACTCTCACCCTGCGTCAGTCTTTGAAACTGATTTTCTATAGCTATTTTCTGTGTTGTCGGGATGAACCGAGTCAGAAATAGTCTTGAGAACTCTTCCATCGAAATATCGATGAGTTGTCTCCCAACGAAGTGATGCAGCTCTAACTCATCCCACCATAAACTTGCTCCGTCGTCTAGAAGGAATGTGGCTATCATAACCTTATGCCACTCCTCAGTCTCTATTGCTGGCATGACTCTCTTAAGCCTAGAAAGCCAGTCCTCTGCTTGTGTTGGGGTTCCAGTCCCCACAAACACGGGTGGATTAAAGCTCATCACGCGCTTTAGCTGTTTTTCAGCCGCTCTCCTCTACACTACGGGCTCTGCCGCTATTTGATATGCCACTATAGGTTCCACTATGCCAAGCGGTACGTGACCTAATCCAGGAGCATGAGGCTGCACTTGCCTCCCTAGTTGGGCATTGATCATAGCAAACACTGCTTTAGCTACCATTCGTATGGTTTCAGCAGAAGGAGGGATCACAGGCGCGTCATTGGGCACACTACTCTCTACAGAGTGCTGACATTGTGACTGCTCTGCACTAGTCCTAGTCACCTATAATTGTGAAACACTCAATTAGGTGACAAATAATTGCCAAAAAACAATCATATGAACACGCAGGTTCCTCAAATATGTGTATTTTTATTCCTAAGTAGACATTCATGAGTTCTTTCATGTTATAACGGTAACGCACATACATGTGCTCACGGCCCCTTAAAAGAATTCGCACACAAATTCAACTAAGAAAGACAGATACCAGAGTCTGATACTAACTTGTAATACCCTCATATGTCACATAACATATAACAGAATGTCCGGTCGGGGTCCGATGCCATATACTACAGACAGTTAGTGGAGTTACTAATTGAGATCATATCCATAAACACGTCCTAACTCAGAGTGCATTCTAGCGAAAGTAATTTAAGATTACAATGAGAACTCAACCAACTGAATGTCCATTAACACAAAATAGGAATGATAAACCAAATACACAAATAGTATTGACCTTAAGGCCTTACAATATTCAACTTAGAATAAATTGTCTTGCATACATCAGCACGCAGCCCGACCACACATGAGCGATAAATTAAACGGGTAATTCGCTTTGGCCTTCAAAGGCCAGATTAGAATTCCTGGGCTCCAGCCCGCTATTTCCCGCTTGGCTTGGCTGCACTTGCATGAAACATTCCACTGCAACGGTGACAAACAATAGAAATGGTCAACATTAGTTGACCAAATTATAACGACCTCACCCCTTACCCGGGGTGGCAGTGCTCCTTCCCTATAGACATTAGCTTATACAAATATTGGCAATCAGAATGTGCAAATTAAGCACCATTCACCACAGACGTTGGCCCAACGCCTCATGCTACCAGGGCACATTCTTGGTGCACAGGACCTTATGGGTCACACCTCTGTTCTTTGCAAAGGTCAACAACGTTTGAGATTTTAGTCTTTCGGAACCAAAGCCGAAGATAACTCCCTTAATCTTCGACAAAGTCATGATGATCTCCAGATACACACTTTGACTCACTCCAAGTCGAACGACTACGGTTGGGTACAGTTTAGCTATTTCCTATGCTCAAATCGTCAAGTACATCAGCCAGGATGCGGGTCAGCATCCCCTTTCCCATTACGTATGATCCATAACCCCGTTATGATCCTAGGATAACACTCACGACCACCTAAGATGGGCCACAGAGGCTCTCAACTCCACATATTGCCCCCAAGTCTTCAAGAGACAGGCCTTACCAAATGATGGCCCCCAAGTCTCCACAAGACAGACCTCACAAAACAATGCCCCTAAGGTCTCCACGAGACAGGTCATACAAACAATATAATGCTCACTGGGAGCTACCGCCGACGGTAGCGCTACCACCGCGTGGTAGGGGACAGACTATCGATTCTTCCCCCTTAACCGGGTGTTTTCTTGGAGATCATCCACCAGTACTCTCTCTGCAGCCAACTGCACACCCCACGACTCGAAAATCTATGTGATTATCACGGAGTTTCTCCGGCATACATAACATACAAACATCATCAATCCAGACCAACCTGTCTGAATGGGCTTCACACAGCATGCCGATTCCGTACTTCGATTTCAGATCTAAATGCAACACTAATGGGGATACACGGATCTACCCGTCTGGAGAACCACTTCCACGTGTTCATGGAGCGTCTACCCTTACATGCCAAAAAGAAGGACTTTACATGTCCAAGGAAGAGGATCGTTACCCTAGAAGTCCGTTTCGGTGCCATAGGAGAGATTTCAATCGGATGGAAACGACCGCTTCGGCTTTGCCTCCGTAGATCCGAACTCGTCTCGCGAATTCGAGCTTCGAAACCCCAACGACGGCGAGATCTCTTTCGAACGAATCTGCTTCTTCCTTCTCCAGTCGCTCAACCCTAAAACTCCAAAAGAATGAAGTGAAAACGGCACTTCCAAGGCTTTAAACTAGGCTACCGCCGTGCGGTAACTAGCTACCGCCGCGTGGTACCGGTAATCAACGCCTCAGTTCATGAGCCACCGCCCAGTCCCTCCACAAGCCGACACGTGGCTACGCCGTTACAGTTTTCTATCGCCGCGCGATAGGATACTACCGCCACGTGGTAACTAGCGTCGGTTACGACACGACCTCTACCGCTACCGCCGAGCGACAGCTGCTACAGCTGCGCGGTAATAACCCGAGACCTTTGCCAATAAATTGACAAAGCTACCGCCAGCAGTATCTCTACCGATAGACGGTATCTTCCCGAGAGTCTTGCAACTATATTCACGTTCTACTGTCGGCGATAACCCTACCGCCAGGCGGTATCTCCCAGAAACCATTTTCCTACTTTGGGAAAGTTGGGGTGCGACACTACGCCACAGGCGGCCATGGCCGTGGCCCCCGCTAAGGGGGAGCCGACGGTTGGCCGCCCCTCTGCAGGCGGCCTTGGTCGCAGCCCCAGCAAAAGGGGGGCCTGATGGTTGGCCGCCCCGCCGTGGGCGGCCTCGATCGCGGCCCCCGCTAAAGGGGGATTGCCTGTTGGCGGCCCCGCTACACGCGGCCCTAGCCGCAACCCCTGCGAAAGGAGGGATGGGGCCCCCCCGAAAGGAGGGTCCCATCTGTAGGGCAACCCCGACCGTGGCTGCCCGGGCCAAGGGGCGGTCGATCATTTGCCTCCGGGGCCAAAGGGCGGCCTTGGCCAGCACCGCCAAGGCTGGCCTCCCCCTCCCGGCCATTCGTCGTGGAGGAGGGGGCGTCCGCTGCCTTGGGCGCCACCCTCTGGCCTTCAGGTCCCTTGGGAGGGCTTTTTTCTGACCCAGAGGCAGGATTGTCTTTTCCTAAAAGTTAGTAATCCGTGTGCCCAAATCTATGCGTTTTTATTAGTCCATCTAGTAGTTACTGTGCAAAAATTACTGGACCAGAATCAAGCACAAAGGGCCGGAATCCCATGATTATCTTATCTGGAACACTTGACATTCATGATTAAATACTCACAGAAGCTAGAAAATGATAATCAATAACAAAGTATGCACGCCAAATAATTACATGCCAAAGGACCGGAATCAATAAATCAGGAAGAGAAAGGCTAAGGCATCTGAAGGTTGCCAGGCCGATCTTTAGGCTGGGCATGCCGCTCGAACCATCCTTGCTCATGCGCGCTCCGGAGGAACTTGTTTGCCCTAGACAAGTGCTCCTCGACCTATTAGTTGTATTCATCCATCCACGTCAGCCTCCATACAAGGAAGTGAGTATGATGGATCATGGAACTAAGGCTCCGTTTGGAAGGACTTATTTTCACCGGTCAAGCGGTCATGACCGCATGAACCAGGACTTGTTTTAAGTCCCGATTCATGCGGTCATGACCGCTTGACCGGTGAAAATAAGTCCTCCCAAACGGAGCCTAAGTTTAAAGAAAAATCACATTGATACCAAACAATCAATATAGTTGTATGCCATGGAGATCAATAGTTTACATGATTTTCTCTATGAAGGCAAGAAATGGAAAGGTGTCTCCTGCACCAAAAAAATTTGTTCATATAACTTTATCAATCTTATAAAACATATGACCAAGTACACAACATATTTGTTATGATAAGATCCTGACACATAAAGTACACTTCATATGCCAGAAGTGTTTAAGAGGTGGAAAAAATATCTGCTTCTGCTTCCCAGTCAAGAGGCCAGTCTAGTGCTAGTGAATAAAGCGATGCTCTTCTTTTCCAAACCATTTATATCAGGATTCGGATCCTCTGCGGTTCCTCCGGGAACTGCAGAGGTGGAGTTCGCAAATTTGCGGATTAATGGAGCGAAATTAGAAAAAGTGGTTAACATGAAAGTTGTAGATATCTTCGAGACGAATAACTTTCATGTTGAACATTTTTTGATTTGAAGTCGTTTATATCAAAACCTGGCTCCAATAACTTAGTCCAGTGAGTTATTTAGGTTGTTGTAGTCACCTCAGGTATTCTCACTTCATTATTACGTGGTTGAACTTTAACACCCTCCCTCAAGTGAATAACATAAACGTCTAACATCCCCACATGTAAAGAGACTCTATGGAGATTCTATCCAGACACAACTTGAGTAAATATGTCAACCAATTGTGTGTTCGAAGAAGCTTAGGCTCTGTTTGGGAGGACTTATTTTCACCGGTCAAGCGGTTGGACAAGAAAATTCAATTCTCACATAATAACTTTTAGCCACACGAGCTCACAAATAGCCAAGGCTATGACTCTATATTCAGTCTCAGTAGAGGAACTGACTCTATATTCAGTCTCGGTAGCACTCCTTGAACTCCTCCAGCTTGGCAACACGTGTCTCCAGTGAACCCAGGTGCCTAAGCGGCTCACATATGGCTAGCTGATCAAACTTTATCTCTAGATTGAGATACGCCAATGCGACCCTTTCCTAGTACTCACAGAGTGGAAGCCCGACCGTGCCAATCAACGCTGCCTCAGGCGTGGCAGGATGACCTATAGGAGTACTCATCGGCATTAATAGGAGTAGCAAGAAGATAGAGAAACAAAGCGAAAGGCTCTGGCATGAAGGAAGATCGTTACCAACGCACGGGATCTACGACCTTGCCTCATGGGGATGAGGAGAGCACTTCCGGCCTAGGAACTCGCGCCAGGGGAGGGGAAATCCCAGCAAGGAGGGGTTCGCCGCGGTGGAAGAACATGGTCGATGAAGAGAGGGGCTCTGATAGTGCGGCTCTTGGCGCCCATAGGAGCGACCTCCGCATTGACCTCAGTGGGATTGTGAGAGGTGGTGCTGTGATGAATCAGGGCGCGTGGAGAAATCAGCATAGTGCTCCACTGACACCTTCCCCCAAAGGTCTGAGGGCCAGCGGTCACCATGGGACAGAGGGCCGAAGGGTTGCGGTCTCCCATTCCCGCCGGCGCGCGAGAAAGGGGGAGGTGATGCATTCTTAGCGACCACATGTGGAGGTAAAGAACCTGTGGGCAGAGGCAGCGGAGAGGGGAGACTTTCCGTCGGAGTGTTCGTCGGCAAGTTGCTCGCCGAGGGAGGAGTCAAGCTATGGGTCAGCCTCCTGGTGCCTAGGTGGAGTCCCATCGTGTGGTGGGCTGAAGGGATCTGTGTGACAAACAGAGTAGTCAGAGGGATAACCTTGTTCGACGAGGCAATGTTCAGGCCACCGTGGTTCACCTGTGGCATCATTCATACAGTAAAGCAAAACTCCTCATAGGGGGAGACCAGGAATAGAGCCATAGAGAAAACATTCGGTTGAGTTCTTCATTCCTTCAAGGAAGGTCAGCACCTCGGCCGAGCGACTGATATAAAGGACACTGACGAGGTGGCAAGCACCTCAGTGGAGCGATCAGTATCTGTCAGATACGGCAGGGTGGCCAATACCTTGCCAGAATGACCTGTCTCCGGTTGTGCGGGAGTTATGACAACAGGTTTACTCGGCAACGGGCAGGGGTGAACGGACCCACCCGTAGGGACGTCAGCATTAGCGCCCAAACCCATTTGATTCAACACTTCCTGGGACGCGGTTGGTATGGTGGAGTGCTC
The DNA here is from genome assembly GCA_039513925.1 of Platanthera zijinensis. Taxonomy (NCBI): domain Eukaryota; kingdom Viridiplantae; phylum Streptophyta; class Magnoliopsida; order Asparagales; family Orchidaceae; genus Platanthera; species Platanthera zijinensis. The sequence continues at coordinate 65,157,616 of CM077084.1, read as the reverse complement.
TGCAGGTTTTTGAAGGCCCACACCCAGGACGGAGGGTCCCTCCCCATCATGGGTGTTCTTCCTCTTTATCTTATTCTTCTTTTAGAGATCATCTTCCTCGTCGTCGCCACCTCATTCGTGCTTCTTGGCAGGAGGGACCAGTGGGTCGAGCACCTCCCCTAGAAATAGAAGCTTGCTGGTAATTTCTTCTGTTGTGAACAACATCTCACGATGATCCAGAAAGGTCTCCCAGGGATCGTCTCCTCCCCCTTTATTTATAGAGATCTGGGGGGTTCCGTTGAGCTCCGCATGGAGGTTGAATCTCGCCGCAGGGCTTTGCCGAATAGTGGGTTGGATGTTTCTTTCCGAACTATAAGATCGCTTGAAAAGAGCAGAGATTGTGTACAACCTTTATTTGTCAAGGAGGGACCCAATAGTGCCACGTGGGTAGGAATAAACGTCAACCTTGAAGAGCAGGTCAACAATAAACATATGGGGGCATGGAGGTACCCTTCTATCAAGGGCAAGTATCATACTCGCCCAGGTGCGCGACCACCCAGCAGCACTGGCGAGCATAAAACATCTGACCATCCAAGCGAGCTCTCAGTAGGAGAGTTTGGCGAGCATCATCGATACTCGCTTAGTCAGCGACTTCTAGCAGTTCCTCGCCGTGCGCGACCAAGAATCAGAGGATAGTCGCCCAAAGATAGTTGCCAGTCAGCAGACCATCAAGTTATCAGGATCCAAAAGGCAAGATTACATGGCTGGGTCTTCTCTCCTGAAGACCCCCCCTCTAAAGTCATATCTATAAATAGGACCCCAAGAGCACCAGGAATGACACTTTGAAATCTTATTATTTTACCCCTTCCATCCCCTTGAGGCTAACTACTATCTGTGTGGTTCCTTCCTCGTACCTAGCTCATCCATCTTTGGTTTTGGAGGGGAAGCTCTTCTAAGCTTCCGGATACGTGGTGGAACCTCCCTACTACAGCGTCTGGGGTCCTTGAGTCATTTTTTCTCTCTATTATCTTATCTTCAAAGCAAGATTAGCCGAATCGCTGGGTCAAGTAACCTCGGGCTGCTATTAGATTCGAATATTTTGAAGTTGGGATTTTCCGGGCTTCAACATCAGCGACCATGGTTGATGTCTTTAGGGATGAGGATGCAGAGCCCTTGCCTATGTCGAGGGGTATGTTCCTGCTAGTCATCTTATGGAATTTATGCGAGAGAAATTTTACCCTACTGCCCTGTATAGTGTCTTCTCGCGAGAAAGAAGCGCTCGCGGCGATCTTACGCGTCATGCAAGATGCTTTGTTGCGAATTCAAGTGTGGATCACCTAACTTAAAGCAGAATTCACCAAGCTGAGAGCGAGGACCGATTGGCCTGCCGAGAGATTATGACCACATCCTACCATATTTCTTTGTTTTTCCCTTATTACCTTCAACTGTTAACATAAATAATAATAACAAAGTTTACCTACTCCCTGGTGTCCCTTTGTTTGCTATGATTGATATCTGCAGATTACTGTGGTCGTGCAGTCTGAAAATTTTCGAAAGAGTGCTAGCGAGTGTAACGTATGCTGACGTCGCTTTAGGGATATAAATAGAAGACTCCACCAAGCTTTTCTTTATTCTAAAAAACTTACAAAACTTGAGTCATCCAAAATATCGCGAATTCCTCCCCCTAAATCTTTGTGCGTGATTGCTTTTCTGAAAGATAACCGCCTCGCCCAACAATAGACCGCACGAGTCTAGCAGTCTTTCTATCAAAATTTCCACTGGGTCGAGGGCTATCCGTACGCGCTCCGAAGAGGGATGAGAGGATGAACTCGATATTCGCTACTGAACTCGTGATTCTACTCGATCATTTTGATGCGGGACGGATCCTCCCCGCCTTCCCGAGGTGGAAGAGATAATGGACTACTTCGGAATTGTTCCTATCCAACTATCGCTAAACTATGTTGTGGTCATAATTTCCTTCGTGACATACCTGAGGTTACAGTGGATATCTTTCTCCCTAGAGGTATTTTGTTCCTTATTCTGCATGTGAGCTCTCAAGTGCGTTCAACTACACTTTATCTCTGACAAAAAGCGGATCCTACATATGACGGGCATGCCCGCGCACTGTCAATCATGCTTCGTCATCTTCAAAGGCGGCATGGGCGAATTCAGACCCATGCCTGCCCTTCGCGCAGAGGAGGTATTTTATCCCCACACCCTTTCTAACTTCACGTTGTGGATCTCCCGCTGCTCGGAAAAGGCGTGCTTGGACACACGGTACTATCTCTGTCGGGTTAGGGAGGTAGAATGCGCGCCTACAAAAGATAGTTAAGTTTTTTTAAAAACTGTGAATATCCGTGCGGGCCGCCAGGAGCAGCTCGCCCACCCCCAAGGGACGGTTGCCAGTACATCTGGTTTCCCTCCTTTGGAACTGATTCTGCCTTTTGAGTCAATCGTTCTGCATGTCATATGGGGCTCTGAGTTTGTTAATATCACCACCTAACTTCCTTTTTGGAGGGAAACCGCGCGAGTTCAACGTTATGCCTTGGAGATCGCAGGAGCAACCTGTAGATTGGTCGAGCGTCGGAAAATAGAGACTATCCTTGTGATGGACTTATCTTTGCGGGCTGCCACGACGAACTTGTGAGCTCTTTCGTACAACAATGTGGTCTGGAGCCTTCTCGGTGATGCTTTGGAAACTAATTCTTGCCTGCGAGAGAAGCTGAAGGTAAAGACTAACTATGAAATTTACTTTCCCTAAAATGTGCGGAAAGACTCATCCCCCACGGACGCGCGTTTTTGCAGGAGAAGAGGTTGGTGGAGGAGCCGAGGTTCCGACGGGAGTTGGGGCGTCTTAGTCGGCGTTCAACGGAGACGATGATCTGTCTCCTAAAGGAGAACGATGCTTTGAAACCGGAGTATGCCGATGTGGATTACGAGACGCTCTTCGCGGGCCACATGGACACCATACCTCCAAGCTCGTGGGAGGATTCCCCTCAACACTAACCATGATCCAAGCGGACATTCCTATCTAGTATTCGTCGTGGCACTCCTTTGTACCTTTATTTCCGCAATGAGCACTAAACATACTATGCTACTATACAAGAACATTTATACTTGGTTGTTATTGCACCAATTTTATTCTAACGGACAATGCTTGCTAATAGGAAAACCCAATACTCTGGGCGCCTGTTTATTAAGAATAGGGAACTTAGGCAATTTTGCTATGAACGCTTGCATGCTTATTGGAGATCCTGGGTGACCTTGTTTTGAGTGCTTGCTCATTAAGATTTAAAAGGCCAAGCGGCCTCAATCGAATACCTGTCTATGAAGATTACAATGCCCATGCGGGCTTAGTTGAGTGCCCGCCTATTTAGATTAGAAGAACCCAGACGATCTCGGTTGAGTGTCCACCGATTAAGATTAGAAGAACCTAGATTGCCTCGGTTGAGTGTCCGCCTATTAAGATTAGAAGAGCCCAGGTGACCTCGGTTGAGTGCCCGCCTATTAAGATTAGAAGAACCCAGGCAACCTTGGTTGAGTGCCCGCCTATTAAGATTAGAAGATCTGCGGGGTTTTAGGACCGAACGCCCAGTCAGGAGTGCGCGACCTTTCGCCAAGTAACCCTTAGTCGGTTGCTGCAGACTGTCGTGCGGGAGCGTTGCGATTTGCCGAGCGAATGCTTACCGAGGAGATATTGGCGAAGTGTGGCGAATATTCGAGCGAACACTTTCCATGGGAGATGTGAGAGACCACTTTTGCTCCTCTTGAGGAGTGGTCCACTACTCCAGGGGGATTCAAATGTCAGAGGTTAAGGATTCCAGTCAAGTATAGGGCATCCGCAAGGTTCTCGTCCGCAAACAATGTCGAATGACGTCTAAGGGGAATGAAACAAATGTTGTTCAGAGCTTGTCCTCGGAAAGGAAGAAGCAATAATAATAACAATGCCTCGATCAATGCACGATTTGCCAACACATCCGGACCTGCCATATATGCCGCTCAGGAGTATCTCTAACGAAGACAATTATCTTGGTCTTATGGTGGGGGAAGTGACTCACAACGACAGGAGGGTCGGAGGCCCAGGTTCGAGATGTTTGGATACTGTACAACCCCGTATTCGCAGAGTAGGGTCCCCCCGGCATGTGTAGGACCAGTTTTGAGTTTTTAAGCTTTTGGAGAGTTTTGTACTCTTGGTGGCCAATTTTGGCTTGGCCTTGGAAATATACTAGTAGGGGGAGGAAAAATTTGCCTCCCCCCTTTGGCTCCTTCTTGGAGGACGGGTGCGGTAAGTTGGCCGACACCCGCCCCCGGCTCAATAGGTGCGAGGTAGGAGCAGCGGGACTGGTTGGAGGCCAGGATCCCGCCCCCTGCTCCTTAGCCCTGGGTAGGGCGAGACTAGCTGGGCGGTCAGCTCGCGGGGGCGAGAGCGGCCTACGGCCAGGCTCTCGCCCCGGGCAGTTAGCTCGCGGGGGCGAGAGCGGCCTGCGTCCAGGCTCTCGCCCCGGGCGATTAGCTCGCGGGGGCGGGAGCGGCCTGCGGCAAGGCTCTCGCCCCGGGCGATTAGCTCGTGGGGGCGATAGCGGTCTGTGGCCAGGCTCTCGCCCCGGGCAGTTAGCTCGCGGGAGCGAGAGCGGCCTGCGGCCAGGCTCTCGCCCCGGGCGGTTAGCTCACGGGGGCGAGAGCGGCCTCCAGCCAGGCTCTCGCCCCGGGCAGTTAGCTCGCGGGACTAGACCGGCCGGGGGCCAGGATCTCGCCCGCGCGCTGAGCTTGCGGGGTGAGACCGGCCGGTGGCCAGTGTCTCACCCGCGCGGATAGCTCACCCGTCTCAGGTGTCCGAGGAGGTGGGGGGATGGCTTGGCCTCCTCTCGCCCTTGGACCTCTTTTGGCCACGTTTTTACCGTTATGCCCTCGGGAGGGAATTACCTCTTGTCGAAGTACGAGACCGGGCGGTCTGGCGGTTTGAGCCTGGCGGGTTGTAGATCGGGCGGTCTGGCGGTTTGTGTCCGACGGTCTGACGGTTTATCTCCGGTGGCTTGGAAACCGGGCGGTCTAGCGGTCTCCTACCGCATCTCTCTCTTGCTTCTGGTATTGCCGAGCGGTTAGAACATTGTCTAACCGCGCGGCCTGTTCCGGTCTGTTGTTCTAGCCGCCCGGATCTGATTTATAGCTTTAGTCCCACATTGTTAGTTTGTATTCTATCCTCTCTCCTCCATTCTATAAAAGGGAGGTCATACCTTTGTAAATGATATCTTTTTGGATAATAAAAATTTCAATTATTCAAAGTTCTGGCTTGTTTTCTAGTCGTTTGTTCGCTACTTTAGTCTTTTGTTCGCTACTTCTCACATGGTATCAGAGGACTCGATCTTCTCCTCCTGATTCTGTGCGCCCTGTCCGCGCGGCTTGTCTCTTTTTCTCTCGCGACCTGTTCTCGCGGTTTCTCTTCCGCTTGCTTGCGCCCTGTCCGCGCGGCTTGCCCCTTCCTCTCGCGACCTATTCTCGCGGTTTGTCTCTTCCGCCTGCTTGTGCCTTGTCCGCGCGATCGTCTTTTCCTGTCTTTCAGTCGCAGCGACCTGTATCTTTGCTCACCGCGACCTGCTGCCTTTTTGCCTTGTTCGTTCATCCCTTCTGTTCGTGTGGTCTATCTTCTAGCCGCTCGACTTCTTTCCCTGCTTGGATCTGCGGCTTGGTCGTGGCTTCTCTCGCTGCTGGTGTCTGTCGTCGTGACCGCCGCAGCTCTTCTTCTTCCTATCCGCGCGGCTTGTATTCTAACCGCGCGGCTTCTCACAGATTTCTCCTATGACCCTTTCTGAAACCTCCACTACCACCACTCCCATCGCCACTCCGACGCCGCTTCCTACTCCCTCTGGCAACCTTGGCACGGTTTCTAAACTTGTTGGCTCCAACTATCCGGATTGGAGCGTTTCTTTCACCTTTCTTCTTCGCTCTCAGCGCAAACGTCATCACCTCACCGATGACCCTCCTCCTTTAGACTCTGCTGAATTTGATGACTGGGATGCCAGTGATGCGCTTGTCCGAACGTGGTTGGCTAACAGCCTCTCCGATGAATGTCTTTCTGTCATACGCCATGATGAGACGGTCAAGACCGCGTGGCTTCACCTTGCTTCTCTCTACTCTAAAGGGGCCCAGACATCCCGCATTTATACTCTCTACGCGGATCTCTTCGCTCGCCCTTCCATGTCTCCTGTTGCGGCTTATCAACAAGTTCAGGCTCTTGGCGCTGAAATCCTCCAGAATCGCCCTTTCTCCGCGGACTTGGCCGAGCAGCACAAACACTTCCAGGAACTCCTGGTTGTTTGTTATCTTCTACGGCTCCCTGAGTCTTTTGATATGATTCGCCAGCAGATCTTGGGCGAAGCCGAGTCTCCCACCTTGGATGCCACCGCGGCTCGCATCGCCGCTGTTACTTCACTGCTCCACCGTCCTCTGTTGTCCTCCCCTCCTCCACAGGACTCCTATGCTCACCAAGTTCAGCGGGGTGGCAATAGTGGTCGCAGCCACTCTGGCACGCGTGGTCCGTCAAGATTCCTCTGCTCTCACTGTGGTCATACCGGCCACTCTGTTTACCGCTACTGGCAGAAACATCCTCATCTTCGTCCCTCCGGTGATACTTCTTCCTCAACCTCCGCCTCCTCTCGGCCATCTGCTTCTGTGACCACGACCTCAGGTAGTGCACACGTCATTACCCAAGGTAAATGGCTGATTGACTCTGGTGCTACAAATCACATGACCGGAAACCCTCACTGCTTCTCTCTCCTAGAGACGCATGATCGGTTACCCCCGGTTCTTGTTGCGGATGGTTCACCTTCCCCGGTTCACGGAACGGGCATGGTTCAAGTCACCCCGTCGCTTTGCTTAGCGGACACTCTCTATGTCCCGAAGTTCCCTTGCAATTTGCTCTCAGTCACTACTTTATGCAAGCAACTTCAGTGTTCTGTCTTATTTACTCCTACTTCTTGTTGTTTTCAGGACCCGAGGACCCAACGGACGATTGCTACTGGGACTGAGAGCGGCGGTCTCTACTTCCTCGATAATGTTTCTGCTCTGTCCGCCTTCTCTTCCTCGTCTACTGATCTGCTTCAATGGCATTTTCGCCTTGGACATCCTCCTCCTCGGATTCTTCGTCAGCTTCTTCCCCACTTACCTCAGACTAGTCCTCCGCTCAACTGTGATGCATGTTAGTTTGGCAAACATCACCGCTCCTCCTTCCCGCCGAAGCAAGGCCGTGGTTCCTCCCGCCCTTTTGATCTCATTCATTCCGATGTCTGGGATCCTGCTCCTACTATCACCGTTGGTCGGGGTAGTTCTTATTTCGGAACTTTTATTGATGATTTCTCTAGATGTACCTGGGTGTATCTTTTAAAAGATCGCTCTGAACTCTTATCTGTCTGGCAATCTTTTTATAATATGATTAAAACTCAGTTTGATATTTCTATTAAAGTACTGCGCTCTGATAATGCTAAAGAATACCTCAGTCATGAGTTTTTCGTTTTTTTGTATGCAATATGGTCTTATTCATCAGACCAGCTGTGTTTACACCTCCCAGCAAAATGGGGTGGCGGAGCGTAAAAACCGTCATCTCCTCGATATCGCTTGCACTCTAATGACGCAGATGCAGGTACCTCGCTCCTACTGGGGCTATGCTGTTCTTCTTGCCTGCTATCTCATCAATCGCATTCCCTCTTCGGTTCTTCACGGCAAGACCCCCTTCTCCATTCTCTACCCGGGCAAGGAACCCTTTCCTCTTCCTCTCCGTATCTTTAGGTGTACGGATTTTGTGCATGCTCCGTCTGCTACCCGTGACAAGCTTTCCCCCCGTTCTACAAAATGTGTCTTTTGGGATACTCGACCACTCAAAAAGGCTATTGTTGCTTTGACCCCGTTCTGCGCAAACAGTTTGTTTCCGCGGACGTCACCTTCTTCGAAAATGCATCCTACTTTTCTTCTCCATCCCCGCTTCCTCCTGCTGTCTCTGCCTCTCCACCATCTCTCTGTGATCCTTCCACGCATATCGACGTCTCCCCTCCTATATCATCTCCTCCTCCGTCTCCTCCTCTCCATATTATCTCCCCTCCTTCTTCTCCGCAGTCGTCTCTCTAGTCCCGGGACAGCTTTATCCGCCACGGACGCTCCGGTCCCTGAGGCACAAGACGACCTGGATCTTCCCATTGCCCTTCGCAAAGGGGTGCGGGCGTGTACCCAACACCCGCTTGCAGCTGTTGTTTCATATGATCGGCTTACTCCCTCTCGCAGGTGCTTTGCTTTGGCTATCTCAGCTACTACCACTCCCCGCACTTACCAAGAGGCTCTTGTTATTCCTCATTGGAAATCTGCCATGGATGAGGAAATCGCCACTCTTACTGAAAGGGGTACCTGGACCCTTGTTCCTCCACCGGTAGGTACTGATGTGGTTGGCTACTGCTGGGTGTTCGTTGTGAAGTTTCGCCCAGACGACACTGTGGATCGTTACAAAGCTCGACTGGTGGCCAAAGGCTTTACTCAGACTTATGGAGTTGACTATTTTGATACTTTCTCCCCGGTTGCTCGCCTCAGCACCATCCGGGTTCTTCTTTCTGTGGCCGTCAACAGGGAGTGGGCTATTTCCCAGCTTGATGTCAAGAATGCTTTTTTGTATGGGGATCTTCAGGAGGACGTCTATATGGAGCAACCTCCTGGGTATGTTGCTCAGGGGGAGACACGAGTATGCCAGTTGAAGAAGGCCATCTACGGCCTAAAACAGAGCCCTCGGGCATGGTTCGACAAGTTTAGTGGCATTGTGCCTGCCATTGACTTTACAAGAAGTTCAGTCGATCACTCATTGTTCATTCGCAAAACCGTATCGGGCCTTGTAGTTTTGGCGGTGTATGTGGATGATATTCTTCTTATCGACGATGACCAGGCTGAGGTGGAATTGACAAAGAAACACCTCCGTCAACACCTAGTCACGAAGGATATGGGCTCCCCGAAATATTTTTTGGGGATAGAAATATCTCGGAAGCCCGACTCGTTGGTTCTCTCCCAACGGAAGTATGCTCTTGATCTTCTACAAGAGGCAGGATTGACCGGTGCCAAACCGGCCCGGTATCCCATGGCCACTGGAGAGGACAAAACATGGACAGATGACTCACCTCTTATATCTGATGCCACGAGGTATAGATGTAACACCCCAAAATGTTGTAGGAGCGACGAGGATCGAATTTGGCCAAGATAGGGTTTTGGTGCAGGTGACACGGGCCCCGACACGGGCGTATCGGAGGCCGTGTCGGGCGTGTCGAGCTCGAGCCGTTGAGCTGGCCGTGTCGTCGACCAGTGCAGGTCGACGATGGTCGTGTGGTGGAACACGGCCTAGGACACGGGCGTGTCCCAGGCCGTGTCACACCGGTGCTGTGCGGTTGGGTATACGGGTAATGACACGGGCACGAACACGGGCGTGTCTAGCTTGACACGGGCGTGTCTGATGCCGTGTCACCAAGCCGTGTACCTCTCTGACTGCGAAGTGTTGTTAAATTGCACACGGGGGGCGTGACACAGGTCCCGACACGGGCGTGCCGCAGGCGACACGGGCGTGTCGGAGGCCGTGTCACATGCCGTGTGCTGGTTTTCGAATCGATCGAGATGGCGAATGGGTGACACGGCCAGGCACACGGCCGTGTTGCAACCCGTGTTCGGCCCAGATTTTATAATTTAAAATCTAATCTTGACCGTTCGTTTCCTTGGCTTTGGATCCAACGATGGGGGGCTGTTCCTGAGAGGTTTTATCCGGGATTTAGGGTTGGGAATCCTCATTTCCCTTAGCCATTCTCTCTCTAAGAGTTTAGAGAGAAGGGAGAGCAAGGAGGAAGGAGGAGTCCAAGATCCGGCCGCCGGAGGAGCTTCGGAGCTCCGAATCGCGATCCGAGTCCAGATCCGCGGAGGTGACGCCGTTGCGGTGCTTTCCAACCGTATAGTTTTCGATGGCGCCGCGGAAAAGCGAAAGGGTAACGATTCTCTTCTTGAGCATGTGAAGCTCTTCTTCCTTTGTATGGGAAAAACCCCACTCCCGCGAGTGTGCGGCGAGATCGTGGTATTCCTTGGGGTAGATATGTAAAGTCCCCCTTGTTAGAGTCCGGAATCGTAGTACGGACATATGCATGGTGTGTGAAGCCTACCCGGACGTGTTTTCCGGATCGGTGATGTTTTGCTATGCATATTTTAGCCGGAGAAGACTCCGAGCGTTGTGGTTGTTTTCGGGTTGCTATGCGGGAGAATGCATCAGGGAATCTTGGGGATTAACCCCGAGGTGCACCCGGAAATCTGGGCGGAAACAAAGTTCTGCCATCTCGGTGGCCTGGGTGCCAGCCGGGAACATAGCGAGGCTATGTATCATGTTTTGATTGCAGCAGGGAGCCTTGGGGATGAAACCCGAGGTGCACCCGGAAATTTTGGACGGAAATGCAGTTCTGTCATAGCGGTGGCCTGGGAGCCAACCGGGTACTTATCGAGGCTATGTACCGTGTTTGATCGTTAATTGGGACTGGGGAAAGCTTAGTCCGCGCCAAAGGGCTGAATGGCAGTGGCGGAGTGAGCAACGGACTAGTAGCCCCCTACCCGCTCCACCTGCTCGGTTAAAGCGACCTAAAGTTTTACGTGGGACTTACCGAGATTTGGAGATCGAGTCTAGGCTACGTCTGAGAAGACTAAATGCTCACAAAGATTGCTACCCTGGGGGTGGTGGTGGAGTCGAGGACCGGACGGGGTTCGGACTGGCTTTGCCGAGTAAGTGCCCTGAGAGCACGGGGTGTACGGCCGTGAGAGCGTGTACCTGTGATGAGATGCTTGTTTTATTGTGTTGCTTGTTTTGCTAACAAGTGCAGGGAAGAAGCTTTGCCGCCCCGGTTTGGGGGCGGAATCGTTATAATTTGGTCAGCATTGCTGACCGTTGCTATTGTTCGCCACCGGGCGGTGATTTGTGGCTTGCAGGTACTGCGGAGCAGAGCGGGAAATAGCGGGCTAAAGCCCTTGTTGCTGTGCCGGCCCTCGAATGCCTAATTGCTTATGTTTCTTTCCCGTTTTTCATGTATGGCCGGCCTGCGAGCCGAAGTATGAAAACACTACTTTTGTTAAGTGAACAGTGTAAGGCCTTAAGGCCATTTCTCTTTTGGTGTATGTATACATTCCGGAGTTTGTAGTGGACATTCATGATGTTGTGGCTGGGTTCTTATTTCTTTTGCAACCTAATAAATTGCTTCCGCTAGGTGTTGTGTAGGACGTGTGATTGGTTGAATGGTTTCAACGCGTAACCAACCGGTCTGTCCGTAGTATATGGCGTCGGGCCCCGGCCGGACCTACTGCTATATGCTATGCGACGGATAGGGGTGTTACAAATTGGTATCAGACTTCTGGTTTCGGTCAAGCTTAAATGAATTCGTGGGCGAATTCACTTTAAGGGGTGGTGAGCACATGTATGTGCGTCATCGTTATAACATGAAAAGAACCCATGAATGTCCACTTAGGAATGAAAATACACATATTTGGGGAACCTGCGTGTTCCTATAATTGCTTTTTGTAATTTTGTTAGGTCCCTTATTGGTGTTCTGTACGATTGTAGGTGTCCGAGAGTGGCGCGTGGCAGTCTGAGTGCGCACTTTCTGAGAAAAGTAATGCACCCAGCGACGTGCTGGAGACCCCTACGTCTTTGGAAACCATAAGAAGGGTGGTTGAAGTGGTGTTCGCTGTGAGCAACGCACATCATGGGAGTAATGTGCAACCATTTGTCCCTGAGATGGCCCTAACATCGGGTGGTATGTTGGAGCAAAGGGCATTTGGGAGAGCAGCAGAGGAGCATGACTGTGGCGCAGGGAGCGCATTCGGTGGACGCATATTTGCAGACGTTCCTTATGGTAAGGCGCTACCCAGGCTTTGAATGGGAAAGCGAGCAATCTATAGTGGATAGATTTTATAACGGTCTGCGCAGCGAGTTGCGTATCCTACTGCTAGGACCAAAGTTATTGGGATTCCGAGCTTTGGTGGAATCGGCCAGAGCGTTGGAAGTCGAGTTGGGGGAAACTCACCGAGTACCGGTGAATAGGGTACCAAACCTTACAGATCCTATAAGGACTGCTTATCGAAAGATGCCGAGAGAAGAGGCTGGGTCATCTACTACCCAAACTACCGTCAAATGTTATTCTTATGGCAAGAAAGGGCACCTCGCCAGAGAGTGTTGGGAGAGTGCTCAGAAGAAAAGGAAAGTTTTGGCAGGAACAGTCGGAGATTCTGTGGCAAAAGATTCGGTGGTCAAGCGGACAACCTCAAAATCTGGGTACCGTAGGTGGTACAAGAAGGCTTGGAGGTCGGGTCTAGTCCCTTCCTCTAGCACGTCCGGAGCGACTACAGTCCAAACCCTGGATGAATGCTTTGTTTGTGGAAAGCCGGGGCACTATGCCCGGGATTGTTGGTTTGGACGCCCAATGTCCAAAAAGAAGTTGGGGGCAATTTTTGAGGAGAAAGGAAAGGCGGTGGCGCCTACCGCACCGCTATTTACTCCGGCACAACTGGGAATGGACATCCTGGGTCAGCAGGAGGCCTTGTGACCGACTGTCGGGAAGACAGGTATGGTTTAATTGTTAGCAATTTAGCTTCTTATACCTGTTACCTTTTTGCGTGTTAGCTTAGGACTGGATGTTCTAGGCTTTGTTCGGATTATTGGCAGTCCGGCGAGAGCATTGTTCGATACGGGAGCTTCGCGCACCTTTTGTCCAAGGGGTTTATATCATGTATTGAAGTACCTTCTTCGATGGCAAAGGAAAAATTGGAGGCATTGTGGCGTTACAGATGTTCAATGCCCGTGAAAAGAGTTTCTGTGTTGCAAGGTTACGGTTTAGGGGTCAGGGATTCGACGTGCAAGCGTCGTTACTGCCACCATGGGAGACTTTGAAGCCTAAGCCTACATTGGGTAGTATCTCGGGTATATCCGAATATCCTGATGTGTTTCCCTGGAGTCCCTCCGTAGCGAGCAATCGATTTTGCGAGTGAGCTGGCGCCAGGTGCCAAATCTGGGTCATGCTCTCCTTATAGGCTAACGCCTAATGAGTTGGCAGAACTGAAAGTTCAATTTGAAGAGCGTATGGATCAAGGTTTTGTGCGTCCAAGTTTGTCGTCTTGGAGCACACCGGCCCTCTTCGTGTAGAAGAAGGACGGGAGTTTGCAGCTCTGAATCGTTTATGAAAAAAACTGAGCAAGTCGTTAAAAGAGATCAAGTACCCGATCCCAAGGATTGGCGATCTGTTTGATCAATTGGTTGGGTCGTCGGTGTACTTAAAGTTAGAACTTAAGTCTGGTTACTATCAGATGAGAATCAAGGAAAGTGTTTTCCCAAAGATAGCGTTCAACACAAGATATGGGCATTTTGAGTTTACGGTCACGTCGTTCGGGCTGACTAATGCGCCATCGGTGTTCATGGACCTGATGAACAGAACGTTCAGGGAGTACTTAGACCATGTTGTGACCGTATTTATTGACAACCTATCGGTGTGCTCGCAGTGCGAAGAAGATCGCTTCAAGCATCAGCGTTTGGTTTTGGGGACGCTAAGGAGGAACGAGCTATACGTAAAGTTCTCCAAAGGCGAGCCTTGGTTATCTCCAGTGACGTTCCTTGGTCACTTAGTCAGTAGGGAAGAGTTGCGGTGGATCCGGCGTAGACTGTTACAATACGAAAGTGGCCTGTGTTGTCTTCGGTAGCGGAAGTCCGGAGTTTGCTGGGGCTTGCCGGCTTTTACAGGCACTTCGTGGAGAACTTCTCGCGGATAGCGCTACCTCTCACGACTTTGACAAGGAAAGATCAGAGTTTTGTGTGGGCGCATGAGTGTGCGCAAGCTTTTGAAGAGCTGAAGAGTCGGTTGACCACGGCGCCAGTGCTTAGTTCGCCGAGTGGGACCGAGGGCTTCGAGGTTTTTAGTGACGCTTCGGGTAGTGGTTTGGGCTGCGTGCTGGTGCAGCATGGGAACTTGATAGCCTATGGTTCGCGTCAGCTAAAAGTGCATGAAAGGAATTATTCGGTCCGCGACTGGGAGTTGGTGGCCGTGATATTTGCGCTTAAGCTGTAGAGGCGCTACTCGTATGACGTTAGGTCGATATTCATACCGACCTTAAGAGCCTGAAATATCTGTTGGATCAATAGGACCTGAACTTGAGGCAGCGGAGATGAAAGGAGTTCCTGGGGAACTATACGTTCAAGATTTATCATGCACCCGGCGAGGGCAACGCAGTGTGGATGCGTTGAGTCGCAGGGCTCCCGCCCAAGCCAAATGGTTGTTGGTACATGTTGAGAGGCTAGTTCAGGAATTGGAAGCGTTAGAGATCCGTTGTGTTGACAAGCAGACTAGCGCCGAAGCATTGTTGAACTGGACGGAAGTCCAGTATGACCTGGCTGATCGTAGTTGGCAAACTATGGTTTGTGTAGCTGCATGAAGGAAATCATGAGTGCGGCTCGATGGGTCGAAATCCCGAATCGACGGTTGTAGGTGGGCTACCAAGGAAAGACCATTGTTTGTGCGGCCCAAGCTTGGGTAATCTATTGGTGGAGTTGTGATACGGTATAACAAGTACTCAACTCGCTTAGGAGGCACGAAGTTATGCCGATATCTGAAGAAGTGCTCTGGTGGCCAGAACTCTAGAAGGTCGTGACACCATATGTAGCAAAGTGCTAGCCTTGCGCCTTAGTGAAGGCAGGGTGCCAAGTGCCGGGGGATTCTTGAATCCATGCCTAGTTCAGAATAGAAGTTCGACTGGACTGTGGGCACGGTTTGCCAAAGTCATAGTGAATTAACGACGCCGTTTGGGTGATCGTAGTTGTGTTGACACTAGTGTCGCACTTCATTCCGCATAGGAAGGATGACTCGGTGGAGAAATTGGCAAAGTTGTATGTTGACAATATTGTTAGGCTGCACGGTGTGCCCCGTAGCATTGTGAGTGATCGCGATGGGCGGTTCACGTCAAATGATTGGGAGTGGTTGAAGAAAGTGCTGGAGGTTAAGATGAAGTTTAGTCCAGTCTTACAACCGCGGACGGATGAGCAGACTGAGAGAGTCAATAGAACAATGGAGGACATGCTCCGCATGTGTGTTCTAGACTTCGGGAAGCTTTGGGAGGACCACCTGTTTTAGTGGAGTTCTTGTACAACAATAGCTACCAGGCGAGTATCCAAATGGCGCCCTTTGAGGCCCTGTGTGGTAGGAAGTGTCGCACGCCGTTATCGTGGCTTGAAACGGGTGAGGCAAGGTTGTACAAGAAGCAGGAGGTGGAGAGTGCTACCTCGTTAGTGCGGATCATTCGGGAGCGCTTGTTGATCGCTCAGGACCGGCAGGCGAAGTATTACAATGCCAAGCACCGGAACGTGGAGTTCGCGGTAGGAGATTGGGTATACCTTAAAGTGAAGCCGTTCAAGGGGGTTTCGCGGGTGGGACGCTTGAAGAAGCTGAGCCCAAGATACCTTGGACCTTTTGAGGTTCTGGAGCGAGTCGGCAAAGCGACATACCGTTTGAGGCTATCGGAGGAATTAAGTGGATTACATGATGTGTTCCACATTTCTGTATTGCGGAAGGCGGTGCAAGAGCCTTCGCAGGTGATCGCGGTTGACCAAGTGCCGGTGGACGAGGGGTTGACGACTAGGGTCAAGCCCATTCGTATTGAAGGTGTTGAGTTCAAGAGACTCCGTAACAAGGAGATCCGGATGGTTAAGGTCCGGTGGGATAATTGCGGGCGTGAGGAGCTCTCTTGGGAACGGGAGCAGACTATGCTCGAGGAGTACCCGGAATTGTTCCGCTCATGTACTGTTTTACGTTAAGCCCTGTTTTTCCTTTCTTAATTTCGTGGACGAAATTCTTTAAGGGGGGTAGAATTGTAACACCCCAAAATGTTGTAGGAGCGACGGGGATCGAATTTGGCCAAGACAGGGTTTTGGTGTAGGTGACACGGGCCCCGACACGGGAGTGTCGGAGGCCGTGTCGGGCGTGTCGAGCTCGAGCCATCGAGCTGGCCGTGTCGTCGACCAGTGCAGGTCGACGATGGTCGTGTGGTGGAACATGGCCTAGGACACGGGCGTGTCCCAGGCCGTATCACACCGGTGCTGTGCGGTTGGGTACACGGGTAATGACATGGGCGTGTCTAGCTTGACACGGGCGTGTCTGATGCCGTGTCACCAAGCCGTGTACCTCTCTGTCTGCGAAGTGTTGTTAAATTGCACACGGGGGGCGTGACACGGGTCCCGACACGGGCATGTCGCAGGCAACACGGGCGTGTCGGAGGCCGTGTCACATGCCGTGTGCTGGTTTTCGAATCGATCGAGACGGCGAATGGGTGACACGGCCAGGCACACGGCCGTGTTGCAACCCGTGTTCGGCCCAGATTTTATAATTTCAGATCTAATCTTGACCGTTCGTTTCCTTGGCTTTAGATCCAACGGTAGGGGGCTGTTCCTGTGAGGTTTTATCCGGGATTTAGGGTTGGGAATCCTCATTTCCCTTAGCCATTCTCTCTCTAAGAGTTTAGAGAGAAGGGAGAGCAAGGAGGAAGGAGGAGTCCAAGATCCGGCCGCCGGAGGAGCTTCGGAGCTCCAAATCGCGATCCGAGTCCAGATCCGTGGAGGTGACGCCGTTGCGGTGCTTTCCAACCGCATAGTTTTCGATGGCGCCGCGGAAAAGCGAAAGGGTAACGATTCTCTTCTTGAGCATGTGAAGCTCTTCTTCCTTTGCATGGGAAAAACCCCTCTCCCGCGAGTGTGCGACGAGATCGTGGTATTCCTTGGGGTAGATATGTAAAGTCCCCCTTGTTAGAGTCCGGAATCGTAGTACGGACATAGGCATGGTGTGTGAAGCCTACCCGGACATGTTTTCCGGATCGGTGATATTTTACTATGCATATTTTAGCCGGAGAAGACTCCGAGCGTTGTGGTTGTTTTTGGGTTGCTATGCGGTAGAATGCATCAGGGAATCTTGGGGATTAACCCCGAGGTGCACCCGGAAATCTGGGCGGAAACGAAGTTCTGCCATCTCGGAGGCCTGAGTGCCAGCCGGGAACATAGCGGGGCTATGTATCATGTTTTGATTGCAGCAGGGAGCCTTGGGGATGAAACCCGAGGTGCACCTGGAAATTTTGGACAGAAATGCAGTTCTGTCATAGCGGTGGCCTGGGAGCCAACCGGGTACTTAGCGGGGCTATGTACCGTGTTTGATCGTTAATTGGGACTGGGGAAAGCTTAGTCCGCGCCAAAGGGCCGAATGGCAGTGGCGGAGTGAGCAACGGACTAGTAGCCCCCTACCCGCTCCACCTGCTCGGTTAAAGCGACCTAAAGTTTTACGTGGGACTTACCGAGATTTGGAGATCGAGTATAGGCTGCGGCTGAGAAGACTAAATGCTCACAAAGATTGCCACCCTGGGGGTGGTGGTGGAGTCGAGGACCGGACGGGGTTCAGACTGGCTTTGCCGAGTAAGTGCCCTGAGAGCACGGGGTGTACGGCCGTGAGAGAATGCACCTGTGATGAGATGCTTGTTTTACTGTGTTGCTTGTTTTGCTAACAAGTGCAGGGAAGAAGCTTTTCCGCCCCGGTTTGGGGGCGGAATCGTTATAATTTGGTCAGCATTGCTGACCGTTGCTATTGTTCGCCACCGGGCGGTGGTTTGTGGCTTGCAGGTACTGCGGAGCAGAGCGGGAAATAGCGGGCTAAAGCCCTTGTTGCTGTGCCGGCCCTCGAAGGCCTAATTGCTTATGTTTCTTTCTCGTTTTTCATGTATGGCCGGCTTGCGAGCCGAAGTATGAAAACACTACTTTTGTTAAGTGAATAGTGTAAGGCCTTAAGGCCATTTCTCTTTTGGTGTATGTATACATTCCGGAGTTTGTAGTGGACATTCATGCTGTTGTGGCTGGGTTCTTATTTCTTTTGCAACCTAATAAATTGCTTCCGCTAGGTGTTGTGTAGGACGTGTGATTGGCTGAATGGTTTCAACGCGTAACCAACCGGTCTGTCCGTAGTATATGGCGTCGGGCCCCGGCCGGACCTACTGCTATATGCTATGCGACGGATAGGGGTGTTACAATAGACGTCTGTTGGGCAAACTCATTTATCTCACGGTGACCAGACCCGACATCGCCTATGCTGTAGGCAAGGTCAGTCAGTTCATGCAAGCTCCCAGGGAATGTCATCTTCTGTCTGCCTTGAAGATACTATAGCATGTCAAAGCAGCACCAGGAAAAGGGCTACTCTTTCAGAAGCATGGTCATCTGAGAGTTAAAGCCTACTCAGACTCAAGCTATGCGGATGATAAAGGTGACCATAAATCTACATCGGGTTTTTGCACATTTGTTGGAGGTAATCTTGTGAGCTAGAAGAGCAAGAAGCAGTCTGTTGTCTCAAGGTCCAATGCAGAAGCCGAATACCGGAGTATGACGTCAACCACGTGTGAGTTAAAATGGTTGCGGGCTCTCATGCTTGACCTAGGAGAGGTCTACGACTATCCTCTGCCTATGTTCTGTTACAACAAGGCCGCTATATACATATACAAAAATCCGGTCTTCCATGAGAGAACGAAACATATAGAGGTCGACTGCCATTTCATCCGAGAAGAGGTTTTGAAGAGACAGATTTGCACTCAGTTCGTTACCTCTGACAAAGAGTTGGCAGATATCATCACCAAGCCGGTTTATACTTTCTTCTTCCATATCTGTGACAACCTGGGCATGATTGATATCTATGCTCCAGCTTGAGGGGGAGTGTCGAAGTATGAGACCGGGCGGTCTGGCGGTTTGAGCCTGGCGGGTTGTATACCGGGCGGTCTGGCGGTTTGTGTCCGACGGTCTGACGCTTTATCTCCGACGGCTTGGAAACCGGGCGGTCTAGCGGTCTCCTACCGCATCTCTCTCTTGCTTCTGGTATTACCGAGCGGTTAGTACATTGTCTAACCGCGCGGCCTATTCCGGCCTGTTGTTCTAGCCGCCCGGATCTGATGTATAGCTTTAGTCCCACATTGTTAGTTTGTATTCTATCCTCTCTCCTCCATTCTATAAAAAGGAGGCCATACCTTTGTAAATGATATCTTTTTGGATAATAAAAATTTCAATTATTCAAAGTTCCGGCTTGTTTTCTAGTCGTTTGTTCGCTACTTTAGTCTTTTGTTCGCTACTTCTCACACCTCTCTACCCCCCGGTGTGGAGGTTTGCTATTGGCTCGAGGCCTTTTTGCCTTAGGGGTATTTCGGACCTTTTGGCCCCTAGGCTTGGAAAAACTATAAATAGACCCCCATGGGTACCTTTGGAGGGGATGAGTCTTTGGCTTCCTCCTCCCTAGGTTTCTTCTTGGTAGAGTTTGAGAGCTCTCCAAGGTACCCAGCCTAGCCATTAGTGAGGGAGCGGAAGTGCTCTTGTGACCTTCCGGGTGTGTGGTGGGACCTCTACGCTAGAGCCGAGGGTCTTTTCCTAGTTTCCCAAGTCTTTGGTCTGTGACGTTCCCCCGAGTGTAGTAGGTGTGAGGTCACCCCTCTTTTGGGACCCCGAACTCCACAGAAGTCATTTTTGGCTTCAACACTTTTGGTGCGGTGAGCGTGGAAAGTGACCATCACAGAAGATCTCGGGAGAGTGTTATGGCTGGAGATCAGGGAGGTGGTGACGATCTCGACGAGCTCCCCAACCCCGGACCCTTCGTGGGAAGGGAGGAGTTCATGACTTCCATCCAAGGCTTCATGGAGATGCTTAGAAGCATTGCCCCTCGGGCTGACAGCTCAACCCCCACTCCCCAGGGACTGGCTCCCGAGGGTCCCGGCAAGCTGACCTAGAGTGGTCTCGGCAAGATCCCTCCCTGGGGCACAGACGAGATGACCCCAACAGGGGGAGAAGGAAGTGCACCAGGTAGGCGACCTGGGAAGGAGAGGATGGGAGAGGGGATCGAGCGAGACCTCCTTGGCCGGGAGTTGTTCCCCAGCCCGGCGAGTGCTAGCCCTCTAGGCGAGCAGGTCGTGCGAGTAGAGGTGGCGAGAGCACCCCTCAGGGGGTCACCCTTCAGCGAGCTGATCATCTCAGCTCCCGTTCCGGAGGGGTTTAGAGAGCCTGACATGGCTTACTATACCGGGAAGGATGATCCCGTCCAGCACCTGCAGTGGTTCAAAGATGCCGTCTCCATCAGGCCGATGACGGATGCCTTCAAGTGTCGCCTCTTTGCGATCACATTTAAGGAGAAGGCAAGGGACTGGTTTAATTAACTCCCTCCAAGGTCGATCTATGGGTTCGAGGACCTGAGCTGAAGCTTCCAGCTCCGCTTCTCCACCTCCAAGAAGAGTAAGAAGAGTCCTGAGTCCATTTTTCTGATAAGGCAGAGGGACGAGGAGTCGCTGGCCCACTACGTTGACAGGTTCCAAGAGGAGATCCTGGGTGTCCAAGAGATGCCGGGGTATGCTCTCCAGATGGCCTTCACCGTTGGGCTGAAGGAGGGCTTCTTCAAGATGAGTTTGACCCGGAAGGCAACCTTTCCTTCGAGGAGCTGATGGAAAGGGCGACAGAGGAGATAGCCATAGAGGCGGCCAACCCGGGATTCGTCAAGAAGCTGACAAAGCTAACAGATTCGGAGCCGAAGGAGCAAGGTGGCTCAAGGCATCAAGAAGGAAGGCGGAGAGAAGAGCATAGAGCTCAGGGGTTCTAGGGACAGGAGGGTCCGGAACCAGGCTGGAGGAAGTAGGGAGGACCTGCCCAGGGACCAGGAAGAGCACTCATCCAGGGTAGGGGAAAATTTCAAGGGGGACAAGGGAGGTTCAACTTCTAAAGGCAAGCCCCAAGGCATCTCTTACCCCTACCCCAGCAGGCCTTGGTAATAGGTGAAGGAGGAAGAGGCAATATGAGAGACCGCCGGACCCGCCGAAGGAGGGAAGGAGGAGCGTTGTCGTACTGTGACTTCCACCAGGCAGAGGGTCACGCTACGACTACCTGCGCTAAATTCCTGGAAGTGAGGGGGGCAAGAAGCCCTGCCCAGCCTCAGCCGCCGGCTCAGGTTGAAGAGGTTCCACCCCGAGTGGGGGAGGATGACATATGTGAGGATCGGGTCGACGTCGGACCCCGAGGTGGCATAAGAGTGATCCACGATGGAGTCGGTATCAAGGCTACTCGGAAGGTGAGCCTCCATATCATGTATTGACGGAGCGTCGCTTCGATGTCCTAGACCCCGCCCCAGGAGGAGAAGATCACCTTCTCGATAAAGGACATGCCAGATCATGAGGATCCGTTTTGCGATGCGCTGGTCTTCCAGACAGCCATCGAGGTCAACACCGTCTCCCGGATCTTGGTTGATAACGGGAGCTCCGTCAACGTCATTTTCAAGAAGGCATTTGACGAGATGAAGGTGGAGCCAAGGAGGGTGTTGGCCTCAGACGGACCCCTGTTCGAATTTTCAGGGGTGAGGAAGAAGGTTGAAGGTGGAGTAGGAGTCCAAGTGAAACTGGGAGGGACCTCAAGGAACTGCCGGTTCGTCATAGTTGACGCTCCGAGTAGCTACGACGCCATCTTCGGAAGGCCCCTCATCAGCGCCTTCCGTTGTATGCCGTCTTCTTTCCACCAGTACCTCAAGTTCAGGTCAGGAGGGATCAAGGTCAGAGTCAAGGGAGACTCCAGGATGGCAAGACAGGGCTATGTCACGGCCGTTAACACCATCTCTTTGTTGGCCAAGGAAGATGAGATGGAGAAGATCATGGAGAGCCGGAGCAAGATGGAGGTATCCAAGGGGAAGGATGACAGCCAGCATACCAAGACCCCCTGAAAAATCCTTGCCTCGGCAGAGTCTTGTATCTTTTCTTATATTGTAATGAGTTCAGCCCCCGACCAGTTGAGTTGGGAGGGTCATGTAACCCATCTTTTTTCCTCCTTTGAGGATGTTGGAATTGTTAAAGCATAGGTGACATGCCCATTCCCACCCCCCGAGAGGATCTCCCCATGCCAGGCTCTCATTAGCTGGATGGGTCGAGGGTATCTCGGGGAGGCTAAGTTTCCTTTGCTCCGATGTTGGTCCCGCTGCCAGGCTCCCACTAGCTAGCAGATCCGGTGGTACCTCTCGTGGTAGCCCAAGCCCTTTGCTCCGATGATGGTCCCGCTGTCAGGCTCCCACTAGCTTGCAGGTCCGGTGGTACCTCTCGTGGAAGCCCGAGTCATTTGCTCCGATGATGGTCTCACTGCCAGGCTCCCACTAGCTGGCAGGTCCGGTGATACCTCTCATGGAAGCCCAAGTCCTTTGCTCCAATGATGGTCCCGCTGCAAGGCTCCCACTAGCTGGCAGGTCCGGTGGAACCTCTCGTGGAAGCCCAAGTCCTTTGCTCCGATGATGGTCCCACTGTCAGGCTCCCACTAGCTGGAAGGTCCGGTGGAATCTCTCGTGGAAGCCCAAGTCCTTTGCTCCAATGATGACCCCGCTGCCAGGCTCCCACTAACTAGCAGGTCCGGTGGTACCTCTCATAGAAGCCCAAGTCCTTTGCTCCGATGATGGTCCCGCTGCAAGGCTCCCACTAGCTGGCAGGTCCAGTGGTACCTCTCATGGTAGCCCAAGTCCTTTGCTCCGATGACTGTCCCGCTGCTAGGCTCCCACTAGCTGGCAGGGTTGGTGGTACCTCTCGTGGTAGCCCAAGTCCTTTGCTTCGATTATAGTCCCGCTGCCAGGCTCCCACTAGCTGACAGGTTCAGTGGTACCTCTCGTGGTAGCCCAAGTCCTTTGCTCCGATGACGGTCCCGCTGCAAGGCTCCCATTAGCTAGTAAGGCCGATGGTACCTCTCGTGGTAGCCCAAGTCCTTTGCTCCGATAACGTCCCGCTGCTAGTCTCCCACTAGCTAGCAGGTCCGGTGGTACCTCTCATGGTAGCCCAAGTCCTTTGCTCCGATGACGGTCCCGCTGTCAGGCTCCCACTAGCTGGTAGGTCCGGTGGTACCTCTCGTGGTAGCTCAAGTCCTTTGCTCCGATGATGGTCCCGTTGCCAGGCTCCCACTAGCTGGCAGGTCCGGTGGTACCTCTCGTGGTAGCCCAAATCCTTTACTCTGATGACGGTTCTGCTGCCAGGCTCCCACTAGCTGGCAGGTCCGGTGGTACCTCTCGTGGTAGCCCAAGTCCTTTGCTCTGATGACAGTCCCGCTGTCAGGATCCCACTAGCTGGTAGGTCCGGTGGTACCTCTTGTGGAAGCCTAAGTGTTTTCACCCCCGGGGCTGTCTCGTCACCCAGGCTTCCATTAGCTGGCATGACAGGTTGACCCCTCGGGGGGCTAAGTATTTTCACCCCGAGGCTGTCTCGTCACCCGGGCTCTCATTAGCTGGCATGATAGGTTGACCCCTCGGAGAGGCCTTGTAATCTTTCAAACCGCGGGAAAAGGCCACTCAACGAATATGTTTGGTTGGATGTTTCTTTCCAAGCTTGTGCAAACCTCGAAAAAAGCGGGGATTGTGTACAACCCCATATTCGCAGAGTAGGGTCCCCCCGGCATGCGTACGACCAGTTTTGAGTTTTTAATCTTTTGGAGAGTGTTGTACTCTTGGTGGCCAATTTTGGCTTGGCCTTGGAAATATACTAGTAGGGGGAGGAAAAATTTGCCTCCCCCTTTGGCTCCTTCTTGGAGGACGAGTGCGGTAAGTTGGCCGACACCCGCCCCCGACTCGATAAGTGCGAGGTAAGAGCAGCGGGATTGGTTGGAGGCCAAGATCCCGCCCCCTGCTCCTTAGCCCTGGGTAGGGCGAGACTGGTCGGGCGGTCAGCTCGCGGGGGCAAGAGCGGCCTGCGGCCAGGCTCTCTCCCCGGGCGGTTGCTCGCGGGGGCGAGAGCAGCCTGCGTCCAGGCTCTCACCCGTGGCTGTTAGCTCGCATGGGCGGGAGCGGCCTGCGGCCAGGCTCTCGCCCCGGGCGATTAGCTCGCGGGGGCGGGAGCGGTTTGTGGCCAGGCTCTCTCCCCGGGCGATTAGCTCGCGGGGGCGAGAGCAGCCTACGGCCAGGCTCTCGCCCCGTGCGGTTAGCTCGCGGGGGCGATAGCGGCCTCTTGCCAGGCTCTCGCCCCGGGTAGTTAGCTCGCGGGATGAGACTAGCCGGCAGCTAGGATCTCGCCCGCGCGGTGAGCTCGCGGGGCGAGACTGGCCGGCAGCCAGTGTCTCGCCCGCGTGGCTAGCTCACCCGTCTCAGGTGTCCGGGGAGGTGGGGGGAAGGCTTGGCCTCCTCTCGCCCTTGGACCTCTTTTGGCAACGTTTTTACTGTTATGCCCTCGGGGGGGGGGGGGGAGGGGATTACCTCTCTACCCCCCGGTGTGGAGGTTTGCTATTGGCTCGAGGCCTTTTTGCCTTAGGGGTATTTTGGACCTTTTGGCCCCCAGGCTTGGAAAAACTAAAAATAGACCCCCTTGGGTACCTTTGGAGGGGATGAGTCTTTGGCTTCCTCCTCCCCAGGTTTCTTCTTGGTAGAGTTTGAGAGCTCTCAAAGGTACCCAGCCTAGCCATTGGTGAGGGAGGGGAAGCGCTCTTGTGACCTTTCGGGTGTGTGGTGGGACCTCCACGCTAGAGCCGAGGGTCTGTTCCTAGTTTCCCAAGTCTTTGGTCCGTGACATTCCCCCGAGTGTAGTAGGTGTGAGATCACCCCTCTTTTGGGACCCCGAACTCCACAGAGGTCATTTTTGGGTTCAACACTTTTGGTGCGGTGAACGTGGAGAGTGACCAGCACAGAAGATCTCGGGAGAGTGTTATGGCTGGAGATCAGGGAGGTGGTGACGATCTCGGCGAGCTCCCCAACCCCGGACCCTTTGTGAGAAGGGAGGAGTTCATGGCTTCCATCCAAGGCATCATGGAGATGCTTAGAAGCATTGCCCCTCGGGCTGACAGCTTAACCCCCACCCCCAAGGGACTGGCTCCCAGGGGTCCCGACGAGCTGACCCGGAGTGGTCTCGGCGAGCTCCCTCCCAGGGGCACAGGTGAGATGACTCCAGCAGGGGGAGAAGGAAGTGCACCAGGTAGGCGACCTGGGAAGGAGAGGGTGGGAGAGGGGGTCGAGCGAGACCTCCTCGGCGGGGAGTTGTTCCCCAGCCCGGTGAGTGCTAGCCCTGCAGGCGAGCAGGTCGCGCGAGTAGAGGTGGCGAGAGCACCCCTCAGGGGGTCACCCTTTAACGAGCTTATCATCTCAGCTCCCGTTCCCGAGGGATTCAGAGAGCCTGACATGGCTTACTATACCGGGAAGGATGATCCCGTCCAGCACCTGCAGTGGTTCGAGGATGTCGTCTCCATTAGGTCAATGACAGATGCCTTCAAGTGTCGCCTCTTTGCGATCACATTGAAGGAGAATGCAAGGGATTAGTTTCATCAACTCCCTCCAAGGTCGATCTATGGGTTCGAGGACCTGAGCCGGAGCTTCCAGCTCTGCTTCTCCACCTCCAAGAAGAGGAAGAAGAGTCTTGAGTCCATCTTTCTGATAAGGCAGAAGGCCAAGGAGTCGCTTACCCACTACGTTGACAGGTTCCAAGAGGAGATCTTAAATGTCTAGGAGATGCCGGGGTATGCTCTCCAGATGGCCTTCACCGTTGGGCTGAAGGAGGGCTTCTTCAAGATGAGCTTGACCCGGAAGGCCCCATTTCCTTCGAGTAGCTGATGGAATGAGCGGAAGAGGAGATAGCCATGGAGGCGGTCAACCCGGGATTCATCAAGAAGCTGGCAAAGCTAACAGAGTCGGAGCCGAAGGTGCAATTTGGCTCAAGGCATCAGGAAGGAAGGCGGAGAGAAGAGCATAGAGCTCAGGGGTTCCAGGGACAGGAGGGTCTGGAACCAGGCTGGAGGCAGCAGGGAGGACCTGCCCAGGGACAAGGAAGAACTCTCATCAAGGGTGGGAGAAACTTTTACGGGGGCCAAGGGAGGTTCAACTTCCAAAGGTAAGCCCCAAGGCAGCTCTTGCCCCCACCCTAACAGGCCTTGACAATAGGTGAAGGAGGAAGAGGCAATAGGAGAGACCGCCGGACCCGCCAAAGGAGGGAAGGAGGAGCGTTGTCGTACTGCGACTTCCACCAGGCAGAGGGTTACGCCACGACTACCTGCCCCGAATTCCTGGAAGTGAGGGGGGCAAGAGGCCCTGCCCAGCCTCAGTCGCCGGCGCAGGTTTAAGAGGTTCCACCCCGAGTGGCGGAGGATGACATATATGAGGATCGGGTCGACATCGGACCCCGAGGTGGCATAGCAGTGATCCACGCTGGAGTGGGGATCGAGGCCACTCAGAAGGCGAGCCTCAATGTCATGTACCTACGGAGCGTCGCTTCGACGTCCCAGACCCCGCCCCAGGAGGAGAAGATCACCTTCTCGATAAAGGACATGACGGATCATGAGGATCCATTATGCGATGCGCTGGTCATCCAGATAGCCATCGAGGGCTACACCGTCTCCCGGATCTTGGTTGATAACGGGAGCTCCGTCAACGTCATTTTCAAGAAGGCGTTTGACGAGATGAAGGTGGAGCCAAGGAGGGTGTTAGCCTCAGACGGACCCCTGTTCGGATTTTTAGGGGAGAGGAAGGAGGTTGAAGGTGGAGTAGGACTCCAAGTGAAACTGGGAGGGACCTCAAGGAACTGCCGGTTCGTCATAGTTGATGCTCCGAGCAGCTACAACGCCATCTTTGGAAGGCCCCTCATCAGCGGCTTCCGTTATGTGCCGTCTTATTTCCACTAGTGCCTCAAGTTCAGCTCAGGAGGGATCCAGATAAGAGTCAAGGGAGACTCCAGGATGGCAAGGCAGTGCTATGTCACGGCCGTTAACACCATCTCTTGGTTGGCCAAGGCAGAGGAGATGGAGAAGATCATGGAAAGCCTGAGCAAGATGGAGGTATCCAAGGGGAAGGATGACAGCCAACATACCAAGACCCCCTGAAGAAGTCTCGCCTCGGCAGAGTCTTGTATCTTTTCTTATATTTTAATGAGTTCAGCTCCCGACCAGTTGAGTCGGGGGGGGGGGGGTCATGTAACCCATTTTTTTCCCCTTTGAGGATGTTGGAATTGTTAAAACTTAGGTGACATGCCCATTCCCACCCCCCGAGAGGATCTCCCCATGCCAGGCTCTCACTAGCTAGATGGGTCGAGGGTATCTCGGGGAGGCTAAGTTTCCTTTGCTCCGATGATGGTCCCGCTGTTAGGCTCCAACTAGCTGGCAGATCCGGTGGTACCTCTCGTGGTAGACCAAGTCCTTTGCTCCGATGATGGTCCCGCTGCCAGGTTCCCACTACCTGGCAGGTCTGGTGGTACCTCTCGTGGAAGCCCAAGTCCTTTGCTCCGATGATGGTCCTGCTGCCAGGAACCACAAGCTGGCAGGTCCGGTGGTACCTCTTATGGAAGCCCAAGTCATTTTCTTCGATGATGGTCCCGCTGCAAGGCTCCCACTAGCTGGAAGGTCCGGTGGAACCTCTCATGGAATCCCAAGTCCTTTGCTCTGATGATGGTCCAACTGTCACGCTCCCACTAGATGGCAAGTCCGGTGGAATCTCTCGTGGAAGCCCAAGTCCTTTGCTTCGATGATGACCCCGCTGCCAGGCTCCCACTAGCTGGCAGGTCTGGTGGTACCTCTCGTGGAAGCCCAAGTCCTTTGCTCCGATGATGGTCCCGCTGCCAAGCTCCCACTAGCTGGTAGGTCCGGTGGTACATCTCGTGGTAGCCCAAGTCCTTTGCTCTGATGACGGTCCCGCTGCGAGGCTCCCACTACCTGGCAGGGTCGGTGGTACCTCTCGTGGTAGCTCAAGTCTTTTGCTTCGATGACGGTCCTGCTTCTAGGCTCCCACTAGCTGGCAGTCTGGTGGTACCTCTCGTGGTAGCCCAAGTCCTTTGCTCCGATGACGGTCCCGCTGCCAGGCTCCCACTAGCTGGCAGGGCCGGTGGTACCTCTCGTGTTAGCCCAAGTCCTTTGCTTCGATGACGGTCCCGCTGCTAGGCTCCCACTAGCTGGCAGGTCTGGTGGTACCTCTCGTGGTAGCCCAAGTCCTTTGCTCTAATGACGGTCCCGCTGCCAAGCTCCCACTAGCTGGCAGGTCTGGTGGTACCTCTCGTGGTAGCCCAAGTCCTTTGCTTCGATGACGGTCCCGCTGCCAGGCTCCCACTAGCTGGCAGGTCCTGTGGTACCTCTCCTGGTATCCAAAGTCCTTTGCTCCGATGACGGTCCTGCTGCCAGGCTCCTGCTAGCTGGCAGGTCCGGTGGTACCTCTCGTGGTAGCCCAAGTCCTTTGCTCCGATGATGGTCCCGCTGCCAGGCTCCCGCCAGTTGGCAGGTCTGGTGGTACCTCTCGTGGTAGCCCAAGTCCTTTGCTCCGATGACGGTCCCGCTGCCAGGCTCCCACTAGCTGGCAAGTCCGGTGGTACCTCTCGTGGAAGCCCAAGTGTTTTCACCCCTGGGGCTGTCTCGTCACCCAGGCTTCCATTAGCTGGCATGACAGGTTAATCCCTCGGGGGGCTAAGTATTTTCACCCCGAGGCTGTCTCGTCACCCGAGCTCCCATTAGCTGGCATGACAGGTTGACCCCTCGGAGAGGCTTTGTAATCTTTCAAACTGCGGGAAAAGGCCACTCAGCGAATACGTTGGGTTGGTTGTTTCTTGTCGAGCTTGTGCCAACCTCGAAAAGAGCGGGGATTGTGTATAACCCCATATTCGCAGAGTAGGGTCCCTCGGCATGCGTAGGACCAGTTTTGAGTTTTTAAGCTTCTGGAGAGTTTTGTACTCTTGGTGGCCAATTTTGGCTTGGCCTTAGAAATATACTAGTAGGGGGAGGAAAAATTTGCCTCCCACTTTGACTCCTTCTTGGAGAACGGGTGCGGTAAGCTGGCCGACACCCACCCCCGGCTCGATAGGTGTGAGGTAGGAGCAGTGGGATTGGTTGGAGTCAAGGATCCCGCCCCCTGCTCCTTAGCCCTGGGTAGGGCGAGACTGGTCAGGCGCTCAACTCGCAGGGGCGAGAGCGGCCTGCGGCCCGGCTTTCGCCCCGGGCGTTAGCTCGCCGGGGCGAGAGCGGCCTGCGTCCAGGCTCTCTCCCCGGGCAGTTAGCTCGCGGGGGCGGGAGCGGCCTACGGCCAGGCTCTCGCCCCGGGCGATTAGCTCGCGAGGGCGAGAATGGTCTGCGTCCAGGATCTCGCCCCGGGCGGTTAACTCGCGGGGGCGAGAGCGGCCTGCGGCCAGGCTCTCGCCCCGGGCGGTTAGCTCGCGGGGGCGAGAGCGGCCTCCGGCCAGGCTCTCGCCTCTGGTAGTTAGCTCGCGGGACGAGACCGGCCGGTGGCCAGGATCTCGCCCGCGCGGTGAGCTCACAGGGCGAGACCGGCCGACGCCAGTGTCTCACCTGCGCGGCTAGCTCACCCGTCTCAGGTGTTCGGGGAGGTGGGGGGAATGGCTTGGCCTCCTCTCGCCCTTGGACCTCTTTTGGCCACGTTTTTACCGTTATGCCCTTGGGGGGAATTACCTCTCTACCCCCCGGTGTGGAGATTTGCTATTGGCTCGAAGCCTTTTTGCCTTAGGGGTATTTCAGACCTTTTGGCCCCCAGGCTTGGAAAAACTATAAATAGACCCCCTTGGGTACCTTTGGAGGGGATGAGTCTTTGGCTTCCTCCTCCATAGGTTTCTTCTTGGTAGAGTTTGAGAGCTCTCCAAGATACCCAACCTAGCCATTGGTGAGGGAGGGGAAGTGCTCTTGTGACCTCCCGGGTGTGTGGTGGGACCTCCACGCTAGAGCCGAGGGTCTGTTCCTAGTTTCCCAAGTCTTTGGTCCGTGACGTTCCCCTGAGTGTAGTAGGTGTGAGGTCACCCCTCTTTTGGGACCCCGAACTCCACAGAGGTCATTTTTGGCTTCAACAGATACGTTTGAAGGGGTTCAAGAAGGCACCGATAACCACATATAGATGTCAATACTGGATCTTCTTTCGTTTTTTATCAAAGGCTTGGCCCCTCTGGCGAGTAAAGATCCTGCATGTCCTGAACACTTATGCATATGTTAGACTTTCGAGGTAAGCACGTATTCAAAAGTTCTTGTGACTATAACATGGAAAAAGGAGTAACAAAAGGGGAAGATGACACCGTAAATATCTCTGCTTGTGTTATTGGGGGCTAGAAGAACGGGTTGATCTGTCCGTCATCCTCAACCGTAGGTGGGGCAGATTCTCCCATTACATGCGCAAGGCAAGTGTCTTCTACCTGAAGGGGGACATATTCTTCCACCACACCTGTAGATTGAACATCTCCAACAGAAATTGTGATGTATTCTTCTACCGCATCGATAGGCCGGAGGTCGCCGACTCGAGGTGGTAGATACTCCACCATGCTCTCTGACCGAATGTAGTACTCTTGGGCCATTCTGGGGTCTCTCCTGACCCTGAATTACTTTCCTCCTAATGGGAACTTGAAGACCAATTGATAGGTGAATAAAATAGATTTGAAGTCGTCCAATACGGGCCTCCCGAAGATTACGTTGTAGCTACTTGGCGCATCAATGACCAAGAAGGATTCCTGTCGGGCTATCCTGCATAGGATGATGGTCAGGTCCACGCTCCCCTCAACCTTTTTCTTTTCCCCTGCAAATTCATAGAGCGGGCCATCACAGGCTTTCAGTGGCTTGCTATTTTTCATTACCTCATATAAGGGCTTGATGAGGATGTTAGTCGAACTGCCTGTGTTTATCAGAATTCAGGCCACAGTGTAGTCTCCTAACCCGACCTTGATGACGTCTGTGCCGTGAAAGGGTTGATGATCAAGGGAATATCCTCCTCCTTGAATGTCACCATCCCACAAGGGCGGGACGCCAGGGATGTTGATGCCACCTCTCTTCCCTGTAAATGCCCCGGACTTCCCTTGCGGGAAGACTCTACCTCCGCTCCGCCGTCTATGTAGTTGATGTGTCCTAGTGGACCTACCCCTTCTACCTATACACACTCTCCCTATGTGTTGTCTCCTTGCTCGATCATGTTGCACCTGAGGGAACTCGGCCCTTCCCTAATCTTCTCCTTACCCTTCCGAGATGAGGCTTTCTTGGCCTTCTTTGTCTGCCTCTCTACGAGTAGGTGCTCTAACTTTTCTTCCTTAAGTAGCTTCTCCACCATGTCGTGGAGGACTCAAAGTTGTATCATTCCCGATATCCCGGTGGAACTTGCAATAAAGGTTCATGTTCCTACTCCTGAACCCTTCTTTCATAGGCCTCGGGGGCCGGAAATCTGGCTATTATTAGAGGATTTCCACAACCTCTTCCAGTAGTATTCCTATGCCCGTGTATTCTTGTGCCTCGCCCCACTACTCAGGGGACACTCCCAATATCAATGGTGGATTTCTGCTACCCTCTTGCTTTGATTGGTGGTACGCTAGCCTCATCTGCTGATAGACCCGGGGGCCTCGACGACAAAAATTTCGCCCCTGCGAGCCAGGTGCTCCTGGTGGAAGAAATTACTCTTCTGGGGAAGTGCTGGAGTTCGGTTGGAAAAATTAAACGGGTGATGGCCCCCTAAATCAGAGAGTCCCGCGATGGATTCCTCATTGTTGAACTCTCCCTCGATGAACTGATTGCCCTTTCGATTAGCTCTACGAATGTCTTCGGCTTTTTCTCATTGATCATGAACTTAACAGCCCAGGTCGGAGGACATTTGTAAAGGCCACTCTGTAGACTTGTGGATCCACAGCTGGAACCTCCATGATCAAACTATGGAAGTGGTCAACATACTACCCGAGGGTCTCCCTTGGCCCATAATGGATCTGAAATAGAGCGTTTACGTCTGCCCTTCGCCTTTTGGAAGTGCCAAACCTTTGTAAAAAATAAGTTCTGAATTCTCTAAAAGAAGTGAATGAACTGGTAGGGAGGCTGTAAAACGACTCTCTTACTTTCCCATCGAAGGTAAAAGAGAGCAATTTGCAACATTGGCCTTCGGATAGCAGTTGTAAAGATACTGTGGCATCGAAAACCTATAAGTAGGAAGCAGGATCCTCTTTCCCAGAGAAGCGAGGCAGTCATAGATCCCTAAATCCGTTTAGGGTTGTTTCCCCAATGATTCCTAGAAAAAAGGACGAGTAAACTTCTGCCCCCATTACTAGTTCCTGGTCTTCGAAATTCAAGACCCTTCCATGATGGCCCTGGGCGGCTTCTTGGAAATGCTAACGGCGGGCGCGTGCTCCCTCCTCTTGTAGTTGGATTTGGGGAAGATTCCCCAATGGTAGAGGAAGTAGGTGAGTGGGCGGTGTGGGATCTCCCACGTGTTCAACCTCTTATGCATGTTGTTCTCCCTAGGAGACCAGTCGATTAACCAAGCCAAACAGTTTCTCAAACACGCCGCGAGTGACAACCGACTGATCGCGGTTCGGCAA
The DNA here is from genome assembly GCA_039513925.1 of Platanthera zijinensis. Taxonomy (NCBI): domain Eukaryota; kingdom Viridiplantae; phylum Streptophyta; class Magnoliopsida; order Asparagales; family Orchidaceae; genus Platanthera; species Platanthera zijinensis. The sequence continues at coordinate 65,125,312 of CM077084.1, read as the reverse complement.
TTGTTCGCCCTCTATGAAGTTGAATTCGCCGGCTATGAGGGTATTTAAACGACGCGGGGTGGGCACTACCACTGTTGATGGCAAGGGCGATTGCTCCAATCACTTGGTCCACGCTCACGACACCAAATTCAGTTGAAGCCAAAAATGTAACCAACTCTTTGTGCACTATCTCTGAGTGGGGTGATCGGTAGAGGAAAGAGTGTTCGCAAGCGATCGGTTACTGGCCCTGCGGGTGGTAAGAGCATGTGAAAAGAGTGAGAGAGGGAAGTGCCGCTAGCAGCGGCGAATAATAGATTTGACCCACCGCGGCGAATGCCTTCCTTGCAACGGGCCTCTTGATTAATTAAAAAAGTGGATTACAAGAGTGCTCGGGCAAATATAAGGAGAAGAAAGCTTGACCAGACTTAGTGTCCGCACCGGCAACTAGGCTAGTTCTGGGCTAAGTTCGTGTGTCTTATCCAAGCCTCCCTGGTCCCTATTTATACTTAAGGGTAGGCGGCTCAGACGATTCACGAATCAACAGACTTTTAATGCATTCTTAACTACGACATTAAATGTGAAACTGCCCAAGGTACACGAAGAGTTGTGAAGTGGGGGTTGAGAGAAGATACCGCACGTAACCGCACGGTACCACATAGGTTGATTCTGTAGAAGCGCGCCCGTGTAGGCTTTAGGAGGAGCGCCCGCCGTGACTTTTAGACTGGGTCCATGAAGCTACTTTGTGAGAGTCCTCCTGCCAGATGTTTGCCCTGGGATTTCCTGATGAGTGCCCGCGCCGAATACATTCATTATCTGAATAATGTCTGTGGATATAAAAAAACACCCGCCATAAGACCCTGCAAACTCCGGGAATGATCGCTGGATAAGCTGCACCCCCTATTGTTTGATGTTTTCGTCAGTCGTCGCAGGATTTGAGTTAACATTATAAAAATTATCTCTTGAGATTGATAGGTCACCGCTCGTTATAATAATTCTTTTGGACCACGGAGGTCGCTTGGAGTGGAAATATGAGGAGCGTGCTCGAAAGCAGTCTAGAATGAATAATGTGACAGCAAGACTCTGTGCTCAAAGGACAGAGATGGATAAGGCATTTGAGTTATTTTTAGGGGATCTTTGAGGATATAAGGAGATATTCGAGGCTCTGAAGGTATCTTCCAACATCAAAGGAGATCTTCGAGCCATCTTTAATGGGTGTTCGAAATCTGAAAGAGATCTTCGAATGTCAAAGGAAATCTTCGAGCATCAAAAGAGATCTTCGAGCTCCAAAGGAGGTCTTCAAAAGTATCTTTGAGCTCTAAAGGGATCTTCAAGCACCAAACGAGAACTCTTAAAAGTATTTGAAGGAAGACTTGGGAGCTCTCTCAGGCATAGAGGCAAGGTCCCTTCAAATGAGGGCTCGGGGTCCCTTTTTATAACTTTTAATATTGGCGGTTTTGTAATTACACCACTGTAATCACTGGGCGGGCGAATCATAACCCTCGATCTGGAGCACTCGAATCGTCATTTCTGTATATATGATGGTTTTACCCCCCTCCCCCGTCCACAGTTTTGGTAATTCGGGCATGACTGGTGGAGGTGGCAATAGAGATGATGGTGAGCGCGAACAGTCATGCAATCTTTATAAACATAAAAAACAAAAAGGTAAACTACAGCGCGCGAGTGAAAGGAATTTTGCGTACTCGGGCGTGCAATAGTGTTGTGAAACTGAGATCATGCCAAGAGAATTGTGAATGCTTTGTGAGTGCGGGAGCACGTCGAGAGTGCGGGAGCGCGTCATGAGTGCGGGAGCGCGTCATGAGTGCGGGAGCGCGTCATGAGTGCGGGAGCGCGACGTGAGTGAGGGAGCGCGTTGTGAGTGCGGGAGCGCGTCGTGAGTGCGGGAGTGTTGTAAGTGTGTTGTGAGCACGGACGTGTTGCGAGCGCGTCATGGGCACAGGAGAACGTCGTGAGCGCTGGAGTGTTGTTAGTGTGTCGTGGGTGCGGGAAGGTTGTGAGCGTGTCATGAGTGCGGGAGAACTCCATAAGCGCTGGAATGTTGTGAGTGTGTCGTGAGAGCAAATGAGTTGTAAGCGCATCATAAGCACAAGAGCGCACCGTGATAGCAGAGTTTTGTGTGCATATCATGAGGGTGGAAGGGTTGTAAGTGTATTGTGAATGCGGGAGTGCGCCGGTCACAGTGATGAGGGTAAGGCGGTGAACGTCATGGTGGGCGCAGTGTCGGGAGGCGACGACAAGCATCGGGAGTGAGTTTGGTGAGGCCGACCAGCGCGGGACTTGTGATGGCGTGTGCGCGGAGTTGTGCATGTGGAGGAGTGCACGCACTCCATGCGCTTAATGGCCTCCCTGGGCGCTGATCTCAAAGCTCAATTTGGGTGATGATCTCATCGCTCAGTTTGGAAGTTGATATCAACATGCAGTTTGGGACCTGATCTCAGCGCTCAGTTTGGGCGCTGATCTTAACTTGCAGTTTGGGCACTGATCTCAACGCTCAGTTCGAGCGCTGATCTTGGCCCTCACTTTAGGCGCTGAAATGAGCCCCTATTTTGGGTGTTGGGCCCTGACTTGGTCAGCGCCCAATGAGGGGGTAATGAATCAACTCCATTTAGGGGCATATATGCGATTACCAATTATTTATGAATATTTTACTTGATCAACACTGACCCCTATATTAGGACTCAACTTAATGTTGTGATCAAACGGTGTCTTCACTAACTTACAGTCTTTATATTCTTAGGTAGAATGAAGTTGCTCTATATAATGAGTTTGACTAAGAATAACACGACTCTTGCCAACTCTAACTTTTATACCAAACAGGGTATCAACAGTACCAAGGTTCTTCATATCAAATACTTATGTGAAAGTGAATTTAATATCTCTTACTGCAACAAGATTCAACCTCAGAATCAACATGTCATCCACATATAAACGTAATCTGTATACGTTTCCTCCTAGCTCAAAATAAAAATACTATGTTCTTACATTAAAACTAGATATTTGTACATTTTCAAAAGATTGAATTCATTCTAAAATGAAAAACTCAGTTGAAAACTACAGAAGTTACTGACAGTGGAAGAGCACATATCGGCTGAGATCCAGATAAGGATGATCTGCTTGATTATGACAGTTAGAGTATTGTTAGATTTCTTTTGTTCAACTCTATTTCAGAGCTTTGTTTAGCTCTTTTTACACCCGTTTGTTTGGACTATTTGTTGCTCTCTGTTGATTTGAGATGATAGGCGTATAGGGTCTTTGCCCTGATTGTACCTGAGACTGTACTGTGATGCAGTCGAGTTTTATTTTACTTATGCATGCATACTTTTTTTTTGTTTAAGTCTAATATGGTTAGCAGATGCTGGACACAGTAGCGAATGATTCATGTTTGGCTAAACATTGCACAAACCACCCCTTTCCAACGTCGGATTTATGGAGGACATAGAAGGAGATTGTTAGATATTTATTAATATTTTTGCACGTGTCAAAACCGACTCGGAGTGTGTTATTGGATTCGTGTCACTCTAGGACTATGCTCTCCGCTGGATATATTATATAAAATCTATTCCAAACTTGATAGAGAATATGGACTATCTTGAGCAGAGTCAATCCATCAACATGTTGTGTCCACCATTTTAGCCACACTCGCTTCGATTCCCATCTATGAAGTCTGTGACGAACCTAGAATTATCACTATCTCTCTCGTTGGGAAGAAAATTTTAAGTAGGTCCACTCGATGTGCTGAGTACTCCAGACTAAGGGTCTGTTTGGGAGAGCAGTGGCGGTTGTGAGCGTAGTTGTTGTAAATGAAGGGTTGCTAATGAAGTATAGGAATTTAGCTATTGCAAATTGAGATTTATTTGGATGAATCATTGTTTGCAGAACTGTTCAAAATAGAAAAAAAATTTAGGTGTTTGACAAAACAACGGTGTGATGTTTATCTTAAATCTTTTTTTAAAAAAATATTTAATAAAACACACGACTAGGCATGTAAAACTATGGAGGGATAGACTAATAAAGATTTGAAATGAAACTATAATGCAAGACATGTATTTTAGCATTAGTGTGATTATAATTAAAGATAGAGCACAATGACGACAAAAGATCCATATAGCCGACCCCGCTATAGTAAGATAAAGACTTGAGTGTTGTTGTATTTAATAAAACACACAACACTTTAACTTGCATGCAATAAACCACACCATTTCATTCAAATTCATATGCAAGCAATAAACAATTCATTATAACATTTGCTTATTCTGATTAGTGAAATTAATCAGTATAACCCATTAATTTCAACAATAAATTTGCTTATTCAACTATTTTACAAAATTTCTGCAGGATTACTCCGGAAAACAAATTTTTTTGCTTCCTAAATGATCAAAAAAACTTGGGTCTGAAATTTTCGAGAAAGGATTACAGGTTAGCAAGAAATTAATGGGGATTTTCAATTAGCAGGAGAAAATTACTTGAAGGGAGTAACTGATCCATGAGCACAAGCATGGCTACTAGAGTGAGAGTGACAATGAGCCCTTGCGCCTGAAGAGTTGATGCTGGCCATGGTTTTATACTGCGTTTGAGGACTCAGAACTCATTGGTTTTTTTTTTCCTTTGCTCTTCTTCTCATTTTGCTAAGCGCCAGAGACGCCACAGAGTTTAGGAGAACGATAAGTCGATATTTGGTTCAGAATTTTTTTTACTCTTCATTTAAGAAGAGCAGGAACGAAAATTTTGGGCAACCCCTGTTTTGCGAGAGACGCGCCCAATGTTGAGGTATATTGAATAGATGTGACAGGTGTTTAACGGGTTTGGTTTAGGATCCGGATGACATCCAATGACCTGTCGTCGGGATTTAGGGTTACGCCTATAAATACTCATGCTGGGGGGCAACGTGGAGGTTCGTTCCAAACTAGACGGCCACACGGGATGCTTCGAGCGCACTAACATTCTCTAAGTTTTCGTTTTGTGCGCCCTAGCCCCCAAAATTTCCCGTGCAATCCGCTGCTCTCGTTTTCTGAAAGAATACGCGCCGCCGCAGTTGATCGCTCTCTCCCGCCGTCACGCTGCTCGATCGAGAAGAAACTGCGACCTTCCGCTTCTCGGTTTTCTCGTGAAAGTGGAAATTGCTGTCGATTCTTGACGCTGCCGATTTCCGCGTTTCCGTTCGCGATTTTTTGGCGCCTCCTATGGTGCTCCCGTTGGTAGTGGGAAGTGCGTCGCCCGGAGAAAGCACGTCCCGGTTTTCTGCTGCCGCCCAAGCAGATCGTCAATCGCGCCTTTTGTTCGCGTTTTCTGGTGTTTTCGCTCGATAACGAGAAGCCTCGCCTCCGATTTTGCGATTTCTTGTCGCAAGGAGTTCCTCCTGTTGCTTGTGTGCACCGCTGTCTATCGAAGAGGGAAGAGCGCTTCTGTCTCGTTGTGGAAGCCGACGACCCCTGCAATCAAAAAGGCAGATCAACTCTGCTCATCTTCTCCACAAGGTTTTCCGAGATCGTCAGATCTGTTTTGTGCCACCACAAGCCTTCTCTGTGGCTGGATTTTGCGCCGCTTGTGTGCTTCTGTTGTGGATTGGCCGCCGCTGCTCATTATTGTGAAAGAACCATAAATCTCAGTGTAGATCTGGGTGGATCTTCTTCTTGCGTCTCTTAAAGGGAGGTCATTGATCTCCTATAGTTGATTGACAAAAAGATCTAGAGAAGGTGAAATATTTGTTTTGGTCGTTGGAAGCACAGTTCCAGTGCGATTTCTATCAATCAAAGAGGAGCAAATTATTTTTCTGGATTGAATCCAAAGAATTCATCGTTTTCGTGGCTCAGGTGATCTCTTTCTAGTTTTTCTACTTGTGATTTAGTTTACTAGTGGAATTTTATTATTTGGAAAGAGACACACATTGTCGAAAAGGAATTCTCCTGTTCCGATGATCAAGCTAGAGAAATTCTTCAATTCAGAGTTTAGTGTCTGGAAGCGGAACACGTAGTTTGGCATGAAGTACTTGAATATTTTCTACACTATGCAGTCTGATTTTGAATCCTATAAAGGAGGATAAGACGAGGATAATTGGATCAACGGCGAAGATTTTTGTCATGATTACCTCCTTAATTGTCTCTCCAATAAACTAGCCGAGACGTAAAACAAGATGAAAACTGCCAAGGAGATTTGGGACGCACTGGAGGAGCAATTCAGAGAGGAAGAAAACATGTCCAAGACACACATGGTGGACAAGTTCATGGCCTTCACTTTCACTGAAGACAGGGAGATTCTTCCGCAGGTTGCAGAATTTGAATCTCTCATGGACAAGCTTAACAGTGAGAACATCCCACTGTCATATGGGTTTGTTGCAGGAGCTATAATTTTCAAGCTGTCATCGGCATGGTACTCCTTCAAGACGGAGATGTATCGGAATTAAACGCAGGTCAGTCTGAAAGACCTCAAGCGCTTCATCTACATTGAGGATGAGAACCGGACTAGGCACGCCATGAAGACGGTTAGCAAGCAAAACTATGTTGCTAACATGGTCACACATCCTAAGTGTAAGCCTAAGCCTGAAAAGACTAGACCACACTCCAGTGCACCCGCCGTTGATCACACTAGTAGGAAGGCTAAGAAATTTAAAGGCAAGTTCTACAATTACAATAAGTGGGGTCACTGTGCTTCCGAGTGCAAGCAACCCAATAGGGGAGAATCTAACACACTGAAGCCTGATAATAAAGCCAATATGGTTTATCAGACTGCGCTTGCCAACTTTGTTGTGATGTGTAACACCCCTATCCGTCGCATAACATATAGCAGTAGGTCCGGCCGGGGCCCGACGCCATATACTACGGACAGACCGGTTGGTTACGCGTTGAAACCATTCAACCAATCACAACGTCCTACACAACACCTAGCGGAAGCAATTTATTAGAGTTGCAAAGAATAAAGAACCCTGCCAAGCATGAATGTCCACTACTCAAACCCAATGGGAATGTATAATACACAAAACGGAAGAAAAAATAGCCTTAAGGCTTTACAAGAGTTGCTTAAATACAAGTGTCTTCCAAATCTCGGCACGCAGGCCGGCCACACATGAGTACAAGAGGTAAAACACTCAAAACAAGGCCTTCGAGGGCCAGCACAGCAACTTGGGCTTTAGCCCGCTAATTACCTCTCAGCTCCGCAGCACCTGCAAGCAACAACCCACCGCACGGTGGTAAACAAAGGCAACGGTCAGCAATGCTGACCAAATTATAACGATTCCGCCCCCAAACCGGGGCGGCAAAGCTTCTTCCCTGCACTTGTTAGCAAAACACGCAACATAGCCAAACAAGCATCTCAACATAGGTGCACGCTCTCACGGCCGTACACCCCGTGCTCTCAGGGCACTTACTCGGCGAAGCCAGTCCGAACCCCGTCCGGTCCTCGACTCCACCACCACCCCCAGGATGACAATCTTTGTGAGCATTTAGTCTTCTCAGCCGCAGCCTAGACTCGATCTCCAAATCTCAGTAAGTCCCACGTAAACTTTAGGTCGCTTTAACCGAGCAGGTGGAGCGGGTAGAGGGCTACTAGTCCGTTGCTCACTCCGCCACTGCCATTTGGCCCTTTGGCGCGGACTAAGCTTTCCCCAGTCCCAAATAACGATCAAACACGGTACTTAGCCCCGTTAAGTACCCGGTTGGCTCCCAGGCCACCGATATGACGGAACTACATTTCCGTCCAAGATTTCCGTGTGCACCTCGGGTTTCATCCCCAAGGCTCCCTGCCGCAATCAAACATGATACATAGCCCCGCTATGTTCCCGGCTGGCACCCAGGCCACCGAGATGGCAGAACTTCATTTCCGCCCAGATTTTCGGGTGCACCTCGGGGTTAATCCCCAAGATTCCCTGATGCATTCTACCGCATAGCAACCCGAAAACAACCACAACGCTCGGAGTCTTCTCCGGCTAAAATATGCATAACAAAACATCACCGATCCGGAACACACGTCCGGGTAGGCTTCACACAACATGCCTATGTCCGTACTACGATTCCGGACTCTAACAAGGGGGACTTTACATATCTACCCCAAGGAATACCACGATCTCGCCGCACACTCGCGGGAGAGGGGTTTTCCCATACAAAGGAAGAAGAGCTTCACATGCTCAAGAAGAGAATCGTTACCCTTTCGCTTTTCCTCGGCGCCATGACGATCCACTCGGATGGAAAGCACCGTATCGGCCTTGCCTTCGCGGATCCGGACTCGGATCGAGAATCGGAGCTCCGAAGCTCCACCGGCGGCCGGAGTTGACATCCTTCTTCCTCCTCCAAGCTCTCCCTTCTCTCTAGACTTAGAGAGAGAACCAACCAAAGAGAATGAGGGTTTCTAACCCTATTCCCGGATAAAACATCCCAGCAACAGCCCCCAGCCGTCGGATCTCAAGCCAAGGAAACGAACGGCCTTGATCGGGCCTGAAATAACAAAACCTGGGCCGAACACGGGTTGACACACGGCCGTGTGCCTGGCCGTGTAGTTCATTCGCCGTCTCGTGTGCATGCGACACGGCCTCCGACACGCCCGTGTCGCCTGCGACACGCCCGTGTCGGGACCCGTGTCACGCCCCCCGTGTGCAATAAAACAACACCTCGCAGTCAGAGAGGTACACGGCTTGGTGACACGGCATTAGACACGCCCGTGTCAATCTAGACACGCCCGTGTTCGAGCCCGTGTCATTACCCGTGTACCCAACCGCACAGCATAGGTGTGACACGGCCTGGGACACGCCCGTGTCCGAGGCCGTGTTCCACCACACGACCATCGTCGACCTGCAGTAGTCGACGACACGGCCAGCTCGACGGCTCGAGCTCGACACGCCCGACACGGCCTCCGACACGCCCGTGTCGGGGCCCGTGTCACCTGCACCAAAAGTCTGACTTGGCCAAATTCGATCCCCATCGCTCCTACAACATTTTGGGGTGTTACAATTCTACCCCCCTTAAAGAATTTCGTCCACGAAATTAATATAGGAAAACAGGACTTAACTCAAAACAGTACCTGAGCGGAACAATTCCAGGTACTCCTCCAGCATAGTCTGCCCCCGTTCCCAAGAGAGCTCCTCACGCCCGCAATGACCCAACGGACCTTAACCATCAGGATTTCCTTGTTACGAAGCTTCTCGACCTCTACATCTTCAATACAAATGGGCTTGACCCTAGTCGTCAACCCTTCGTCCACCGGCACTTGATTAGCTGCGATCACCTGCGAAGGCTCTTGCACCGCCTTCCGCAACACAGAAATGTGGAACACATCATGTAATCCACCTAACTCCTCCGATAGCCTCAAACGGTAAGCCGCTTCGCCGACTCGCTCCAGAACCTCAAAAGGTCCAAGGTATCTTGGGCTCAGCTTCTTCAAGCGTCTTACCCGCGAAACCCCCTTGAACGGCTTCACTTTCAAATATACCCAATCGCCTACCGCGAACTTCACGTTCCGGTGCTTGGCATTGTAGCACTTCGCCTGCCGGTCCTGAGCGATCAACAAGCGCTCCCGAATGATCCGCACCAACGAGGTAGCACTCTCCACCTCCTGCTTTTTGTACAACCTTGCCTCACCCATTTCAAGCCATGACAACGGCGTGCGACACTTCCTACCATACAGGGCCTCGAAGGGCGCCATTTGTATACTCGCTTGGTAGTTATTGTTGTACGCGAACTCCACCAAATACAGGTGGTCCTCCCAAAGCTTTCCAAAGTCTAGAACACACATGCGGAGCACGCCCTCCAACATCTTGTTGACTCACACGGTCTGCTCATCCGTCTGCGGATGCAAGACTGGATTAAACTACAACATAGTCTCCAGCACTTTCTGCAGCCACCTCAATCATTGGACGTAGAGCGCCCACCTTAATTGCTCACGATGTTATTAAAAACATTTGCCAGTTACTCCACCGAATTATCCTTCCTATGCGGAATGAAGTGCGACTCTAAGGTCAACGCAACTACGAACACCCAAACGGCGTCGTTACCCCACTGCGACTTCGGCATACCATGCACACAGTCCAGTCGAACTTCTATTCCTAACTAGGCAAGGATTCGAGAATTCCCCGGCACTTGGCACTCTGCCTTCACTAAGGCGCAAGGCTGGCATTCTGACACTGCCACGCCCTTCTAGAGTTCTTCCCACCAGAGCACTTCTCCAGATAACGACACAACTACGTGCCTGCTAGGCGAGTTGAGTACTTGGTAACGTATCACAACTCTACCCATAGATTACCCATGCTTGGGCCGCACAGACGATTGTCTTTCCTTGGTAGCCCACCTACAACCGTCGATTTGGGACTTTGACCCATCAAGCCGCATCCATGATTTCCTTCATGTAGCTACACAAACCATAACCTGCCAAATACGATCAGCCAGGTCATACTGGACTTCCGACCAGTTCAATAACGCTCTGGCGCTAGTCCGCTTGTCAACACAGCAGATCTCTAACGCTTCCAATAGGTAATTCGGGCTCTTACGGTCGGTAAGAACATCGACCTCAACGCTGTACGGGTAGTGCCTCCACAGCTTAAGCGCAAACATCACGGCCGCCAACTCCAAATCGCGACCCGGATAATTCCTTTCACGCACTTTTAGCTGACGTGATCCACAAGCCATCACGCTCCCGTGCTGCACCAGCATGCAACCCAAACCACTACCCGAGGCGTCACCACAAACCTCGAAGCCCTCGGTCCCATACGGCAAACTAAGTACTGGCGTCGTGGTCAACCGACTTTTCAGCTCTTCCAAAGCTTTCCAAAGCTTGCGCACATACATGCGCCCACAGAAAACTCTGATCTTTCCTTGTCAAAGTCGTGAGAGGTATCGCTATCCGCGAGAAGTTCTCCACGAAGTGCCCGTAATAGCCGGCAAACCCCAGCAAACTCCGGACTTCCGCTACCGAAGACAACACAGGCCACTCTCGTATTACAACAATCTACGCCGGATCCACCGCAAAACCTTCCCCACAACTACGTGACCAAGGAACGCCACTGGAGATAAACAAAACTCGCCTTTGGGGAACTTTGCGTATAGCTCGTTCCTCCTTAGCGTCTCCAAAACCAAACACAGGTTATTGAAGCGATCTTCTTCGCACTGCGAGTACACCAAAATGTCGTCAATAAAGACGACCATAACACGGTCTAAGTACTCCCTGAACGTTCTGTTCATCAGCTTCATGAACACCGATGGCGCATTAGTCAGCCCGAACGGCTTGACTGAAAACTCGAAATGCCCATATCTTGTGTTGAACGCTGTCTTTGGGATATCACTTTCCCTGATTCTCAGCCGATAATAACCGGACTTAAGATCCAACTTTAAGTACCCCGATGACCCACCCAACTGATCAAACAGATCGTCAATCTTTGGGATCGGGTACTTGCTCTCCTTTATCAACTTGTTCAGTTCTCCAAAAATCATTTAGAGCCGCAAACTCCCGTCCTTCTTCTACACGAAAAGGATCGGTGTGCTCCAAGACGACAAACTTGGACACACATGACCTGGCTCCAGAAACTCTTCCAGTTGAACTTTCAATTCTGCCAACTCATTAGGCGTTAACCGATATGGAGAGCGTGACCCAGGTTTAGCACCTGGCGCCAGCTCACTCGTGAAATCGATCGCTCGCCACGGGGGGCTCTAGGGGCCCATCAGGGAAACACATCGGGATATTCGGATACCCTCGAGCTACTACTCAATGTAGGCTTAGGCTTCAAAGCCTCCCATGGTGGCAGCAACGACGCTCGCACGTCGAATCCCTGACCCCTTAACTGTAACCTTGCTACACAGAATCTCTCTCCGCGCGCATGAACATCCATTACGCCACAACGCCACCACTTTGTCCTTTGCCATCGAAGAAGGTACTTCAATGTACGGTATAAATCTTTTGGACAAAAGGAGCGCGAAGCTTCCGCATCGGACAATGCTCTCGCCGGATTGCCAAAAAAAATCCAAACAAAGCCTAGAACCTCCAGTCCTAAGCTAAAACGCAGAAAGGGTAACAGGTATAAGAAGCTAAATTGCTCAATTAAACCATACCTGTCTTCCCGACGATCGGCCACATGGCCTCCTGCTGGCCAAGGCTGTCCATTCCCAGTTGGACCGGAGTAAACAGCGGTGCGACGAACGCCACCGCCTTTCCCTTCTCCTCAGATATAGCCCCCGGCTTCTTTTTGGAAATTAAGCGTCCATTCTAACAATCCCGGGCATAGTGCCCCGGCTTTTCACAAACAAAGCATGCATCCGGGGTTTGGGTTGTAGTCGTTCCGGATGCGCTAGAGGAAGGGACTAGACCCGACCTCCTAGCCTTCTTGTACCACCTACGGTACCCGGATTTTGAGGTTGTCAACATGACCACCGAATCCTTTGTCATAGTATCTTCGACTGCTCCTGCCAAAACTTTCCTTGTCTTATGAGCACCCTCCCAACACTCTCTGGCGAGGTGCCCTTTCTTGCCACAAGAATAACAATTGAGGGTATTAGATGACCCAGCCTCTTTTCTCGGCGTTTTTCGATAGGCAGTCCGTATAGGATCTGTAGGGTTTGGTACCCCATCCACTGGTACTTGGTGAGTTTTCCCCAACTCCACTTCCAAAGCTCTGGCCGATTCCACCAAAGCTCGGAATCCCAATAACTTTGGTCCTAGCAGTAGGATACACAACTCGCTGCGCAGACCGTTATAAAATCTATCCACTATAGATTGCTCGCTTTCCCATTCAAAGCCTGGGTAGCGCCTTACCATAAGGAACGTCTGCAAATATGCGTCCACCGAATGCGCTCCCTGCGCCACAGATAGGCTCCTCTGCTGCTCTACTTGACCCCCAAATGCCCTTTGCTCCAACATACCACCCGATGTTGGGGCCACCTCAGGGACAAATGGTTGCACATTACTCCCATGATGTGCGTTGGTCACAGTGAACACCGCTTCAACCACCCTTCTTATGGTTTCCAAAGACGTAGGGGTCTCCGGCACGTCGCTGGGTGCAGTACTTTTCCCAGAAAGTGTGCATTCAGACTGCCACGCGCCACACTCGGACACCTACAATCGTACAGAACACCAATAAGGGACCGAAAAAATTGCAAAAAGCAATTATAGGAACACGCAGGTTCCCCAAACATGTGTATTTTCATTCCTAAGTGGACATTCATGGGTTCTTTTCATGTTATAACGATGACGCACATACATGTGCTCACCACCCCTTAAAGTGAATTCGTCCACGAATTCATTTAAGCTTGACCGAAACCAGGAGTCTGATACCAATTTGTAACACCCCTATCCGTCGCATAGCATATAGCAGTAGGTCCGGCCGGGGCCCGACGCCATATACTACGGACAGACCGGTTGGTTACGCGTTGAAACCATTCAACCAATCACAACGTCCTACACAACACCTAGCGGAAGCAATTTATTAGAGTTGCAAAGAATAAAGAACCCTGCCAAGCATGAATGTCCACTACTCAAACCCAATGTGAATGTATAATACACAAAACGGAAGAAAAAATAGCCTTAAGGCTTTACAAGAGTTGCTTAAATACAAGTGTCTTCCAAACCTCGGCACGCAGGCCGGCCACACATGAGTACAAGAGGTAAAACACTCAAAACAAGGCCTTCGAGGGCCAGCACAGCAACTTGGGCTTTAGCCCGCTAATTACCTCTCAGCTCCGCAGCACCTGCAAGCAACAACCCACCGCACGGTGGTAAACAAAGGCAACGGTCAGCAATGCTGACCAAATTATAACGATTCCGCCCCCAAATCGGGGCGACAAAGCTTCTTCCCTGCACTTGTTAGCAAAACGCGCAACACAGCCAAACAAGCATCTCAACATAGGTGCACGCTCTCACGGCCGTACACCCCGTGCTCTCAGGGCACTTACTCGGCGAAGCCAGTCCGAACCCCGTCCGGTCCTCGACTCCACCACCACCCCCAGGATGGCAATCTTTGTGAGCATTTAGTCTTCTCAGCCGCAGCCTAGACTCGATCTCCAAATCTCAGTAAGTCCCACGTAAACTTTAGGTCGCTTTAACCGAGCAGGTGGAGCGGGTAGAGGGCTACTAGTCCGTTGCTCACTCCGCCACTGCCATTTGGCCCTTTGGCGCGGACTAAGCTTTCCCCAGTCCCAAATAACGATCAAACACGGTACTTAGCCCCGCTAAGTACCCGGTTGGCTCCCAGGCCACCGATATGACGGAACTACATTTCCGTCCAAGATTTCCGGGTGCACCTCGGGTTTCATCCCCAAGGCTCCCTGCCGCAATCAAACATGATACATAGCCCCGCTATGTTCCCGGCTGGCACCCAGGCCACCGAGATGGCAGAACTTCATTTCCGCCCAGATTTTCGGGTGCACCTCGGGGTTAATCCCCAAGATTCCCTGATGCATTCTACCGCATAGCAACCCGAAAACAACCACAACGCTCGGAGTCTTCTCCGGCTAAAATATGCATAACAAAACATCACCGATCCGGAACACACATCCGGGTAGGCTTCACACAACATGCCTATGTCCGTACTACGATTCCGGACTCTAACAAGGGGGACTTTACATATCTACCCCAAGGAATACCACGATCTCGCCGCACACTCGCGGGAGAGGGGTTTTCCCATGCAAAGGAAGAAGAGCTTCACATGCTCAAGAAGAGAATCATTACCCTTTCGCTTTTCCTCGGCGCCATGACGATCCACTCGGATGGAAAGCACCGTATCGGCCTTGCCTTCGCGGATCCGGACTCGGATCGAGAATCGGAGCTCCGAAGCTCCACCGGCGGCCGGAGTTGACCTCCTTCTTCCTCCTCCAAGCTCTCCCTTCTCTCTAGACTTAGAGAGAGAACCAACCAAAGAGAATGAGGGTTTCTAACCCTATTCCCGGATAAAACATCCCAGCAACAGCCCCCAGCCGTCGGATCTCAAGCCAAGGAAACGAACGGCCTTGATCGGGCCTGAAATAACAAAACTTGGGCCGAACACGGGTTGACACACGGCCGTGTGCCTGGCCGTGTAGTTCATTCGCCGTCTCGACCAGATCTGAAAACCAGCACACGGCATGCGACACGGCCTCCGACACGCCCGTGTCGCCTGCGACACGCCCGTGTCGGGACCCGTGTCACGCCCCCCGTGTGCAATAAAACAACACCTCGCAGTCAGAGAGGTACACGGCTTGGTGACACGGCATTAGACACGCCTGTGTCAATCTAGACACGCCCGTGTTCGAGCCCGTGTCATTACCCGTGTACCCAAACGCATAGCATAGGTGTGACACGGCCTGGGACACGCCCGTGTCTGAGGCCGTGTTCCACCACACGACCATCGTCGACCTGCAGTGGTCGACGACACGGCCAGCTCGACGGCTCGAGCTCGACACGCCCGACACGCCCGACACGGCCTCCGACACGCCCGTGTCGGGGCCCGTGTCACCTGCACCAAAAGTGTGACTTGGCCAAATTCGATCCCCGTCGCTCCTACAACATTTTGGGGTGTTACATGATGGTTGGCAAGGGGAAGGCCAGTACATAGTGGTGACTCGATTCAGGTGCTACCTGCCACGTCTGCAACGATTCAGTGCTTCTGGAGGATGTCACTGCAATAAAAGAGACTGTCACTATTGTAAATGGTGGAGTAGCTGACGTGCTGAAGGTGAGAAATGCAACTCTGTTACTTTCCTCAGGTACACGTTTAATTTTGAAAAATGTTAAATTTATACATATATTAGCTGCTAATTTAATTTCAATTAGTCTATTATGCGATGTTGGTATGTCACTTAACATTAGTGGTGGTAGAGTAACTTTAATGGTTCACTCATATTATTTTGATTGTGCGTATGTAGTAAATGAGATGTATAAACTGAGTCTAGCAAATGAAGTAGTAAATCAGGTTAGCTCAAATCTGATAGATCCTAAGACTTTACATGCAAGACTAGGACACATGAACTATAGAAAACTACTACTGCTAGCTAAAACTCACAACATACCCTTAGACACAATAATCAAATTTGACAAATGTGAAATTTTTGCTCAAACAAAGATAATTAGAACACATTTTAGTCAAGTTTCTAGGAGCACACAATTACTAGAGTTAATACATTCCGACATATGTGACTACAAAAGTTTTGTCACAAGAGGAGGTCGGATGTATCTGATAACATTTATCGACGATTACCCCTTTTCTTGCAGTATATTGATTTAATTATTAAAAATATTTGGAGGGGTTTCCTGGAAAAATGTCCAACATGGTAGCCACATTTATCTCCTTAAATCCAAAGATGAAGCTTTTGAAAAATTTTGTATATTCAAAAATATGGTTGAAAATCAACTAGACATGAAAATAAAAAGGCTAAGAAGTGATAGAGGAGGTGAATATGTCTCGGGAAAGTTCAGAGATTTTCTTGCCAGCAATGACATAATTCCTGAAACCACTGCTCTGTATTCAGCACAATCCAATGGTTTCGCCGAAAGAAAAAATAGGATTTTGACAGAAATATTAAATTCCATATTGTTAACTGCCGGCATGTCTGCAGCCTATTGGGGTGAAGTCATCCTCACGTCAAATCACATTCTTAATAAAATTCCTCATTCTAAGTTGAAGAAAACACCCTATGAGCTTTGGTTTAAAAGACCTCCTAGATTTGATAATCTTAAGACATGTGGCTGTATCGCTTATGTTAGGATACCAGACTCTAGAAGAGCTAAGATTGGACCTAGGAAAAACATATGCATCTATCTAGGATGTGTAGAGGATAGTGCTGTAGATAGGTTTCTAGAACTCTCAACTAATACTGTAATAGAATATAGAGATGCAGCTTTCTTTAAGGATAAGTTCCTTAAAGATAAAAAACCTGACACTTCCAGGTCTGCTAGCATTTAGTACTGTGACTACTGTTGATCCATAACTAAAGATCTCTGATACTGAGCCCATAGACACTAGTGATTTAACATCTAAAAGGTTATTAATAGAGAACGAGTACCTAAAAGCTTCGGTACAGACTTTGTGACTTACCAAGTTGAAGCTGATCCATCTACCTATAAGGAAGCGATACGATCTAGGGATTCTCTATTATGAAAAGAAACCATAGATGATGAGATGAACTCTCTTCTGCAAAACCACACTTGGACTTTGGTTGAATTGCCCAAATGGGCTAGAACCATTAGGAGTAAGTGGGTTCTGAAAAAGAAGCTTAATTCTGATGGGAGTATCGCCAAATACAAAACACGTCTAGTTGCAAAAGGTTTCACTCAAGTGAGTGGTATAGACTACTTTGATATATACTCACTTGTTTATCATATTGCGATAATTAGGATTCTTCTCGCGTTAGCATCTATTGAATATTTTGTCGTTCATCAGATGGATGTCAAGACAGCATTTCTTAATGGAGATCTGACTGAGGAGATCTATATGCACCAACCTGAAGGGTTTGTCGTAAAAGGTCTAGAAAATAAGGTCTGTAAGTTGATTAACTCATTCTACGGATTGAAGCAAGCACCTAAATTGTGGCACAAAAAATTTGACACTTGTGTTAAAGACATGATTTTTAAATTTAGCCTATTAGATAAATGTCTGTATGTAAGAACAAGTTCAGATAAAGTTGTAATTATTTGCTTGTATGTTAATGACATGCTAATTCTGGGCATTGATCAGTTTGAGGTGGAAGACGTGAAAGTTGCCTTGACGGCACAATTTAGCATGACAGACTTAGGTGTGGTGAAAATCATCCTAGCAATGGAAGTGAACTTCACTAAAAAGGGTATTATCCTAAGTCAGAGTCACTGCGTTAGAAATCTACTTGAGAAGTCAGGTTATGTTAATAGTAAAAAGATTGAGATTCCATACGACTACAACAATAGACTGAAACCGAATGAAAGTTCACCTATTAGATAGCTGGATTACTCCAAACTCATAGGAAGTCTCATGTATGCTACAACCTGCACTAGACCTGACATAGCCTTTACGGTCGGCATGTTAAGTAGATTCACAAGTAACTCTGGAAAGGACCATTAGGATGCCTTGAAAAGGCTAATGCGATACTTAAAGTACACTGAAAAGTATGCTTTATGTTATAGTGGACATCCTCTTGTATTTGAGGGGTATTCTAACACCTCCTAGTACTCAAAAATTATTGATAGTAGATCCACTAGTGATTTTGTGTTTACACTAGGAGGAGAAGCAGTAGCTTGGAAGTCAAAGAGGCAGACGTGCATTGCATTATCCTCTATGGAATCGGAACTCTATACTCTCGCTTCAGCTGGAGAAGAAGCAGAGTGTATAAGAGATCTGATAATATAAATTCCAATGACAAGTCTGAAAATGCACTCTATTTCGTTATATTGTGACAATCAAGCCACAAAAACCATTGTTACAAATACGTTGTTTAATGGAAAGCGAAGGCATCTTAGGATGAAACAGGCCCGGTTGACATATCTCTCAGTTAGGGGATAATTTTCCTTTTGGACGTGAGATCAAAAGATAATATAGCAGATGTCCTTACCAAGGGCTTATGTAAGGTTCTAACAACTAAAACTTCGGGAGAGATGAGATTAAAGTCCATTTAGTATGACTTAATACCTTGCTTATGTTTTAAATTTTAGAACCGTAATCTGCTTACATTCAAACATCTGGAGTTGAGTACACTGAAGTATTTCAGATGCTATCTGATGAAAGCTAGAGATGAATAGTTGTCAGTCATTCCAAATTTGATGACTTACACAATTATTTTATTCAAAAGCTGATTTGGGTATCATTCCAAAAAGGAATACTAAAGTTGCTGACATGTGTCCTGATATTATGATTATTAGTTATATCATTTCAAATTTGATGATATAATAGTCACAGCTTATTGTATCATTCCAAACTTGATTATATAGCACAATTGTGAAATGGTTAATACTAATCTTAATAATCAAAGGAACATATTTTGATTCTTTGAAATCAATTTTCTTATTTTTGTAAATTAGATAGAGATGCTGATTTGCGACTCTTTCTTCTTGGTTAAAGTATTACGTTCTTTTACTGCTAGAACTAATCACTTTACTTTTGATAGCAAATGTTTGAATTCATAGAGATTTGTCTCATGACATTCTTGTTGTAACTGTTTGCTGATCAAATGAAGATTGAAGGAGAGAAAGTTAATTTTGATCCAGATGAAGATGATCTATTATTTGCATAGATCAATTATCAGTTTGAGTTTTTCAGTCTTTCTTTCCTTTTCATGTTTGGAACCTTTGTTTGAGTTTAGTTTATCAGTTATCTAAAACTTATATTTATGTTTTCTGGAAAAACTTATATTTATGTTTTCTGGAAAAACTCATGTTTGATCGTTATTAACTTTTTCTTTAAGTAATCTGTTTCGTGTTAACATCTATATACAATATAAGAGTAGATTGTTGAGGTATATTGAATAGATGTGACATGTGCTTAACGGGTTTGGTTTAGGATTCAGATGACATCCAATAACTCGTCGTCAGGGATTTAGGATTACGCCTATAAATACCCCTGTTGGGGGCAACGTGGAGGCTCGTTCCAAATTAGATGGCTACACGGGATTCTTCGAGCGCATTAACACCAAAGGCCTCTTTTGATACACTATGAGTCCGAATCCAGGAGTAATCCACGTAGAGGAAGGTATGGAAGAAATGGCTCACTAAATCTGACCGTATTTACTAAAAAAAGAAATAAATTCAAAGAAAGAAGACCGTATTTTAAATTTCGTGAACCGTATGATCATACGATAGGACGACTCACGGTACTTGCCTACCTTCCTCTACGTGGGTTACTCCTACCTACAAATTTTTGTCTTTCCACACGAGGAGGAGGAGGGAAGAAACGGAGGAAGAAAATGCCCATGATTGGAGATGGGGGTCCCGATGATTTGCTAGCAGTAGAAATATTAAGAGGATGGAAAAATCTGCGGCATTGCATTTCACGTAAATGGAATGTAACCATTCAAATCCTTCGATGCTGGAAAAATACCCTTCAAGCTCTACGACGTTGGACAAAGCAAAACAAGGAGGAACTGGTGAGCAGTAAAAATGGTATTATTAAAATACATTTAATTTAGTAATCCTTTTGGATTGAGGAGAGTTTAATCTCAAACCATGAAAATCAAATTAATACCAGAAAGGGGGATCCGGATCCCGTGGAGTTCCTGCGGGAACTCCAGGGGGTGGAGTTCCTGTTTTGCGAATCAATGGGGCGGAATCAGAAATAATGGTTAACATGAAAGTTGTAGATATCCCCGAGACGAATAATTTTCATGTTGAACATTTTTTTATTTGAAGTCGTTTAGACCCCCGATTTGAACTCTGAAAAAACCCAGTCTCAGGGATATCTACAACATTAATTTAATGTTTTTCGGACTGAGTTTTTTCGGAGTTCAAATCGGGGGTCTAAACGACTTCAAATCAAAAAATGTTCAACATGAAAGTTATTCGTCTCGGGGATATTTACAACGTTCATGTTAACCATTTTTTCTGATTCCTCCCCATTGATTCGCAAAATAGGAACTCCACCCCCTAGAGTTCCCGCAGGAACTCAAGGGGATCCGGATCCCAGAAAGGGGAACCCTCGTCTCGCTCTACTGTTTGCGGTTTAGGTTTTACGGGCATAAGTTTCGGCCAGTTTTCGCTCGTCTTTACTTTTATGCCGGCTCTTTGGTACGGCGGAGAAGAGAGCAAGCGCCATTAATTTTTTTTTTGAAGGAAGGAGTCGTGGTGCAGCCTTTTGCCCCTTTAGCAGCAGCATGTGGAAAGGCCCTTTCCTGAGGAAGATGAAGAAGACGGAGAAGACGAAGTGGACCTTGATGATGAAGACTGCTGAAACAAAAAAGAAGTTTTTGAAGAAGAAAAAGAAGACGCCTTTGGCAAAGAGCCAACAAATGACACAAGAAAAAAATCCGCCTTTATATTCCCGTGGATATAGTTTCAGAGATTTTGTTGAATCTGCCAGCGAGATCCTTGGGAAAATTTAGGTGCGTCTCTAAATCATGGCTCCCCATCACTTCCAACACCGCTTTCATTCGAGCCAATGCCCAACGCAATCGTATTACTCGTCATTCACTCATGTTTGGAAACACGATGCGGTCAGAAAGAGAATGTTTGGCTTCTGCGGAGGCAGCAATTTCTGAGTTCTCCATTGGTTTGTGCTAACATCCATTGAAAAGCATTCAAGAATATAGCATAGCACAAGCTTCATGTGATGGGCTGGTATGCGTCTACCATAAATTTCGACCTTGTGTCATTAATCCTCTCACAGGCCAGTCCATCGCCTTGCCCAAAGACGGTGTCAAATTAAACTCTACATTGGGCTTCTACTTCCATCGTTCCACATCTAAATACCGCCTCATAAGATTTACGGGCACCAGGCACGAGAGGGAAGTTTTGGTGGTCGGTGAACGCTCCTGGAGACGCATCCCCGGCCTTCTTTCATCGCCCATACCCCTTGGATCTCAATGGAAACATATATTGGCCAGCATACTCGCGAAAGGGGAGGCCGATTTGAATTTTCACCCGACACCGTTGTGATGGCTTTTTGGCCAAATGCACCCCCAAATTTCATGGATTTGGCAAAATGCATCCCAAATACTTAAATTTGGTGGAATGCACCCCCGAATTCTAGTTTATTGGCAGATTGCACCCCAGCAAGGGTATTTCGGGCATTTCCTCATGAAATTCGGGGTATTGCCATTAGGTTTGCTGACTGCTAAAAAAACAAAAAACTGATTTCAACTCCTCCCCCTTCATTGACGGCGCCGCTCCTCCCCATTTCAGCTCTCCGATTTCGCCTCTCCGACGGTGCCGCTCCTCCCCTTTTCAGCTTCTCATTCACCTGAAGGCGCTGCAACGACAAAGATCCACTCTCCCACGGTGCCGCTTCTCCCGATTTCAACCTCTCCCTCCTCTGGCGGCACTGCCTCTCCCGATTTCAAATCGTCCTCCTTCCCGTGGCGGCGCTGCAGAGGTATTCCGCCTCCCAATTTTCAACCAGCAAGTCTCTGACTGCGCTACTTCTCCCTCTTTCCTCTCATTTCACCGAAGAAGTTGAAATCGGTTTGTTGAAATTGGGCTTTTCCTCTCATTTCCTCTCAACCAGCAAGCCCTCCAGGGCGCCGCTTCTCCAGATTTTAATCTTCCCGGGCGCTGCTTCTCAAGATTTCAATCATCCATGGCGATGCTTCTCCCGATTTCATCTGTAGAGGTATACCTTCTCCCAGATGAAGTTTTGCTTTTCATTGGCTATGCATCTTGTGTGGGTCATTGTTCTTAAATTTTTTTTGGGGGCTTTAAACGTTTTTTTATGCATAGAATGTCAAATATGAATTGGGATAGTTTGTTGGTTGAAGAAGAGGATTTTCATTTCTTGAATGGTAGCAGTGATTCAACAGACATGGAAGAAGAATCTGATTATAGTGATTTGTCATTTTCCAATGAGTTTGTGGAGAGTGACTTTGAACTGGATGATGTTATGTTTGATGAGAATGTAGATCTAGAAATTGACTCTGTTGGCTTTAGCGATGAACAACAAACAAACTCTAGTATGAAAGTAGGAATACAAGTTAGAGAATACGATAGTCAGAAGTGAAAGTGAAAGCTAATGGACAAACATACATTATTAGAATCTTAAAAGATTAAGCCATGTGGCAAAGTATAAGTATTTCAATACCCCCCAAGTCCCATTGGTTTCCTTGTACATTCGTCATACCGATCACACCCATCGTTAAGACACCTCCTCGGGTAGTCAAGTTCGTTGTTTACCCAGAGCTGAAGGACAAATTCGACGAGATTAGGGTCTTTGTTATAATTGTAATGACAAATACACTTTTGGCCACAAATGTGAGGGTCAAGGCACATTGTTATATTTTTAGGGCAATGTTGACGCTGATGATGTTGATTTGGCCCGACTGCAGTTGACGACTCTTCACAGCCTGCAATCTATATGAAATTATGAATGCACTCTCCAAAAAATCATCCAGAACATTGCTTTCAACTCACATTCAACCACCCTCTCAAAAACTTAGTTGATGGAGGAAGTTTGAATAAATTTATTTCTGAAGAGATGGACAATTATTTAAATCTATATATTCTAGCTATTCTCCAGCTTCCACTTAATATAGGCGCAATGGAACTTTGATTGCTTGCCAAGGAAATAAGAAATGTGTTCAGACATAGACCTGCTCACTGCTGAAAATGCAGCCATATAAAATCAGGTAGAGAGAATTGATGAGTAATCCAATGAGTTAAATGGAAACCAAAATTTATATAGTTTCTTTGTTATCTGGGACAATTGTTTTTAAAACATTCTATGAATTTTATCATTTAAAAAAATATGATTAGATTGTGTTTGTTTAGCAACTTTTTCATGTGAACACATACTGCTTGCATAATCAAATTATAAATTATTGCTTGAATTATATATTTTTGAGTTTCACTTATTTTTTCCAATAGATTTTAATATCTTATCTTTTCTACTGTCATTTGTTGAGGGTAGCTCAGCTCAAGTTATCCACATAATTTTATCAAGTTTGGAATAAGTTTATATAGTATCTTCAGCGTAAAGCTTTGAACTAGAATGACACGAAACCCATCAGGATACTCTGAGTCAGTCTCGACACGCGCAGACATATTATTTAAATATCTAACAGTCTCATCATATGCCCGCCGCAAACTCAACGTCGGATTGGGTGGTTTGTGCAATGTTCATCCAAACTTGAATCATTCACAACCGTGTCCAACACTTGTCAAACAAATTAGACTTAAACAAAAAATAGCATGCACGCATAAGTATAACATATACTCAGTGGCACCACATCACAGTCTAAGTCTTCATTTGGTAAAGCGGTTGTGGTTGTAAAAGAAGTTGTTGTAAATGCAGGTTTGTAAATGGAGTTGTTGGAAACTACTTGCTGGAAATAGAGATCTGTTTGGATAGTCTGTGTTTGCAGAGCTGTTCTAAACAAAAAATCATTAGGCAAAACTGCGGTGGCGTTTCATATATATTTTTTATTATAAAATAAATTTTTAAATTTTTTTTTTTCTAATATATTGTTTATACTATAGTATATATTAAATGCTACTGTTTATATATCCGAGCTCCTCTGTCGTCCTCCGTCATGCCTTCGTCGTGTCTCTGTCCTGCCTCCGTCGTGCTTCTGCATGGCTCCGCCGGCGGCGGTCTGCTTGGAGCCCACCGGCGGGGTCACCGGACCCCGGCGAACCTGTCGGGGGTAGTTTTGTGAGGCTGTGACAGGGTGAGAGACGGAGGCGGCTAGTTGTCGGCGATGGAAGAGATACGGCGACACAACACATTGCACATTATCATACAGACATACAAACACATTACACATCTTTTCTATAGTTAAAAATGAGAGAAAAACGGACAAGAGGTAAATAAATCGCAAATTTTATTGCTCCAAAAAGATAATCATTACATAGGTATGCCCCATTATTTATAGAAAACGGGGAGATGAGAGAGTACAATACACGATGTGAGACTAAATTTAAGTCGGGCGGCTTGTGTGGTTTGACATACACAAACCGCACACTACATAAAATACAATAATACATCCTACGGCCATAAGAGGAGACCGCCAAAACCTATGTCAAACCGCCAGACAAGTCGCCAGGCCGCACCTACGGGTTGCCACCAGACCGCAGTGCAGCTACATATCAAACCGAAGCTTCTGCAATCCTCCTGACTACAAACTGCGGGCTGTCACCTAACCGCAATTGCGGCAACCCATCACGCACAGTAGCGGCTACAATCAGACCATTGCGACTTCACAAGACCGCTGCGGCTAAGACTTGAACCATAGCTGCAAACTCAGACAGATCACTACTGCGGTTTCACATATACTGCTGCGGTTTCACCAGACCGCTGCGACTAATCAACCAAGTGAAAGTCAATCTAGTGTCAACTACCTTCACCTATGGGGGGAATAGGTGATTTGCAGTCTTTTTGCGGAATTAAAAATTAACCTGCACAAGAAAACAAAACAAGCACAACACAGAAACACAAAGGCAGTTATAGTGGTTCCCCGATTTGGGTACGTCCACTTTCCCCCTTCGACCTATCTCCCAACAAGGGACGACTCGATCACTTCACCAACCGGATTGAAATCCAATTCTCACACTATGGAAGAAATCCTTCCACCCGAAGGAGTCACTACTCCTCAACCACGGGTTGCACCCAACCCTTACAACGAGGAAACAAAGTTCCTTAGAACAAAGTTAAAATAGAATGTACAAGAAATACAAACTACGTATGGAGAGCTCGGTGTCCCTCTTCGTTCGATGAAGCGTTCTTGAAGAATACGAAGAGTCCACGACCGGAGCACTCTCTTGGAGAGGATCTTCCCGAGATCGGCGGCGACAAAGGATTGCGGCGGCGATGCTTTGTAGATCCAAACTTCTTGACGAAGCTAGCGAGGTCTACCAATGATCTTACTTGGATCGATCGTCTAAATCAATTCGGAGGGGAATGATATTCCCGTTCAACAAACCAAGAGACAAAGGATCTCAAGAAAGAAATGTGAGACGCTAAGCTTAGCTTCATTTCTATCGCCGGGAGGTCAAGAGGAATCCGAGACAAGCGGCGGCGACACCTTAACGAGCAGCGACGGCGAGCAAGAGGCGACGTGAGGAAGTCCGCGATCAGCTAGGTCACACGCGGCTCGATTTCGTAAATGTGAAAAATACTGTTCTTCGTGTCTCTAGGGTTTCAAAATACATGAGTATTTATACCCAAAGACATCCTAAGATAGCCGTTGGGGGACCCACCAGGTCAACCCTACGCACGGGCCGAAACAGCGCGTGACGACCAGGACCGGTCCAGCGAGCCGACAAAAAATACTAAGGCAAATTCGGAGGGAATTGCAGGTGATTCCCGTCGAAGTCGGCGGGAATCACTTACGATTCCCATCGAATTTTCCTTGGTAGAATTTTAGTTGGAGTTCTAGTCATCCGGAGGGAATCGACGGGAATGCGCGGTGATTCTCGACGAATCGGCGAGAATCACTTGGTGATTCCCGCCGATTCTGCCTTAGCAGAATTCTTGAAGGCGTTGAGTCAGCCGGATGCAGTCGGCGAGAATCGGCGAGTGATTCTCGACGAATCGGCGAGAATCATCGAATCGGCGAGAATCACTTAGTGATTCCTGTCGAATTTTCCTTAGACGATTTCTTCTTCCTTCCTCTGCACTTGGTCTTTGACCCATTCTTTGCTCCTCTTCTGCTTTTGATCTATCTCGACCCTGTACTTGAAAATAAGTGCACTCCAATAAAGAGAGCACACATGAGTCTACACACTGATCTGCTCAACGAGGGATTACGTTGCGTAGACCCGTGTATATTGACCCACTGCACCCTGACATTGGTGTGTACTTAGCATGGAATAGCTGCAAGCACAACTTGATAGAAAATCATCAAATACATTATCTATTCACCTTAGCTTGTTCAGGGGCTTCTTCAAATCAGGAACATTATGGATACAATACCCAACAATCTCCCCCTATTTGAAGAAGCCTAAACCCTACAAGCTAAGGTAAATAGGACATATGGGAATGAAAAAGAATCCAGTTGAGAGAGAAATTCATTACCATTTTCTCCTGAGAGCATACTTAATGCCACCTTAGCCTGAGACGAGAGGGTAATCTCCCCCTTTTCGGCTTCTGCAAATTTGGGACTTCACCTGGAGCCACATGCTCCCCCTCAGCTCTTGCATCCGTGCTCGAGCTTGAGTTCCTTGTTGATGCTCCCCCTTGATCCAAGAGCCTGGAACCCCTGTAGTCTTCATTCCTCATAGTTTAGCATACCGAGTTCAGTTTTGAAGAGACTGAACTTAGCCTCGTCTAGGGGCTTCATGAAGATACTTGCAATCTGCTTATCCATGAGGACATAGCAGAGAGAGATATCTTTGTTTTCCACATGCTCCCGAATGAAGTGGTAGCGCACTTTATTATGCTTCGTTCTGCTGTGCGACACCGGATTTTTTGCAATTGCTATTGCGCTCGAGGAGTCGCAATACATCGGAACTTCGCTGAATTGCAAGTCATAATCTTTGAGCTGATTTCTTATCCATAGAAGTTGTGCGCTACAGCTGCCTGCTGAGATGTACTCAGATTCAGCTGTGGAGGTTGCGACACAATTCTGCTTCTTACTGTTCCATGAAATAAGCCTTCTTCCGAGGAATTGACACGTCCCGGAGGTGCTTTTCCTATCATCCCTGCTTCCTGCAAAGTAAGCATCTGAAAAGCCTATCAGCTCAACATCATTGTTTCTTGGGTACCACAAGCCAAGATTTGGTGTACCTTTAAGGTATCTAAGAATCCACTTTGCAGCGACATAATGAGATTGCTTAGTGTTCACCTGATATCTGGCACAAACGCATGTGGAAAACATAATATCTGGTCTACTAGCAGTAATATAGAGCAGGGATCCAATTATGCTTCTGTACTTGGTTTCATCAAAAGGTTTCCCTTTCTCATCCTTGTCCAGAGACACAGTGGATCCCATTGGAGTCCTCATAGAGGTTGCACTCTCCATTCCGAATTTCTTGAGGAGTTCATTTGTGAACTTCGTCTGAGAGATGAAAATCCCATCCTCAGACTGTTTCACTTGAAGTCCCAAGAAATACTTCAGCTCTCCCATACTACTCATTTCAAACTTCCCTTGCATAATATTAGAAAACTTCTTGCAAAGGTTGTTATCCGTTGACCTGAATATTATGTCATCGACATAGATTTGCACCAGCAAAATCTTGCCTTTGACTTCCCTAAGAAACAATGTCTTATCTATTTTTCCTCTAGAGAACTTGTTCTCAAGAAGAAAACTAGACAGAGTCTCATACCAAGCTCGAGGAGCTTGTTTTAAGCCATATAAAGCTTTATTAAGAAAATAAACATGATTGGGAAATATAGGATTAACAAAACCTGGGGGTTGTGCGATATATACTTCCTCTTTCAGGTTTCCATTTAAGAATGCAGATTTCACGTCCATCTGATAGAGTGTGAATCCTTTGTGAGAGGCAGATGCCAGGAACAATCTGATCACCTCGAGCCTTGCAACCGGTGCAAATGTTTGGTCGAAGTCGATCCCCTCCTCCTGTCTGTATCCTTGAGCCACCAGTGTTCTTGATGATGATACCGTGTTCATCCAGTTTGTTTCTGAAGATCCACTTGGTGCCAATCACATTCTGCTTTTGTGGTCTGGGAACCAGCGTCCAAACGTTGCATCATTCGAATTGATGCAGTTCATCTTGCATGGCTAATATCCATGACGCATCCTTGTTCGCTTCGTCGAACTTCTTTGGCTCAACCTGTGACAGGAAACTAAAATGCAGAATCTCGTTGATTGTACCTCGGCGAGTTCTTACACCGTCACGAGGATCTCCGATGATTTGATTTTTGGGATGATCCCTCACGTGTCAGAGCTCTAGGATTCTGGCATCTAGAGCTCTGACAGCTTCTCGGGCTTCTCCTTCTTCCGGAAGATTTTCTCCATCCTGCTCGTCAACTTCTCCAGCTGACGTCGAGGTGGAAACCTTGACGTACTTGGGAGTTGCACCTTTTGTAGTCTCATCAAGACATAGCTGTTCAAGCCTTGCACCTGCATCTTCAAGAATGACACTGGAAGAATTGCTATGAAGCAAGCTTCCTTCATCAAAAACAACATTAATTGACTCTTCTACCACTAGGGTTTTCTTATTGAAAACCCTATATGCCCGACTATGGCTACTATAGTTCATGAATATGCCTTCGAAGCATTTTTCAACAAATTTAGTATGCGGGTACTTCCCGTTATTGAGTACATAGCATCTGCAGCCAAAGATCCTTAAAGAGGACATTGTTGGTTTCCTGCCTTTCAATAGCTCATAAGGCGTCTTACGATGACTCTTGTTGATCAATGCCCAGTTTTGTACATGACAAGCCGTATTGACAGCCTCTGCCCAGAAGTATTCTGGGAGAGAAGCGTCATTCAACATTATCGTGCAAGCTTCAATGAGCGTTCTATTTCTCCTCTCCGCAACTCCATTTTGCTGAGGAGTGCGAGGGGAGGAAAACTCATGAAAGATACCATGTTCTTCACAAAATTCTGTCATAGCACCAGACTCGAATTCTTTTCCATAGTCACTTCTGATTTTGACCACTGAGCAGTTAAGTTCGTTCTGAATCTGCTTGACAAAACTGGTGAAGATATCAAACGTATCTGACTTTCATTTTAAGAAGAACACCCATGTAAACCGAGAGTGATCATCAACAATCACTAGCGTATATGACTTGCCTCCCAAGCTATGAACTTGCATTGGACCAAACAAGTCCATATGCAGAAGATAAAGACATCGGGAGGAGTCTTTGTCTGCAATGCCCTTAAAGGTATCCTGAGTCTGTTTGCCCTTCTAGCATGCAGGACAGGGGCTATCTTTGATGCACTTAATAATGGGAGCATCTCTTACTAAATTTTTAGAAAACAGCATATTAATAGTCTTGAAATTAATATGTGCCAGTCTCTTGTGTCATTGTTCACAAAGAGATGCACTGCCTTTTGTTACTAGGCACACGAGGGTAAAAGAATCTAAACTAAGAAAATCTAAACAAAAGATATTTCTGCTCCTAATGCCGGTTAAGACCGTCTCCGAAGAGGCACATGATATTATCAGGCATTTATCCTTGCAGAACTTAATATCATATCCTTTATCACATAATTGACTTACACTGATCAGGTTATGATTTAATCCTTCAATATAAGCCATGTCGGTGATAGAGATTATACCATTGGAAATCATACCGTAACCTCTGGTGACTCCTTTATCTGATCTCCCAAAGATGACTTTGGGTCCATTCTCGACTGGAGAGTAATCACGCAGCAGGCTTCTTGTCCCAGTCATATGCCGGGAGCATCCACTGTCCAGGTACCATATAGGAGTTTTGGTGGCCTTTGGACATTCCTGCAAAATAGAATTAATTTCCCTTAGGAACCCAATCGAACTTGGGTCCTAGATTCCTCATTAGCATACTCCCCCTCGAATGGTTAGCCCTACGAGTGGTCGGCCTCGCTTTTCTAACTTGAGAAGTCTCGTTATATCTCGGATTAAACCAGCAATCCACGGCAAAGTGACCAACTTTGCTACAGCACCAACTGTCAAATCTGTTGTACCGTTTCCTAGGCACCTGCTTCACCCTTGGAACGGTGGGTCCAGTCGGGGCCTTGGATCTTGAGGGTGAGGCATCATGATGACAACAGTCACATAATTTATTCACCTTCAGGTTCCTCAGTGTAACAGGCTTGGCCTTTGGTGCCTGCTTCCTATTATGGCCGCTAGAGAAGTGACCATAATTCTCAACGTGGATTTCCTCATAAGGTGCCTTGAAAACACTCTCACTGTAGTTGCGGGGAAAGGTCCAACCATCATATCGACTCTTTGGCTTTTCAACCGAGGGCCTGAAGTGATGACCATAAGTTGACTCAAAGTCATGCTCATTGCAGGGAAAGCTAGGCATTCTGAATGAAACAGGACTGAGTGGGGCCTTCCCCTTTTCAGCAGCAGAGGCCTTCTTGGCAGCCTTATTCTTTCTCTGGTTTTTTTTCTCCTGGATGATGCTCTAGGCACCCCTACATGCCCTAAGCCAGCTCCCTTAGCCTGAGCAGAGAAGGTATCAACCAGTGGAAGAACGGTCTTTGGCATAGAGAAGCTTTTGACAATCTTCCTTTCTATCGCAAGTTGTTCTTCCAACTTGTTGATTTCTTCCTGCTAAGGTCAAGGAGCCTTAGAGATTCCGAGTTCTTAGAAGTCAGGTTCAGGTGCTCCTGTCGGAGAGAAATCAAGCTAGTGATCTCATCTCTTAGGGAAACACCCTCAGCCTTAAGAAATTTGACTTTCTTTTTCTGAGCCCTCAATCTCTTGCGGCATTCCTCAAAGGTATTGAGCAAAAGCTCATACTTTTCGAGGAGCTCAGCTTCACGGGCAGAAGGGCTGTCCTCGATACCATCATCATGAGACTCAGAGTCAGAGTCAGAGTCAGAGAGGGGGGTGCGATATTTTACCTTCCCAGTAAATGGGGGGCATTCTCCTTCTGAGTCAGAGCGACCCATTATCCCGAAGTAGGCTTCCTCATCATCACTGGTGTCTGAAGAATCAGATTCACTCAATATCTTTGGCTTCTTAGCAATGTAGCTCCTCTCCTTCTTTTTATCTCTTGAGATCCTATGCTCCTCTCCCTTTCCCTTGTCTCTCTTGCCTTGTTGGCAGTCAGCAACTACGTGCCCTGGCTTATTGCACCCAAAGAAAATAATGTCAGCAGAACGATGTTTGTTCGGTTTAGGTTCATACCTGTCAGAAGAGTAATTCTTCTTCTGATATCTGGAGGAAGAGCCATCTCTCTTTCTTTGATTCCTCAACTTGAGGAACTTCTTGAACTCCCGAGTGATGAGGGAGAAGTCTTCTTCAGATAGCTCTGAGCCGGAAGAGCATGGCTCAGAGTCTTCTTCCTCATCCTTCTTCCGAGAGTGGGACGATGCTGCACCCTTACCTTTCCTTTAGTAATTGGCTTTCAGGGCCATAGTCTTTTCTCTGGCAGCAGCTTTATCGGCTTCCTCTTCAGCTTTTCGGGTGTTCAGCTGAAGCTCATAGGACAAAAGTTTCCCAAACAGAATCTGAGGATCAGTTTCTGCCAGCTTGCCAAATTCTCTGATGGCGCAGATCTTGGTGTCCCATTCCTTAGTGAGGGATCTAAGGAATTTATCATTTAGTTCACCATCGGTAAACACTCTGCCATAACCCTTCAGGGCATTGACAATCTTCAGGAAGTTCTCGAATGTCACTCCGATTTCTCTCGACCTTGCCTGAAGGCCTCGTACTTCTGGTTCAGAAGGGATTTTTGATCATCCCTTACTTCATCTGTGCCTTCCATCAGGGTGATCAGGCAGTGCCATATGTCCTTGGTAGTCCTACAGTTGCAGAAGATCTGCATCATGTAATCATCGACGGCGCTTACTAGAATGTTCTGAGCTTTCTTGTCAAGTCCGATAAGCACCATCTCATCCTTATCCATTTCGGAAAGTTTCTTGGGCACTTTCTTGGTTGGATCAATGGTGGAGGCCTTAGTGGGGATATAAGGTCCCTCCTCCACTATCATGAAGAGTTGTGGGTCGACTGCTTCCATATAGTACCTGATCCTTTCCTTCCAGATAGGAAAGTTCAACTTGGTGCACACTGGGATCTTCCCTGAATACTTGAGTCCTTCCATTTCATAGATCTTCTTTCTTCTTGACACTAGATGCAGGATCTTACTCAAGGTATTAACCTTTTTGATGAGTAACCTCCCTCTGATACCACTTGAATGTCAATCTAGTGTCAACTACCTTCACCTATGGGGGGAATAGGTGATTTGCAGTCTTTTTGCGGAATTAAAAATTAACCTGCACAAGAAAACAAAATAAGCACAACACAGAAACACACAGGCAGTTATAGTGGTTCCCCGATTTGGGTACGTCCACTTTCCCCCTTCGACCTATCTCACAATAAGGGACGACTCGGTCACTTCACCAACCGGATTGAAATCCAATCCTCACACTATGGAAGAAATCCTTCCACCCGAAGGAGTCACTATTCCTCCACCACGGGGTGCACCCAACCCTTACAACGAGGAAACAAAGTTCCTTTACAACAAAGTTAAAATAGAATGTACAAGAAATACAAACTACGTATTGGGAGCTCGGTGTCCCTCTTCGTTCGATGAAGCGTTCTTGAAGAAGACGAAGAGTCCACGATCGGAGCACTCTCTTGGAGAGGATCTTCCTGAGATCGGCGGCGGCAAAGGATTGCGGCGGCGATGCTTTGTAGATCCAAACTTCTTGACGAAGCTAGCGAGGTCTACCAATGATCTTACTTGGATTGATCATCTCAATCGATTCGGAGGGGAATGATATTCCCGTTCAACAAACCAAGAGACAAAGGATCTCAAGAAAGAAACGTGAGACGCTAAGCTTAGCTTCGTTTCTATCGCCGGGAGGTCAAGAGGAATCCGAGACCAGCGGCAGCGATACCTTAACGAGCAGCGACGGCGAGCAAGCGGCGACGAGAGGAAGTCCGCGATCATCTAGGTCACACGCGGCTCGATTTCGTAGATGTGAAAAATATTGTTCTTCGTGTCTCTAGGGTTTCAAAATACATGAGTATTTATACCCAAAGACATCCTTAAGATAGCCATTGGGGGACCCACCAGGTCAACCCAACGCACGGGCCAAAACAGCACGTGACGACCAGGACCGGTCCAGCGAGCCGACAAAAAAATCCTAAGGCAAATTCGGCGGGAATTGCAGGTGATTCCCGTCGAAGTCGGCGGGAATCACTTACGATTCCCGTCGAATTTTCCTTGGTAGAATTTCAGTTGGAGTTCTGGTCATCCGGAGGGAATCAACGGGAATGCGCGGTGATTCTCGACGAATCGGCGAGAATCACTTAGTGATTCCCGCCGATTCTGCCTTAGCAGAATTCTTGAAGGCGTTTAGTCAGCCGGCTGCAGTCGGCGAGAATCGGCGAGTGATTCTCGACGATTCGGCGAGAATCACTAGTGATTCCCGTCGAATCGGCGAGAATCACTTAGTGATTCCCGTCGAATTTTCCTAAGACGATTTCTTCTTCCTTCCTCTGCACTTGGTCTTTGACCCATTCTTTGCTCCTCTTCTGCTCTTGATCTATCTCGACTATGTACTTGAAAATAAGTGCACTCCAATAGAGAGAGCACACATGAGTCAACACACTGATCTGCTCAACAATGGATTACGTTGTACAGACCCGTGTATATTGACCCACTGTACCCTGACATTGGTGTGTACTTAGCATGGAAAAGCTGCAAGCACAACTTGATAGAAAATCATCAAATACATTATCTATTCACCTTAGCTTGTTCAGGGGCTTCTTCAAATCAGGTACATTGTGGATACAATACCCAACACCAAGGAATAACATCGGTCTCAAACTAGTCCTCTGGACAACCAACTCAACAGGCCACAGTGCCAAACCGCCATAAGGCCGATCAGACAGACCGCTGCGGCTAGAACGGCTAACGGTCCGAACTGAGTTCCAACACTCCCCCTCAAGCTGGAGCATATATTTCAACCACGCCTAGCTTGCTACAAACTTCTGTGAACGAAATAACCAGTTTCGTGAAGAAATATGTCAGCTCTTTATCAGAAGTAACGAACAGAGTACATATCTGATTCCTCAGAACCTCTTCTCTAATAAAGTGGCAATCAAACTCGATATGCTTCATTCTCTCATGAAAGACCGGATTCTTCGAAATGTATATAGTTGCTTTATTGTCACAGAACATCGGTAGAGGATGATTATAAAACTCTTCCATATCCAGTAAGAGAGTCTGAAGCCACTT
Organism: Platanthera zijinensis; assembly: GCA_039513925.1. Classification (NCBI taxonomy): domain Eukaryota; kingdom Viridiplantae; phylum Streptophyta; class Magnoliopsida; order Asparagales; family Orchidaceae; genus Platanthera; species Platanthera zijinensis. The sequence continues at coordinate 65,090,964 of CM077084.1, read as the reverse complement.
CAGCTCACAAGCAGTCAGAGTCATGCTTATATACTCTGCTTCGGCACTCGATCTAGAAACTACAGTCTTCTTCTTGCTCTTCCAACTGACTAGATTTCCTCCAACGAAGGTGCAAAAACCAGATCTTTTCTTCCTATCGCCCTTATCATCTGCATAGCTTACGTCAGAATAAGCCTCTACTTTTAAATGTCCTCTTTTCAGGAATAAGAGCCCTTTCCCTAGTGCACCCTTCACATACTTGAGAATCTTTAGAGCTGACTGCATATGACACTTCCTGGGAGCTTGCATAAACTGACTTACTTTGCCAACCGCATAGCAAATGTCTTGTCTTGTAGCAGTCAAATAGATGAGTTTACCAACAAGATGTCTGTACTTGGTGATATCCTCAATGAGAGGAGAGGACTCACTCCAGCATGTGTCATCTCCAACAGCCATAAGAGACCGAGGAGGTTTAGCTCCAAGTAGACATGTCTCTTGTAAAAGATCCAAAACATACTTCCTCAATGAGAGAACGATACAACCAGGTTTCTAAGATATCTCAATCCCCAGAAAGTACTTAGGAGACCCAATATCCTTTGTAACAAAATGCCAGAACAGATGCTGCTTTGTCATATAAATTCCTTTCCTATCATCCCCTGTAAGAAGGATATCATCCACATACACTGCAAGAATTACCAGCCACGACGAGGTATTCCGAATAAACAAAGAGTGATATGTAGCGCTTTGAACAAATCCAGCAACAGAAATAACCTCGTTAAACTTTTCAAACCAGGCCCTCAGACTCTGCTTAAGACAATAGATGGCTTTCTTCAACTTACACACCTGAGACTCCCCCTGAACAACATATCTAGGAGGTTGCTCCATATAAACTGTCTCCTTCAAATCTCCATAAAGAAAGGCATTCTTGACATCTAACTGAGACATTTCTCAATCTCTGTTCACAGCCATAGAAAAGAGAACCCGGATCATAGTAATCCGGGCAACAGGAGAGAACTTATCAAAGAAATCCACACCATAAGTTTGTGTAAATCCTTTGGCCACAAGATGGGCTTTGTTACGATCAACTGTACAATCAGAAAAATACTTAATAACAAAGACCCAACGATAGCCAACCACATCAGCACCATGAGGAGTGGGAATAAGAGACAAAGTATCTCGTTCAGTTAGAGTGTTCATCTCCTCATCCATAGCAGCTTTCCAATGTGGAATAAGCAGAGCATCATGATAAGACGCAGGAAGAACATTGGCCGAGAGGGCAAAAGCAAAACTCTGCTCCTGAGGAGACAGTCTGGTGTAAGAGACCACACCAGCAAGCGGATGCTGAGTGCACGAACGAACACCTTTCCTTAGAGAAATTGGAAGATCAAGATCAGTCCTATCTACTTGCATAGGTCCATCCGAGGGAGAGGCAGGCAAACTAGGAACCATGGGCAGCGACTCAACAGAGGAATCAGGAAGAGCAGGAGTGTCAGAAGAAGAAGAAGAAATAGTAGGCTCAGGATAGGGTGCAGAAATAAGAGGAAAAGTAACTGAATCATCAGAAGAAAGAAGAAGAGAGGAAGAGGAGAAGAATGGAACATTCTCAAAGAAAGTGACATCAACAGAAACATACTGCCGACGGAGAACAAGATCATAACACATATATCCTTTCTGAGTCGGACAATAGACCAGAAAGATACATTTAATCGAGCGTGGTGATAGTTTATCACGACCAAAAAAAGGAGAATGAACAAATGCAGTGCACCCAAAGACACGAGGAGACAAAGTAAAAGGGTTCACATCAGGATGCATGATAGAAAAGGGAGTCTTCCCACCGATAACAGACGACGAAACACAATTAATAAGAAAACAGGAGAGAAGAATTGCATGCCCCCAATAAGACTTGGGAACATGCATATGAACAAGAAGACTCCGAGCCACATCTAGCAGATGACGATTCTTTCGTTCAATAACCCCATTTTGTTTTGCTGTATAAGGGCAAGTGGTTTGATGAACAATACCATGATCAATACAAAATGACGTAAATTGATGACTAAGATACTCCTTCGCATTATCAGATCGAAGGATTTTAATAGAAGTATCAAACTGTGTATGAATCTCATTGTAAAAAACAGTGAAAATAGAATAAAGTTCAGAACGCTCGCGCAGCAAATATAACCAAGTACAACGGGAAAAATCATCAATAAATGTCACGAAATATAAGCTACCCCTACCAACAGTCTGAGTAGGAGAAGGGCCCCATACATTTGAATGGACAATATCAAATGACGAGAAGAACTACGTCCATTGCTTGCAAGAAAAGTAGAACGATGATGTTTTCCAATCTGACAAGTTTCATAATGAAGAGTAGAATCTCCCCGAGGTAAATCAGGCAGAAGCTGGTAAAGGATCCGAGGAGGAGGATGGCCAAGCCGAAGATGCCACTGAAGCAATGGAGAGGAGGCATAAAATACAGAAGAAGTATTAAGATATAACAAGCCGCCGCTCTCAGTCCTAGTAGCTACCGTCTCCTTGGACTGAGGAACCTGAAAAGTACAAGAAGAAATAGAAAATATCGCTTCAAAGCCCAACTGCTTACAAAGAGCAGTGACAGAAAGAAGATTGCATGGAAAGTTGGGAACATAAAGAGTGTCCCGAAGCTGAAGAGAAGGAGTAACATGCACAGTGCCAGTCCCGTGAACCGGAGACGGAGAACCATCAGCAATAAGAATTGAAGGTAATTGGTTACTCTTAGTAAGAGAGGAAAAAAGCCGAGAATTCCCTGTCATATGATTGGTAGCACCGGAGTCAATAAGCCACCTACCCGTGGTAGCTAACTAAGAAGCAACAGAAGTAGCAAGAGAAGTAGTAGGCTTCTTGGCAGAGTCAGCAGAAGCAGGACGAAGATGAGGGTGTTTGACCCAACAACGATCAATAAAGTGGCCAGTTTTTCCATAATGAGAGCAGAGAAACTTCGAATAACCACGGCCGCCAGTACGGCCACCCCGACCACTAGAATTATTTAGCAGGATGAGCCACAACATCAGGAGAGGAAGAGGGAAGCAAGGGACGTGGAAGTAGAGTAGTAACAACAGAAATACGGGCAGTAGTAGCATCAAGAGTCAGAGTGTCCGCCTCTCTGAGAATCTGCTGACGAATCATGTCATAGGAGTCAGGAAGACGAAGCAAGTAGCAAACCACAAGAAGCTCCTGAAAATGTTTTTGTTGCTCGGCAAGATCAGCAGCAAATGGACGGTGTTGAATAAGTTCATCCCCAAGACTCTGGACCTCCTGATAAGCAGCAGGGGTCATAACAGGACGAGCAAAGAGATCCGCATATAGAGTATAGATGCGTGAAGTCTGAGCCCCCTTAGAATAGAGAGCAGTAAGATGATTCCAGGAAGCTTTGATAGTCTGATCATGTCTGATGACAGGAAGACATTCATCAGACAGACTGTTAGCCAACCAAGTACGGACCAAGGCATCAGACGTATCCCAATCATCATAAGTGGGTGAGCCAACATGCAGGGGGTCATCAGTCAAATGAGAGCGCTTACGCTGAGAGCGTAAAAGAAAGACAAAAGAAACACTCCAGTCAGGATAGTTTGGGCATGTAAGCTTGGACACAGTACCCAAATTACCAGAAGTAGACACAGGAGGAAAAGCAAGAGCAAGAGGAGAGGAGAGGATAAAGTAGCTGAAGAAGATGGAGTGTCCATGTAGAAGAAGGACAAGTCGTACGGTCAAGCAAGCAAATCGCGCAAACTATCAGGAAGCAAAGCCGCGAGAACAGAGGTAAAAACCTCCTGGTCTCGGTGTCAGCACACCAGCAGCAAGAAAAAGGCTGCGACCAAAAGGCGTGACCAAAAAGAGAAAAAACCGCCCGGTCTCAGTGTCAACACACCAACAGTAGGAAAAATGACTGCGACCAAAGGCAGCACCAAAGGAGAGAAACTGCGCGAATAAGTCGCAAAGAACGCGACCAGAAGAGAGGGAGGGAAGCTGGAAGAAGCCAGAAGAAGGGAGGGAAAGGGAAACCGCGCGGTGAGAAAAAACAAACCGCAGGGAAGGCGAAGCAATGAGAATGGAGCAAAGGACCGGTTTTCCTCTGATACCAAGTTAAAAATGAGAGAAAAACGGATAAGAGGTAAATAAACCGTAAATTTTAATTCTCCAAAAAGATAATCATTATATAGTTATGCCCCCTTATTTATAGAAAACGGGGGAGGTGAGAGAGTACAATACACAATGTGAGACTAAATTTAAGTCGGGCGGCTTGTGCAGTTTGACATACACAAACCACACACTACATAAAATACAAAAATACATCATGCGGCCACAAGAGGAGACCGCCATAACCTGTGTAAAACCGCCAAACAAGTCGCGAGGCCGCACCTGTGGGTTGCCACCAGACTGTAGTGCAACTACCCATCAAACAGAAGCTTCTGCAATCCTCCTGACTACAAACTGCGGACTGTCACCTAAATGCAGCTGCGGCAAACCATCACGCACAGTATCGGCTACAATCAGACCGCTGCGACTTTACAAGATCGTTGTGGCTAACACTTGAACCATAGATGCAACCTCAGGCAGATCACTGTTGCGGCTTAACATATACTGATGCGGTTTCACCAGACCGCTGCGACTTATCAACCAAGGAATAACATCGGTCTCAAACTAGTCCTCTGGACAACCAACTCAACAGGCCACAGTGCCAAACCGCCATAAGGCCGATCAGACAGACCGCTGCGGCTAGAACGGCTAACGGTCCGAACTGAGTTCCAACAGCTATATAGATACACACACACACATTGCACATTATCATCCACACAATCGATTTTCAAACAATCCTGAGCCGAAGAAGCGAAACCTGTGCCGGAGAAGGCCTGTGCCGTCTGAGAAGAAGAGCCCTGAGCCAGAGAAGAACAACCCTGCACCGGAGAAGAGAAGCCCCTCGCCATCGAAGAAGAAGCACTGGATGTGATCGGGAACCCTTATGCCATCGGAGAAGATGCGACAAGATCAATTTCCGATTGCAGTGACGAGAGAGACGGCGAATAATTTTACCCTAGCGCTTCTCTTCCAAAATGTGATAAAAAGGAGCAAGAAAGGCAAGTTTTGTCCCACAGTGTTTTGACCCAGGAGAAACGGGGGCAGTTCAAAACAGTTGCGGAAAAACAAATGCCAAAAAGCAAGGCTTCAGCATTTAGACAAAACGCAATGGGAAAATACGTGAAAACAAATGAAGCCTAAAGCACGATCAAGACACATGTCTTATCTCTCCTAGTGTCACACTGTCACCAGATCAACAAGAGAGCAGAATATAGTTCAAACAAGCATGTGTATAAAGAAAAAGCTAAACAATGCTCTGAACATAGATGAATAAAAGAAATCCAATAATACTAACTGTCATCATCCAACAGATCATCCTGATCAGGATCTCAGATAATGAGTGCTCCTCAACTATCAGCAACCCCTGTAATTTTAATAGAGAATTTCATTTAAAATGAATTGAATTCTTTGAAAATGTACATGTATCTAGTTCTACTAGAAGAACGTAGTACTTTATAATTAGTTAGGAGGACACATTCACTGAGTATTATAAATTTTACCTCATAATTCATTACCTGTTTCCAACGAAACAATTTATGTACTTTTGGACACCGCAGTTATACCGCGTTCCAAAATAAAATGTCATGGTTACTGTTCTTCTAAAGTTAACTAGAAATCATCAACTTTAGAATGAAACAAATTAACAGAAGAAGAGTCAAACCGAGTCAGATCGTGTTATCAAATTTGCAATAACACTCTCCTCTAAGGTAAGATAGATGAATCCAGGTGAAGTTATTAACATCAAATTTGGAATGAAACAATTCATTAGATTTATGCTCAGCAACAAAATGCATCAACGAATCAAACATGCTTTATTAACTCAAATCCTTCGACGATAGAGGAGAACATCCATTGGGCTCGAACAGAGTCACCAAGAAAGTCTTCAGTGTTTGCCTGCTTCTCGAGCGGGCACTCTGGAGGACTCGCGAACATCCCTGGGAGCGTGATAGTATTCAGCAAGGACAAGCAGCGAGCGGCCTTCAGGCGGACTCTCGGGATATGGTATGTGTTGACGCCAGGTAAATCCCGACCTCAGAAACGGACTAGTAGGCCTAAAGCTACTGGTCAAGCAGTGAAGTCAGATGGCCTACGGAAACTAAAACAGAGATGAGTTTTGAAAACAAGACCCCAGGCTGCTGCGGCAGGAAGGTCCCACCACGTACCCGGCTGCTTAGAAGAAGCAGCCCCTTCATAACCAGGATGGCCGAGCTAGGTACGAGGGGAAGGAGCGAGCTAGGGTTCGCGAGTATCTATCCGAGATTTTCCGGTCCTCTCCCTCGTACCCCTGGGGTCCTATTTATAGGGAAATCCAAGAAAAGGGGGAGGGGTCATACTTATACCCCCCCCCCCACCCTTACGACTGGGCAACTTCCTGGGGAACTCGCATGGGCTGGGCGAGTAGCTCGCCTAGTCGCCAACCTAGAGAGTATGTGTGGGGAGCTCGCCATACTCGCCCAGGTCTTCTGCTGGCTCGCGGCTTGATCTTGACTTCTGTCTTGACTGGTTGACTTTGACTCTTGCTGAGCTATCTATGGTAGGGCCCCCTCCTCGTCGAATATGGGTTGTACAGTATGGAAACTATAGCTGGGAGTCCGCGCGGACAATTCAACCCAGTCCGCGCGGACTTCTCCTTTTCAGATTCAGCTCATGCATCCTCGTGTGGCTTTGTGAGGCCTCTTCTTAAGTGTTCACCGCCTTACTCTTCATGTTCCTCGGGAGGCTGCTCATTTAATGTCGTGATTTATAAGGAATTAAATGACCGTCATTTCGTGAATTGTCCATGCAGCCTAACCTCTAGTATAAAAGGGGGACCAGGGGTGTTTGGCGATACACACAAACTTAGCCTAGAACCTGCCACATCGTAGGTGCGGACACTAAGTTAGAGTCTTTTATAGGGATAATTTTGGCCATACTAGGGGAGTCCCCTTCTTCAGGACACTTTCACTCACTGTATTGCTTTTGTCCAGCACTCAGGAAGGACTATGCAGAGTTCGCTAAAAATGTGTAAAGTGCTAGAAGTTTGCTCCCCTATAAGTCCAGTCGGCGCAACAGCTCAAGACTATCTCGGTTCCCTAACCTTTCACCGTCTGGGGGATGGATCCTATTGGCTTGTTCCCAGCGGCAAGCGGATAACGACGCTTTATTTTAGTAATGATCGACTACTTCAGCAAGTGGATAGAAGCCAATGCACTCGCCCGAACTACCACTCGGGTAGTAAATAACTTCATCTAGGTGGAGATCGTTTGTCGGTATGGGGTTCCCGCTGCCATCGTGATTGACAATAGCCCTCAATTTGCAAGTGAAGAGTTGGCCGACTTATATAATCAGCTAGGAACTGTGCTCTGGTTCGTCCGTTCATCATCCATGAAGCAATGGACAAATGGAAGTGGCCAACAAGCAAATCTCGAACCTACTCAAGAAGAAGGTGGAGAACGTTTGTGGAAATTGGGCAAAACAGCTGTCGGTTGTTCTGTGGACCCTCCGTACGACTCCCTCCTCGACCACTAGGGAGACTCCCTTCAAACTATTGCATGGGTCTGAGGCCCTCATTCCAGTAGAATTCGATGTCAAGAGCCCATGAGTACTGTTGGCTAGGCAAGGCGGCAGCGATTAGATGGAAGTCAATAACGAGGAACTTAAGTGCAGCCTCGACCTGATTGAGGAACTCCGGGATCAGCCGGTGATTCGACAAGCAGAGGTTAAGCGAATGATGGTCTGGTATTTGGATAAGAATGTGCGGGTGAAGCAGTTCGAGAAAAGTTCTGATTCTTAAGAAGGTAGACGTGATAGGGAGAGCATCCTCAGTAGGAAAACTTAAGCCCAACTGCGAGGCCATTCATCATCAAGGAGGTGCTCAAGAATGGAGCCTACAGATTGTAGATATAGGAAGGCGACGAGTTGCCCAACACCTAGAGCGGAGACGACCTGAAGAGGTATTACTCTTAACAAGGTACGTTTCTTTCTCTAAAGACTGACTTGTCTCGAAGAGGCACAAATCTCCTCTTTTTTGTGGAAACCCTTAACTCGTTGTAGCGGAGCATCACAGAAGGCGCACGCGGTGCACACGACCTATAGTGATGAGTCCCGAAGCATACATGGGCCCCCTCGAACGAGTTCGGATGTTCACGACAGGAGGCAAACATCGAGCCTTCGACCCTCCTGACGGTATCAGTCACTTTCCCCACCTTAATACCGCGATAATTTCTCTCATGATACACTCCTGGGTGTCATAAGTGGCAAGTCTGAATGTGTTGATCGATCGAGCATTGATTGAGGTTTTGTTATTGTTACCGGTCACCTTCCTGAGGACAAAATTCGGTCAACGAGCGTTATTTCCCCTCCTGCATTCTCAAACGCTACATGCACACGGTGGCCCTAAGGATGCCTTGTGCTAAGAATGACAACCCTAACCTCTTACAACAGACCCACCAAATCGATAAAATTCCAAAAAGCTCGTTCGAATAATCACTCCGGACACTCTTAGAGCGCGCGGCCAAGAATTGTACGTGAATGCACGGATGCTCCAGTCTATACTGAGCAAATTTTTAATCAAATATTAAACAAAAATAATACACAACATCCTATGTTGTACATTAAAACCGCAATGGATTGCGGTGTAAAAATAATGTTCACAAAATAGCGCATGGATGCTTGGGCAAAAAGAAAAAGAAAGAGAAGAAGAACTAACTAGTTGTCCTCCAAGTTGTCAGGAGAGCTGGCATCACTGGGCCCCTTTTCCGAGCTGGTTGCTGGAGCGTATCCTCGAGAGATAATCTGTTGAGAGGAGGTGTCCACTAAGTCGTGCTCAGGTTCGTCTGGAAACAGCTTCTCATACTGGACACTCGCGAACCTCGGTTTGAAGAGATGTAACTCTCGAACCCGCTCCAAGGTGATCTTCGAAAAGGCCTTCGTCGCTTTCAGGATCTCTTGTATGAATGTTGGGTTCTCCGCGGAAAGGCTCACCTGGCAAAAAGAGGATTCGTTGGGCAATCATGTTCAAGGAACATGGACTCTTTGTTTTGAAATCACGGTTACCTGTAGTCGTGTTCAAAAAGCCAGCCCGATCGGGCTCGGGCTTTTGTAAAACCAGACTCGGCCCGGGCTCCCTCCAAAAGAGGGAGCCCGATTAGGCCCTTCAGGCCGGGCCGGGCCCGAGCCGACCTGGAATAAAAAAGGCAGGATAAAATCCCGCCTAAATTGGCGGGATTTTATCCCGCCTAATTAGGCGCCCGCCTAATCATAGGCGAGATTAATCCCGCCTATGATTAGCAGGATTAATCCCGTCTGATCAGGCGGGATCCGCCTTATAAGGTGGGGTTAAATCCCTCCTGGCGATCAGGCGGGATTAAATCCCGCCTGGCGATCAGACGGGATTAATCCCGCCTGGCGATAAGGAGGGATTAATCCCGCCTGGCGATCAGGCGGGATTAATCCCGCCTGATAAAGCGGGATTGGGATTAATCCCGCCTGATTAGGCGGGATTAATGGCCTGACGGGATAAAAATCCCGTCGGGCATTCCCTTAGCCCGGTGCCGGGCTCAGACTAGCCCGGAGCCCGAGCTTTGCCCGGTCCGGCCCAGGCCGGGCAACCGACCAAAATGGGGGCCCGGTAAGGGCCCCAAGCCCGGCCCTGGCCCGGGCCGGGCTTTTACCGGGTCGGGCCTAGCCGGGCTTTTTCCGGACCGGGCCCAGGAGGGCTTTTCTGGCCCGAGCTTTTTGCTCATGACTACCTGTCTTTGCAGGTGGGCGACCTCTTCTTGAGATTGCTGGAGAGCCTTCCACATTTCTCCCAGTTCCCTCCAGCAGATTGTGTTGTATGACAGCGCCCTCAACAAGGCAGTGGTTGCCCTTTGCATAAGCTGGTCGGGGGGATACCCATCAACTCCGCGATCTCCTCATCCCCAATGAATGCATAGGAGACAGCTAAGGCGTGTAGGGTCGCCTCCTTTCTCTCCCTCCAGAGCAGAAGCTTGGTACTTAGTTTGACTGCATCTGTATTTCTGGACATCAGCAGACCCCCTAAGGATGTCCGTCAAGGAGTGGCCACAGCGGAGAGGAATCTGCGTCGTAGCCGAAGGAGTTTGCGTCGGAGTTGAATTCCTCCTGGAGGGTGAGTTCGTGCGACTCCCACGAGAGGGCGGCGGCTGCTCCCCCCCCCCCAGCGCAGATCTCTTCAAGGTAGCCGCTTTCCTTTTTCTTTAGCGGTCAGAAAGCCCGGCAGCTCATGAGGTATCTTCGCGGGAATCTATAGAACGACTGCAGGAAGGAGGGTTAATAGCCACATTTATGGAAATTTTTTGAAATTAGGACTTACATTTATAAGTATCCCCGTAGGCTATCTCTCCCAGGCGTGCGACATAGTGGAGGACGTCCAATAGAGCCTTCTCCAAGAACTCGACGATATCCTTCTCAATTCCCTCAATCGGTGGACTCTGGAAATCCTCCTCATTTCTTGACTGAGGATAATTGATCCATCCTCCAAAGTCCGTCTGGAATATGGTGAACCTTGCATTTCACTCATGAACCTTATTCTTCAAGTTCAAAGCCCGCAATTTATTGGTCTCGATATAAAGTTTCCCCCTTGAATATGCGTGGAAATAAAATAGTCGCTTGAATACGGCCAAGCTAAAGCGAATCCTCTGAAGCCGCAAGTAGATAAAGAAAGTAGTGGTCAGCCTTATGGAGTTTGGGGTAAACTGCGCTGGGATAAGGCCGTAATGGGTCAGTACCTTGACCATCTCGGATAGGGTGGGGAAGGTACATCCCGGCTTGAAGTGTTCGAAGGGGAGGACGAGTTCGTCAGTGAAAACCGAATGGAGGTGTTCCCCGTGCTCAGGTAGCCGCGTGATATATCTTTCGGGTGGTACGCGGATAGCGTTTAGGTGATTGGCGAACTCTTCATCAGAGAGCCTGATGGTCGGGGGCTCATGTTATATAAAGGCTAAGGCCGAGTCCTCGCGAGTAGATCCCGTTTGAGGAGCTTGCAGGTTCTCCATAATGTTCAAAGGTGTCTGCTGGAGAAAGCTCCGCAGGCCTATTTATTGGAACCACCTCGCTTGCCTCGAAACGCAAAGCAATGCGGACACTTGCTGACCGCAGGGTATGTCCACAGCAACCACTTCGTATCTTTGTTACCTGCAAAAAGAAAAGTATCAAGCGATCTTCCGTGGGTAAGTAAAAATTTAAGTTATTAGCATGCCATAAAGATAATGACCAACAAAACTGCATTTCAAGCACGACAACACAGAGTCGGCACAAAAGTGTTCACGCGCACATTGTTCATCTGTGACCTATTTATTACATATTAAAAATTGTTTTTCTCTCTCTTCCTCTCTCTCCCTTTCTTGTCTAAGGAGACTCATCGCCGGCAGCCCGCTCAACGCCCGTGAATGCCAAGTTGTCAGTAATTTTTGTGAGCACGCTTGACGCGCCCACGTGATATTTGTTCAGCTTGGTAATCTGGGCATAGATCGCGCGAATGTCCTCCCCGACCTTCCGCGCGTATTTTTGAACGAAGTCCTATTAAGGGGAGTCGCCCTATATCATTGCCTAGGTCTCGGTCTATGCGTCGGGTGGAAGTTCGTGAGCGGCGTTTTGCTTAGTTCCTCGATCCCTTCCTCTAGGAGAGCAATCCGGGCGACGACATCCGCGATCCCTATTTGAAGGGACGCAATCGTGAAGGAGTTATCTGTGAAGGCAAATGATAGATTTTGACTAAAGGTTTCTAACTCAAGAGGAATGTGGCGAGCTATTTTTGGTAAGTACCTGCTGGCAGGTCGCTCTCTGCTCTCTGAAAAGGTCATTTCCTCCGGCTCCACTTCCCCTCTCTTCCTCTTCTTCAACAGATTATCCACTCCAGACAAAGTTCGATCTCAGTTTAGCCGCCTCCTTCTCGAACTCAATATCACCAGGATGGTTTTCAAACTCATCATCCTCCTCTTCTTACCCTGACAACTCTTCAACATCCATGGCCAATTTATGTTTGCTAGCTTCGTCTGATGCGACTTGACGATAGAAAGGGTCTGGGTCATTTGAGGTGTTCGGCTTACAAAGGGGATTCGTGGCTTCGCTGGAATCCGACATTTGTGTGCTCGAATTTTTCTTTTTCTGAGTACTGGAAAGTGTAGGTTGATGGCTCTCCACAGGTGGGTTCACGCGGGCAGAATATTTGGGCTCAGGATTACTGTTCAAAAATTCAAGGGACTCAGAGACAATGGGCGTAGAGCTGGGTTTTCTCTCTGATGTTTTCTTTGAGGGCCCTTGCTTTGAGGAACTGCCTGGGAACTTGGCATACTTCATCAGCCTTTTTGGATCAGGCTTTTTGGAGGAGTCTGCAATTAAGCCTAAATTCGCGAGTCGGGATTGATTCATTCTCATGGTGGACAGTTGAAGATGGTGAATTATGAAGAATGGTTTGTTTAAGAGGGGGTATGCACTATTTATAGATTCCATGGGGAACTTAATGTGTCGCAGTCTTTGCGGCCAACAGTCTACTTTTTTGAAGATCGTACGATCTGCCGAAAAAGTGCGAGAATTATGTTAACCCAAATCTTGCGATGACAGAGGAGAACATCCATTGGGCACAAGCAAGTCTTCAAAGTCCGCTGACTTCTCGGGCGGGCACTCTGGAGGACTCGCGGACATCCCCGGGAGTATGACAGTATTTGGCGAGGACAAGCAGCGATAAGCCTACAGGCGGCCTCTCGGGATACGGTATGGAAGCTCTGGCTGGGAATGCGTGCAGATGATTCAACCCAGTCCGTTCAGACTTTTCCTCTTTGGATTCAGCTCAGGCGTCCCCGCGCGGTTTTGTGCTACCTCTTTTTTAGTGTTCGCCCCCCGACTCTTCATGTTCCTCGGCCAGCTGCGCATTTAATGTCGTGATTTATAAGACATTAAATGTCTGTCATTTTGTGAATCGTCTACGCATCCTACCCTCTAATATAAAAGGAGGACCTGGGGTGCTTGGCGACACACGCAGACTTAGCCCAGAACTTGTCACGTCGTAGGTGCGGACACTATGTTCGAGTCTTTCCTTTCAGTCATTGTACACGTGCATACCCCACGGGTGGCAGCACCACTTTGTAATCCTTTTCCAGAGATTAATAAAGAGAGGCACATTGCAAGAGAGACATTCGCCATGGCGGTCCAGTCTGTTGTCTGTCGATGCTAGTGGAATATTCCTACTCCCTGCGATCTCTCTGCTCATAGTGCCCGCCTTGGGTTAAGTAACCGGCTGACTATGTTCTGAGTCTTTATCTGACTATTCCCCCGCAGAAGTGATTTGTGTGTGGAAGATCTAGGTGATAAATTTTACACCACATGATTTCTTTGACGAAGAAAATCTTAAAAAATCAAAATATTTGGACTAAAGCTAAACTAAATCGCCTAATCTTGAACTAAGAATGAACTAAATTGCATTTAGTCTCATTTCTCCCACTATTTTGATTCATTCGTCTTTAGGCATTCCTTTCATCAATGGATTAGCCAGATTATCCTTCGAATGCACAATCGATCTAATTGATAAATCCTTGTTTTTAGATGATTCATTAAAGTATGTCTCGGTCGTACATGTCGTCTCTTTGTATTATAGAGGACATTCTTAACGACTTGAATTGCTGCTTGATTATCACAGTACAAGCTCAACGAGTTGACTTGAAACCTAGACAAAGAAATGTTTAAAATCAAGTTCTCGATCCAATTTACCTCTTTACCAGCAAAAGCTAAAGCAAACAACTCGGCTACCATACACGAGAAAGCTATACAAGTCTGTCTTTTGGATTTCTAAGTAATAACGGCTCCACCCAAAATGAATATATATCTACAGGTAGATTTGTTGTTTCCAACTTCTGAACACCACGAGTCATCAGAGTATCCAACCACAGTAGGAGGGTAACCCGTGTAGCAGAGAACATGATTTCTATTATCTCTCAGGTATCTCATCAGCCTATCTAGGGTATCCCAATGTTTTTTGCCTGGACTACTGGTAAAACGGCTAAGCATGCCAATAGAGAAGACAATGACTGGTCTTGTACAACTTGTAGCATACATGAGCATACTAATAATTTTTGAATATTTTACTTGATCAACACTGGCCCATATATTAGGACTCAAGTTAATGTTGTGATCAAATAGTGTCTCCACTGACTTAGAGTCTTTATATTCTTAGGTAGAATGAAGTTGATCTATATAATGAGTCTAGCTAAAAATAACATGACCCTTGTCAACTCTAACTTTCATACCTAACAGGGTATCAACAATATCAAGGTCCTTCGTATCAAATACTTCAGAGAGAGTGGATTTAATATCCCTTATAACAACAAGATTCAACCCTAGAATCAACACGTCATCCATATATGGATGTATCATGACATTTATATAAAATTGGGGTGCAATTATCCCACTCCTTATGATCGCCACTAACTTAGTGGGATCATGGGATTGACCGCCGCGCACGCGATCGTTGCACTTGATTCCTCGTGCATGGATCCCACTTTATGAGCCATGCAAGCAACCACCGCGGCCGGCCGCCGGCTCCGACATATCCGGTGTCGTGTGGCCTGCGCCCGACCAACCCCGCCAGAGTCGCGCCCGATAGTCCCTCCCCGAGGCCGCCTCCCGTGGTCGCAGGGAGTACCCTATAAGGGAAGCTGCGCCACAACTGCCCCTCCTCGCGGCCGCATTTACTCATGATGCGGTCGGCTGTTCTGCCGGCTGAGACTCCTCCTCTTCCTTCTTCGGCGGCCATCCATCAGCGAAGTTGGCCTCCCATTCATGGCAGGCCTTCCCCGTTGTCCGATCATTCTGCCACAATAGCTGCCATCCATCTCATGAATAACTACCCACTAACTACCATGGTTAGTGGGGGAATATCATTAATCAAATTATTGGCTTGCATTTAGTAAATATTATGCAAATAATGTTCACTCCGAACTATGCTAAAAATAATAATATGGGTGGTTACGGTGTGCGAATATCTGCATAACTACCGTAACCACCTCCTAGAAGTTATAAAAGGAGCCCTTGACTTCCTCATTTCTTATCTTTTTCCTTCTTGCTTTCTTCTACTCAGGCTAGAGCTTTGTCAGATTTCTTCTATGAGTTGTCGTCTCTCCTCCAGATATTTGCCTAAGTCCACCTCCAAGAGCAAGTCTCGCGGGCCATTCAGAAAAGCCTCCTTCCGCGCAACATCCTGTAAGTCCTTGTCAACTTTACTCCGCACTTTCTGCGACCATGTTCAGCACCTGCATGGTGCCCAGGAGCGATTGTCATCGCCAAAGGATACTAGATTCAAGCTTCGTGTGAGGCATCCTGTCTCCCACCGAGTACAAGTGTGTTCTCTCTCATCCCCAATTTTAACGAGGAGCAGTTTGTCGCCCTCGAATCTGACACAGGTTTGTAACCTGAAGCTCATAGTGGAGTTTGACCGACATAGATCCGATCATGTGGTTTTTTACCCGATTGAGGGGTTTTTCCATGTTAAAAACATTGTGTGCACTACCTCTCTTATTTCATGACTTTGTGCGCGCTTGACCGCTCTGCGAGCTAAGATAGTCGAGTTTATCCCAATCTGCCAGGAGCGTTAAATTGAATGCAACAATTTGGCATTGTATATGGAAAGCGAGTTCCCGACACCCCCGAAAGACTTAGAAGACAGTACCCTCTGCACAGCGGTACTCACGACTAACTTCAATGGCAAGAAGAAGTGCCTGAACCACCAAAGGATCAAGCCTCCAAGGACGTGTTGAGCCAACTCCCTCTCATTCACTCATCAACGTCACTCTCGATGCAAAAGTCATGCTCGTGCATATAGCTGCCTTGGAAGGGAGCATGTAATAAATGGAAGAGCAACGGGTCGAGATGCTTGCTCTACTCAGGAATCAAGGAGCTCCTCCTCAGCCTCCCGCACCAGTCAATCCCCCGCATACGGCTCCGATTTACGCTCCTGCACCGCAAGCTCCCCCGCAGGGATGATATATCTGAAGAGTTTTTGGACGCCTCCAGCTCCATGCACCCAACCTATTAGGGCGCTGGGGGTGGCCATCATCGCCATCCAGAAGAAGTAGTTCGTGCATCGCTGGGCGAAAGACTCACCCGTGAAGAGATACGCGAGGTGATTGCTCAGGAATATGGACAAGTTGGGTAACGGGATGCCTTTACTCATTGTCCCTGGACCTGGGATCCCCATTTGCACTCGGAGTTCTAGCTCATCTGATCTCGCATATCCTCAAGCTCTCAAACATCAAGATGTTTGATGAAATGGAAGATCCGCTCAAACATATCAACCATTTCACTATCATTATGAGGATCTACAATGCTTCAGATCAATTGCTCTGCCAGATATTTCTAGCAACATTGAAAGTCCAAGCATGCACTTGGTATCATTCCTTGCAAGAGGGGCATAGATAACTTCGCAATATTGGCACGTGAATTCACCGAGCAGTTCGCCGCCAACCGCATAATCGTTCGAGATCCCTCACATCTGTCTGGGATTCACCAGAATGAGGGGGATACCCTCAAGGATTTTTTTCTGCCGGTTCACCACTGAAACACGGCAGATCCCGGGAGTTCACTCCAAACTTTTGAGGGGTGTTTTCCTTGGAGGCCTCCGGCCAAGTGGCTTCTACTCAACACTAATGAGGTAAATTGTGCTTAGTTTTCCGGACTTCATGCATAGAGTCGAGACACAGATAGCAGCTGATGAAGCAATCAAAGCACACCGTCAGTAGTTTGAAGGAAGTTAGAAGAAAAGGAGGGGGAGGGAGCAGGCCCTCATGGGCCAAGAAGATCAACGCGGTGAAGAACATCGTAATGGTGAGCGTCGGCGGGACCCCCAGAGAGATCTGGGTCAACGGCCTCCTCAGGTATACACTCATTTGAATACCACGCAGACCAATGTGCTCTACACAATTCAGGACAGTTCGACGCTCCATTTACAAAAAGTTTCGCTGCCAAATCCTAGGAATGACCAATAAAAACACTGTGAGTTCTACCTCAAAACTTGGCATACCACTGAAGAATGTAACAGGCTAAAGAACGAGATTGAGCGCCTGGTCCAACATGAGCTTCTTTGAAGATTTTTGCAAGGGCATGTGTAGAAACAGCAGGCGCCGCCTAAACAAGTAAGAGAATAGCAAAATATTCCGCAAGGGGCATATCAACGGAAGGCAGATGGTGGGTAGCATTGAGACCATCGTCGGGTCCAAGGTTCTCTCATCCCAGATATTTTTAGTTAGTATACCCGAGAGGAGTTATGGAGATAGAAGGCTCAGCCCCGACATCACCATCGCATTCGGTGATGAAGATGAAGCTTACCAAGCAGCACCTTAGTCCCACAGCGGGATCTGTTTACAGTTTTGATAATCACCCAGT
This sequence comes from Platanthera zijinensis, assembly GCA_039513925.1. NCBI lineage: Eukaryota > Viridiplantae > Streptophyta > Magnoliopsida > Asparagales > Orchidaceae > Platanthera > Platanthera zijinensis. The sequence continues at coordinate 65,073,501 of CM077084.1, read as the reverse complement.
TCCAATCTAAAGGACATTCACCTTACCTATCACGATGGGTGAGTTCCCGAGGCAAGCTATGCACAACATTCAATTGGTTGTCATATATACAAGTTCCCCCTACAACGTCATCTTCGGAAGGTGATACAGTCTATCTTCAGAGCAATCCCATCAATCCCTCACCTAGTAATGAATTTTGCAACCACCAATGGAATAAGAGTCATTCGTGGAAACCAAGAAGAGGCCCACGCTTGCTACTCAAGGCAATCTCAGTCGGCTGTCATGATCGCCTTCGACATTGACGACATTGATCTACGCGATAAAACAAATATACAGCATGGGTGCTCTCATTGAGAAGGGAAGACCCTTCCCCGCACGTGGAACACGAAGAACCTGCATCGCTTTTATCCTTGATTTCTTGTTTCTTATTTCCTATTTTTCTATTTCTTGTTTCCTGTTTTCTATTTTTTGTTTCAATATTGTAAAAGTCACGAGCTATGACTCACGTAAACTATCTTTGAGTAATATTGCATTATGTTTTCCTTCAAACTTGTCCAATCAGAACTCAACTGGGTAAGACTGTGCATGCGGTTTGAACAAACAAGCTCTTCACTGACCCTGCCTTTCTATGCCCCGTCATCGCCCGGGCCTACCCACCTCACAATCAAAACCAATCATAACTCATTCGGGTAAGACTGCACATGTGATTTGAATGAGCAAGCTCTTCACCGACCCTTCCTTTCCACGCCCCGTCATCGTCAGGGTTTGCCCCCCTCGCCATTGACACCAATATCAACTCAATCGGGTAAGACTGCGCATGCGGTTTGAACGAACAAGCTCTTCATGGACCCTACCTTTCTGCGCTCTGTCATCGCTCGGGTCTGCCCCCTCGCGATCGACACCAATCAGAACTCAATCAGTAAGACTCTGCATGCAGTTTAAACGAACAAGCTTTTCACCTACCCTACCTTTCTACACCCCGTCATCGTTCGGGCCTACCCCCTCACGATCGACACCAATCAGAACTCAACCAGGTAAGACTGCACATGCAGTTTGAACGAACAAGCTCTTCACCGACCCTACCTTTCTACGCCATATCATCGTCCGGGCCTACCCCCTCGCGATTGACACCAACTAACTCCCAATCAGGTAAGATCGCGCAAGCAGTTTGAATGAGCAAGCTTTTTTTTGATCCTGCCTTTCTACGCCCATCATCGCTCGGGCCTACCTCCATTGCGATCAACACCAAACAAGAAAGGCCACACAACTAGATCGAGCATACAAGCTCTCCATCGTCATTGCAAGCCTACATTTTGCCAGCTACCAGAATCCGTACAACAAAGGCGAGAAGATGAGAAACACCAATATCATATAAATATAGGCGCAAACGCGTCGCTAATGACCATCAAAGGGCGATGAAAAACATACACCATACTCGACTAAAGAAAGTAAATGTGTACCAGCGTACAAGAGTAAAAAGTGCAAGCAGTTACTCATCGGTTACCGCTACATCATAATCAAGGCTTGAGCCCTCGTCATCAGATATATCATCAAAGCTAAGACCAGAAACGTCACACTTCAGGCTCTTGGCAACCAGACGAAAAGCTTTTGATACTCCACGCCTAAGTGTGACCTCGTGAACATCTGCCATCTAGGACCCCACCTCTCTGGTCCAGACCTCCTCGTAGATCTCCTCGCCAATCAAGAAACGATCGTGCATATAGTACAGAGAATCTTTGTAATCGGCAACCCCAGCGGCCTTCAGCTCTAATACCTGATCATCGGAAGAAATTCGCACCACCTGAGCCTTCGAATTCCCAAGGTCTATCTTCAAGGAATAAGCCTCCTTCTGAGTGGTCTTCAACAACTGCATTATCTTCTCTACCATAGACTTCTCCATCTGCAATGCTGCTCGAGCCTCCTCCAGCTCTGCCTTCATCTCTGACCCGATCTGTCGAAATCTAGATACATCTCGATCATGTTCCTCTTTCAAGGTAGCAAGTGAGCCCTCCTTCACCCGAAGCCTCTCTTTAAGAGACAAGTATCCGTCCTTCAAACTCACGTAATGGTCGATTCATGTGAACACTATGTAAGCTTGAGCTTCAATCTGCAACAAAGAAAAGAAAAAAAAAGGGTTTAGAATTGTGCTGAGGAGCCAAACCAAGTATTAAAGTGAAAAAATACTCATCATTTTATTCATTGCCCTCAGGGAGGAAGATGCTCGGGGGCAGTAGACCCCAACACCTCCATGTCAGCATCTATAGCGGCAACCTCATTTCGGGAACTAGAGGGAACTTCCTCAACCTGAGAATCCTTCTGCATTGAAGAAGATCTGGGCTCCGCATCGTCATTTTTATAGTCTGCCAAAATAAACTTCCTCTTACGGTCACGCACCAGAGGCACCTCAACGGCTTGTTTAGGGGTAGCAAAAATCTCACACTGCAACAAACGTTTCTCCTCCATAAATAAGGAAATGATGAACAAACGATTTGCCAACTCTCGAGGCTCTATAAATCCCAATACAGGAGAGAAGTCTCGTCCTAGCCCCCTCTGACTACAACATCGATCAGGTAAAGAATTTCAAAACTCCGACAGACCCCAAGAATTTCGAGCATAGCCAAGCAAGGTGTTTACATGGCGACGATCTGTACGAATCTTAAAGTCCAGCAAACTCTTGTTGCTATAAATCTAAATGCAGACATCGCCATCGACACCAACATCGCACTAGTCTATGAATAGATCCAAGGAGAATTTTGAGTCATGCTCTTTGAAGAACACAACTAGCCCCATAAGTCTCGTCATCCCAAGAGGAGTAAATTGCGACATATGGATATCACAAAACTTCAAAATGTCCACCACTTATTCGCACGGTGGAAATCGGTATCTGGACCGTAACATCGTCTCGCATACAGTCAACAACCCTTCAAGCGGCTGCCTCCCGCGGCCGCATTCTCTCCCGTCACGGCGAAGTTGGCCACCCATTCATGGCAGGCCTTCCCCACCGCCTGATCATTCCATCACGATCGCCGCATCCATTTCATGGATAACCACCCACTTACCACCATAGTTTGTAGGGGGTATCATTAATTAAATTATTGGCTTTCAATTAGTAAATATTATGCAAATAATGTTCACTCCAAACTATGCTAAAAATAAAAATATGGGTGATTACGATGTGCGGATAGCTGCATAACTACCGTAACCACCTCCTGTAGGATATAAAAGAAGCCCCAGGCCTCCTTATTTCACATCTTTTTCCTAATTTCTTTCTTCATCATTAGGCCAGAGCTCTGCAATATTTCTCCTACGAGCCGCCGCCTCTCCACCAAAAATTCATCTACGTCCACCGTCAAGAGCAAGTCTCGCGAGCCATTCGGAGAAGCCTCATCGCACGCAACATCCCGCAAGTCCTTGTCAACATTATTCTACACGTTTTGCGACCGTGTTAAGCACCTGCATGGTGCCCAGAAGCGTGCATCATCGCCAAAGGATACTAGTTTCAAGCTTCGCGTTAGGTGGCTTGTCGCCCACCGAGCACAATTGTACTCTCTCTCTCATCCCCAATTGTAATGAGGAGCGGCCTGTCACCCTCGATTCTTCAGCAGATTTGTAACCCGAAGCTCATAGTGGAGTTTGACCGACACAGATCTAGTCACGTGATTTTTTACCAGGTTGAGGGGTTTTCCATGTTAAAAACATTGTGTGCTCTACCTCTCTTGTTCTGTGACTGTGTGCGCGCTTGACCCCTCTGCGGGCTATGACGGTCGAGTTTAGCACAATTTGCCAGGAGCGTTAAGTTGACCACAACAATTATATTAACTTATCTTAACAAAATTATATTTTATTATTTTGTGTAATTATATATATCATTCAAATTTGATTTAAAAACATACGCCAGTAGTGATATATTATTTATATTTATACAAAAAATATAATGATAATAAATAACAAATATATATGCAAATATTTTTAATAATGTTAATTTTTTCCTTTTCTAATATTGTTATCTACATATTATTTAAAAGTAACGGTTCGACCGCGGTTAAACTTGTTCAACGGGGGCGTATGTAAGGGCCCCTCCCTCTAGGATTTTGGCAAAATAGATGATGAATTTGTGTTCCTCTCATCGAGTCAATGGATTTTAACTACTTATACATCAAAAACACTGTCCGAATAAGAGAGAAAAAAGCCAGGAAAGGTGAAGAAATTTAAATTTTTTTTATTGGAAGATGAGAAAGTTGACATGAGAGGTAACTGGTTTAATTAATATTTGTAGAGATAACATATATAAATTTAGTTGAGATAGTTGTAAACAATTTTGACTCCGTCAAGTCCACCTTCTTCTTTACTCACAACTTTTTTGAAATCTCTGAAAGAAATACTATTGTCATCTTCAGCATGATATAACGCGACATCTTATTTACTTAACTCTTATAATCTTGTTTATTTTACTAATGTCTCCTTTATTACATCTAAGAGTACACGAGATCAAAGTTAATGAATTTTGACTACGTATTTCTTAAACTTTTTGAATGTTCTAGGCCCCCCATGTTGAAATGCTCATTCTCTACAGTAGGAGCATGTGTCCATACTTTTATTTTGATTTCATTTCAATATGAAGTTCTCTTACTTTGAAGAGAAACTTTCATATACTCTTAGGAGTGTTGACGAATGATGACGACAATGGGGTCAGTCTTCCCCTTAGCGGACAATTACACCAAGCAACAATGGAGCCCATACTGAGCTCTTATGGGCCTTCAATAGCATCTAGACCATGATTTTTCTTAATTCGCATGTATACATTGAGTGAGCCTGACTTTTAGTCGGATCTAAGGTGAAAGAGTTTGTCTCTTAATAAGCTCGAGCTAATTGTGAGCCAACCCGAAATCTTTTTTGAGTTCGCTCAAACTTACACAAAAGGTCCGTTTGGCAAGGCGGTGGAGGTCATGAATGTTAGGGCGGGGTATGACACCCACAAGCATAGATGTAAAAAGCACACAGGGCTACGAGAAGACAAGCATTGCAATATATAAAATGCACTCAGCAATTCCACCAAGGCACCATCACGCAGTATATAAATATCCCAAAATACTCAATGCATACAGTATAAGAAAATGTGGGATCCGATAAATGGCACCACCCGTGGAATAGGACACCTTCACATGCTAAGTAGTAGAAATACTTATTGCAGTCAGTTGAACAGCGGATGCACAAGGTTCACGCACGAACCTTCGTCGTCGGATGACCACCCGTTGTCTCCACCAAAGAAGAGGCACTGTCGAGGCCAAATAAACTCACGCACGCCTTCGACACCGCGTCATACCTCTCCTCGTCCACAAGCACCTAGCAGAGCCTAGGTCCACAATGTCCCTCTGAACTCCGCAGCGGAAGGACTCCTCTATGTAGCCAATGTAATGCCTTTGATATTTCGATAATTATTTTGAAACTTACCGGAATTTAGATTTTAGACTTTAGTAAAATTAAGTTAATTAATTTTAAGTATGTGTCAAGTTTCGTTGCAATTCGAGTTATCTTTGAAGCTCGGTGGATTTCCAATATTTAAGAAATTATCATTTGACGTAAATTTTGGAAAATCATAGCTCGAGAACGACTCGTCGAACTCTGATTTCAACTCCGACGGAGGGTTCGTAGCACCGGTATTTACTTTGATGAAAAATTCATCGGAAACGGAGTTTTAGTCACCTATCGCTAAATAAAATTTAAAAGTTTTTTAGTATATAATATAACGAGTGACAGACACGGGGCTCCGCACCTAGGGCAAACCGCGACAGTACCTCTACTGCTATAGACTCAGGGCTATGCCCCTTTCAATTATTTATTGCAGCTTAAAATAAACACAATGTAAATTAATTAGTGCAAAATAATTATACACCACTTTTTTTTTGTTAAAAAAAATACACATCCTCATGCATATATCATCATGTATGTCAAATTAATTGTAATAAAGTTAATTGATTTAATGGTTCCTTCTCAAAAAATACTATTGACATGTCTAATGATAGATTTCCTTGAAAAGACCACAGACATGCCTAATGACAGCCTACCATAGTAGGTATATAGGAGAGAATAGTCTCCTCCCCATGATCCCACGCTAACATAGTGGGATCATGTGTTTGACCGCCACACACACGATCGTCAGACACGATCTACATGTTGTTGAATTTTTTGAAGTAGAAGTGGGCGGCCTGGGCGGTTTGTCTGCGCGGCCTGCGCGGACATAAGGTGGCGGCCTGGTAGGTCAGCTTAGATGTGGCTGGCGGTTTGTTCCCTGTAGAAGCCGGGCGGATAGGATGGTTATCCGCTCAGTTGCCGAATTGTACATGGCTCTTGAGTTCGTCGGTTTAGTGCGGACTGTATTTTGTATCCGCTGGTGCTGTTTTCGTACCAGGGATGTCTGGTCGTGTGGATTTGGTTTGAATTTGGACCAAGTACATGTTGGATCAGACCAGGAGGTCGCACGGTCTGTTTTTTGTGTCTACCGAGTTCGACAGATAGCTTGGTGTGCTCTGACTGCGGGCTCAGGATATGCGGACTGGAGATTGTGTCCGCAGGGGCGTGCGGACTGAAGCTGTCCGCTGGAGTGCGAACTGTTCGATATTCGCAGTTTCCAGCTTTGGTAGTGCAACCATGGTGGTCTGGCTCTCTAGCCTAGTCACTGCGGCTTGGTTATGTATCTGCGGCTATGCGGATACACATGGCATTCACCGCATGATAGGGCGGTTATCCTATCAACTAGGGCGGTGATCACATTCCTTTCTGTTAAAAGTAGCGAACAAACGACTAGAGCAGAGAATAAACGACTAGAAAACAAGCCGGAACTTTGAATAATTGAAATTTTATTATCCAAAAAGATATCATTTACAAAGGTATGGCCTCCCTTTTATAGAATGGAGGAGAGAGAGAAGAATACAAACTAACAATGTGGGACTAAAGCTATACAACAGATCTGGGCGGCTAGAATAAGAGACCGGAACAGGCCGCGCGGTTAGACAATGTTCTAACCGCTCGGCAATACCAGAACCAAGAGAGAGAGATGCGGTAGGAGACCGCTAGACCGGCCGGTTTCCAAGCCGCCAGAGATAAGCCGTCAGACCGCCGGATACCATACGGCGACAGCCTGGAAATCAACCCGCCAACCTCAATCCGCCAGACCGCCCGGTCAACAACCCGCCAGGCTCAAACCGCCAGACCGCCCGATCTCATACTTCGACACTCCCCCTTAAGCTGGAGCATAGATATCAATCATGCCCAGGTTGTCACAAATGTGGAAGAAGGAAGTAGAAACCGGCTTGGTGAAGATATCAGCCAACTCTTTGTCGGAGGTGACGAACGGAGTGCAAATCTGTTTCTTCAAGACCTCTTCTCGGATGAAATGGCAGTCGACCTCTATATGTTTCGTTCTCTCATGGAAGACCGGATTTTTGGATATGTATATAGCGGCTTTGTTGTCACAAAACATAGGCAGAGGATAGTTGTAGACCTCTCCTAGGTCAAGCATGAGAGCCCGCAACCATTTTAACTCACACGTGGTTGACGCCATACTCCGGTATTCGGCTTCTGCACTGGACCTTGAGACAACAGACTGCTTCTTGCTCTTCCAGCTCACAAGATTACCTCCAACAAATGTGCAGAAACCCGATGTAGATTTACGGTCACTTTATCATCCGCATAGCTTGAGTCTGAGTAGGCTTCAATTCTCAGATGACCATGCTTCTGAAAGAGTAGCCCTTTCCCTGGTGCTGCTTTGACATACTCTAGTATCTTCAAGGCAGATTGAAGATGACATTCCCTGGGAGCTTGCATGAACTGACTGACCTTGCCTACAGCATAGGCAATGTCGGGTCTGGTCACCGTGAGATAAATGAGTTTGCCCACCAGACGTCTATACCTCGTGGCATCGGATATAAGCGGTGAGTCATCTGTCCATGTTTTGTCTTCTCCAGTGGCCATGGGATACCGGGCCGGTTTGGCCCCGGTCAATCCTGCCTCTTGTAGAAGATCAAGCGCATACTTCCGTTGGGAGAGAACCAACGAGTCGGGCTTCCGAGAGATTTCTATCCCCAAAAAATATTTCGGGGAGCCCATATCCTTCGTGACAAGGTGTTGACGGAGGTGTTTCTTTGTCAAGTCCACCCCAGCCTGGTCATCGCCGGTAAGAAGGATATCATCCACATACACCGCCAAAACCACAAGGCCTGATGCGGTTTTGCGAATAAACAATGAGTGATCGGCAGAACTTCTTGCAAAGCCAATTGCAGCCACAATGCCACTAAACTTGTCAAACCACGCCCGAGGGCTCTGCTTTAGGCCGTAGATGGCCTTCTTCAACTGGCATACTCGTGTCTTCCCCTGAGCAACATACCCTGGAGGTTGCTCCATATAGACGTCCTCCTGAAGATCCCCATACAGAAAAGCATTCTTGACGTCAAGTTGAGAAATTTCCCACTCCCTGTTGACGGCCACAGAAAGAAGAACCCGGATGGTGCTGAGGCGAGCAACCGGAGAGAAAGTGTCAAAATAGTCAACTCCATAAGTCTGAGTAAAGCCTTTGGCCACCAGGCGGGCCTTGTAACGATCCACAGTGCCGTCCGGGCGAAACTTCACAACGAACACCCAGCGGCAGCCAACCACATCAGTACCGATCGGTGGAGGAACAAGGTTCCAGGTACCTCTTTCAGTAAGAGTGGCAATTTCCTCATCCATGGCAGATTTCCAATGAGGAATAACAAGAGCCTCCTGGTAAGTGCGGGGAGTGGTGGTAGCCGAGATGGCCAAAGCAAAGCACCTGCGAGAGGGAGTAAGCCGATCATAGGAAACAACAGCCGCAAGCGGGTGTTGGGTACACGCCCGCACCCCTTTGCGAAGGGCAATGGGACGATCCAGGTCGTCTTGTGCCTCAGGGACCGGAGCATCCGTGGCAGAGAAAGCTGGCCCGGGACTAGAGAGAGACGGCTGCGGAGACGAAGGAGGGGAGATAATAGGGAGAGGAGGAGACGGAGGAGGAGACGACATAGGAGGGGAGACGTCGACTTGTGTGGAAGGCTCACAGAGAGATGGTGGAGAGTCAGAGACAGCAGGAGGAGGTGAAGATGGGAAAGAAAAGTAGGAAGCATTTTCAAAGAAGGTGACGTCTGCGGAAACAAACTGTTTGCGCAGAACGGGATCAAAGCAACAGTAGCCTTTTTGAGTTGTCGAGTAACCCAAAAAGACACATTTGGTGGAGCGGGGGGAAAGCTTGTCGCGGGTAGCAGACGGAGCATGCACGAAGGCCGTACACCCAAAGATACGGAGAGGAAGAGGAAAGGGTTCCTTGGTCGGGTAGAGAATGGAGAAGGGGGTCTTGCCGTGAAGAACAGAAGAGGGAATGCGATTGATGAGATAGCAGGCAAGAAGAACAGCATAGCCCCAATAGGAGCGAGGCACCTGCATCTGTGTCATCAGAGTGCGAGCGATATCGAGGAGATGGCGATTTTTACGTTCCGCCACCCCATTTTGCTGGGAGGTGTAAACACAGCTGGTCTGATGAATAAGACCATGTTGCATACAAAACGATGAAAACTCATGACTGAGATATTCTTTAGCATTATCAGAGCGCAATACTTTAATAGAAATAGCAAACTGAGTTTTAATCATATTATAAAAAGATTGCCATGCAGATAAAAGTTCAGAGCGATCTTTTAATAGATACACCCAGGTACATCTGGAGAAATCATCAATAAAAGTTACAAAGTAAAAACTACCCCGACCAACGGTGGAAGTAGGAGCAGGACCCCAGATATCAGAATGAATGAGATCAAAAGGGCGGGAGGAACCACGGCCTTGCTTCTGCGGGAAGGAGGAGCGGTGATGCTTGCCAAGCTGACACGCATCGCAGTTGAGCGGAGGACTAGTTTGAGGTAAGTGGGGAAGAAGCTGATGCAGAATCCGAGGAGGAGGATGTCCAAGGCGAAGATGCCATTGAAGCAGATCAGTAGACGAGGAAGAGAAGGCGGACAGAGCGGAAACATTGTCGCGGAAGTAGAGGCCGCCGCTCTCAGTCCCAGTAGCAATCGTCCATTGGGTCCTCGGGTCCTGAAAACAACAAGAAGTAGGAGTAAATAATACAGAGCACTGAAGTTGCTTGCATAAAGTAGTAACGGAGAGTAAATTGCAAGGGAACTTCGGGACATAGAGAGTGTCCGCTAAGCGAAGCGAGGGAGTGACTTGAACCATGCCCGTTCCATGAACCGGGGAAGGTGAACCATCCGCAACGAGAACCGGGGGTAACCGATCATGCGTCTCTAGGAGAGAGAAGCAGTGAGGGTTTCCGATCATGTGATTTGTAGCACCAGAGTCAATGAGCCATTTACCTTGGGTAACGACGTGTGCACTACCTGAGGTGGTGGCCACAGAAGCAGACTGCCGAGAGGAGGCGGAGGTTGAGGAAGAAGTATCACCGGAGGGACGAAGATGAGGATGTTTCTGCCAGCAGCGGTCAACAGAGTGGCCAGTACGACCACAGTGAGAGTAGAGGAACCTTGACGGACCGCGCGTGCCAGATTGGCTGCGACCACTATTGCCACCCCGCTGGACTTGGTGAGCATAGGAGTCCGGTGGAGGAGGGGAGGACAATAGAGGACGTTGGAGCAGTGAAGTAACAGCGGCGATGCGAGCTGCGGTGGCATCCAAGGTGGGAGACTCGGCTTCGCCCAAGATCTGCTGGCGGATCATATCAAAAGACTCAGGAAGCCGGAGAAGATAACAAACAACCAGGAGTTCCTGGAAGTGTTTGTGCTGTTCGGCCAAGTCCGCGGAGAAGGGGCGATTCTGGAGGATTTCAGCTCCAAGAGCCTGAACTTGCTGATAAGCCACAGCAGGAGACATGGAAGGGCGAGCGAAGAGATCCGCGTAGAGAGTATAAATGCGGGATGTCTGGGCCCCCTTTGAGTAGAGAGCAGCAAGGTGAAGCCACGCGGTCTTGACCGTCTCATCATGGCGTATGACAGGAAGACATTCATCGGAGAGGCTGTTAGCCAACCACGTGCGGACAAGCGCATCACTGGCATCCCAGTCATCAAATTCAGCAGAGTCTGAGGGAGGAGGGTCATCGGTGAGGTGATGACGTTTGTGCTGAGAGCGGAGAAGAAAAGTGAAGGAGACGCTCCAATCCGGAGAGTTGGAGCCAACAAGTTTAGAAACCGTGCCAAGGTTGCCAGAGGGTGTAGGAAGCGGCGCCGGAGTGGCGATAGGAGTGGTGGTGGTGGAGGTCTCAGAAAGGGCCATAGGAGACAACTGCGAGAGGCCGCGCGGTTAGAATATAAGCCGTGCGGATAGAAAGAAGACGAGCTGCGGCGGTCACGATGTTAGACACCAGCGGCCAGAGAAGCCACGACCAAGCCGCAGGTCCAAGACGGGGAAGAGGTCGAACGGCTAGAAGATAGACCGCGCGAACGGAAAAGGCGAATAAGGAAGCAGGTCGCGACGAACAAGGAGATAGGTCGCTGCGACAGAAAGGCAGGAGAAGGAGGACGCGCGGACAGGGCGCAAACAACGAGAACAGGTCGCGAGAAGAAGGGGCAAGCCGCGCGGACAGGGCGCACAGAATCAGGAGGAGAAGATCGATTCCTCTGATACCATGTTAAAAGTAGCGAACAAACGACTAGAGCAGAGAATAAACGACTAGAAAACAAGCCGGAACTTTGAATAATTGAAATTTTATTATCCAAAAAGATATCATTTACAAAGGTATGGCCTCCCTTTTATAGAATGGAGGAGAGAGAGAAGAATACAAACTAACAATGTGGGATTAAAGCTATACAACAGATCTGGGCAGCTAGAATAAGAGACCGGAACAGGCCGCGCGGTTAGACAATGTTCTAACCGCTCGGCAATACCAGAACCAAGAGAGAGAGATGCGGTAGGAGACCGCTAGACCGGCCGGTTTCCAAGCCGCCAGAGATAAGCCGTCAGACCGCCGGATACCATACGGCGACAGCCTGGAAATCAACCCGCCAACCTCAATCCGCCAGACCGCCCGGTCAACAACCCGCCAGGCTCAAACCGCCAGACCGCCCGGTCTCATACTTCGACACTTTCCGCGACTATAAATAGGACCCCTCTGTCACATCATAATTACACCGAGTGAACAGTAAGTGAACACGCGGGAGGTTGTTGCGGTTAGATTTTTCTATCCGCGCGGTTTGAAGAGATTGACCGGTTTGTGTTGTGAAAGTTGTGCGGATAGCGCTATGGAGCCAGGGACTTGGTTCTGACTTCTGTCAGGGTCACTGCGGATTCTACGGTTTGCAACCAGTGGTTAGCAGCAGGTCGCGGTTTGCGACCAGGCGGTCTTCTCTTCTGCAACTTGTTTCCCAGTTTAATAAGTTGTCTACCTCTGGCAGCTTATTCTTTTTTGTAGCAGCAGCAGTTCGCGTGATCTGGCGGCTAAGTGACCTCGCGGTCAGGCGGCTTGTAGTTCAGCGGATAGAGTTCTTCTCAGCAGTGGAATAACGGGTTGTCCGCGCGGCTTGATTGCGGTCTTGCGACTAGGCGGCTTCAGCGGACTCCCTAGGCAGCTGGGCAGGGTCGGCGACTTCTCCTTGAGACCACGCAGCTTATTTTGTGCCTTGTAATTTTTTCTGCTCTCATCAGGTACATCAGCGAATCATGTCTCGCCATGTATGTCTTGCTTTGTAAAGATTTTTATAGTACAAGATTCTTGCTTTTCTTGTTGCATTTTGGTTTACTTGGGCTCAGATTGGTTATGTTCCAGCGCCTGGTGGCCCATTTTTTGCATATCACAAATTTTTACACATTTACCGTTCGATCCACCATCACGTCTGGTCGCCCACGCCGCCATCACCGACGCTGGGCAGCCCATGACCGGTTGGCCACGTCGGGGACGTGCCATAATTGCCCCTCCCCACGACCGCCTCCCGCGACCGCCAGGTTCCGCTTGCAAGGGGAGGCCATGCCTGGCTACCTCTCCCCATGACCGCCTCCCGCGGGCGCAAGGCGCATCCCGCAAGGGGCGGCCATGCTCGGTCGCCCCTCCCTGCGGCCACCTTCCACAACCGTGGGGTGCCACCCGTAAGGGGCGGCCGTGTTTGGTCGCCCCTACCCATGACTGCCTCCCATGATCATAGGGTGTCTCCCGCAAGGGGCGGCCAAGTCTGGCCACCCCACCCCGTGGCCGCCACCCGCGAGGGGCAGTCGCGCCCTGCCGCCCCTCCCCACGGTTTATCCTGTCGCGGCCGGCCGTCCCGCCGGCCGCAGCTCCTCCTCTCCCCTCGTCAGTGACCATCCAATAGTGAGGTGGTCCCTCTTTCATAACAAACCTTCCTCGTTGTCCGATCATTCCGCCGCAATCGGCGTCGTCCATTTCTTGGGTAGGTTACCCACTAACCGTCATGATTAGTGGTGATTATCATTAATTAAAAATAGGTCTGCATTTAGTCAATATTAAACACATTGTACATCAAAAACTATATTAAACGTGGTCTACAAATAGTAATTGTGGGTGGTTATGGTGTGCGGATAGCCACGTAACCACCGTAACCACCTCCTGGAGCCTATAAAAATGTCCGGTGACTCCCTTCATTTCTAACTTTTCCACCTGCAAGTCTTTTTCTTCCTTATGTGGAAGCTCTGCTGAAATCCTCATAGGAGCCTCCTCCACCAGCCAAGCAATCCGAAAATTCGTCTAAGTCCACGATGTAATGCCCCAAGTTTCCTGAGGCAGGAAATGATTTTTGTGAGATACCGCCTAGCAGTAGAGTTAACGTCGGCGGTAGCGAAGGTGTTTAAATCAGAATATCTCTCTGAGAGGTATCGCGTGGCAGTAGCGATACGGCATGGTGGTAGCGTCAGACGTCGAGAGCATCGAGAGTGCTGTATTGATACGATGCATCGTCTACCGCGCGGAGGTAGGTTCTTATCGCGAGGCGGTAGCAGAGCTGATTTATTTGGCTAGGCTCTCGGCGAGCTACCGCCCAGCAGTAGGGCTAGCGCTGGCGGTAGCTGTGCTTTTGTCATTTCTGCGTTGGTTACGAGATGAACCAGCTATCGCCCGACGATAGTAAGATAGTGCGGGGAGCTAGTATAACAGTTATGATGTGGACACGTGTTGGCATGTGATTGAAGGTTTTGGGTGGTGGCTTGCGGAATAAGCCGTCGTTTGAGGGTACCGCGCAGTGGTAGCTCGGTTAAAAAGCCTATGAAGTGGCGTTTTCATTTCATTTCATTTTAGGGTTTGTTCTAAGCGGCTAGAGCGGGGAGGAGGAGAGTCGTACATAGGAGATCTCTCCACCATTAGAGTTTTGGAGCTTTGATCCGCGAGACGAGTTTCGATCTACGGAGGCAAATCCGTAACGGTCGTTTCCATCTGGCTAGAATCTCTTCTATGACGCTAAAACGAACTTTAAGGGTAACGATCGTCTTTCTTGGACATGTGAAGTCCTTTGTTTTGGTATGTGAGGGTAAACACTCCACGAGCACGTGGAAATGGTTCTCTTGACGGGTTGATCGGTTGTATCCCCATTATCTTTGCATTTAGAATCCGGAATCGAAGTACGGTATAGGCATGTTGTGTGAAGCTCATCCGGGCAGGTTGGTCTGGATTGGTGATTATTGTTTTGTATGCCAGAGAAGACTCCATTGTAAGTGTGTAAATTTCGAATTTACATGGTGTGCAGGTGACTGCAGAGAGAGTACTAGAGAAGGACTCCAGGAAAACACACGTTTGAAGGGGAAGAATCGGTAATATATCTCCTACCGCGCGTCGGTAGCGCTACTGCTGGCGATCTCTCCTAGTGAGCAATATTGTTTGTGAGGCCTGTCTCGTAGAGACCTGGTGGCCAATAATTTGTGAGGCCTGTCTCATGGAGACCTGGGGGCCATTTGGTGAGGCATGTCTCTTGAAGACCCGAGTGCCAATGTGTTGAGCTGAGAGCCTGTATAGCCCAGCTTAGGTGGTCGTGAGTGTTATCCTAGGATCATAACATGGTTATATATCATACAGATGGGAAAGAGGATGCTGACGTGCTTCGTGGTTTGTTACCCAGATGATTTGAGCATAGGAAATAACTGAACTACACCCAACCCTTTGACGATCGACTTGGAGTGAGTCAAAGTGTGTTTCCTGAGGATCACCATGACTTTGTCGTAGCATAGGGGCGTTGTCTTTGGCTTCAGCTCTGAAAGACTAAAAGATCAAATGTTGTTGATCGTTGCAAAGAACGAAGGTGTGACCCTTTGAGGTCCTGTGCACCGAGAGTGTGCCCTGAAAGCACGTGGCATTGGACGGTCGTGCCAACGTCTATGGTGATTGGTTCTTAAATTGTACATTCTGAATGCCTTTATATATTGATGTTAATTTCCTGTATGGAAGTTGCACCGCCACCCCGAGTGAGGGGTGGGGTCGTTATAATTTGGTCAGCTAATTTTTACTATTGCATTGTTGGCCACACTTTTGGTGGAATGTCTTCGTGCAGGTGCAGCTGAGCCGAGCGGGAAATAACGGGCTAAGACTCATGGTTGCTATGCCAGACCTTGAAGGCCAAAGCGAATTTGCCTGTCTTTATTAATCGTTTCATGTATGGTCGGTCTGCATGCCGAAGTATGTAAGACATTAATATTTGAGAAAACTTTGTAAGGCCTTAAGGCCATAAATTTTTGTGTATTCATCCTTTCATTCCTGTTTGGTTTAGGAGACATTCGTATGGTTGGGTTCTTATTACAATCTTAAAATACTTCCGCTAGAATGCAATCTGAGTTAGAATGTGCTTATGGATTATGGTCTCAATATGTAACTTCACTGACAGTCCGTGGAATATGGTGTGGGGCCCAGCCGGATTTTTTGTTATATTCTATGTGATGGATGTGAGTGTTACAATTTGGTATCAGATTCTGGTGTCGGTATTTCTTATTTGAATTCGTGTACAAATTCTTTTAAAGGGCGGTGAGCACATTATTGGAACCCTAGTTTGGATTTGGGCAAGGAATACTATTAGGATGCTTTTAGATTGACCCAAAATATATAGTCAGGGTCATAGGATTATTTCTAGGTCTGCCTCAAAAAGAACTCCAGAGAAATGTTGCAGAAATCAGTTTTGTCAAGAGCAGAAAATCAGTTCGACGATAGTCGAACTCAGCTCGATAATAGTCGAACTCAGCTCGACGATAGTCGAACTCAGGTCGACAAAACTCAGAGTTCTATCTCTGAGTTGAGCTCGACGATTTCCGAGCTCCGGTCGACGATCGCTGATCTGAAGACAGAATCTCAGCTCGATGCAAAGATTATTCAGGTCGACGATCTCTGAGCTGAGGTCGACGAAATCTGTGCAGTATTTAAGACAGAGATTTTAACAGCTGGCAGAATTAAATTAAGGCATTTAATATCTCTCAGATTTAATGCATATAGCCGTTCAACAGCAGCAGTTAATGTGATTAATTCCCCAGGCATCTTTCTCTCTCGGGAATGCCTCTGCCGTTTCAAGATAGAGTTAATTCAAATGTTTGAATTATGGTTAGGGGAATATATACTATTTTTGGAAGTTTGCAGGTTATAATAAAAACAAGAAGAAGTGACTGACAACAAGACGAAGCAGAAGTCAGAATAGAGATCCTGAAGAACACAACAGCTTTCTATCATACAGTGTTCTTCATCATTTGCTCCAGGCTTTCAAGAGACAACAATCAATATCAGTCTAGAAGCTTGTTGGAGAGCAACATCAATCTGAAGGCATACACCCTGAAGTAAAGCTTCCACTCCTGAACCATCTACATCTCAGGGGGAGCTTTGACATCATCAAATCCACTATTCTTCTCTCAGATCCTTGAATAGAAAAGAACACCATCACTCTCTCATCCCCACCTCTGTACAGGGTTTTAATTCCCTTCAAAATAAGTCTGGTTCACAAGTCTCCTTCCAAAAGACTTGAGGGTTGGTTTTTGGGCTCCTGATCAAAAGCTCATTGGTGGCAGTCACCTGATCAAAACCTGTAGTGAATTCCTACTAGGGTGGTAAAAGAGTGGATGTACCTAGTTTGGGGAACCACTATAAATTTCCTTGTGTTTTCTGGATTGCTTGCTCTTCTATTTCTTTATGTTTGTGTTGTGTCTTGTATGTTACATAACATATATATTATTCAAGTGTAAATTAAGATCTATCCCTCATCTTTCAATTGGTATCAGAGGGTCGTTCTTTGGTTGTACAGGCTAACACCTGAACCAAAACAATCTGATAGATCTTATATTTCTTAAGAGTTTATCATGGCACAAAATAAAAAATGTTCAAGCCCTGGACCTCCTAAGTATAATCTGGATAAGCTTGCACTATAGAAGGCAAGGATTAGGCTGTTTATGAATTCTATTGATTAAGCCATTTACAACTCTATTTTGTCAGGTCCCACTACTCTATCTGCAGACTCAGAAGCCCAAAATTGCTAAAGATGGCTGATACAAGAGCAATGGACATCCTTGCTTAATAAATATCTGATGACATTTTTGAAGGAGTTACAGAATGTATTTCAGCAAAAGAAATCTAGGACTCCCTCACAGCAATGGCTGCTGGATCAGCTAAAAATAAAAAACATAATGCTGATACTTGGAGTGACTCTGAAGCTTCACCATGTACAACTTAGGATGAAGAAGAAATAAGAGCAAGAGAGTTTTTCCAGATGGCAATAAATGCATCCTGTAGTAGATCTGATGATGAATCAGAAGTTGAAGAATCAGAAGCAGAATCAGAAGAGGATCAGGTTATCTCTTCTTTTGATTTTTTCTCAAAACATTTTAAAGAAGATTTTAAAATTCTATGTAATGATTTAATTCAATCTGAGAAGGAAAAAAAGCTTCTCAGAGAGAAAGTGTATAATCTATCTTCTGAAAACAAAAATCTTAAAGAAGATTTAAAAAATGTTTCTGAACAATTAGCTTCATTAGAATCAGCTAAAGGCAAAGAAAAAATAATAGATTTAGACAAAATAACTGAATTTTTACCAAAACAAACTAAAAATATTCAGAAAATTTTTGTTCAAAATAAATCGTCGAACCAAGATCGACGATCTCAATATTACTCGTCGAACGGCGATCGACGATCTCTGAACCCAGAGGTTGGGTTTAACTACTCAACAAAAGGGGATCGACGATATCATCACTTTTCATCGAACAGAGATCGACGATCGTGGAACCCAGATAATAGTCATTATTATTCTGAGAACCAAGATCGACGAGACCAATACTGGCCGTCGAATGCAGATCGACGATCTCAAAATAAATCATCGAACTCAGAATTTCAAAACAGAAATTTGTATCCTTCTGAAAAGTTTAATCAAACTCAAAACTTTAAAAATCCTTTTACTCAGTGGTTCATTTCTTTTAGGAAATTTCATCCATTAGATTACAAAGATCAACCAGAATATTCTTTTATTTCTGATTATTATGAAAAAGAACCAGGACCCAAGGTAATCTGAGTCCATAACTCATAACCCCTTATTTCAGAAAAAGACCCTTCAGTACAGGGGTAGTTGTATAGGGGGGGACTGCTTTAAAGAATACAGCATCAACAGTTTCAATTAAATCAGGGAGATGATGTCAAGGAAATTGTTGAATACAGTAGGGGAAACATATCTGAAATAAGCTCAGTTATAGACAAGCAACAGAACAGCTATAGAGCTTATCAGAAGTTTTTCATATTTATATTTCAAAAACTTTGTTGTTGTATATTTTCTTTCTCAAAGCACTCATTTTAAAATTTGATTTGTTTTCCTTTTATGTAAATAGTATCCTCACCAATATAGGGGGATATTGTTGGAACCCTAGTTTGGATTTGGGCAAAGAATACTATTAGGATGCTTTTAGATTGACCCAAAATGTATAGTCAGGGTCATAGGATTATTTCTAGATCTGCCTCAAAAAGAACTCCAGAGAAATATTGCAGAAATCAGTTTTGTCAAGAGCAGAAAATCAGTTCGACGATAGTCAAACTCAGCTCGACGATAGTCGAACTCAGGTCGACGAAACTCAGAGTTCTATCTCTGAGTTGAGCTCGATGATCTCCGAGCTCCGGTCGACGATCGCTGATCTCAAGACAGAATCTCATCTCGAAGCAAAGATTATTCAGGTCGACGATCTTTGAGCTGAGGTCGACGAAATCTGTGCAGTATTCAAGACAGAGATTTTAACAGCTGGCAGAATTAAACTAAGGTATTTAATATCTCTCAGATTTAATGCATATAGCCGTTCAACAACAGCAGTTAATGTGATTAATTCCCCAGGCATCTTTATCTCTCTGGAATGCCTCTATCGTTTCAAGATAGAGTTAATTCAAATGTTTGAATTACGGCTAGGGGGAATATATACTATTTTTGGAAGTTTGCATGTTATAAAAACAACAAGAAGAAGTGATTGGCAACAAGACTAAGCAGAAGTCAGAATAGAGATCCTGAAGAACACAATAGCTTTCTATCATACAGTGTTCTTCATCATTTGCTCCAGGCTTTCAAGAGACAACAATCAATATCAGTCTATAAGCTTGCTGGAGAGCAACATCAATCTCAAGGCCTATACCCTGAAGCAAAGCTTCCACTCCTGAACTATCTACATCTCAGGGGGGAGCTTTGACATCATCAAATCCACTAGTCTTCTCTCAAATCCTTAAATAGAGAAGAACACCATCACTCTCTCATCCCCACCTCTATATAGGGTTTTAATTCCCTTCAAAATTATTCTGGTTCACAAGTCTCCTTCCAAAAGACTTGAGGGTTGGTTTTTGGGCACCTGATCAAAAGCTCATTGGTGGCATTCACCTGATCAAAACCTATAGTGGATTCCTACCAGGGTAGTAGAAGAGTGGATGTACCCAGTTTGGGGAACCACTATAAATTTCCTTGTGTTGTATGGATTGCTTGCTCTTCTTTTTCCTTATGTTTGTGTTGTGCCTTTTATGTTACATAACATATATATTAGTCAAGTGTAAATTAAGATCTATCCCTCATCTTTCACACATGTATGTGCGTCACCGTTATAACACAAAAGAATCCATGAATATCCACTTAGGAATGAAAATATACATGTTTGATAAACCTGCGTGTTCCTATGATTGCTTTTTAGTAATATGTTTGGTCGCCTAATTGAGTGTTTTACAAATATAGGTTACTAGGAGTGGTGTAGATTAGTCCCAATGTCAGCACTCTGCGGAGAGTAGTGCGCCTAATGACGTGCCCGCGACCCCTCCTTCAGTAGAAACTATACGTTTGGTAGCTGAAGCGGTGTTCGCCATGATTAATGCTCAACCAGGGAGGCAAGTGCAACCCCTAGTCCTGAATTGGGTCAAGTACCGCTTGGCGTAGCCAAACCTATAATGATGGATCAGGTAGCGGCAAAATCTGTAGTGCAAAGAAGTGCGACTGAAAAGCAACTTAAGCATGTGATGAGCTTTAACCCTCCAGTGTTTATGGGGACCGGAACCCAAACGCAAGATGAGGACTGGCTCTCTCGGTTAAGAGAGTCATGTCATCAACGGAGACGGAGGAGTGGCAGAAGGTTACTATAGCCACCTTCCTTTTGAATGGTAAAACAAGGTTGTGGTGGGATAAATTAGAGTTATATCACTTTGCTGGGAGACAACTCACCAACATCACGATAGATGAGCTTTCAAGATTTTTTCTGGCGCAATATATTCGGTCAGCGCAGAAAATTGCTATGGAGAATCAGTTCCAGAGATTAACTCAGGG
The DNA here is from genome assembly GCA_039513925.1 of Platanthera zijinensis. Taxonomy (NCBI): domain Eukaryota; kingdom Viridiplantae; phylum Streptophyta; class Magnoliopsida; order Asparagales; family Orchidaceae; genus Platanthera; species Platanthera zijinensis. The sequence continues at coordinate 65,052,787 of CM077084.1, read as the reverse complement.
TGAGAGTAGTGTGTATAACTACTTACATGAGTTCATGAGGTTGGGGTGATATACAGGCTCTACCTTTGCTGATGAGGAGCACAAGACCAACTGGTTCTATGAAGGACTGTGTGACGATCTGAGGTTGTTGCTCACAGGTCCAATGATGTAGGGATTTCTGACCATGGTCAATACAACTCGATCTCTAGAGCAGGACATGAAGCACGTTCAGCATAAAAATGACTCAATATTAAAGAAGTCAGAATTTAAAGTACCAAGTTCATCAAAGACTGGCATCAAAGGTGGTACAATCATTCTAGATCGGCTGGACCGACTTCTTCATCTATTACTTCTAGGGCATCGTCTGGGCGGAGAGGCCCAATCCACTGTTATAATTGTGGCAAGCCAGAACACATTGCCTGCGAGTGTTAGAGTGGCAAGTAAGAGAAGAAGGCAGGAGCATCTTATGCTGAGAAAGGAAAGGCGATGGAGTCAACCGCATCCATCATGCTCTAGCTCAACCCAGAGTCTACAACTTTGGCCAGCAGGAGTCCATAAAGCAAGATGATGTGGTGATAAGTATGACTTAGATTTTAGCTTTAATGCTTTTTATACCTTACGCCTTATGCTTTGGTCGTACGGTTGTCGTATTTTAGGCTTTGTCTTAATTTTTGATTGTCCGGCGAGAGCGCTATTTGATACAATACTCCTTCTTGTATGAGGACTTTATGTTGCGTATCGGAGTGCCTTCTTCTATGACTAATGATAGGCTAGATGTGTTGCTGCCTAACGGATGTTCAATGCATGCGGACAGGGTCTGTTGCGTTAAGGTGCTGATAGGAAATTAAGATTTTGACTTGGAAGCATCACTACTGTAGATAGTAGAGTTTGACGTAATCTTTGACATGGATTGGCTCTCGAAGCAACATGCATACATCGACTGTAGTTTAAAGACGGTCAAACTGGGGATGGATACATATCATGAATTTACTTTCTCTGGTATGAAGGGATTGAGCAAGACGCTGATGTCTTCTTTCCAAATAGTTAAAGCAGTTCATGAGGGTGAGAAGTTGTTCTTTACTCTACTATATGCTAAGAATACCAAACTGGGTTTGGTCAGTATTCCTGTGGTGTCAGAGTTTGCGGATGTTTTCCCTAAAGATCTCCATGGATCTCTACCTCAGAGAGAGACCAATTTCACCATCGAGTTGGTGTCAGATGACAAACCTGTATCACGATCTCCGTACCGCTTAGCACCGAGGGAAATGGAAGAGTTAAAAGTACATCTTCAAGAACTGTTAGAGCAAGGGCATGTGCGCCCAAATTCGTCACCTTGAAGCGCACTGGTGCTCTTTGTGAAGAAGAAGGATGGTAGTTTGCGGTTGTGTATCGATTATCGGGAACTGAATAAGCTGACTGAGAAGAATAAGTACCCGATTCCGAGAATCGATGTTTTGTTCGACTAGCTAGTTGGATCGATGATGTACTCAAAGCTGGATCTGAAATCTAGTTATTATCAGCTGAGAATCAGGGAAAATAACATTCATAAGATGGTGTTTAGTACGCGATATGGACATTATGAGTTCACTGTCATGTCGTTTGGGCTGATGAATGCACCGTCCTTATTTATGGACTTAATGAATCATACATTCAGGGAGTATTTGGACCAGTTCGTGATAGTTTTTATCGACGATATCCTGGTGTAATCCCAGCCTGAGGAAGATCATGCGGATCATTTACGCATAGTGTTAGAGACCCGGAGGAGCAATCAGCAATACGCCAAGTTCTCTAAGTGTGAGTTTTGGCTGTCTTCGGTAGCATTCCTTGGTTATATTATTAGTGGAGAGGGAATTGCGGTAGATCCGACGAAGATTGTTGCGATACGGGAGTGACCTGTGTTGTCTTCTGTGGCGGAAATCCGGAGTTTTTTGGGGCTTGCCGGCTACTACAAGCACTTCGTAGAGAACTTCTCGCAGATAGCATTACCCCTCACAAAATTGAAAAGGAAGGATCAGAAGTTTGTTTGGTCGCCAGCATGCGCACAAGATTTTGAAGAATTTAAATGTCGTCTGACCACGACGCCTATTCCATGCTCGTCATGTGGATTGGAAGGCTATGAGATCTGCAGTGATGCCTCGGGCAGCGGTTTAGGCTGCGTTTTGCTACAACATGGGAAAGTAATAGCATATGACTCGCGCTAGTTGAAAGTACATGAGAGGAACTATCCGGTCAATGATTTGGAGTTAGCGGTCGTGATATTCGCTCTCAAGCTATGGAGAAATTACGTGTATGGCATGAAGGTCAATATTTATACAGACCATAAGAGCCTGAAATATTTATTAGATCAAAAGGACTTGAACATACGCCAGTTGAGGTGGATGGAGTTCCTTGGGTACTACACCTTCAATATACATTATATTCCTAGCAAGGTAAATGTTGTTGCGGATGCGTTAAGTTACAGGACTCCTGCATAGGCCAATTGGATACAGATGCATGATGAGCATCTTATTCGAGCTTTGGAGGCTTTAGAGATCTCTTGTGTTGATAAAAGCTCTAGTATTGAAGCACGTTTGAACTGGACAGAGGTGCAGTATGACCTCGCTGACCGGATTCGGTAGGTGATGGAGCTAGATGATAGTATGAAACGCTATATGGCATAGTCTTTGGATGGGTCAAATGCCCAGTTTACCGTTGATGATGGCCTTTTATGGAAGAACAATCGATTGTGCGTCCCAAAGGTAGGCAAATTACGGGAAGAGTTGATGTACGAGGCACATTTCACCAAGTACTCGATTCACCCAGAGAGCACAAAAATGTTTAAAGACATGAAAAAGCTATTCTGGTGGCCAAGATTGAAAAAGGGCGTAGCTTTATATGTGTCGAAGTGTCAGACATGTGCCTTAGTGAAGGCCGAATGTCAGAAGCCTGGTGGATTTTTGAAGTCTTTGCCTATACCAGAATGGAAGTTTGGCGACATATCTATGGATTTCGTGCATTGTTTGCCGAGATCGGAGAAGTGGAACGATGCCATTTGGGTGATCGTTGATCGTTTAATGAAGGTATCACACTTCATTCCGAATAGGAAGGACGATTCCGTGGAAAAGCTGGCAAAGATTTACGTGGATAATATTGTACGATTGCACGGTTTGCCCCGTAGCATCATTAGTGACTGAGATGAGCGCTTCACGTCTAATGATTGGAGTCTTATACATCAACTGTTGGGTACCAAACTGAAGTTCAGTACGACCTTTCATCCCCAGATGATGGTCAGACCAAGAGAGTAAACAGGATGATGGAAGACATGCTTTGCATGTTCGCCCTAGATTTCAGGAGGAGGTGGGAGGATCACCTGTTTATGATCGAGTTTACCTACAACAATAGATACCAGACAAGTATTCAAATGGCTCCCTTCGAGGCCCTTTATGGTAGGAAGTGTCAAACTCCCTTATCGTGGTTGGAGACGGGCGAATCTAAGTTGTTTAAGCGGAAGGAAGTCGAAGATGCAATTTTATTATTCGTACAATCCGGGAGCGGTTGTTGGTCGCTCAGGATAGGCAAGCTAAGTATTATAACACCAAGCACAGAAATGTCGAGTTCACCGTGGCGAATGGGTGTATTTGAAGATCAAACTGTTCAAAGGCGTATCAAGGCGCTTGAAAAAGCTAGGTCCGAGATACCTTGGGTCGTTTGAGATTTTAGAGCGCATTGGTGTAGCCGCCTATCGACTGAAGATTTCAACAGAACTAAGTGGTCGACACGATATATTCCACATATCGGTATTATAGAAAGCAATGCTGGAGCCTACACAGGTGGTTGCGGCGGATCAGGTGCTGATTGATGGTGGGTTGACAACGAAGGTCAAGCCCATCATATTGAAGACTCTGAAGTCGAGCAACTTCGGAATAAGTCTATCAGGATGGTGAAGGTCTGTTGGGACAACTGTGGTCGTGAGGAGCTATCTTGGGAGCTGGAGCAAACCATGAGGACAGAGTTCCCCTAGCTATTCGTTTGAGGTATACTTTTATAGTATTGATACTCCTATGTTTTCCTGTCATATGTAATTTCGGGAATAAATTCTTTAAGTGAGGGAGATTTTTAACGCCCCAAGTTTCCTAAGGCAGTAAATGGTTTCTGTGAGATACCGCCCAGCGGTAGGGTTAACGTCGGTGGTAGCAAAGCTTTTTAAATCAGAATACCTCTTCGAGAGGTACTGTGTGGCGGTAGCGATACCGTGTGGCAGTAGTGTCAGGCGTCGAGAGAATCGAGAGCACCGTATTGATACGACGCATCGTCTACCGCGCGGTGGTAGGTTGTTATCATGCAGCGGTAGCAGAGATGATTTATTTGGCTAGGCTCTCAGTGAGCTACCTCCCAACAGTAGGGGTAGCACTGACGGTAGCTGTGCATTTTTTGTTTTTGTGTTGGTTATGAGACAAACCAGTTATCGCCCGACGATAGTAAGATATCACGGGGCGGTAGCAGAGCAATTATGATGCAGACATGTGTTAGCGTGTGATTGAAGATTTTGGGCGGTGGCTTGCGGAACAAGCCCTCGTTTGAGGGTACCGCACGGCGGTAGCTCGGTTTAAAAGCCTATGATGTGGCGTTTTCACTTTATTTCTTTTTAGGGTTTGTTCTGAGCGGCTGGAGCAAGGAGGAGGAGAGTAAGACGCAGGAGATCTCGCCATCGTTAGAGTTTCAAAGCTTTGATCTACGAGACAAGTTCAGATCTATAGAGGCAAAGCCGCAGCGGTCGTTTCCATCCGGCTAGAATCTCTTCTATGGTGTAGAAACGAACTTCAAGGGTAACGATCATCTTCCTTGGACATGTGAAGTCCTTTGTTATGGAATGTGAGGGTATACACTCCATGAGCACGTGGACACGGTTCTCTCGACGGGTGGATCGGTTTTTATCTCTGTTGTCTTTGAATTTAGAATCTGGAATCGAAGTACGGTATAAGCATGTTGTGTGAAGCCCATCCGGACAGGCTGGTCTGGATTGGTGATGATTGTTTTGTATGCCGGAGAAGACTCTGTGGTAAGCGTGTAAATTTCGGAGTCGCATGGTGTGTTGGTGACTATAGAGAGAGTACTGGAGAAGGATTCCAGGAAAACACCAGTTTGAAGGGGAAGAATCGATAGTCTGTCCCTTACCGCGTGGAGGTAGCGCTACCGCCGGCAATAGCTCCCAGTGAGCAATATTGTTTGTGAGGCCTGTATCGTATATACCTGGTGGCCAATGTTTAGTGAGCTCTGTCTCGTGGATACCTACGGACCATTTGGTGAGGCCTGTCTCTTGAAGACCTGGGGGCCAATGTGTTGAGCTGATAGCCTGTATGGCTCAGCTTAGGCGGTCGTGAGTGATGGCCTAAGATCATAATGGGTTATGTATCATATAGATGGAAAATGGGATGTAGACCCGCGTCGTGGCTTGTGAGCCTGACGATTTGAGCACGGGAAATAGCTTAACTGCACCCAACCCTATGGCGATCAACTTGGAGTGAGTCAAAGTGTGTTTCCTGAGGATCACCATGACTTTGTCATAGCATAGGCGAGTTGTCTTTGGCTTCGTCCCCAAAAGACTAAAAGCTCAAACATTGCTTATCGTTGCAAAGAATAGAGGTGTGACCCTTTGAGGTCATGTGCATCGAGAGTGTGCCCTGAGAGCACGGGGTGTTGGACGGTCGTGCCAACGTCTGTGGTGATTGGTGCTTAAATTGCTCGTTTTGAATGCCTCTATATATTGATGTTAATTGCTTTCTGGTAAGATGCACCGCCACCCCGAGTGAGGGATGAGTTCGTTATAATTTGGTAAGCTAATGTTGACCTTTGTCTTGTTTGCCACCCTTTGGGTGGAATGTCTTCGTGCAGGTGCAGCTAAGTCGAGTGGGAAATAGCGGGCTAAGGCCCATGGTTACTATGCTAACCCTTGAAGGTCAAAGCAAATTTGCCAATCTTTATTAATTGTTTCATGTATGGTCGGCATGCGTGCTGAAATATGTAAGACATTAATATTTGATAAAACTTTGTAAGGCCTTAAGGCCATAACTTTTTATGTATTCATCTTTTCATTCCTCTTTGATTTAGTGGACATTCGTATGGTTGGGTTTTTGTTACAATCTTAAAAAACTTCCGCTATAATGCACTCTGAGTTAGGATGTGCTTATGGATTATGGTCTCAATACGTAACTCCACCGACTATCCGTGGAATATGACATGGGTCCCCGACCGGACCTTCTGTTATATTCTACGTGACGGATGAGGGTGTTACACATGATGCTCCCAAGAAGAAGACGTTCGTGCAACATTTCGCAAAGCCTCATGCGTGTGCAGCACCACTCAAGTCATCTATCATGTAACTCTGGGCACTGCCACAAATTTTGCTAGGCAACATCTGAAAACGCTCCTTCAGAGCATATAAAAGTACTAGCTTTGTGTAATACGACATGTCGCCCATCAAGCTCTCTCAATCTCACATCTCATTGTTATAACGAGGAGTGGCCTATCACCCTCAATTTTCTGCAATCTTTGTAAATAGCCATCAATAGTGAAGTTTGACCGGCACTGCACCTATCACGTGGTTTTTACCCATTAAAGGGGTTTTCCCACATTAAAAATGTATTGTGTGCTTCTGCTTATTTTTTGACCGTGTGCATGCTCGATCGCTCCATGGGTTAAGGAGACCTTGTTTAGTCTGGTCCACTGGAGGGTTGATTTGGTCACAATAGTTTGGCGACATCTGTGGGAATACGTTCCTCCAAAGCTCGATGAAGTTTTCTAAGAAATTTTGAAGACAGTGTCCTCTACACAGTGACACGCGAGACTATGGCAAGGAAGAAAGTCATCACCAACCGGAAATCAGTCAGAAGGGGCCCAAGACTCACCATCCCCTCTCCTCTCAGCATTGACATATCCGACTAGCATAAAACCACTGATGTGAGTACATGCATGCTCGACAAGCACATCCCCAAGATAAACAAATTGCAATACCAAATTCTCGCTCTTTACTAAGAAATAGGGCAAAGTTCTTCGGCAGTCCATTAACACGCTAATCTACGACAACGGCGAGCACTTTCTGCTTCAACTAAACACTGCTCACAAAGAACATATGACATAGAAAATGAGTTCTCTCAGTTGAGCAGTTCACCAACTCCAGAAGAATCAATTCACGATACGGGGAGCAGTTACCTTCACTACCTACCAAACCACAAAAATACCAGACGAAATGGATTCAGATACGAAGAAGTTCATAGCTCGTATATCAGGGAACAAGTTTGCACCATGAATCACACTTCGATGAATCCCAGCCTCTTTTATCAGCACTCGCCATTCACACCTTCCGTCCTGGCACGCCCCATCCCAAAGGGCTTAAAGTATCCATATATCAAACGATTCAACAAAGCAGGTGATCCCCTCACGCACATAAGGCATTAAGTGGCTGATATGCACGTTTGCCAGGCCTCGGACGAGCTTCTATGTCAAGTATTTCCTGCTACACTAAAAGGGCAAGCCATGGCTTGGTTTCACTCATTAAAGGAAGGAAGAATTGACAACTTTGTAGAGTTGGCACATCTTTTTGCTAATCAATTCTCTTCAAATAACAACAGAAGGACCCTCTCGGGTGAGTTAAGTGAGTCGCAGGCAAAGAAAAGGAAGCCAGAGGATAACCCAGGAAGAATTACGAAGGCTACAAAAATGCTTGTCAACCAAAAAGACATCGTCAATGCCAAAATTATGCCCTGCTCAACGCTACCCAAGATGAAATCTTTTAGGCTATTCACAATCATCTTGCACTGTTAAGACCCAGGCTAATTGCACCAAGTCGAGGGGATCTCTCAAAATACTATGAATACCATCAGGGGCCTAACCATAATACAGAAGAATGCAATCACCTAAAGGAGGTGATTCAACGATTCGCTCACCTAGGGGAAATAGATCAATTTCTACAAAGAAAAAAGGAGCAAGAGCCTCATCAGAGCCTAAGCAGCATTACCATAGTTGTCAAATAACCCTCAACCAAACTAACCCAATTTTTGGTAGACAAAGGGATCACAGTGAACGTATTATTTCTTTCAACATTTCTCCAACTCAAACTAACAAGTGGGAACCTCTAACTTAAATCGACAAACGAGCGCATCCCAGGAAGCGCTCATGTTCCGGTCCTTGGCACTGTCATTCTTCCAGTAAATTTTGACTAAGTACCCCCACAAGCAACTTATGATGTTCAGTTCGTGGTCATTCAAGCAGAGTCCAACTATATTCTTATTTTTCAACAGTCACTCCTGGATGTTTTCTACGCTCGCAAGCACCGATATTTATTCGATAGAAGTAACTAAACAAGAATCTCGAGGTCATACAGAGAACGCTGCTACATGCCAGCCACGCAGTTCCACCCATGTTCTTCTAACTCCTAAACTCGTCAAGAAATATTTGTACGAACTTTGATTCACACTTCATTCTAATGTAATGTTTCTTTTTGTTCCCTATCCTTATTAGGAAAATAGTTAGAGCACCCATATTCAACCACTAGTAGTCGGCACCACGGTAGTACTTATTTTCCCCAGATCAAAGGTGCTCCCTTCTCCCCTGCGGTGGGGACACGCCGCAAGGCCACGCCTCGAATGACCTCGCACCTCCTTGGGTTGAAGGTACACCCTGCCCCCCCCCCCCCTCCCCCCCCCACACGGTAGGTCACAGTAAAGCCTGGTATGACCTCACACCGCCTTGGGTCACAATCAACAAATGGCTGGTAGAGTATACCCCTTGATGTCATAACCTGACCTCACACCACCCCGGATAAAAGGTGCGCCCTTCTTCCATGCAGTAGGTCGCTACAATCAGCGGCACCTACCGGTTCAGATATCTTAATCTTTGTCTGTCCAGCAAGTTAAGAAGTCATCGGATCTCATCCTTCAACAGACAACAAGTCAACAACATCAATACGACCAAAATTAGCACACAAGTTAAGCTCAACGCTGAAAGAGAATTGCAAAGACAATCTAAAAGAGCGCTCTCAAGCAACATATACATATCATCAAAAGATGATACAAAGTACAAGAACAAAAGTACAGATGAATACAAAGCCCTATGGGTAGCAACACTATACAAGACTCGGCTGACAAAGTAAGCATAAACGGACAAAGGCCAAGAGGCTACTGGCCGATTACATTCACGTCATAATCGGAATCTAAACCATCATCATCAGAAAGATCATCAAAGCCAAGGCCTGAGACATCACACCCAAGCCTACTGGCTATTATCGGGAGGGCCTTGTTACTCCATGCCTAAAAGCAACCTCTTAGATATCCTTCATCTGTGGATCTACCTCTCTAGTCCAGACCCCCTCGCGGATCTCCTTGCCAATCAAGCAAAGATCACGCATATAGTCCAAGGATTCCATGTACTCGACAAGCCCGACAACCTTCAGCATCGCTATTCGATCCATTGAGGAAAGACGCTCCACCTCAGCCTTTGAAGCCCCCATCTCCATCTACAAGCAAGAAACCTCCTCCTGGTTAGTCTTCAGTAACTGCACAGAGCTCTCCACTAAGGACTTCTCCGTCAACAACGCTGCCCGAGCCACCTCAAGCTCTGCTTTCAGCTCTGAACCGATCCACCGGAATCGAGAAATATCTTGATCATACTCCTCCTTCAGGTCAACCAATGAACTCTCTGCCACTCGGAGCTTCTCCTGAAGATCCAAGTACTCATCTTTCAAGCTTACATAATGGTCATTCCACGTGAACGTTATATGTTCCTAAGCTGAATCTGCAACCAAAAAGGAGGGGAATGTCATAACTACACAAATCAGTTAAACTAAAAGCCAAAAACAAAGGGACTCACTTGTCACATCACCTGTTGCCTTCAAAGAGGAAGACACTCGGGGGGGAGACATCTCCGAACAAAGTACTCGGGGGAAAAAGACACCAACACTTCGACATCAGGATCAACCACTGCAACCTCATCTCGAGGAACCTTCCTAATCTGGCAATACCTCTGCCTCGACAAAGGTCGCGGCTCTGCATCCCCTCCGCTAGCATCCATCAAGGCAATCTTCCTCTTTCGATCACAAGCCAACAACACCTCCACAATGTGCTCAGAATCAACCGAAAGTCTGCATAGCCGCAGGCGCTTCTCCTCCACAAATAGAGAGATGTTAAACAAATGACTTGCTGACTCCAGAGACTCTGTGAATCCAAGAACGGGAGAAAATTCCCTCTCTCGTCCCTTCTGACAAAGACAACGTCCATGCAAAGAATTTCAAAGCTCTAGCAGACCCCAGGAATTTCGAACATGTCCAAAAAAGGGGTTCCCGTGGCGGTGATCTGTCTGCTCGGTCGGTTTTCACCGTCAACCAGCCTTATGATACATGTCATCCCAAGAGGAGTAAATTGTAACATAGGGATGCCGCAAAACTTCAAGATGTAAATCACCTTTTTGCACGACGGAAGTCGGAATCCAGACCGTAATATTGTCCCACATACCTTCAGCCAGCCCTTCGGCGGATTCTGAACTCTTTCTTCAGCATAGGGAATCCTTACGTCAAGATCGGCAGGTAACCCGTATCTTTTTCTCTAAATTACAACTTGCACACCGATAAGTGTGAAGCGCAATTGTATTGGGCGAACTTGTGCATTATGCTTCGAGACATGAAAATCGAAGCAAATAAGAATTATGAAAAAAAGTGTAAAAAAACTCACAACGAGGACAACGTCATGCCGACGATGTGACAACTATGTCGGGGACGCTCAAAAGAGCCCCCGCATACAAACACCTGTAGTCCAGAAAAAGCATACGAAAAGACGCATCCGGCGACGCGTGAGTACACATACCCGAGAGGACCAAATCGCACACCCAAGTACGTGCACACTCCCACACGCACGCACACGTGCGCACAGGTGGATGTGTATGCATCGCCGCACGCGAATGCGCTCACACCTCCGTGCTCGCACAGGCGCTTGCTCCCAGGTGCGTGTGCACTATCGCACGAGCCCTGGAGCGTGCGCACCACCGCGTGTGCCCAAGTGCGTGTGCGGGAGTGCGCACACACCACCACATACACGCAGGTCCGCGCGCAGCACCACCTCGCGCGCCTTTGGGCATCTTCGCCTCTGCACGTCTTCACCGTCGAGCACATCGACTCGTTCCAATAAACGACGTACCTTAGCATGCACACAGCCGCCAGTCGCTCCTGCAGACACCTCTCTATTACTTGCAGCCATGGGCTCCGGAGAAGAAGATACAGAAAAAACATTGCTCTTCTCACGTTTCAGCTCCAAGCACCAAGAATTTTGGGGGCATATGATGAGGTCATCATAAATTTATAGAAAATTTGGGGTGTGAATAGCCTCCTCACCATGATCCCCCACTAACTTGATGGGATCATTGGTTTGACCCACACACGCGATCGCCACATGCGATCTACGTGCACCATCTGATCCACCACCACGACCGGCCGCCTGCGCCTCCATCACCGGTGTCAGGTGACCCATGACTGGTCGACCATGCCGGGTCCGCATTATAACCACCCCTCCCTGCCTCCCGTGATCGCGGGGTTCCGCTCTCAAGGAGCAGCCATGCTCGATCGCTCCTCCCCGCGGTCGCGGGGTGCCCCCGCAAGAGGCGGCCATGCCCGGCCACCCCTTCCCGTGGCCGCCTCCCGTAGCCGTGGGGAGCCACCCGCAAGGGACGGCCATGTCCGACCATCCCTCCTCATGACTGCCTACCGCGGCCGTGGGGCATCGCCCGTAAGGGGTTATCGTGTTTGGCCGCCCCTCCCCTCGGCCGCAGTATGCCGCCCGTATGGGCGGCCAAGTCCTGCTGCCCCACCCTGCAACGGCCTGCCGCATCCGCGGGGTGCTGCCCGCGAGGGCCGGCCTCGCCCAGCCGCCCCTCCCGATGTTTCTCCCGTCACGGATGGTCGTCCTACCGGCCGCAGTTCCTCCTCTCCCCTCGTCGGCGACCATCCAACGGTGAGGTGGCCGCTCTTTCGTAATAGACCTTCCTCGTCGTCTGATCATGACACTGCGATCGCCGCTGTCCATTTTGTGGGTAACCACCCACTAATCACCATGATTAGTAAAGGGTTATCATTAATTAAAAATCGTCCTTCATTTAGTAAATATTACATATATTGTATACACCAAAAGCTATATTAAATATGGTCTACAAATAATAATTGTGGGTGATTACAGTGTGCGGATAGCCACGTAACTACCGTAGCCAACTCCTAGAGCCTATAAAAAGGCCCCAGGACCCCCTTCATTTCTAACTTTTCCTCCTCCCCGTTGTACAACCCCGTATTCGCGGAGTGGGGGTCCCTCGGCAGACGCAAGGCTTGTTGTGCAGTTTTAAGCTTTTTTTGAGGACTTTGCACTCTTGGAGGCCAATTTAGTGTTAATCTGTGTTTTATACTAGTAGGCAGATGAAATATTTTTCTCTCCCCCCCCCCCCCCCCGTCCCCCTCGGGGGGTCACCATGCCGCTGAGCTCCCAAGGCCGCCGAGCTCCCCAAGCTGCCGAGCTCCCCAGGCCGCCGAGCTCCCCAGGCCGCCGAGCTCACCAAGCTATCGAGCTCACCAGGCCGTCGAGCTCCCCAAGCTGCCGAGCTCACCAGGCCGCCGAGCTCCCCAGGCCTCCGAGCTCACCAGGCTACCGAGCTCCCCAGGCCGCCGAGCTCCCCAGGTCATCGAGCTCCTCAGGCCGCCGAGCTCCCCAGGTCGTCGAGTTCCCCAGGCCACCGAGCTCACCAGGCCGCCGAGCTCCCCAGGCCGCCGAGCTCACCAGGCCGCCGAGCTCCCCAGGCCGCCAGCTCGCCCCCTAGGCCGTAGGCTCGCCCGGGTCTTCTTTTGGCCATGCTCTTACCATTGTGCCCTTGGGGTGGAGTTACCTCGTTACCCCCCCCCCCCCCCGGCGTGGAGGTTTGATATTGGCTCAAGTCCAATTGGTCGTAGGGGTATTTTGGATATTTTGGCCCCCATGCTTCGAAAAACTATAAATAGACCCCCTTGGGTACCTTTGGAGAGGATGAGTTTTTGGTTTCCTCCTCCCTTGGTTTCTTATTTCTTGGTTGAGTTGAGAGAGCTCTCCAAGGTACCTGGCTCAGCCATTGGTGAGGGAGGGGAAGTGCTCCTGTGACCTTTCGGGTGTATGGTGGGACCTCCACGCTAGAGCCGAGGGTCTAGTCCTAGTTTCCCAAGTCTTTGGTCCGTGACGTTCCCCCGAGTGTAGTAGGTGTGAGGTCACCCCTCTTTTGGGACCCCGAACTCCACGAGAGACCAAGTTTTGGTTTCAACATTTTGGTGCGGTGAGCTTGGAGAGTGACCAACATAGAAGATCTCGGGAGAGTGTCATGGCTGGAGATCAGGGAGGTGGTGATGATCTCGGTGAGCTCCCCAACCCCGGACCCTTCGTAGGAAGGGAGGAGTTCATGGCTTCCATCCAAGGCATCACGGAGATGCTTAGAGGCATTGCCCTTTGGGCTGACAGCTCAACCCCCACCCCCCAGGGACTAGCTCCCAGGGGTCTCAGCGAGCTGACCCAGAGTTGTTTAGGCGAGCTGCCTCCCAGGGGAACAGGCGAGATAACCCCAGCAGGGGGAGAAGGAAGTGTGTCAGGTAAGCTACTTGGGAAGGAAAGGATAGGAGAGGGGGTCGAGCGAGACCTCCCCGACCGGGAGCTATTCCCTAGCCCGACGAGTGCTAGCCCTCCAGGCGAGCAGGTCGCGCGAGTAGAGGTGGCAAGAGCACCCCTTAGGGGGTCACCCTTCAGTGAGTTGATCATCTCAGCTCCCATTCCCGAGGGGTTCAGAGAGCTAGACATGGCTTACTATACCGGGAAGGATGATCCCGTCCAGCACCTGCAGTGGTTCGAGGATGTCGTCTCAATCAGGATGATGACGGATGTCTTCAAGTGTCGCCTCTTTGCGATCACGTTGAAGGAGAAGGCAAGGGACTGGTTTCATCAACTCCCTCTGAGGTCCATCTATGGGTACGAGGACTTGAGCCGGAGCTTCCAACTCCACTTCTCCACCTCCAAGAAGAGGAAGAGGAGTCCTGAGTCCATCTTTCTGATAAGGCAGAGGACCGAGGAGTCGCTGGCCCACTATGTTGACAGTTCCAGGAGGAGATCCTGGATATCCAGAAGATGCCAGGGTATGCCCTCCAGATTGCGTTCACAGTGGGGTTGCGCGAGGCATTCTTCAAGATGAGCCTGACCCGAAAGCCCCCCCCCCTTTCTTTCGAGGAGCTGATGGAAAGAGCGGATGAGGAGATAGCCATGGAGGCGGCCAACCCGGCATTTGTCAAGAAATTGACGAAGCTAGCAGAGTCAGAGCCAAAGGAGCAAGGTGGCTCAAGGCATCAGGAAGGAAGGTGGAGAGAAGAGCAGAGAGCTCAGGGGTTCCAGGGACAGGAGGGTCCGGAACCAGGCTGGAGACAATAAGGAGGACCTGTCCAGGGTCCAGGAAGAGCTCTCATCCAGGGTGGGGGAACTTTCATGGGGGTCAAGGGAGGTTCAACTTCCAAAGGCAAGCCCCAAGACAGCTCCTGCCCCCACCGCAGCAAGCAATGGAGATTGGTCGAAGGGAGAGGAAGAATTATAGGGGAAGAGGGAGAGACAGAGTAGATTTACCGTACTGTGACTTCCACTAGTTGGAGGGTCACGCTACGGATACCTGCCCCGAGTTCCTGGAAGTGAGGGGAATAGGAGCTCCAGCCCAGCAGCAGCCGCCGGAGCGGATTGAAGTTCTGCCACAAGGAGGGGGAGGAGATGATGTATGTGAGGACCGAGTCGACGTAGGACACCGAGGAGGAATAGCAGTGATCCACGGGGGGTGGGGATCGAATCCGCTCAGAAGGCAAGTCTCCATGTGATGTACCGACGGAGCGTTGCCTCGACATCCCAGACCCCTCCCCCGGAAGAAAGGATCGCCTTCTCGTCAAAGGACATGCCAGAGCATGAGGATCCATTCTACGATGCCCTGGTCATCCAGGCCGCCATCGAAGGCTTTACAGTCTCCCGAATCTTGGCTGACAACGGAAGCTCTGTCAACGTCATTTTCAAGAAAGCATTTGACGGGATGAAGAGATCCAAGAAGGGTGCTGGCCTCGGACGGACCCATGTTTGGATTTTCAGGGGAGAGAAAGGAAGTCGAAGGTGGAGTCGGACTCCAGGTGAAGTTAGGGGGACCTCAAGAAACTGCAGGTTCGTCATTGTTGACGCCCCAAGCAGTTACAACGCCATCTTCGGGAGGCCACTAATCAGTGCCTTCCATTGTGTTCCGTCTTCCCTTCACTAATGCCTCAAGTTCAGCTCAGAAGGGATCCAGATCAGGATCAAGGGAGACTCCAGGATGGCGAGGCAGTGTTACGTCACGGCTATCAACACCATCTCTTGGTTGGCCAAGGCGGAGGAGATGGAGAAGATCATGGAGAGCCTAAGCAGGATGGAGGTGTCTAGTGGGATGGAGTCGGAGGATGACAATCATGCCCAGATCCCCTGAAGAAGCCTCGCCTCATCAGAGTCTTGTATCTTTTTATTATGTTGTAATGAGTCCATCCCCTGACCGGTAGAGTCGGTGGGGGGGGGGGGGGGGGTCATGTAACCTAACTCTTTTTCCCCATTGAAGGATGTTGAATTCTAGTAGTGTTCAGGTAACATGCCCAGTTCTTTTAGCTCCGAGATGATTCCGTTGTCAGGCTCCCACTAGCTGGCAGGGCAGGTTGATCTCTCCTAGAGGCTAAGTCCTTTCAGCTCCGGGATGATTCCGCTGACCATTCTCCCACTAGCTGGCAGGGCAAGTTGATCTCTCGTGAAGGCTAAGTCCTTTTAACTCCGGGATGATTCCGCTGACTAGGCTCCCACTAGCTGGCAAGGCATGTTGATCTCTCATGGAGGCTAATTCCTTTTAGCTCCGAGATGATTCCGCTGACCAGGCTCCCACTAGCTGGCAGGGCAGGTTGATCTCTCGTGGAGGCTAAGTCCTTTTTGCTTCGAGATGATTCTGCTGACCAGGCTCCCAATAGTTGGCAGGGAAGGTTGATCTCTCGTGGAGGCTAAGTCCTTTTTACTCCGGGATGATTTCGTTGTCAGGCTCTCACTAGCTGGCAGGACAGGTTGATCTCTCGTGGAGGCTAAGTCCTTTCAGCTCCGGGATGATTCCGCTGACCAGGATCCCACTAACTAGCAGGGCAGGTTGATCTCTCGTGGAGACTAAGTCCTTCCAGCTCCGGGATGATTCCGCTGACCAGGCTCCTACTAACTAGCAGGGCAGGTTGATCTCTCGTGCAGGCTAAGTCCATTTTGCTTTGGGATGATTCCACTGTCAGACCCTCACTAGCTAGCAGGGCAGGTTGATCTCCCGTGGAAGCTAAGTCCTTTTAGCTCTGAGATGATTCTGCTGCTAGGCTCCCACTAGCTGGCAGGGCAGGTTGATCTCTCGTGGAAGTTAAGTCCTTTTAGCTCCGAGATGATTCCGCTGTTAGGCTCCCACTAGCTGGCAGGGCAGGTTGATCTCTCGTGGATGCTAAGTCCTTTTAGCTCCGAGATGATTCTGTTGACCAAGCTCCCACTAGCTGGTAGGGCAAGCTGATCTCTCATGGAAGCTAAGTCCTTTTAGCTCCGAGATGATTTCGCTGACCAGGCTCCCACTAGCTGGTAGGGCAGGTTGATCTCTCGTGGAGGCTAAGTCCTTTTAGCTCCGAGATGATTCCGCTGACCAGGCTCTCATTAGCTGGCAGGGCAGGTTGATCTCTCGTGGAGGCTAAGTCTTTTTAGCTCCGAGATGATTCCGCTGACCAAGCTCTCATTAGCTGGCAGGGCAGGTTGATCTCTCGTGGAGGATAACTCCTTTTAGCTCCGAGATGATTCCGCTGACCAGGCTCCCACTAGCTGGCATGGCAGGTTGATCTCTCTTTGAGGCTAAGTCCTTTTAGCTCCGAGATGATTCCGCTGACCAGACTCTCACTAGCTGGCAGGGCAGGTTGGTCTCTCGTGATGGCTAAGTCCTTTTAGCTCCGGGATGATTTCGCTGTCAGGCTCACACTAGCTGGCAGGGCAGGTTGATCTCTCGTGGAGGCTAAGTACTTTCAGCTCCGGGATGATTCCGCTGACCAGTCTCCCACTAGCTGGCTGGGTAGGTTGACTCTCGTGGAGGCTAAGTCCTTTCACCTCCGGGATGATTCTACTGACCATGCTCCCACTAGATGGCAGGGCAGGTTGATCTCTCGTGGAGGCTAAGTCCTTTTTGCTTCGGGATGATTCCACTGTCAGACTCTCACTAGCTGGAAGGGTAGGTTGATCTCTCGTGGAGGCTAAGTCTTTTCAGCTCCGAGATCAATCCGCTAGCCAGGCTCCACTAGCTGGCAGGGCAGGTTGATCTCTCGTGGAGGTTAAGTCCTTTCAGCTCCGGGATAATTCCGCTGACCAGGATCTCACTAGTTGGCAGGGCAGGTTGATCTCTCGTGGAGGCTAAGTCCTTTTAGCTCTGGGATGATTCCGCTGACCAGGCTCCCACTAGCTGGCAGGGTAGGTTGATCTCTCATGGAGTCTAAGTCCTTTCAGCTCTGGGATGATTCCGCTGACTAGGCTCCCACTAGCTGGCAGGGCAGGTTAATCTCTCGTGGAGGCTAAGTCCTTTTTGCTCCGGGATGATTCTGCTGTCAGGCTCTCACTAGCTGGCAGGGCAGGTTGATCTCTCGTGGAGGCTAAGTCCTTTCAGCTCCGGGATGATTTCGCTGACCAGGCTCCCACTAGCTGGCAAGGCAGGTTGATCTCTCGTGGAGGCTAAGTCCTTTCAGCTCCGGGATGTTTCCGCTGACCAGGCTCTCACTAGTTGGCATGGCAGATTGGCCCCTTGGAGAAGCCTTGTGTTTTTTCAAAACCACGAGAAAAGGCTACACTCAACGAATACATTGGGTTGGATGTTTCTTTTCGAGCTTGTGTCAACCTCGAAAGAGCGGGGATTGTGTACAACCCCGTATTCGCGGAGTGGGGGTCCCTCGGCAGACGCAAGACTTGTTTTGCAATTTAAAGCTTTTTTGAGGACTTTGCACTCTTGGAGGCCAATTTAGTGTGAATCTGTGTTTTATACTAGTAGGGGGATGAACTATTTTTCTCCCCCTCCCGGCCCCCTCGGGGGGTCACCATGCCGCCGAGCTCCCCAGGCCGCCGAGCTCTCCAGGCCATCGAGCTCACCAGGCCGCCGAGCTCCCCAGGCCGCCGAGCTCCCCAGGTCCCCGAGCTCCCCAGGCCACCGAGCTCACCAGGCCGCCGAGCTCCTTAGGCCGCCAAGCTCCCCAGGGCGCCGAGCTCACCAGGCCGCCGAGCTCACCAGGCCGCCAGCTCGCCCCCTCGGACGCAGGCTCACCCGGGTCTTCTTTTGGCCATTCTCTTACCATTGTGCCCTTAGGGTGGAGTTACCTCGTTACCCCCGGTGTGGAGGTTTGCTATTGGCTCAAGGCCAATTGGTCATAGGGGTATTTTGGAAATTTTTGCCCCCATGCTTGGAAAAACTATAAATAGACCCCTCTCTTGGGTACCTTTGGAGAGGATGAGTTTTTGGCTTCCTCCTCCCTTGGTTTCTTCTTTCTTGGTAGAGTTGAGAGAGCTCTCCAAGGTACCTGGCTCAGTCATTGGTGAGGGAGGGGAAGTGCTCCTGTGACCTTCCGGGTGTGTGGTGGGACCTTCACGCTAGAGCCGAGGGTCTGTTCCTAGTTTCCCAAGTCTTGGTCTGTGACGTTCCCCCGAGTGTATTAGGTGTGAGGCCACCCCTTTTTTGGGACCCCGAACTCCACGAGAGACCAATTTTTGGTTTCAACACCCGTCTTCTTCTCCCTAGGACGGAGCTCTGCCAAAATCCTCCTACGAGCCTCCACCACCAACCGGGCCACCCAAAAATCCGTCCAAGTGCACGACACTCTCAAGAGGAAGACATTCTGTGCGACATTCCGCAAAGCCTCCTATGTGTGCAGCGCCACTCAAGTCATCGCTCACATATCTCTGGGCACTCTGCCGCGAAGTTCGCTGGGCAGCATCTGAAAACGCTCCATCAGAGCATAGAAAAGTACTAGCTTCATTTGAGGCGGTCTGTCGCCCACCGAGCACTCTCAATTTTTCATCTCATTGTTGTAACAAGAAGCGGCCTGTCACCCTCAATTCTCCACACAATCAGTAAACAATCACCAATAGTGAAGTTTAACCGACACCGTACCGATCACGTGATTTTTTACCCATTTAAGGGGTTTTTCCACATTAAAATTGTCGTGTGTGCTTCTGCTTATTTTGTGACTGTGTGCGCGCTCGACCGCTTCACGGACTAAGACGGCCTAGTTTAGTCCGGTCTACCAGAAGAGTTGAACTGGCTGCAACATATTATAATATATATTAACTTATTAAGTCATTAAATTTTTAAAAAACAAGGGCATTTCTGACAATTTTGGATGACCAAAGACAACTTTTTTCCTTTTAATATTGTGAAGATAATATTTTTTATTTCTTATTTCTAAAATAAATGCCTAACCCAGCTTTAGAATTCTCGTATTATTTTTTTTTTCCAAAAACCAAACCAGAGAGCGGGCATGAGGGAGAGAGTGATGTTCCGGGAGCCTTCGGACCGCCGCCACGGGAGCTCCGATGCATGAAAATTTTGCTAGAGTATAGATTTGAAAAGCTCTCGCCGAGCTCTAGACATGCACGATGAGTATTTTTTTGTTTCGTGGACTTCACGATGGGGTATATTTCCTAAACATTTGTTTTTTTTTCAAATCCTTCCATATTTTTTGTCATGTCTTCTCTTGACTGATTCTTGACGCGGAGCACTTAGAAGTTTGGGAAATGGTAGATTTGAGGCAAGTGGTGGGTTTATTCCTCTTATTTGGTTTCCTCTCAAATCTTTCAGGCTGCGTTCCTTTTGCAGGTTTTCATATGCAGGAATTGATTTTGGCAGAAAATCTATGGCGCAGAGGTTTTGGAATAGAGTCAAAACCAATTCTGGTGTTCAGCTGCAGGAATGTTTTCAGTCACAGGAATTGAATATTTCAACATTTTTGTTCGGTTGCAGGATGGAATCCAGAGATAGGAATTGACAAGAATGTTTATTCCAAACATTACAATCAGATTTTTCGGCATATTCGGACAATCTCACATGAACATTATCGATGAATCAGCAACATTAGTGACAACAATTAATGATGAATCAACACAATTATGAAGTTTTCTTTTTCAACCGCTGATGATAGTAACGATAATAACAAACAATCTACGCAAATATGACGTTACATGACAATACGCATAGTAATAAGATCAACACAACCGTCCAAGTCAGAAAATAGAAATGCATAATAATACATCATCGCTAAGAAAAGAGGCTTGAACTAAACCAACAGGGCAAGGAAATGATAGGGTTTAACCTCCACGATCAATAAGGCTGCGTTCGTTTTGCATTTTAGAAAAAAGTATTATACCTAGACGGGGGAAAAGTTTTCCAACACTTGGTTGCCGGAGAGGAGGAAGATGTACAGTGCTCCGCCTCGCCTAGGTCACTGCTGCAGATGGAAAGGAAGGTTTAGGGCCGGAGAAGAAGGACTATAGGAAGAACATTAGCTAGGGTTGGAGAGAAGACATACCGGAGCAAGGAGAGGAAGCTTGCTGGAGCAGTTATCGCCGATCGCGCACGGGGAGGAAGTGGCGGGCCGCGGGATTTTTTTCTTTCCCAAAACTCGGGAAAACTGACTGGGTAGGGAGGGTTTTGAGGGATAGCCATTTTTATATTTTGTAAAACCTATGGGTTTTAAAGGAATTCCAATTCCGCCCACTTTTTAGACGAAACGAACAAAAGAATTGAAATTGAAATACCCAATTCCAATTCCGTTGGCCGAATTCCTAGTAAACGAACGCCAGCCTCATGTTCTTTTATTTTCAGATCCCAATATATATATTTTTTTCCTCCTATCGATTTGCCTTATATTAAACCCATAATGATTGTTGTTTTGATATCTCTCCCGGAAAAAAACTATAAGATGAAAATTATTGTGTTTTGTAATGTTTGCATCCCAATTTTTAGGCTATACATACTTAGGGTAGATTAAGGCTTCATTTGGCGCGGTATTTGGAGGCTGAGTTTGCGGCAAACGCCGCCGCAAGACGGGTAATCAAACGCACGGTAACGGCGTTTGATGCGACTCCACCCGCCGCGCCTTGAGGAATAGAGCGGATAGCGGCGTTTTGAACGGCGGCCTCCCCCCTCCGGTTCGAGCAACGGCCCGGCTCCTCCCGCCCCCGTCTCGACCCGCCGCGCCAAATGAAGCTTAAATCGGGTCGAAACGACGGATTAGGGCTATTTTGGCCATGTCAATGGATTTCCCATTGTTTTTTATTGTGCAACTGGACCATGTCGATCGAATCTCCAGTCGACATAGCCTAATAATAAATAAGTATATATTTATATATATATATATATATATATATATATATATATATATATATATATATATATATAATGCATAAAAATTATTTGGGAGTTTCCGAGGGTCCTCTTCCTTCTTTCCTTTGGAGGTTTTTTAAAAAAAAAAATATAATTTGTGTGTTCATGATATAATGTAAACGAGATTCAAGGTATTTAGCAGAAATTTTGAGTTTGACTTATTGAAGTTGATGTGAAGTTCAACCCAGCGAACGCATTTCCGTTTGGGCCTTCCTCAATCTTCAATATTTTGAACCTATAATATGATATGTTTACATCTATTTTTCTTCGTTTCTAATACACCAATGGTGATATGAAAACCAATTGTGCCGCGTTTTTTCCTTCTTAATTATGTTGATGTATGAAGGATTGATGATTTGTGTTAGAATGTATGTCAATGTCACAGTACCTATTTGTGAATTGATGTATGAAAGACTGTTGGGTTGTGTTGAAATGTATGCCACCACCAGAGTACATATTTGTGAATTTATGTATAAATGACTATTGGTTTGTGTTGGAATGCATGTCATCCGCATAGTACCTGTTTGTGAATTGATGTATGAAGGATTGTTGATTTTGTGTTGGAATGTATGTCACCGGCTTAGTATCTATTTGTGAATTATTATTCCCGATGATAATAATGAAAATGAAGTGACTAAACAAATGTTTGGGCTAAAGGTTATCATCGTTTCAGGTTTTTCTCTAAGATACTGCATCTTGAAGTCATAATATGGTCGTAGTGATCATGTGTGCTAATTATTGAACTGATCAGCCTCAAACACTCTTTTCTAACTATTAAAATTCTAGAATAGATTTTTATCGCACTTTGTGCAAAGCTTTTCTTGAGGGTACTTACATCTTCATTCTTATGATTTAGTGGACACTTTGATATGGCATATTCTTACCATTTACAATGATTACAATGATTCCTTTGTTAAAATTAAAAAGAATGAAACGAGAACATTTTTAAATGATCGGTTTTATAACTTTAAATGGATGGACCGTTTCTTGCACATTTATGCTGAGACATTTTTTTCTTTGGATGTCTGAGGCTTGGAACAATAGTGGCTAGTGCTATTCGAGTTCGAGTTCCAGACTTCTGTAATTGTAGTTGATTTATTTTCACCTCATTGTTTGCGAGGTAGTTGTACTCTCTTTTTACTTTGTTATTCAGTTCATACTTCTGCTTTTGGTATTATGAGTTTGTGTCAGATTGTTTGCGCTCATAGTATATACTTTTATGTGTTGGACTACTTGCTTACTTTTTATGCTGCTACTTTTTTGCTATATTACGTGTAACACCCCCCATCCGTCACGAATAATATAACAGAAGGTCCGTTCGGGGCCCCACGTCATATGAAAAGGACAGACGGAAGAGTTACTGAATGAAACCATGAACCATTAACATTTTGAAAACGCATCCTAACACAGAGTTGCATTCTAGCGGAAGAATAAAAGGAGTTATATAAAAACCACGCCCAAAGGCGAATGTCCACTAACCACAATAGGAATGAAATACAACTACCACTTAACTGGCCTTAAGGCCTTACATCAATAGTGTTTAACCCAAATAAAAAGGTTTGCATACATCGGCACGCAGGCCGGCAACACATGAAAAACAACTAAACAAACAATTGGGCCTTCGAGGGCCAGCTCAGCAAGAAGGGCTTCAGCCTGCTATTTTCTGCTTGGCTCCGCAGCACCTGCAAGCAAACATTCCACCAAGCAGTGACAAACAAAGCAACGGTCAACAAGAGCTAACCAAATTATAACGACCACACCCCTTTCTCGGGGTGACGGTGTTTCTTCTCTGCAAGCGGAATAGCATAATTACATAAAGCTAGAATATGTCATTTAAGCACCAATCATCACAAACGTTGGTGCGACCGGCCCAACGTCTCGTGCACTAAGGGCACCTTAACGATGTACCAGACTTCCCTGGATCCCACCACCATCCTCAGTCCTGGACTGAATAACAACACATTAAGCATTCGCTAGTCGTGACTCAAGGTCCTCGGCTCTCTCCTATGCCTTTAGCAACACACCAATTTCCTTAGGTATTCAAACTACACCACATAGTGTAGGTACAGTTCAGTCAATCCCGCTGCTCAAATCGTTGTACCCAACACGCACGATGCGGGTCAACCTCCACTTGCATATTATCGCCTACATAACCGATTGTTATGTAATAAGGTTCGCACTTGCGGCCACCTGAGTTGCGCACTTAAGGCACACAACTCCACACACTAGCCCTACGGTCTCCGAGAGACGAGCTTCGCACAAACACGACAAAACTCCCCGGGAGTTAATGCCGACGATCCAACGACTTCATGCAAACATTAGGGTGTTTCCTGGAGCACACCTCCAGTACTAACTGCCGCCCCGGGCAGACCCCCATTCCGAAATATTCAACTTCCACAGAGTCTCCTCCGGGAACCCCAGAACATCACCAATCCAGGCCAACATGTCTGGATGGGCTTCACACAACATGCCTAAACCGTTCTCGCGCTTCCGAGTACTAATGCAATTAATAGCGGGGATGTAAACATCGACCCGTCGGAGAGCACCCTTTCACCACCCATCGGTGGAGAGGGGCTTCCATGCAAATATGTTAATTAAGGGCTTCACCTGCCCAAAAAGAAAAGTCGTTACCCTTGACGCGTGTTTCTAAGGCATGGCTTGGTCACGGACTCACGAACAACTCTCGTAATGGCTGTCCACGCACCGGTCCGAGCTCCGAAGGAGATGTTCTTCTTCTAACACCACCGGTTGGCCTCTCTCAAAGTGTCCAAGCCCAAACCCTACCCCTCTTGGTCGACCAAGAGGAGAGGAGGAAGGTCGGTCTTCCTCGGCTCGGTGAGGAGGGGAGATGGAGATGTAGGTCTCTTCTCCTCCTTCTAGTCGGCCAGGGGAGAGAAAGATAGAGGCGGGCTTCTCCTTACAGGCGGCAGCCGGAATAGGGCTTGGCTCCTCCTTCCAGCGGCGCAGAGAGAGAGAGAGAGAGAGAGAGAGAGAGAGAGAGAGAGAGAGGGATCGGGAGAGAATCTCCTTCCTCCTTCTAGTCGACGACGAGAGAGAGGGAGGCATTCCGGCTTGGCTCCTCGAGAGAGAGAGAGAGAGAGAGAGAGAGAGAGAGAGAGAGAGAGAGAGAGAGAGAGAGAGAGAGAGAGAGAGAGAGAGAGAGAGAGAGAGAGAGAGAGAGAGAGAGAGAGAGAGAGAGAGAGAGAGAGAGAGAGAGAGAGAGAGAGAGAGAGAGAGAGAGAGAGAGAGAGAGAGAGAGAGAGAGAGAGAGAGAGAGAGAATCTCCTTCCTCCTTCTAGTCGACGACGAGAGAGAGGGAGGCAGGGCTCGTCAGCGACGGCCGATCGGGGCTCGTCAGTGGCGGCTGATCGGGGCTCGTCAGCGGCGGCCGATCGGGGCTCTGCTCCTTCGATTTCGTCGAGTGAGAAAGAGAGAGCGAGAGGGATCGATCGGGAGAGGGAGAGTGAGGTGGCTGAGAGAGGGGGGAGTTAGGTTTAGATTTTATATTTATATTAAACCCTATCCCAAACCCCCTATCCGCAGACCACGCCCTCTAAACGCACCCCAAACACAATTAAATTCGCGACACGATTTTTGGGATGTTACATTACGATTGCTCACTGGAAATGCAATATGTTTGAATGCATGTTAGTTATTTTGACTATATGAAAGTTACATAATTAGTTTACATCATAATATCTCTTTTAACATGATTTTATTTTACTAACAAAGATTATAAAATTCACTTTTACTTATACTAAACTTAGAATTTGCATATCATTAGAGCATTAGATCTGTCTAAAAGCTCATGTTGGACAAAAATTAAGTACATTATATTTTTTCCACTTCATTTATATTTTCTTTCCCATGGACTAGTTGATACACTTATCTGAGGGAAACAGATTGTTAACCAAAATTCTGTAATAGGGGATAGCATTAGATGATGTTGGAGACAAACCAGCCGAGCGTTTAATCAATGTGCTCGCTGGTACTCTCCAAGCAATGGCGCGTACATAACAGTATTCAACCGAGGGTTACACGATCTCTCAGAGAACTCTTCGGCAGCCCGCCAAAGGAGTCGCGGTGGGCACTACCCCAGAACCCACGTGATCTCTTCACTCAACCCGACGCCGCCCGACTCTTTGTGTGTATCTCGGGCGGTAGTATATTTAATTCCACGTTTAATATAGCATTAAATGCCCGACTCATCGTAAACCGACCAAGCAGCCTGCCCTCAAATATAAATAGGGACCGGGGTACTCGAAAAGGGACAGTGAACATAGTCTAGAATCTACCTCATTGTAGATGTGGACGCCAAGTTTGGTTCTTATTTGCACTCTCTGTACTCGATGTAACCTCTTTCTTATAGCAATACAAGAGCCCACCACAAGAGAGACATTCGAGTTTGGTGTTCGCCGCTACCATCGACACCTTTTTGTGTTTCTTCTCTTCAAGGATACGGGAATAGGGCATATGACTGCTATGTTTTGATAATAAAACCTGATGAAGATAAGGGATAGATGGATCCAGATTGGGAACCAAACACCCAACAATGATCATGGTGATTGCAGTTGGAGATGAAGATAAAATATTGTTTTTGGAATTGAGCACCCTCCGTGCGATTTGAATCTGACATAAAATTGCATTTGGGGGAGGTTCCAAATGGAGATTATTCAAACAATCAAAATTAACATTTGCGCTTTTTGAAAAATGCAACAGATTGAGAAAAACAGCCAAACAAAAACTGAGATTCTAAATAGAGATTATTCAAATAGTCAAAATGATTTTCTTTTGCTATTAACTGCACCAATTGTGAATAAGTGGGTGTCATTTTACTGCAGCAATGCAATGGCTTGTTTTAGGTGTTCTGCTTGTTGTCTTGTTGATTCTAATCCCTACTTAAATTTTTATTGGCAATCTGCATCTTAGGCCTAAAATATGAAACCCAACAACTCTTGTTTCTGCTCCTCGGAGAGCAAATATAGTCATATCGGTGCCCCCCAAACGCACCCTTAATAGAGATCCTCGCAACCCCACAATCCAACAACTCTTGCTAAAGGCCGCCTCCATTTGGCGCGATGTTTTTGCTCCAGTGAGTCTGTCAAGAACTCCACCGTTATAAAATGTATGGTTGGCTTGACAACGGTCACGACCGTTACAAAAAAAATAAAACAAATTTTGAACATAAAAGTGAATGAAATTTTTTGGGTGAGGTCAGACTGTCTGTAACCACTGCGTTCATGACCACAGCCACCACGCCAAAGAGAACCTAAGTATAAAACTACCTTCAAATTAATAGTTTAATCTTCAACAATACTTTGATCAAAAAGAAGCTTCTCCTAGAAATACTTAAACCAGTTGGCATATCACAAAAATATGTTGAGGTATATTGAAATAGCCGTGACGGGTGCTTAATGGGTCGCGGTTAGGATCCGATAGGAGTCCAATAACCCGTAGTCGGGTATTTAGGGTTTCCCTTATAAATACTCATGTTAGGGGCAACGAGTAGGCCGTTCCAAACTTGACGGTCACGCGGATGCTTCGAGCACTCTAACAAAATATTCAAATGCTTACACAGCTTCTAAACCCTAATTTAGGCTCTGTTTGGGGGGACTTATTCTCACCGGTCAAGTGGTTACGACCGCACGAACCGGACCTTAAAATAAGGTTTGGTTCGTGCGGTTGTAACCACTTGACCGGTGAAAATACGTCCCCCCAAACGAAACCTTAGTAGTAGAAGTCACTCTCAACCTTCACGTGGTCCACTTCAAAAACCAATCATTCACATCCAGAATTATTGAAACGCGTTGATGAAGAAGAAATTGAAAAGGGTAAAAATGGTGGTCGCATATGGCTCATAACATTCGTATTCGTGTCTAAATATAAACACAATATATAAGGGTTATTTATCTGGACTTTTCCTCAAAGTTTGCATAATTACATTTTGCACCCCTCTAAATTTCAAAAGTACTAAAATCTCCCATCAATGTTTACATTTCATAACATACATTCACAAAAGTACCCCATTATAACAAACCCAAACTAGCTGTGTTCGCTAGATACAATCTCAGCCGACCATCTGTTTTTTTTAAACTTTACCTCAAAGGTACTTTTTTAGCCTTTGGATTATGCATCAGATGGAGTAGGTGGCGTGTGCACATACCTCTATTTGAGCAAGCGCACCAAAAAATCGTTCCTTAATTGGAGTAAGGGTTCGTTTGGGGCGGTGTCGGAGAACTGGCAAGGCAGCGGATGAGCAAGGTTTGCCACCAGAGGTGGGGAGGTGGCGCTTTTATTAGCATTTTATATGATAGTCTAATTAATTAAGTCGGATCGGGCACGCACGATCGTGCGCCCCGCACGTGAGCGCCGGTGGCCGCCGCCGGGCAACCTGATCGGGTTGCCCAGATCGCCCATAGGGGCATGTTCATCATTTGGTGAACATTTGTGATCAAGGTGACTGCAATGGAGCAACGTCATTCACAAACTCAGGATTTAGCGAGGCACAATTACGAACGCGTCCCATCAGAAAATTATAAAAAGGCCCTCGAGTCTTCATTTGAAGACATGGAACTTCAGAGACTTGAGATATTCTGAGATTTTCGGACGAGAACGTGGAACTTGATCGTTCTTTTGCTCGAAATTCACTCTGCTCCCTCTCTAGACCGCTCAATGTTCAACACTCACTTGAACATTTCAGTGAGCCTTGGAGAGAAGGAACCAAGAGACGCTCTCGTGCACACATTGTGAAAGCTCTATAGACTTAGCTTTTCATTTCCTTCTTCTCTTTTTACACAAAGCTTGTAACCGAGAGACGATCTATTACCCTCCGAGTAGCTCAAAATACTTGTAAACAAAATGAAGATAGTGGATTTTGGCTTGGCACCGATCCAACCACGTTGTGTTTCACCTTTTCTAGGTTTTTCGGTTAAAATGACCTCTTGTCATTGATGTTTGGTTTTCAATTGACTGTTTGCGCACTTGGTCCTACTTGGAGTAAAGGCAGCCTGATTATTCGGACCAGAGAAAAATCGGGCGACCCGCAACATATATAGATAAACAAATTACACCTCACTCATGTGAAGCACTCTTACTTTTATCAATACTCTTGAAACCTAGTAGTGTCATCTCGTCCTTTTCGAATCCTTGGTGTGATTGAGACCGGCGGTGATCATTTAGTAATAATTGTCAATCTCTCATGAGTACATGTGTGAGTCTCAAGGCTCTATCGGTTTCTCGATCAGGCATGGCGTCGTTAATTTGAAAGAGCTAGCGGCGGTCATCATTATATGTACGCCGTGCATACAGCCTCCTTAGGGAGAAGGGTGCCAATAGCTACACTATGAAATAACGCTCTCAACTTTAACATTTGTTTTGAGCGAACGCCGCCGGAAGGAGGAAAAACAAATGAACCTCCGGCGGCGTTTGCTCCATTTCCACCCGCCCCCCTTGAGAAACGCCCCCAAAAAGCTCCGTTTGGAGCAGCCACCTCCCCCCTCCGGTTCGAACACTCCGTTTCCACCCGCCGGATCGACCCGCCACCGCCGAACCAAATGAAGCCGTAGAAAAGAATGTCAAAATGATCAAAGCTCAAAAATAAAGGTGAGACTATACATAGAATGTTATATATATAATATATGCACTTCATCTGTAATTTGGATAACATTTTTTTGTTCACTCAAGAGAAATTAATTAAGCATCTGTTATACAACTTATAAGCCAGTTAATTAACCACTAATTAATATTCATCACCTAGAGGCTAGAGCTAGCTAGAAAACCAGTAGGAAAAAAGAAGAAGAGAATAATGTGGGACTAAAGAGAAGGAATAATAATGAAGGCGTGGGGTGGTGAGGGGGGTCACGTGCAAAAGAGCCAAACCCTGACGCACAGCACATGCACCTGCCTGCCCTCCGACCTCCACATGCACGCTGTCCCCTTTCTTCTCTTTAGAACATGGTGTATTATATTCTCTAAATCACATTTTTAAGCATCAAAAATTATTTTTGTTTACACACAAATTATAAAATATTAATATTTTTAAAATCATTTTAAATTCTTTTTTTCATATTAAAAAAATTCAATCAAAAAATCATGTACCTTTTTATCATGCCATTTTTCGATTGAATTTTTAAAAAAAGTAATGAAAAAAACTTAAAATGATTGTAAAAATATCAAAATTAATATTATGTGATTTAGAACGTGCCATGACAGTTATGCAAACCATAATTCTAACCCTAAAGTTGTGGCTCACTATACAGTGGGTGCAGGGTTTCAGTGGAGGGAGAGGAGCTGGTGGTGACGGGGGCAGGAGAGGAGGTGGTCGTTGGTGAGGCCGGCAGCCTGCATGAAGGAGTGGATGACCGTGGGGCCGCCGAACCGGAAGCCCCGGCGGACGAGATCTTTGCTGATGGATTCAGACTTGGAGGTCTTGGCTGGGATTTTCCGGCTGGTTTTGTAGCCCGGGGAGAGGGGCTTGTGGTTGACGAAGCCCCAAAAATAGTTGTTCAGTGAGCCGAAGTCCTTTGTCACCTGCGCATGCAACAACAACGGATAAATTAATGGAATACATGTTGGACACGACAACAATATAATTATGACCACCATCAAAAAAAGAAAACTAATTTTTAACGTAAAAGTGGATGAAGCTAGTTCCTTAGGTGAGATCGGGTGTTTACGATCGTCGGTTCATATCCATCACATTCACAAACCCTAATGCTGTGTCAAATAGGAGAGATTTTTGACACCGGGCTCCGTTTTAAAATTTCAGTCTGGATTTTAATTTATTCCGTCGGTAAAAAGTGAAAAACACTTTTGCACCGAACAAAAATTTGAAAACGGTGCTCAATTTCATAATATTAACAATATTTTTTGCTCATCTAAATTTTTGTTAATATAAAATAAAAAATTAAATGATGTCACACAAATATATATCAAAAAAATATAGATTATGTATGTGAGAGAAATTTGTTGTGAAAAGTTTATCCAAAACATCATATTTTAGTTTAGATATTTATACCATCAATACTATATGTAACGTAAATATCGTGATTTTCTTTATTTGGGATCTTAAATGAAGGACTATTTCATGATGTGAATGTATTGTCACTTGATTTAATATTATAGAATTTTTTATTATAAAAATATTAAAGGATGAAATTAATGAATTTGTAGGATCAGTAGACATAAATGTGAACTGTGAAATAATTACTATTTAAACCACTTTAAATGAAGAGGATTTTCATTCAAAACGTGTATAAAGTCATGAATAGCTTTGTTTTTTTTTTTGGGTTATGTAAGTATATATATATAGTATTATATAATTATAATTAATGATTTTAAACCATTATTTATTCTCTATAAACCGTTTGGCCATAAGTAGAATAGCTTGAGCGACCCTAAATGAGGACACGACAGTACTCCAATCGCAATAGTTTTCCGGCACAATGACACTTCAACTACACGCGGATTCCGAGCATAGTATTATGATTGTCGCTCTATTTTTTAATATACTCTGGGGGCAGAAGCGAAGAGTGTCGTGTCACGATCGGAGTACTATCGCGGGAACCGGCGGCCCCACGGCGAGCCCTATATACTGTCTCCTATAAAAATTTTGGGGAAACATTCATTGATTTCATTGATTGTCGCTCGATTTTTTTTTGCATTGATTTCATGAATTGCCTTCAATTTTTTTCTCAAACTCACCGCAGCAAAAACGCCGCCCCAAACAGAACCTAAGAATCTAAACAGAGCATCCCTCTCTGTAGAGTTTAATGAAATTGACAGAAAATAATACCTCGAGAATTGTGATAGCATTGTCTACAACGCCGCGGACTCTGCCCTGTTCCATTGCATGCTCTGAGCAGATGGAGTTAATCTGTTTCTCTGTGAATTTCGCCACCTCCTCTGCTTCAAATCCATCAAAGGCTGCTCTGTAGACAGAGTATGTGAATACAAAGAAAGAAGCTTTAGTTTTAACTGCTATTATTGATCAGATTTTCTATGGAAGTTGGAAAACAATTTTATATGTTTCTTTCCACCTGAATTCCTCTCTCTTCTTCAGTATGGTGGTCCAATCCAGCCCCACCTGAAATCCACTCAATACTAACAATTCGAATAGAACTCTGCAAGGAAATTTTTTTAAAAAACAGAGCATTAGAATAATGGAGCCGAGGGAATAAATATGTTCAGACATTACCAGAGGAATTTTTATAACAAACAGAGGATTCGAATTTGAAGAAGAAGAAGAAGAAGGGGACAGAGACAGGGAGAAAGAGAGTTACTTGTCATCATGAACAGGAACACCCCATTCATCATCATGGTACACCACATAAAGAGGATCTGTGAAAGAAAAACAGGGCAGAAAAATTCAAATCGGCATTAGATTAATATAAACCAGGGGAAGAACTTCAGAAGTATTCCAACTACCTGAATTAGAGGTAATAAAATTGCATCTTTTCTCTCCCTGAATCACCTCCACATTACCCACTGAATCAACAGCAGCCCTTTCGCTCTTGAGCTTCCCCGCCGTCCTCCCATAATGCGCGGTCCTCAGTTTCCTCTGCTGCTGCAACAGAGTCGCCTTCTCCCTCTGCGCCGCCGCAATGCTGCCGGCCGCCGCCTCCGCAGTCGCCTTCTCCCTCTTCGACTTCTTCCTCACCGCTACGGGAGGCCTTGAAGCCAGCGGCGGCGGCTTCTCGCTGCTCGAGTTCAGGCCGTTTGGGTCATTCCCCCTCTTCAAAACGGCTTGCTCCGGCGGCAGGGGAGCCGGAGACAGCTTCTCGGAAAGCAGCGGCTTCTTCATGGAGTCGTTTGGCTCGGCGGCGGCCGAGAAGCGATTGCTGGCCGGCTGGAGAACCGGCCTGCCGTGGATCTTGGAGTTGCACATGATTGTGTGAGGAGTGGAGAGAGGGAGAGAAGGGATGGGCGGGGATGGAAAGGGGGAGGAGGGAGAGTATAAATATGTAGAGATTGCCGGGAAAGGGGGTGGTGGGGACGGATTTGGGGGGTCGGAGGAGTCAGGGATGGGTAACATGGAGTGATTGGGCTCTGCCATACAAGGCCTTGTGGGGTGCGCAAGGGTCGCTTTTGCTTGAGGGGGACCAGGGTATCCCACTAGGGCGCGATGGAGGATGGTGATTGTCTGAGTTATCTTCTTCAAAAATTGGATTTTTAAAATTGCCCTCCCATGATCAATGAGTTCAGGATCCTCTCCATTTCTGACGAAATGGAGGGGATTCATTTCACGGTTCAGATTGAATGGATGAGAATCTAATGACTTCAATTTTTCTAATCTTTTATATTTTCTTGTTAAGTAAAAATATGATAACCTTTAGATGTATTACAGTTTTTCTCAACCGTCAGATTTTGAAATGGATCCCCTCCATTTCATTACAAATGGAGAGGATCCGGATCTCAATGAGGCTCGACTCAGTGGACAGGGATTCTCTCCATTTCACGTGAAATAGAGGAGATCCATTTCGCGGCTATGATTGCATCTCTCAAATCGGACGGCGGGCAGGCGAGAGCGGCTGAGCTGGCGAGTGGGCCCCGCGAGTGCAGTTAAGTTACTTCCCGCCGTTCGATTTGGGAGATGCAATCATTGCCGCGAAATGGACCGCTCCATTTCGCGAGAAATGGAGAGGATCCCAATCCTAAATATTTCATGGTGGGGATTAAATCATATTAATCCAAGGGCTCTCAGTAAAAGGCGAACCAAGAAAAGATCAGAGCAGTTTAGTAATGTGAAGTAGATATTTAATTGCTCAATTAATATGAGCCATTGGATTGAGATGATTTAAAATCCCCGTCATAAAATGGATAGGAGGATCCTGATCCGACAGGGAGGTCATAGATTCGATTCTCACCGTGTGTGAGCTTTATCTATTTATTTAATAGTTTATTGTTTGATTAATTGTTGTTATTGATGTGACCATTGATACTTAAAATTCTCAATGTAATGGTGTTTGTACATTTACAGATCAAAAAATATTCCCCTCCTCTCCATTAATGTCTTAAATGAGGAGAAATTTTTTGGTGGGTCATGATCAAATTTATGCTCGTATTATCATGATCAATTCTATGTGCTTCATGATCAATTCTATGTACTAAATTACATTTTAACCTTATAAAAAAAATCTTAAAATATTAGTGTTGGTATCTTTACAATGACGTTAAGTGCCAAATTATCCATATTTCAATTATTATTGAAAAAATACGATCATAAAACCATGCATTATAATCGTAAAATGTCATTATGCTCGTACTATATCGTAATTGTTGAAGTCAGGAAATTCTGAACCTCGGAATTCGGATCAAGACCGCCTAAGGTTACCGGTTCAGTGGTAAGGCCAGACGGCTAGAATGACTAGGATGAAGAACTGGAGGAAACAGGGCCCCAAATGTTGTGACAGGAAGGACCCACTATAACACCCTCATCCGTCGTATGACATATAACAGAAGATCCAGCTGGAACCCGACGCCATATACCACGGACAGTCGGAAGGGTTACATAAGAATATGAAAAACTCAACCACTCGTCCTAACACAGAGCATTCTAGCAGAAGCTTTTAAACAGTTTAAGAGAATCCAAAATTTGCACAACACTGGCATGAATGTTCACTATACATCACAAGAATGAAATACAACAAATATACAAAAGAGTACATGGCCTTAAGGCCTTACAAATGTTCACTTTGCAATATAATGTTTTACATACATCGGCTCGCAGGCCGGCCATACATGACAAAAGTAAAACAACAGTTCGTTTTGGCCTTCGAGGGCCAGCTCAACAACTTGGGCTTCAGCCCGCTACTTGGCGCTTGGTTGCGCAGCACCTGCAAGCAACATTCCACCGCACGGTGGCAAACAAAGCAACGGTCTGCTAAAGCTGACCAAATTATAATGACCCCGCCCCTTACTCGGGACGACGGTACTCCTTCCCTGCATTTCATTAGCCCAGCTAAACATTTAAGTGCATAAGTATATTTCGCCACAGGTGTAGGCTCGCTCGGCCAAACACCCCGTGCACTTAGGGCACATTCTCAGTGAATCCGGTCAATTCCGTGGCTTCACTACCATCCTCGGGATGACAAACATTGTGAGCATTTTTGAGTCTTTCCGACCGCAGTCCAAGACTCCCGACTATGCCAACGGCCAGTTCTACTTTAGGGCCTCTAGCACCGAACCGCAAAGCCCAGGTCCGTTTCACCCCGCCCGTTGCTCACGCCGCCTAGTCACTTTAAGACGTACTTGCGGGCCAAGCTTCACCCGGATCCTAATTCATTTCAAAACATCACATAACCTAGTTATGTTCAAGGCTGGCTCCCCGGCCGCCAAGTTAGCAGAACTACGATTCCGCCCAGTTTTCCGGGTGCGCCTTGGAGTTAATCCCCAAGGATCCCTGCTGCAATCTACCGCGTAGAAACCCGAAAATAACGCACAGAGTCTTCTCCGGCTATTCATACAATGCAACATCACCGATCTAGACAAACACGTTCGGGTAGGCTTCACACATAATGTCTATGCCAGTACTTCGATTCCGGACTCTAAACAAGGGGGACTTCACATATTTACCCTAAGGAACACCGCAAACTCACCGCACACTCGCGGGAGAGGGTTTTCTTATCCAAAGGAAGAAGAGCTTCACATGCTCAAGTTGAGAATCGTTACCCTTGAAGTCTGCTTTGGCGCCATGAAAAACTAGCCGGATGAAAGGCTTCGCAAGGGAATTCTCTCCGCGGATCTGGTCTCGGTTCTCAATTTGGTGCTCCAACGCTCCGCCGGCGGCCGGATTCCTCCCCTTCCCTGTTCCTTGCTCTCTCCTCTCTCTAACTTTTTAGAAAGAGAAAATTTAAGAGGAAATGAGGAATTAATCCTCTATTCCCGGACTTAAGAAAGCAGGAACTCATCTGGACCGTCAGATCTTGCTTAAAGAAAACGAACGGCTCAGATTCGACTAAAATCTATTAATCCTGAGCCGAACACGGCTTTGCGCACGGCCGTGTCCAAGGTCGTTTGCCTCGATCCAGACACGATTGTCGAGGACAAAAAAGGACACAGGTTGGGACACGCCCGTGTCCCAACCTGACAAGCCCGTGTCGGGTCATCGACACGCCCGTGACCAGTGGCGTGTCACGAATAACCGCCACGCAAACCGTCACGTCTCTTGGTGGACACGGGTGACCACACGCCCGTGTCATACAGTACACGCCCGTGTTCTGGGTCGTGTCCCTCAGTCGACACAGGACCAAACTTCCAGAGGAGTACACGGTCATGTGATACGCCTGTGTTACATGTCGTGTGCCTGACATGCCCTGTGACACGCCCATGTCACAGGCCGTGTTCGAGCACTCAACGCTCGTCGACCTCGACTCGACTACCCTAGCACGACACGGCCATGTGAAACGCCCGTGTCATAGGCCGTGTTCCCCCTATCAAGAACCGAACTTGGTTCGAACACCGCCCGTTTCACTTTTAAGTTTCGGGGCGTTACAAATTCCCCCCCCCCTTAAAGAATTTCGTCCACAAAATTATGTTAAGGTACACAAAACAACTTAAAGATTACCTGCGTGGAATAATTCGGGGTATGCTTCCAACATAGTCTGCTCTCGCTCCCAAGAAAGCTTCTCTCGTTCGACACCCCTATCCGTCACATGGCATATAGCAGTAGGTCCGGCCGGGGCCCGACGCCATATACTATGGACAGACCGGTTGGTTACGCGTTGAAACCATACAACCAATCAGAGCGTCCTACACAACACCTAGCGGAAGCAATTTAATTAAGTTGCAAAAAGATAAGAACCCTGCCACAAAGCATGAATGTCCACTACAACCCAGGAATGAGTACATACACCAAAGAGTTCACGGCCTTAAGGCCTTACAAAAGTGTTCGCTTAACAAGATAGCGTCTTCAGACCTCGGCTCGCAGGCCGGCCATACATGAATGAACGGGAAAAACATAACAAATTAGGCCTTCGAGGGCCGGCACAGCAACAAGGGCTTTAGCCCGCTATTTTCCGCTCGGCTCCGCAGCACCTGCAAGCAACAAACCACCGCCCGGTGGCAAACAATAGCAACGGTCAGCAATGCTGACCAAATTATAACGATCCCGCCCCCACAATCGGGGCGGGGATGCTCTTTCCCTGCACTTTATTAGTATAGGCATTTATAAAAGGTAATTGCACATCACCACAGGCGTAGGCTCGCACGGCCACACACCCCGTGCACTCAGGGCACATTCTCGGCGAACCGGCCAACGTCACGTCAATTCAAGCCATAGACGTTCCCGCTCCACCACCGCCTCTAGGACGGTCATCCATATGAGCAATTTGTCTCCTTAGCCTTGGTCACGACAATTTAAGCCATAGACCGCCGAAGACCCTCGTCCATGCCAACGGTCCTACCGAACGACATAGACCGGGTACGGTTCCGCTTGACCCGTGCTCATACCGCAACGGCAATTTAAGCCATATGCGCAGGTCAAGACTCACAGAGTCCCGTTTCCGCTACAAAATCACATAACCCAGTTATGTTCACGTTGGCTCCCCGGCCTCCGTGTTGGCAAAACCCGCTTTTGCCCAGTTTTCCGGGTGCACCTTAGAGTTAATCTCTAAGATTCCCTAACGCAATCTACCACGTAGAAAAACCCGAAAACACCCAATCATCCGGAGTCTTGCCCGGTTCAAATGCAATGCAACATCACCGATTCGGACCAACACGTCCGAATAGGCTTCACACACAATGCCTATGTCCGTTTACGCATACGGACTCTACACAAGGGGGACTTCACATATCTACCCCAAGGAGCGCTCCAACTCTTCGCTCACTCGCGAGAGCGGGCTCCCTATGCAAGGAAAAGAGGGCTTCACATGCCCAAGATAAAGAATCGTTACCCTTGCGTTTTTCCGCGGCGCCATGAAAATGTAGTCGGATGGAAAGCTTCGCCTCTCCCTTGCCTTCGAGGATCCGGACTCGGATCGCGAATCGGTGCTTCAAAACTCCTCCGGCGGCCGGATCTTGGGCTCACACCACCAAGGGAGTTCTCCCCTCTCTCTAAGATGAAGAAAGAGAAACTCAAGATCAAAATGAGGGTTTCTCCCCCCATTTCCCGGCTAATAACCCCCCAGGAGCAGCCCCCACCGTCGGATTCAGATCCAAGGGAACGGACGGCCGAGATTAGATCCAAAATCCCAAAAACTGGGCCGAACACGGCTTGACACACGGCCGTGTGTCTGGCCGTGTAGCTCATTCGCCGATCGACACGGCTCCTGACACGGCCGTGTGCCACGGGCCGTGTTACCTGGAGCTTCAGGACGATCGTCGGGCTTCCAGAACACGGCTTCGAACACGGCTGTGTTCGAGGCCGTGTGCCCCACACACGGCTTGAGATACGGCCGTGTGTCTCAGGCCGTGTACTTCTCTGACTCGAGACAGCACAAAAACACAATAAATCACTGAACACGGGTAGGCACACGGCCGTGTGCCTGGCCGTGTGCCCCTGTTCAGACCTCCAAAAGTGCCGATTGATCGCTCCGCGATCATCTCCGAGGTTGGGGTCTTACAACTCCCTCCCCCTTAAGAGAATTTCGTCCCGAAATTAAGAACAGAGACTACACAAAACAAAAACATAACGAGTACCTGAGGGGAACAACTCGGGGTACTCCTCGCGCATTGTCTGCTCTCGCTCCCAAGAGAGCTCCTCGCGCCCGCAGTTATCCCAACGGACCTTCACCATTCTGATTTCTTTGTTCCGAAGCCGCTTGACTTCGAAATCCTCAATAGATATGGGCTTGACTTTCGTTGACAACCCTTCCTCAACCGGTACTTGATCAGCCGCGATCACCTGCGAAGGCTCTTGCACCGCCTTCCGCAACACAGAAATGTGGAACACATCATGTAATCCACTCAACTCCACTGATAGCTTCAAACGGTATGCAGCTTCGCCGACTCGCTCCAGGACCTCAAAAGGTCCAAGGTACCTTGGGCTCAGCTTCTTCAAGCGTCTCACCCGCGAAACCCCCTTGAACGGCTTCACTTTCAGGTATACCCAATCGCCTACCGCGAACTCCACGTTCCGGTGCTTGGCATTGTAATACTTCGCTTGCCGGTCCTGAGCGATCAACAAGCGCTCCCGAATGATCCGCACTAACGAGGTAGCACTCTCCACCTCCTGCTTCTTGTACAACCTTGCCTCACCCGTTTCAAGCCATGATAACGGCGTGCGACACTTCCTACCATACAGGGCCTCGAAGGGCGCCATTTGTATGCTCGCTTGGTAGCTGTTGTTGTACGCGAACTCCACCAAATAAAGGTGGTCTTCCCAATGCTTCCCGAAGTCTAGAACACACATGCGGAGCATGTCCTCCATCGTTCTATTGACCCTCTCGGTCTGCCCATCCGTCTGCAGATGGAAAGCTGTGCTGAACTTTAACTTTGTTCCCAACATCTGCTGCACCAACCTCCAATCATTTGACGTGAACCGCCCATCGCGATCACTCACAATACTACGGGGCACTCCATGCAGCCTAACAATATTGTCAACGTACAACTTTGCCAATTTCTCGACTGGATCATCCTTCCTATGCGGAATGAAATGCGACACCTTAGTTAGCCGATCTACGATCACCCAGATGGCGTCGTTCCCCTTCTGTGACCTTGGCAACCCGTGCACAAAGTCCATGGATATGTCGTCGAATTTCCACTCCGGTATAGGCAAGGATTTCAGAAATCCTCCTGGCTTTTGGCACTCCGCCTTCACCAAGGCGCACGTTTGGCATTTAGCCACGTACAACGCCACATCTTTCTTAAGCCCCGGCCACCAAAACAACTTCTTGAGATCGCGATACATCTTCGTGCTCCCTGGATGGATTGAGTACTTGGTATGATGAGCCTCGTACATCAACTCCGCCCGGAGGTTACCCCCACTTGGGACGCACAAACGATGATCCTTCCTTAATAACCCGTCTTCTACCGAGAACTGGGAATTTGACCCATCCAAAGCGGCCTCCAAAAGCTCCTTCATGGAATCATCCAACTCCAATGCCTGCCGAACCCGGTCAGCCAGGTCGTACTGCACCTCTGTCCAGTTTAACATTGCTTTGGCGCTCGTCTGCTTGTCCACGCAACAGATCTCAAGCTCCTCCAACTCCCGCACTAGCCGCTCATCATGCACCGACAACCAGTTGGCTCGGGCGGGAGCCCTGTGGCTCAGCGCATCCGCAACTGCGTTGCCCTTACCGGGTACATAATGTATCTTGAAGGTGTAGTCCCCCAGGAACTCCATCCACCTCCTCTGCCTCATATTAAGGTCCTTTTGATCCAACAAGTATTTTAGGCTCTTGTGATCGGTGTATATATCGACTCTTACGCCGTATAGGTAGTGCCTCCACAACTTGAGTGCAAAAATCACGGCCGCCAACTCCAAGTCGTGCACCGGATAATTCCTTTCATGCACTTTCAGCTGACGCGATCCATACGCGATCACACTTCCATGCTGCAACAACACGCAGCCCAAGCCACTACCCGAAGCGTCGCTATACACCTCAAAGCCCTCGGTCCCACTCGGCGAACTAAGCACTGGCGCCGTGGTCAACCGCCTCTTCAGCTCCTCAAAAGCTTGCACGCACTCTTGCGTCCACAAGAATTTCTGATCCTTCCTTGTCAACTTCGTGAGAGGTAACGCTACCCGCGAGAAGTTCTCTACGAAGCGCCTGTAATATCCGGCAAGCCCGAGAAAACTACGGACTTCCGCGACAGAAGATAACGCAGGCCACTCCCGTATCGCAACAATCTTCGCCGGATCCACCGCTATACCTTTCCCACTCACTATATGACCAAGGAACGCTACCGAAGGTAGCCAGAACTCGCACTTGGAGAACTTTGCGTAAAGCTCATTCCTCCTCAGAGTCTCCAACACCAAATGCAAATGCTTGAAGTGGTCTTCTTCGCACTGCGAGTATACCAAAATATCGTCAATAAAGACGATCACAAAGCGATCCAGGAAATCTCTGAACGTCCTGTTCATCAGATCCATAAACACCGACGGCGCATTCGTCAGTCCAAACGGCATGACCGTGAACTCGAAATGCCCGTACCTCGTACTGAACGCCGTCTTTGGGATATCACATTCCCTGATCCTCAGCTGATAGTACCCCGACTTCAAGTCCAACTTGGAGTATACCGACGATCCGACTAACTGATCAAAGAGATCATCAATCCTCGGGATCGGTTACTTATTCTTTTCCGTCAACTTGTTCAATTCTCTGTAGTCGATGCACAGCCGCATACTACCGTCCTTCTTTTTAACGAAGAGGACCGGTGCGCTCCAAGGCGACGAACTTGGACGCACATAACCTTGCTCCATCAGTTCCTCCAACTGAACCTTCAACTCCGCCATCTCCTTTGGCGCCAACCTATAAGGAGCACGTGACACGGGTTTGGCACCCGGCACGAGCTCGATCGTGAAATCAATCTCTCGCTGCGGTGGGGCTCCGGGAAGGCTATCCGGGAACACATCGGGGTATTCGCAAACCACGGGGATGCTATCCAACGGGGACTTTGGCTCCACAGCCCCCACTATCGCAAAGAACAGCTCTGCACCAGCACGAACCGCCTTCACCACCTGAAGAGCAGACATTAGTGTCTTGCTCGACCCCTTAAGCCCCTCGAAAGTAGTCTCCCGCCCTACACCCAGCTTGACCTCCTTACGGTCGCAATCGATCCAAGCCTTCTGCTCTGACAGCCAATCCATTCCAAAGATAATATCGAACTCTACTAGCGGCAGCAATGACGCTAGCAAGTCGAACTCTTAGCTCCCAATGTGAACCTTCACGGCGCACACTCTGTCCGCACGCATCGAGCACCCATTTGGTAGCAACACATCTAGCTTGTCCTTTGCCATCGAAGAAGGGACTCCGATGCGCGATATAAACTGTTCGGACAAGAAAGAATGCGAAGCACCAGTGTCGAATAGTGCTCGTGCCGGACTATCGCTAATCAACACAAAGCCTAAGCAAAAGACATTAGCTTAACAAGCAATAGGTAATAGTATTCTCAAGTCAACTTGCATAAATTAACTCATACCTGTCACCACATCCGCTTGCTTGATGGCCTCCTGCTGGCCCAAGTTGTAGACTCTAGGCTGAGTCGGAGCATAGTGGGACGCGGTCGACTCCACCGCTTTGCCCTTTTCCTCGTAGGTAGCTCCTTGTTTCCTTTCGGACTTTGAGCGTCCACTCCAGCAGTCACGGGCAAAGTGCCCCGGCTTTCCACACGTGAAACAAACGCCCGGGGTTCGATTGGTAGTTGTCCCCGAGGCACCTGCAGAAGGAGCTGGACCCGATGTCTTAGCCTTCTTGAAGAATCTACGGTAGCCCGACTTCGACGTAGTCGGCGCCTTGAACTCTGATCTCTTGCCACCAGATTCCCTCTCCTTCTTCGCTTGCACGTTTCTCATATCCTTCTCCAAGGACCGGGCCGAACTGACCAGGGTCATGAAACCCTGCGTCTTGGGGCCCGACAGCAGCAACCTCAAATCATCCCTTAGCCCTTCATAAAAGCGGCTCGTCTTGCGCTCCTCGTCTGCGAAGGTAGCGCCGGCATATCTCCCTAACCGAGTAAACTCGTGGAGGTATTCATCAACGGTGCTATCACCCTGCACCAACTTCTGGAATTCGCTCTCTAGTGCAATCCTCTGCGCCGAGGGGAGGTATCGAGCCATAAATAGTCTCGCAAACTCCTCCATCGGGACTTCGGCCAATGGCCTTCCCCTCAACTGATGCAGCTCTAGGCCCTCCCACCACAGCCTTGCGTCCCCATCCAAAAGGAACGTCGCTATAGTGGTCTTCTGCCACTCTTCAGTTTCCGTCGCAGTCATCACCCTGTTGACCCTTGAGAGCCAATCCTCTGCTTGGGTCGGGGTTTCTGCCCCCGTGAATACCGGTGGGTGAAAGCCCATCACGTGCTTCAGTTGTCTTTCAGTTGCTCTCCGCGGCAACTCTGGTTCCACCACAACTTGCTCAACCCTCCTTCGCTCTGCCGTCTGAAGCGGTACCTGTTCCACAGCAGGAGCAGGCTGCTGCACCTGCCTTGCAGGCTGCGCATTGATCATTGCCATGACCGCTTCTGCCACCAACCTAATGGTCTCAGCATACAAAGGTGTTGCAGGCGCATCGCTTGGCGCACTGCTCGCCTCAGAACCTGGCCGTTCAGACGGCCCAGCACCACTTCTGGTCACCTAAAATCGTGCAAAACACCGATAAGCGACCAAAAATTACTGCAAACAGCAATTATAGGAACACGCAGGTTCCTCAATCATGTGTATTTTCATTCCTAAGTGGACATTCATGGGTTCTTTTCATGTTATAACGATGACGCACACAATGTGCTCACCACCCCTTAAAGTGAATTCGTCCACGAATTCATTTAAGCTTGACCGAAACCAGAAGTCTGATACCAATTTGTAACACCCCTATCCGTCACATGGCATATATCAGTAGGTCCGGCCGGGGCCCGACGCCATATACTACGGACAGACCGGTTGGTTACGCGTTGAAACCATACAACCAATCAGAGCGTCCTACACAACACCTAGCGGAAGCAATTTAATTAAGTTGCAAAAAGATAAGAACCCTGCCACAAAGCATGAATGTCCACTACAACCCAGGAATGAGTACATACACCAAAGAGTTCACGGCCTTAAGGCCTTACAAAAGTGTTCGCTTAACAAGATAGCGTCTTCAGACCTCGGCTCGCAGGCCGGCCATACATGAATGAACGGGAAAAACATAACAAATTAGGCCTTCGAGGGCCAGCACAGCAACAAGGGCTTTAGCCCGCTATTTCCCGCTCGGCTCCGCAGCACCTGCAAGCAACAAACCACCGCCCGGTGGCAAACAATAGCAACGGTCAGCAATGCTGACCAAATTATAACGATCCCGCCCCCACAATCGGGGCGGGGATGCTCTTTCCCTGCACTTTATTAGTATAGGCATTTATAAAAGGTAATTGCACATCACCACAGGCGTAGGCTCGCACGGCCACACACCCCGTGCACTCAGGGCACATTCTCGGCGAACCGGCCAACGTCACGTCAATTCAAGCCATAGACATTCCCGCTCCACCACCGCCTCTAGGACGGTCATCCATATGAGCAATTTGTCTCCTTAGCCTTGGTCACGACAATTTAAGCCATAGACCGCCGAAGACCCTCGTCCATGCCAACGGTCCTACCGAACGACATAGACCGGGTACGGTTCCGCTT
Source organism: Platanthera zijinensis (assembly GCA_039513925.1). Taxonomy (NCBI): domain Eukaryota; kingdom Viridiplantae; phylum Streptophyta; class Magnoliopsida; order Asparagales; family Orchidaceae; genus Platanthera; species Platanthera zijinensis. The sequence continues at coordinate 65,009,070 of CM077084.1, read as the reverse complement.
GACCCGTGCTCATACCGCAACGGCAATTTAAGCCATATGCGCAGGTCAAGACTCACCGAGTCCCGTTTCCGCTACAAAATCACATAACCCAGTTATGTTCACGTTGGCTCCCCGGCCTCCGTGTTGGCAAAACCCGCTTTTGCCCAGTTTTCCGGGTGCACCTTAGAGTTAATCTCTAAGATTCCCTGACGCAATCTACCACGTAGAAAAACCCGAAAACACCCAATCATCCGGAGTCTTGCCCGGTTCAAATGCAATGCAACATCACCGATTCGGACCAACACGTCCGAATAGGCTTCACACACAATGCCTATGTCCGTTTACGCATACGGACTCTACACAAGGGGGACTTCACATATCTACCCCAAGGAGCGCTCCAACTCTTCGCTCACTCGCGAGAGCGGGCTCGCTATGCAAGGAAAAGAGGGCTTCACATGCCCAAGATAAAGAATCGTTACCCTTGCGTTTTTCCGCGGCGCCATGAAAATGTAGTCGGATGGAAAGCTTCGCCTCGCCCTTTCCTTCGAGGATCCGGACTCGGATCGCGAATCGGTGCTTCAAAACTCCTCCGGCGGCCGGATCTTGGGCTCACACCACCAAGGGAGTTCTCCCCTCTCTCTAAGATGAAGAAAGAGAAACTCAAGATCAAAATGAGGGTTTCTCCCCCCATTTCCCGGCTAATAACCCCCCAGGAGCAGCCCCCACCGTCGGATTCAGATCCAAGGGAACGGACGGCCGAGATTAGATCCAAAATCCCAAAAACTGGGCCGAACACGGCTTGACACACGGCCGTGTGTCTGGCCGTGTAGCTCATTCGCCGATCGACACGGCTCCTGACACGGCCGTGTGCCACGGGCCGTGTTACCTGGAGCTTCAGGACGATCGTCGGGCTTCCAGAACACGGCTTCGAACACGGTTGTGTTCGAGGCCGTGTGCCCCACACACGGCTTGAGACACGGCCGTGTGTCTCAGGCCGTGTACTTCTCTGACTCGAGACAGCACAAAAACACAATAAATCACTGAACACGGGTAGGCACACGGCCGTGTGCCTGGCCGTGTGCCCCTGTTCAGACCTCCAAAAGTGCCGATTGATCGCCCCGCGATCATCTCCGAGGTTGGGGTCTTACAGCAGCTATCCCAACGGACTTTAACCATTCAGATTTCCTTGTTACGGAGCCGTTTGACTTCAAAATCTTCAATGCGAACTGGCTTGACTTTTGTCGTCAACCCATTATCAATCAGCACTTGATCGACCACAACAACCTGAGAAGGCTCTTGTACCACCTTCCGCAATACCGAAACATGGAATACATCGTGTAGCCCACCCAACTCCACCGACAATTTCAATCGATACGCTTCTTCGCCAATCCGCTCCAGGATCTCAAACGGTCCAAGGTATCTCGGACTCAACTTCTTCAAGCGTCGAATCTGCGAGACACCCTTAAATGGCTTGATTTTCAAGTACACCCAATCGCCAACACTGAACTCCACATTCCTATGCTTGGCATTATAGTATTTTGCCTGTCTATCCTGAGCGGTCTTTAACCGTTCCTGAATCGTACGTACCATTGATGTGAAGTCTTCCACTGACTGACGTTTGTATAGCTTCGACTCGCCTGTCTCCAACCAAGACAACGACGTGCGACACCTTCTCCCATACAGGGCCTCGAAAGGCGTCATTCCAATACTTGCTTGAAAACTGTTATTGTATGCAAACTCTACCATGTATAGGTGATCTTCCCATGTTTTCCGAAATCCAAACGCACATGTGAAGCATGTCCTCCATCGTCCTGTTGACCCTTTCAGTCTGACCATCCGTCTGCGGATGAAAGGTTGTGTTGAAACTCAGCTTAGTTCCCAACAACTTATGCACCAGCCTCCAGTCATTTGACGTGAAGTGTCCGTCTCGGTCACTAATAATACTGTGTGGCACACCATGCAACTGTACAATATTATCCACATACAGCTTGGCTAACTTTTCCACCGGATCTTCCTTCCTATTCGGGATGAAGTGCGACACCTTTGTCAATCTATCTACGACCACCCAAATGGCATCGTTTCCCCTTTGCGACCTTGGCAAACCATGCACAAAATCCATGGAAATGTCGTCGAACTTCCATTCCGGGATAGGCAAGGACTTCAAGAAACCTCCGGGCTTCTGACATTCCGCCTTCACCAAGGCATAAGTTTGACACTTCCCCACAAAAAGTGTTACATCCTTCTTCAGCCCTGGCTACCAAAACAACTTCTTCATGTCCTTATACATCTTCGTGCTCCCCGGGTGGATTGAGTACTTGGTATGATGAGCCTCATACATCAACTCCTCCCGAAGATTATCCGCACTAGGGATGCATAGGCGTCTGTCCTTCCTTAGCAGTCCATCTTCAACTGCAAATTGGGAATTTGACCCATCCAATGATTCATCCAAAATCTGCTTCATACTGCTATCCTGAACCAAAGCCCGCCAAATCCAATCAGCTAGGTCATACTGCACATCCGTCCAACATAATAATGCCTCAATACTAGCCTGCTTGTCAATGCAGGAGATCCCCAATGCCTCCAAATCACGGACAAAACTCTCATCATGCCCCGCCAACCAGTTGGCTTGCGCAGGTGCCCTACGACTCAATGCATCTGCCACTGCATTTCCTTTCCCGGGCACATAATGAATTTCGAAAGTGTAGTCCCCAGGAACTCCATCCACCTCCGCTGCCTCATGTTCAGGTACTTCTGATCTAGCAAATACTTCAGGCTCTTATGATCGGTGTAGATATTGACTTTCACACTGTACAGATAGTGCCTCCACAGCTTTAGAGCAAATATCACGGCCGCTAACTCCAAGTCATGGACCGGATATTTTCTCTCATGAACCTTCAACTGTCATGATCCATAGTCTATCACGCTCCCATGTTGTAGCAGAACACAACCCAAACCATTGCATGAAGCATCACTATAAATTTCAAACCCTTCGGACCCACTCGGCGAACGCAAAATAGGCGTCGTGACCAACAACCTCTTCAATTCTTCAAAAGCCTGTGCGCACTCCAGCGTCCACACAAACTTTTGATCCTTCCTTGTCAGCATCGTGAGTGGTAGCTCTATCCGCGAGAAGTTCTCTACGAAGCGCCTATAGTAGCCGACAAGCCCCAGAAAGCTCCGGACTTCCGCCACCGTAGTTTACACTTGCCACTCCTGAATCGCCGCTATCTTCGCTGAATCCACTATTATGCCTTCACCACTAACAATATGACCAAGGAACGCGATTGAGGATAACCATAACTCACACTTGGAGAACTTAGCATACATCTGATTCTTCCTCAACGTCTCCAATACCATATGCAAATGCTTGTAGTGATCATCCTCACACCGCGAGTACACCAAGATGTCGTCGATAAATACTATCATGAAATGGTCCAGGTACTCTCTGAACGTCCTGTTCATTAGATCCATAAACACGGATGGCGCATTGGTCAGCCCAAACGGCATGATCGTAAACTCGTAATGTCCAAACCGCGTGATGAACGCTGTCTTTGGGATGTCACTTTCCCTTATCCTTAACTGGTAGTATCCGGATTTCAGATCTAGCTTCGAATATAGCGTTGACCCAACCAACTGATCAAATAGATCGTCATTCCTTGGGATCAGATACTTATTCTTTTACGTAAGCTTGTTCAACTCCCGATAGTCAATACAGAGTCGCAAGCTCCCATCTTTTTTCTTAACAAAGAGGACCGGTGCGCTCCAAGACGACGAACTTGGACGCACATATCCTTGCTCTAACAATTCTTGCAGTTGTACTTTCAACTCCGCCATCTCCTTAGGCGCTATCCGATACGGAGAGCGTGACACCGGTTTGGCACCCGGCACCAGCTCAATTGTAAAATCAATCTCCCGTTGAGGAGGGGCTCCCGGGAGATCGTCTGGGAATACATCAGGATACTCAGACACCACTGCAATACTGTCTAGACAAGGATTACGCGTTGAAGCCTGCACTGAAATGACAAATAGCTCAGCCCCAGACCGAACTGCCTTAATCACCTGATGAGCCAACATCATAATCTTGCTCGACCCTTTTCTGCCCGCAAACGTAGTCTCCTGATCCGTATTCAGTCCCAACTTCACCTCCTTTCGGTTGCAATTGATGCATGGTCGCTGCTCCAAGAGCCAGTACATTCCAAAGATTACATCGAACTCCACTAACGGTAGCACCGACGCTTGTAAAATGAACTCCTGATCCCCGATCCGAATCTTTACCACACAGACTCTATCCACGCGCATTGAGCACCCATTGAGCAACAACACATCCAACTTGTTATTTTCCATCGAGGAAGGAACTCCAATACGCGATACGAATCTTTCGGACAAGATGGAATGTGAAGCTCCCGTATCAAACACGGCTCTCGCCGAACTATCGAAAACTAACACAAAGTCTAGCACTAAGATTTATAAGCTAACATGTAAAAAGGTAACTACTACAAAGCTAAACAGTAATAATTTAACTCATACCTGTCACCACGTCAGCTTGCTTAATGACATCTTGTAGACCAAGGTTGTATACTCTAGGCTGGGCTGGAGCATGGTGGGATGCGATCGACTCCGCTGTCTTCCCCTTTTCCTCATAAGTTGCTCTAATCCTCTTCTCGGACTTTGCACGTTCGCTCCAACACTCACGTGCAAAATGCCCCACCTTTCCACAGTTGTATCACGCTCCTGGGACTCGACTTGTGTTTGCCCCTGTCGTACCAGACGAAGGGGCTGAACTCTAAGTCTTCTGCTTCTTGTTCCATCTGTGGAAACCAGACTTTGAATTTGGCACTTTGAACTCTGACCTCTTTTCCCCTGGGTCCTTCTTCCCTTGAACTTTCTTCGCGACCCTTTCCAGTGACCGAGCCGCATTTTCCAAGGCTAGGAAGCCTTGCGCCTTAGGCCCAGTGAGGAGTAGTTGTAGGTCACCCCGTAGGCCCTCATAAAATTGGTTGGTCTTCCGCTCCTCTTCAGTAAACATAACACCAGCATAATGACCTAACCGAGTAAACTCGTGGAGATACTCATCCACGCTACTCTCTCCCTGAGTCAAACCAAGGTACTTATTCTCCATCTCAAGCTTCTGGGCAGAAGGTAGGTATCTGACCAAGAACAACCTTGAGAATTCCTCCATCGGTACTTCGGCAAGTTGCCTTCCCACTAAGAGATGAACCTCCAATTCGTCCCACCACATCCTTGCCTCACCAGCCAATAGGAAGGTCGTTATTGTGGTCTTCTGCCACTCCGCAGTTTCTATGGCGGTCATGACCCTTTTCATCATAGAGAGCCAATCCTCAACTTGAGTTGGCGTTCCCATCCCGTCGAATACCGGAGGATTAAATCTCATCACATGCTTGAGCTGTTTCTCCATGGCTCTCCTTGGAATTACCGGATCAACTGCCCCGCGTTCTACCACTCCCGGCTCTACCACTCTAATCGATTCTTGCTCATTAGCAGGTGGTGTGTGCTGCACTTGTTGGCATTTATCATGGCAAAAACTGCTTCAGTCACTCGGTGCACTACTTTCCGCCGATTACGGATGTTCCGATTGCCCAGCACCGCTCCTAGAACCTATAATAGCATAAACCCTTGATTAGGCGACACACAAATTTCTAAAAGCAATCACTGGAACACTCAGGTTCCTCAAAACAAGTGTATTTTTTCATTCCTAAGTGGACATTCATGGGTTATTTTATGTTATAACGATGACGCACATACATGTGCTCACCACCCCTTAAAAGAATTCACCCATGAATTCAAATACAGACGACTGACACCCTAGTCTGATACTAAATTGTAACACCCCCATCCATCATATGGCATATAACAGAAGTTCCAGCTTGAACCCGACGCCATATACCACGGACAGTCGGAAGGGTTACATAAGAATATCAAAAACTCAACTACTCGTCCTAACACAGAGCATTCTAGCGGAAGCTTTTAATAGTTTAAGAGAACCCAAAATTTTCACAACACTGGCATGAATGTCCACTATACATCATAGGAATGAAATACAACAAATACACAAAAGAGTACTTGGCCTTAAGGCCTTACAAATGTTCACTTGACAATATAATGTTTTATATACATCGGCTCACAGGCCGGCCACACATGACAAAAGTAAAACAAAAGTTCACTTTGGCCTTCGAGGGCCAGCTGAGCAACTTGGGCTTCAGCCCGCTACTTGGCGCTTGGTTCCACAGCACCTGCAAGCAACATTCCACCGCACGGTGGCAAACAAAGCAACGGTCAGCTAAAGCTGACCAAATTATAATGACCCCGCCCCTTACTTGGGACGGCGGTGCTCCTTTCCTGCATTTCATTAGCCCAGCTAAACATTTAAGTGCATAAGTATATTTCGCCACAGGTGCAGGCTCGATCGGCCAAATACCCCGTGCACTCAGGGCACATTCTCAGTGAATCCGGTCAATTCCGTGGCTTCACTACCATCCTCGGGATGGCAAACATTGTGAGCATTTTTGAGTCTTTCCGACCAAAGTCCAAGACTCCCGACTATGCCAACGACCAGTTCCACTTTAGGGCCTCTAGCACCGAACCGTAAAGCCCAGGTCCGTTTCCACCCGCCCGTTGCTCACGCCGCCTAGTCACTTTAAGACGTACGCGCAAGCCAAGCTTCACCCAGATCCTAATTCATTGCAAAACATCACATAACCCAGTTATGTTTAAGGATGGCTCCCCGGCCGCCAAGTTATCAGAACTACGATTCTGCCCAGTTTTTCGGGTGCTCCTTGGAGTTAATCCCGAAGGATCCCTGCTGCAATCTACCACGTAAAAACCCAAAAACAACGCACGAAGTCTTCTCCGGCTATTAATGCAATGCAACATCATCGATCTAGACAAACACGTCCGGGTAGGATTCACACACAATGCTTATGCCCGTACTTCGATTCCAGACTCTAAACAAGGGGGACTTCATATATCTACCCCAAGGAACACCGCAAACTCACCGCACACTCGCAGGAGATGGTTTTCCTATGCAAAGGAAGAAGAGATTCACATGCTCAAGTTGAGAATCGTTACCCTTGAAGTCTGCTTTGGCGCCTTGAAAAATAAGCTGGATGAAAGGCTTCGCAAGGGAATTCTCTCCGCGGATCTGGTCTCGGTTCTCAATTTGGTGCTCCGACGCTCCGCCGGTGGTCGGATTCCTCCCCTTCCCTCTTCCTTACTCTCTCCTCTCTCTAACTCCTTAGAAAGAGAAAACTTAAGAGGAAATGAGGAATTAATCCTCTATTCTCGGACTTAAGAAAGCAGGAACTCATCTAGGTCGTCAGATCTTGCTTAAAGAAAACGAACGGCTCAGATTCGACTAAAATCTCTTAATCCTGGGCCGAACACGGCTTTGCACACGGCCGTGTACAAGGGCGTGTGCCTCGATCCAGACACGATTGTCGAGGACAGAAAAGGACATGGGTTGGGACACGCCCGTGTCCCAACCTGACACGCCCGTGACCAGTGGCGTGTCACGAATAACAGCCACGCCAACCGTCACGTCTCTTGGTGGACACGGGTGACCACACACCCATGCTAAATCTGACACGCCCGTGTCATACAGTACACGCCCGTGTTCTGGCTCATATCCCTCAGTCGACACAGGACCAAACTTCTAGAGGAGTACACGGCCATGTGACACGCCCGTGTCACATGCTGTGTGCCTGACACGCCCTATGACACGCCCGTGTCATAGGCCGTGTTCGAGCACTCAACGCTCGTCGACCTCGACTCGACTACCAAGGCACGACACGGCCATGTGATACGCCCGTGTCACAGGTCGTGTTCACCCTACCAAGACCCGAACTTGGATCGAACACCACCCGTTCCACTTTTAAGTTTCGGGGCGTTACACCCACCACGTACCCGGATGCTCGAAAAGAGCATCCCCTTCTCAACCAAGAATGGTCGAACTAGGTACAAGGGAGACTAGCTGATGACTTAGTCGTAAGGTCGCGACCTGGTCCTATTTATAGGAAAATCCAAGGAGGGGGGTCATATTTATACCTCACCCCCTGACGACTAGGCGACTTCCAAAGGAGCTCGCACGGGCTGGGCGAGTATCCCACCTAATCGCCTACCGAGCGAGTATGCGAGGGAAGCTCGTCATACTCTCCCAGGCCTTCTACGATCTTTCACGCTAACTTTGACTTCTGCTTTGACTTGTTGAACTTGACTTCTGCCGACCTGGCTGTGGTAGGACCCCTCCTCGACGAATATGGGTTGTACACAATCCTCACTCTTTTCGAGCGATGTAAGAGCTCGGAAAGAATCATCCAACACTTATTCAGCGAGCTGCTATGCCAAATATCTTGGTTGCTCGCCCTCGACGACTGTCTGACTCTCTATAAATAGGGGGGCTAGTTTTATAGGATGATCTCCAGAGCTTGCGCACTATGTAGGATGCCAACGAGAAACTCCTTCAAGACAGCCTCGCCGCCCTGTCTAGTCTCCTCGGCATCACCAAGGAGAAAAGGTCGCGGGAGGAAGATGTCGTCGCCGACTTCGCCCCCCCCCCACCCCCACAAAAGGAAGAATACCAAGAAGCCCAAGAAGATACCCGCTTCCACGCCGGTCGACCCATTTCCGCCATCTGAGCAAGTCGTGGCTTCGACGAAAAAACCCGCGCCCTCCGCTAGCACCATGAAGCTTATTAGCGATCTTGGGCTAGAGGTCGTCCCAGACTCGGCCGCCTCGGGCTTGAGCCTCCTCAGCCCGCTAAAGTATCCCGAAGTCGCCAAGACGTCGACATCACACCGGATTGAAGTCGTCTCCTTGCCAAGTCGCCATTTTGCCAAGCCCCTTCCAAAATAGTTGGTCGTTGTGTGCTTCTCGCTGATATTTTTCTTTATTCGCAGACTCCCCTCCGGACGTCGCGGATGTGCCTCTGGATGTTGCTCCCCTGAACTCCGCGCCACTGCTCGCCCTCGCATCCGATAAGCCATCCCAGACTGCGCATACGGTTCGGATTAGTCTCGACGACAAGAAAGCGTCGGAGACTACTCCTTTGGTGAAGGAAAACCCTTCGACGAGCAAGGAATCAACGGTGAAGGACCTCCCGGCGAGAAAGGACCCTACAGGGAGCAAGGATCTTCCGGCGAGCAAGGTCGCTCCCCCTTCCGTGCGAGATTCGACACTGCCAGCGGCGAGTTCTCAGATGTCGGCTCCGCCTCTAAATGCGGCCTCCCTCCAAGCAGCGAGCACGTCTTTACCGCCGCCGCCGCCTCTGACCGCTCAGCAACAAGCTGACTTGCAGCGACCTCACCCGCCTCCTCCGCTGAAGACTTCGCATCAGTCGGCGAGTTCGCCGCAGCCTCCGCCGCCTCCATCGAAGACTCTGGCCCGGAAGCCGGATAAGCCGCGGCCGATTTACTTCTCGCCGTGAGTCGGGGACCCTGATTACGAAGGTCGTGGGCAGGGTAGACCAGCCGATTAGGTGGGTGGTCCATCTTCTGGTCGGCGAGATGTCCTAGGTCGCGTCCCTTCTCCTCGCCGATCTCGGCCTCCTCGTTGCGGTATGCTTTGTCGTTGTTGCTTCCTTTGATCATTTACGTGCTTAGCTCTGAACTGGCGACTTTTCTACCTACTCTAACAGATCGCCCGGCGACTCCTGGGGCGGCCTTCATCGACGCCATCGGGTTGTCTGGTAGCGAGTATCGCCATGCTGCAGCTTGCGCCTACATGGAGCTGGAGAGCAAGTTCGATCAGCTTGCCATCTGCGAGCCTCATCATCGGATCTCCGCTCTGGAGGTGTGAGTAGCGAAGATGGAAGAACTCCGGACCACTCTAGAGAGCTACGAGGCTCGCTTCCAGATGGTGAAGGAGAATGATCGCCAGTTGGCGATAAACAACCACCGCATGCAGCTTGTCCTCGACGAGCTGGCCGGCATCCGGGCGAGTATGGGCCCCGTGGGGTGACTGACGAGGATGGAGGAGCAGCTACGGCTTGACGACGATGCTTTGGCGCTGGCGACGGAGCATTACCGACGGGCGCGTAAGATGGGCTGGGCCGGGCGACATCCTCATCCTCCAGAACAACAACCTAGAACCTAGGACCATTTCTTTTTCTTTTATTCTAAACTCGCCATAGGCGACTATTTGTAATAAACAATATCATATTTGTAATAAGCGAGTTTGCATCTCGCCGTAAACTTCTTCCTGTCATTTTGCTTGTTGTTTATTCTGTGGTGTGCCGAGTTTATTATGTAGGTTCTGGAGAATGTCGCGACATCCTCTGCTGTGTTGTGCGAGATAGGGTTGACGTCGGGTGTTAGTTTTCTCGCCTAAATCGCGACTTAGGCTGATACTCGTCGAGGCAGATTTATACCCCCCTCCCCCTTGCCTTCGCCTATAAATAGAAGGGGTAGGTGGGATATAAGTACGCTGCTGCGATTTTCCCAACCCACCTCGCGAGTAACCTTTTTGCTCGCGTCTTCTTGTCTTCTTCTTCATATCGCCTCTCTTCTCTCTTCTTTTAGCAAGTTCACCAAAATGGTTGGGGATGATGCCAATGCTCGCCGACAAGCCCATGCCGTCAACTTTGCCGACGTGGCCTTCAAGAAATCAATAACCACAGAGAGAGACTTGGAAACATTCAGATTACGACTCCTGCCGGATGGGTACTCGGCGTGGATCCCTACTTGCAGCGAGCGACCCAACACCTACATTGAGGGCGCGATGGTCATGTCGCTTCGTCATTTCGACGCCGGTCTGCGGCTTCCATTTTGGCCCGAATATTGCGAGATCCTCTGATACTTTGGGATCGTCCCCGCGCAAATCAACCCCGATGGAGTAGCGATCATCATGGGGTCCTTTGCTATCTATGGGAAGAGAGGATCGCCTTCAACCTTTCTGTTTTCCAAAGGATATTTGCCTTCGCCGCGACTTCGGAGGGGGTCGTCTACTTCAGCAGCCACGTCTGCACTTTGGTGGGGACAACGAATAAAGTCCACCGCTGGAGCGAGCAGCTGGTCGTCGTTCATGGAGACTTCGCGGGACTCCTGGGAAGGTCGCACCAACCCGCCGATGTCGCCTTCCTCCCACCGATCATGGAAGGCGTCCGCAAGCAACTGTTCGAGTCCTTCTGAGGTCGCCGGTTTGACGTCATCTACTGGCGGCTTAACATCAACACGCTCGAAGAGATCCATCCAAACGAGGGTAAGACTTGAGCGAGAATTACGTATGCTCGTCTGCTCGCTCCTATTTATTGGAGCTCTCACTAATCATATCGCACGATCTTTGCAGTGGCCAACAAGCTTCCAGAGAAGCCGCTTCCTCCGGCGAAGGAAATCCCCACCTCTCTCACGGAAGCTGATGACTACTTTTAGTCATCGGTTTTTAGGGTAGTTTATTATTCAAAATGCCTAAGTTTATTTATATTTTATGCTTGTTATTTCATGTTTTAATGTCTTTTTATAATATATTAATTCATCGTTTAATTATATGTTTTAAGTATTTTTATGCTTATTATGTTTTATTTCTTATTTAAAAGTCTTTTATGTTATAATAATCTCTAGTTTTCTTTATGTTTTATTTTATGATATGTTATTTTGTCTTGTTATGTTTAGTTTAATCTTTAATAATTATTGTTATGTTATGTTTGTTATGTTATGTTATGTTTATGTTATAATTATTAATATTATGTTTTAATATCTAACTTGTATTTGCTTTGTTTTCTTGTAGGTTCAAGCCCAAGCTTCCAAGCAGCCCTCCAATATGATGCTACCCGAGCCTCCTCTTTGAAGCAACCCAAAGCCCACCAAGCAGCCCCTACATCTAAATATGAGCCTATCCGAGCCCATGGTGCAGCCCACTTGAAGAAAGCAGCCCCCAAACATCAAATCCTAGCCTACCCGAGCCCATGGTGCTGCCCACACAAAACCTGACCACATACATGCACCCTCTTCATGCATGAGCCCCCCCCCCCCCCCCCCGCTCTCTCACATCTTCCTCTTCTCCCTAATTAATTAGATGCATGCAACCATTCCAAAAGGAGTGGCCGGCCCCTCTCTTTCTCCCTTCTACATACTTCCATTCATTCCCCTTGATATTTTCCATTTGCATTTCCATAAATTAAATACATTGAATCCCTCTCTCTTTCTCCTCATCATTTATTACATGCATGCATTCTCCCCTACATGGCCGGCCACCCTCCTCTACATTCATCCATTTTTTATTAAAAATCTTTTATTTTCATTTCATTGAATGTCATTGCATGCATTGAATCTCTTCCTTCTTTTTCTCCCATTAAATGAAATGCATGAACCTTCCTTCCCCTACATGGCCGGCCACGCCCTTGTCCCTTCATTTTTGCCTTCATTCTAGAATCTTCCCTCTTCACCTATAAAAGGAACCTCATCCCTCTAGTTTTTGTCAAGTAGTTTTGGGTTTTAGGTTTTGTCTAATTAGTTTTTGCAAGTAGTTTCTTTATGAAGTAGTTTTAGTTTGAAGTAGTTTTTTTAGTGAAGCTTTTGGTGGTAGAAAGTAGAGTGTTAGTTCAAGAGTGTTAGTAGTTCTTTACTTTTCTTTACTTGTTGTAGTTTTCTTTTATTGTAGTAATTTTCCTTCTTAATATAGTCTTGTCTTTTTAATATTGTGTACTCTTTTACTTTATCAAGCAATGAAAATGATCCCTCTTTATCTTATTTTGGTTTCCTTTCATACAATGCGTAGCTAATTTATTTTGTGCCCGATCACGATGATCTTTGCGATAAAATAATATATTTCATTTTATGTTGCATTTGTATTTTTATTTTTGATCCGACCTTGAATTATTTCGTATCGACTCCGTATTGCTAGTATATGATAGTAGATTCCGATCTCATATTTGAGTAGCCGAGAGACTCGTGAATATGAAAGATCACTCAAGGAAGGAAGGAGTTGAACGCAACCCTAGAGATAAGATGACGTAAATCCTCCGGATTGGAGTCAAATCTAATAGTACGGGTCACTTCGGTAATGCGACTTTAGGCCATTTTGACTTGTAAAGAGATTTCGGTCAAAACGTCTATAAGTTAGGGGATTTAATGCTCTAGCAAGATTACTTCCGAATATCGGATCCGTCACGGTCTTAATAGAATTGCAAATGCTAAACTAATTTATTTCGTTATTTTATTTCAAAGTGAATCGTCGATTGAGCACTCTTTCGCAATAGTTTATTTCTCTTTTAACTAAGTTTATTTTATTTTATTTTCAAAACTCATCAATCGTTCGGTAGGATATTAGAGTCGTTGTGAGTAATAGTACTTGCCTGCCCCGAGTTTTTATATGACCTTGATTTATTTATATCACTATACTATAAAATGATAGGTACACTTGCCTATTCGGATTGTAGTCCGTGAGACGATTTTCACGCATCAGAAGCCCGCCCACCCCCCGTCTGACGTTGGGGAGAAGAAGAAGCTCGCCAAGGGGAAGGCGAGGGTCAAGTCGTCGGGGTCTGCGAGTAAGAGGGTGAAAGTGTCATCGCCTCACTCTGATGACCAGGAGTCACCGCCGGACGCTCGAGCACCCCGCTTCCACCCAAATTACAACCTTGGGCGAGGGGTGGTGGATTCTTATGTTTGCCCACTGGTGACCTGGTCGGCAGACGAACACCTGGTGTTGCTGAGCACCAACCTCCCCTCCTGGTCGACGGATTGGGAGGACAAGGGGTAGCACCAACCTCCCCTCTATGCTTGAGCTCGACCCAACGGAACTCGCCAATAAAGCCACATGCTCGCTCGCGCGATATACCGAGCTAGGACATTACCCGACCAGGAAGTTGTTGGAGACCATAGAGGCCTTGAAGGTCGTCTCCAAGAAGTCCATAGATCTCGGCATGCAATCGGTCCGTTGGAGGGACTATGAGGTAGGTCGCTTCCTGTATGTGGCATTGATGATTTTCGACTTGGAATTAGTTTGTTGACGGTTGATATCTCGCATGCCGCCGAGATCGAGGCCGCGAAGAAACTATCTGAATGCGAGGAGAAGCTCGCCACTTCTCAAGCGGAGCTGGAGGCGGCCCAAGTTCGCGCTGCCGAGATGGAAACTCGGATGGTCGCGGCTGAAGGGTGCGCGAGCTCTTCAGCTCCCTTGCCTGATTCGTCGTTGTCAGAGGACGACCCGCATTGGGCTATTAAGTGATCTCGCCTTCTCTGGGAGGAGAGGTCGTCAGTGCGCCGCGAGATAGCGCGAGCGTCGGGGAACATTATGCTTGCCCGGCTGAGGATCAACGGCCAGCTCGCCGAGGGGGAGAAGCAGCTCAACGTCGACGAGCTTATCCCTGAATTGCTCGCTCAGAAGACCCTCTCGCCTGATCAGGCCTCTTCCTCGACATTGGGCTCCAGCAGCAGCGGCAGCGGCAACGGCGGTAGCAGTGACGGTAGCAGCGGCGGTAGCACGGATGGAGATGGAAGTGGCGCAGGTGGAGAGGAAGAGGAGGATGCCGACATTGGAGATGACGAATATCGATCGGATACTGGAGACGATGAGTCCTAGTTGCTCGCCGATCTTTGTTATGCTCGTATGTAACATATTAGCCAATTTTGTAACTTGTAAATTTTTGACATATATTTATAAAAGTTATCCCATTCTGTCATTCTTTACTCGCAAGTTTGCTGGTTGATGGTTCTCGCTAGGCTCATAGGCTCGGGGAGGATGAGTGCTCGCAACGCTTATCCACGCATTATCATCAACCGTAGTTGCATGATACTCGCACGGTCATAATCGCTTCAAACATTTCGCGTCCCGATGTTCGCATGTGCGACGATGCATACTCGTCATATCATACTCGCAAGTTCGCTAAGGCATATTCGCATGCTCGCCAAGACATACTCTCACCTGCATGGTTGTTTATCTCGTCAGGACTAAACCCAACTGGCTTGGAGACCGAAGCCGACACCCTCAGGAGCCAAGCTCGACTGGTGGTTGGTAGTAGTCGGCCCCCAGCAGGAGCCAAGCTCAACGGGGGGGTGGGAATCAGTCGACACCCCGCAGGAGCCAAGCTTAACTCAAGGTGGGAATCAGTCGACACTTAGCAGGAGTCATGCTCAACTGGGGGTGGGAATCGGTCGACTCGCGGAGGCAAGTAGTCGGTCTGCAGGAGAGGAGCTCGTACAGAGTTCACAGACTACGACTTTTCTCCAACGAGGAATTTGATCTCACTCGAGGAGGTCGTTGGTCGGTGTGCACGAGAGGAGCTCGTACAGGGACCCGGACTTACGATAACACTTTCACTCGAGGACTTTATTCATTGGTGGAGTGGACAGCTCTCAGGAGCCTTGCTCAACTAGAGTGGTGTGAGTTGACTCGGGGAGGCAAGTAGTCGGTCTGTAGGAGGAGAGCTCGTACAAAGTTCACGGACTACGATATCGCTCCAACGAGGAACTTGATTTCACTCGAGGAGGTCATTGGCCGGTGTGCAGGAGAGGAGCTCGTGCAGGGACCCGGGCTTACGATAACACTGTCACTCGAGGACTTTAATCATTGTTGGAGTCGACAGCTCTCAGGAGCCTTACTCAACTAGAGTAGTGTGAGTCGACTCAGGGAGGCAAGTAGTCGGCCTGCAGGAGAGGAGCTCGTAAAGAGTTCACGGACTACGACATCGCTCCAACGAGGAACTTGATTTCACTCGAGGAGGTCATTGGCCGGTGTGCAGGAGAGGAGCTCGTGCAGGGACCCGGACTTACGATAACACTGCCACTCGAGGACTTTAATCATTGTTGGAGTCGACAGTTCTCACGATACTTGCTCAACTAGAGTGGTGTGAGTCGACTCGGGGAGGCAAGTAGTCGGCCTGCAGGAGAGAAGATTGTATAGAGTTCACGGACTACGACATCGCTCCAACGAGGAACTTGATCTCACTCGAGGAGGTCGTTGGCTGGTGTGTAGGAGAGGAGCTCGTGCAGGGACCCGGACTTACGATAATACTTCCACTCGAGGACTTTAATCATTGTTGGAGTCGACAGCTCTCAGGAGCCTTGCTCAACTAGAGTGGTGTGAGTTGACTTGGGGAGGCAAGTAGTTGGCCTGCAGGAGAGGAGCTCGTACAGAGTTTACGGACTACGACATCTCTCCAACGAGGAACTTGATTTCACTCGAGGAGGTCGTCGGCCGGTGTGTAGGAGAGAAGCTCGCGCAGGGACCCGGACTTATGATAACACTGCCACTTGAGGACCTTAATCATTGTTGGAGTCGACAGTTCTCAGGAGCCTTGCTCAACTAGAGTGGTGTGAGTTGACTCGGGGAGGCAAGTAGTCGGTCTGTAGGAGGACAGATCGTACAGATTTCACGGACTACGACATCGCTCCAACGAGGAACTTGATTTAACTTGAGGAGGTCGTTGGCCGGTGTGCAGGAGAGGAGGTCGTTGTCCTATATGGAGATTCAGCTACAAGATAATGCCCTTCGAGCTAAAGAACGCAGGGGCTACCTACCAACGCATGATGGATCAGGTGTTCAAAAGTCAGAGGGGTAGGAACCTGGAGGTTTATGTTGATGACCTCATGGTAAAGAGTGGGGATGTGGGTTCACACCTACTTGACCTGGAGGAGATGTTTGTGACCCTACGAAAGTTCAAGATGAGGTTGAATCACCAGAAGTGCGTCTTTGTGGCAAGCCGAGGCAAATTCCTTGGGCACCTTCTAACCCCAGCGGGGTTAGAGCCTAACCCGGATAAGGTAAAGTCCATCGTGGAATTGAAATCACCTCACAACGCCAAAGTTGTTCATCGTTTGACGGGCAAGCTTGATGAATATTTTCGCTAAGTTTAAACTTGATGCGGATTCATTCTACATTTTATCATAACTATGTAGATGGGCATAAACTAGATTGAATTATCTTTCAGGCAAGTGCACCTATCCATCATAGTATAAGAGAATTCTACATCTCGTATCGTATTCCACAGGGTCATTTCAACTATTCGTACTCACTCTCACTCTATTATCATACCTAAACTTAAGGTTGCGTTCTAACATAGATTAATCCTAAATATGACTATTTGGATAAAAATTGTATTGGAGAGTTATAAAAATAGTTTCAAGTCGAAAGTTAAGAGTATTCAATGAACATAATCAATTCGAGTAATCATGAAATAACAAGACTATCAAATTCATTGTATTGTAAGGGGTTAAACTAATCATCAAATTCTCTCTCGAGCAATTTAAAAATCTAAGTTAAGTTAAGTAAATTTTCTCTCGAACAATTTACATTACTCAAATATTTATTGAATGAAATACCCTATCTAATACATGGATTCATGAAACTTTATCTCTAAAATACCATAATTCCATTCATTCGTATTCTAATTTTCCAAGAAACATATCTCTCGATCATGAGTTTTGAATTACAAAGAGAAATAACACATAAATATGAAGATTTAACCATCATCCAAACAATCCAATTTCTCAATCTAGACATTTGGAATTCATGTGAAAATATATAATCATTCATAACAAGGATAATTCTCAATGGTTGCAAGTCCATATACGAATAAAATACGATGAAATTGATTAAAACAAAACGATACATGATTACTAAATTGTTCAAACACATTGTTCATGAAAATTAAAAGATAAATAAAGTTGGATTACCAAGAGAGATACAAGATTAAAAGAGATAAATTAAAGAATAAATGCATACAAATATCTCCTTCAAGCTTTCCTTCTCTTGGATGCTCCACTTTCGTTCTCCAGAAAATCTCCAAGCAAAATAATCCAAAAGTGCAGAATAAAATTTTCTCCAGGTTTTTATAGTCCAATAGCAAACATGGTCGAACACGGGTTCCGACACGGCCGTGTTGCAGGCCGTGTCGGCAGTTCCAGGGCAGTTCCACACGAAAAGACGTGTTAGATCATGGGCCGTGTTGGATCACACGGGTACTGACACGGCCGTGTTATGGAACACGGCCGTGTTGTTCTTCACGTTCTTCAGGCACGGGGGCTGGATCATTGGCCGTGTTGGATCACACGGGTACTGACACGGCCGTGTTATGGAACACGGCCGTGTTGTTCTTCATGTTCTTCAAACACGGGAGTTGGAAAATTACTTCAGCTGGGAAGGAACACGGGTAGGCACACGGCCGTGTTCCTACCCGTGTGTGAGCAAATCTTCTCCTGTGTTCAGTCCTGTTGGCCCCGTAAACTCCCCTGTTTGCTCCAAGACTTTTAGTTCCACTGGCTAGTTGTACCTGCATTAGAAAAATGACATAGTAAGGGAGAAGTTCAATACATTAAATAGTAACAACTTTAAACTATGCTCTACTATTCATGACAATACCAATTCTCAATTATTTAATGCAATTACTTGAATAAAGAGGTAGAAAACAGCGGATATGATTACAATTATTACAATAAAAATCTACCATAATTGTAATCATCACACATCCCCAGACTTAAGTGTTTGCTTGTCCCTAAGCAAACTAATTCAAACAATTGGGTTACCAATACATAATTCTTCTTCCGCACACTGATTGTTTTGAATTCGAATAGAGATTTGATGCTGCAATTGTATAGGAAATAGTATAGTAGACTTTTCTAAATATAACTTTTTCTTAAAAATTTCTCCAATACATATCTTAACTACTTTTCACTCTTTCTTAGAATTATAATTATAGTTATCCATAACTATTGTAAGGAGAAACTAACAATCTTGATAACATATGCATTAGTCTTTCAAAAATTAAAAATTCCCCCTATTGATAATCATACACTTCCCTTTACACACCCTCTCCATAACACTCATGAGAATTAGTAAAGTTGGATCTTTAGGACTTGTATGGTGGTGTATTGTTTTGGCTTAGGATAGGTGATTATAGGTGGGGTAAGCAAAATAAACTAGATCACAATTGAGCCCTTTGTATGATAAGGACCTTTAACATACATTGATATTTTAAGAGCACCCCCAGACTTTGCACGTATTATCATTCCCTTATATTTTCTTTTTTTTTTCTTAACCAAAGGTCCATAGTAGGGATCATTCCGAATGGGTGCAGGTGTACACTCACTCAGGCCACATATCACTATGTTATATGGTTTTGTTTTCTTTTAGGAACTTCATAGTAGGGATCATTCCGAATGGGTGCAGGTGTACACGCTCACTCAGGCCACAAATCACTATGATAGAAATACAACTCATAAAAACAACTTCATTTCATGATGATCTTAATGATAGGTGCTACTAGGTGAGAATTGGCCTTGGTGAATTTTAGAGGTGGAGTATTACAAAAATATAGGGATAAAGTCCAAATTGGGTGAGCAAAGGTATAATGTTTAAGGTTTTGGGTTTGAACGGCTCAATCTATCCAAAAGGAGGCCTAAGTCATTTCCACCTTTACTAATTAACATGTGCAAAAGGTTTGAGGATCGCTAGTAAGTTCTAGACACCAATAGAGTAAATTTTTGTTATTGTTGATCTACTAATACGAAATTATCAAGATATTACACTCATCAACTCACTTTAGTATAGATAAAGAACATTTTTTTCTAAAATGGAGTGATTATTAGTTAATAATATAAAGGACAATCTTTTTAAACCAAATTATATGGAGGAAAGTAATCTAATGAATTTCTATACGTAGTTACTAATCAACAAATTTGAACACGAATTCGGTTTAATCAGCGTGCGAAAGTGAATTAGATAGTTATATTCCCAATGAGTGAAGTAATGAAAGCTTAAGGAGAAGTAATCAAATTTTTCGAGGGGGTGTATAAGGAAATATAGAGGATTATGATAAAGAGCAAATAAGTGATTGTAATCATGTATTCCACTGTCAATACTCATTATAAAAATGCCGCATACCCCCAGACTTGAGTTGCAATGTCCTCATTGCAAACAAAAATTAAAACAAGGGGACATAAATTGTACTAGATAAAGAACTGATGAGCAGGAATATAGAGCATCACAATACGAAACAGGAGCAAAATCTGAAATAAAACATTTTTTTTTCTTTTCATATATATGCCGATCATACAAATACAAAATGATACAAATACAAATACAAATATCGATCATACAAATCTAAATACCGATCAACAATACTAAAGATAATGCCAAATATGCTAAGCCAGATATATCAGAAATACATCGGTGAGTCATCATGATCAGTCGGATCATCCTGAGGGTGAGATGGACGAGGAGCTGGTCGCGGTGGGCTGGTGATCCCCATGTGCTGCCGGATCTGAGAGATGGCGTCCTCAGTCCTCTGCTGCGTCTCCTCGATACGCTGAAGACGCGGCGACAGCTGAAGGTCATAAAAACGCTGCAACTCCTGCGCAAATCGAGACTGTCGCTGAGGCTGGGCAGATGATGACTCCCCCTGAGTACGCGTCGAACGGGCCGGCGGAATGAGAGGCTCATCGAGATCTGGATCGACCTCATCATCGTCGTCGTCGTGGATATGAAGGCCACGAGGCGCAATGGTATATATAGTCCCGCCTCGGCCTTGACGAGCAGTAACGAGGCGGATGGCTCGAAGACTGGCCATGGTGATAGGCACAGTTTTCGCTACCACCGCCATCGGGGGAAGAGGTAAAAAGATGCCCATATTCTTGACTAGACGCGTGATGTAGGGGGCTACACAGATAGACCCGACTCGGGAATTCTCCGCCTGATGAAGAAAAAAATGAGCAAGCATATAGCCCAAATGGATAGGATAGTGGGCTGTCATGCTGTGCAGATAAAGAATGTCTTGTCGACTCACAACACCGGAGCTTTCGCCCCGGCCGCTCAGAGTATGGCTAAGAAGGTGATGAATATAATGCACGGCGGGGGAGACTAATTTGGAGGCTTTAGACCTCTTTGCTTCGTAGGCGCCGGTGTCAAAAGATAAACGTCGCCAAACGCCACCTGTCTGCTCGCGACTGGGGAGTTCAAATTTCAAGTCATAGTAGGCGGCACTAAGGAGGAACGCTTCGTCATATACTCCTAAATATCGTGTAAACTGGTGGAGAGACAGTGTGTAGAAGGTGCCCCCCACTCGAAAAGAAATATTCCCCTCTGTAGGTCTTCCATCATCGGCCACACAGGATCGAAGGTTGACATAGAAAGTGGATAAAAATTCGAGGGTCAGCTCTCTAAATCCTATCTCTTCTATGGCAAAGAACCCCTGCCACCCCACTACAGAAATCAACTCCCTCACAGTATCCGCTAGATCTATAGATTCGAGGACATCCCAGTCTATGAATCGTATGTCCTGATACTTCTTTGCCTGTAGCCGATTATAGCGGTTTGTGTGGATGGGATCTGTGAAAGCTAGTGGCGGAGCGACGTCGCGTCTCTCGGTCGATAATGCTTGAAGTTCCGGGCGGCGCCGGCGACCACCTTGGCTACGAGAGGAGGCCATGATCTGAAAATAAATAAATAAAACCAAATCTAAAAATGAATTTCAGAAGGAGAATAGGAATAGAAATGATCAAGAGGAAATAACCCAGGAGTTTTACCGAGTAGGTTGAGCGCGAAGAATTGAGGCGATTCCGCGAAATTTGGAGAAGGAGATGGCTTTCCCGGCTAGAATAAATGCAGGAATGGGAAGAGGATGAACTGGAAGTGATGAAGAGAATGGAGAATTCGGGCCCCTATAAAAAGAAGTCGAACACGGGTACACACACGGCCGTGTGTGTACCCGTGTTGAGGAATCTTTCTGCGCGGGAAACACGGCCTTCAAGGCGACGTGTGGTCAATTCGCGGGAAACCGCCCGTGTCGGGTGGACACGGTCAACAACACGGCCGTGTCCCCTGGCCGTGTGGTCAGCCCTGGAGGACACGGTCAAGAACACGGGTTGGTGGAAACCCGTGTACTTCTCTGACTCGAAAAAAATTAATTCGTCGTTTTGACACGGCTATGCACACGGGCGTGTGGACAGCCGTGTATATTACACACGGCTAGGTACACGGGTTGGTGGAAAGCCGTGTACTTCTCTGACTTGAAACAATTAATTTCGCCGTCTCGACACGGGTGTTCACATGGCTGGGTGGGCAGCCGTGTGTGCTAGACACGGCCATGCACACGGGCGTGTGCATGGCCGTGTACTCTTCTTCTTTGGTGATTTCTCCTGATTTCGTAATTTATTTATTTTTAGTTCAAGTTCATTAAAATTTTTATTCTCCTATATAGACAAAATACTATACTATACTATTCTATATATTCTCTTAGTCTAGGTGAAGGCATGATTCTAGTCGAATATGTTCTTGGGGAAGTGCACTGTTATAAAGCTTTAATCGGTGTCCATTGACTTTAAAATCTCCCTTTTCAGGGTGAGTTAGTTCAACTGTGCCATAGGGAAAAACTTCTTTAACTTGGAACGGTCCGGACCACTTAGATCTAAGCTTCCCGGGAAATAGACGCAGTCTAGAATTAAAAAGGAGCACTTGATCACCCTTGTTGAATGTTTTAGTTTTCCGAAGGTGACGGTCATGAAATAATTTGGTTTTCTCCTTATAAATTCTGGAGTTCTCATAAGCCATAGTTCTCCATTCATCTAGTTCATTAAGTTGAAGTTTGCGTTTTTCCCCTATAGAATTTGTATCAAAATTTAGAGAGCGTATTGCCCAATATGACTTGTGCTCTAATTCTATAGGTAAATGACAAGATTTACCATAGACTAATCTAAAGGGAGTGGTACCTATAGGTGTTTTAAATGCGGTCCTATAGGCCCATAAACAATCGTTTAGTTTCCTAGACCATTGTTTTCTATTCCCCTCTATAGATTTTTCTAGGATGCGCTTAAGTTCTCTATTGGATACTTCAACTTGGCCACTAGTTTGGGGATGATATGGTGTAGCTATCCTATGTGTGACTCCATATTTCTGCAATACCTTATCTAACTGTAGATTACAGAAGTGAGAACCCCTATCGCTAATAAGTGTTCGTGGTGTGCCAAATCGCGCAAATAGAGATTTTAGGAATTGGATTACTACTCTACTATCATTAGTAGGTAAAGCTTGCGCCTCAACCCACTTTGATACGTAATCTACAGCAACTAAGATATACTTATTCCCGAATGAAACTGGAAATGGACCCATAAAGTCTATCCCCCACACATCAAATACTTCACATTCAAGGATAAAATTTTGCGGCATTTCATGTAATTTAGAAATATTACCTGATTTTTGACAAGAATCACATGAAAGCACATACCTTTGGGCATCCCTGAATAGAAGGGGCCAATAAAAACCCGAATCAAGAACCTTTTTCGCAGAGCGATTTGCTCCATAGTGACCACCAGTAGGACCAGAATGACACTGCTCCAAAATTCTCCACCCTTCCTCGGCGGATACACACCTTCGGATCACGGAATCTGCACATACCCGAAAAAGAAAAGGGTCCTCCCAAAAGTAATATTTCAAGTCGGAGAAAAATTTCTTTTTCTGCTGATATGAAAAATCCTTTGGGAGGACCTTAGCCACAAGATAGTTTGCATAATCTGCAAACCATGGATAATCATTATTAATTTTCGAAGATAAGGCAAATAACAATTCCTCAGGGAATGTATCTGAAATCTCAGACTCATCTAACGTTGCACGTAACGGATTTTCTAAACGTGAAAGATGGTCTGCCGCTAAGTTTTCTGCTCCTCGTTTATCCCTAATTTCCAAATCAAATTCTTGCAATAGAAGTACCCAACGGATTAAACGAGGCTTAGCTTCCGCCTTGGCTAGCAAATATTTAAGTGCAGAGTGGTCCGTATAAACTACCACCTTGGATAATGTTAAATAGGATCTGAATTTATCAAACGCAAAGACTACTGCTAGAAGTTCTTTTTCAGTTGTAGTATAATTCTCTTGTGCATTATTAAGTGTTTTACTAGTATAAAATATAGGATGAAAATGTTTGTTTCGGCGTTGTCCTAAAACAGCTCCTACCGCAAAACTGCTAGCGTCACACATGATTTCAAATGGCTGAGTAAAATCAGGCGCTATCATAATAGGAGAATTAACTAATCTGTCTTTTAAGAACTCAAAAGCATGTAGGCACTCTTGATCAAAGATAAACGGTGTATCCTTTTCTAATAGTCTCGTAAGTGGTTTAGCAATTTTTGAAAAGTCTTTAATAAACCGGCGGTAAAATCCGGCGTGGCCTAAAAAACTTCTCACTGCCTTAACGGATGTGGGTGGTGGTAACTTTTCTATCGTTTCTATCTTCGCTCTATCTACTTGAATTCCCTGATTGGATATTTTATGACCTAATACTAACCCTTCTTGTACCATAAAATGGCACTTCTCCCAGCTAAGTACTAAGTTCGTCTCCTCACACCTCCTTAGAACCTTCTCTAAATTATTCAAACATAAGTCAAATGCATCCCCAAAGACGGAGAAGTCATCCATAAACACTTCCATGATATCTTCAACATACTCGTTAAAGATAGCTAACATGCATCTTTGGAAGGTAGCGGGGGCATTACAAAGACCAAAAGGCATACGCCTATAGGCAAAGGTACCGAATGGGCATGTGAACGTGGTTTTCTCTTGGTCTTCTGGGGCTATTGGGATTTGGAAATACCCAGAAAGTCCATCTAGAAAACAATAATATGAATGTCCTGACAAGCGTTCTAATATTTGATCAATAAAGGGTAAAGGGAAATGGTCTTTCCTAGTGGCATCGTTTAACTTCCTATAGTCTATACAGACACGCCAACCTGTTACTGTTCGCGTTGGAATTAATTCATTTTTATCGTTTGCTACCACAGTTAAACCACCCTTCTTAGGAACCACTTGGACAGGACTAACCCATGAACTATCGGAAATAGGGTATATCATACCAGCGTCTAATAATTTAACAATTTCAGCCTTAACTACCTCTTTCATATTCGGATTAAGCCTACGTTGCGGTTGAATAGAAGACTTATAGTTTTCTTCCAAAAGGATTTTATGAGTGCAAAAACTAGGATTAATACCTTTTATATCAGAGATTTGCCATGCTATTGCACCTTTACATTTCTTTAACACAGTTATTAATTTAGTTTTTTCAATTTCAGAAAGATTAGAAGAAATAATAACTGGGTAAGAAGAGTTAGCTCCTAAGAATGCATACTCAAGATGATCCGGTAATTTTTTTAATTCAAGTACAGGTGGATCCTTAGTATTATTCTTATGAACTTCATTATCTCCTTTTGTAAGTAAGTTATATTCAGTATTTCCATTCATCGAAACAGAGTTATCTAGAAAAAATAAATGATCAAAAATCTCTTTACTAGTTTCATCTTCTAGAAAACAATTAGTAATGCAAATTTCTAAAGGATCTTTATAATGAAAATTAGAATCAATGGAAGAAAATAAGTTGTCAACACCATGAGAAAAATAGCAATAATCATCACTATCTAAAGATTGTTTCATAGTATTGCCAATTTGAAAAGTGACTTCATCCTCCCCTACTCTCAAAACTAATTTACCATCAAAAACATCAATAAGAGCTCTAGAAGTGGCTAGAAATGGGCGACCAAGTATAAGTGGTACTTCGATATTTTCGTCCATATCTAAAATAACAAAATCGGCAGGAAATATAAATTTGTCTACCTTAACCAATACATCCTCCACTATACCTCTTGGGTACTTAACCGACCGATCTGCTAATTGAATACTCATCCTAGTCGGGCTAAGTTCTCCAAGGCCTAGTTTCAAATATAATGTATAAGGCATCAAATTTATACTAGCTCCTAAATCCGCTAAAGCCTTATTAACTTGCAAATCACCGATTAAACATGGTATTGAAAAAGAACCGGGATCCTTAAGTTTTTGTGGTAATTTATTTTGTAAAATAGCAGAGCATTCTTCACTAAGTGTGACTAACGATAATTCTTCTATTTTCTTTTTATTAGAAATTAAATCCTTTAAAAATTTAGCATACTTAGGCATTTGAATAATATCAGAAAAAGGTAAATTAACGTGCAATTGTTTAATCATAGAAATAAATTTACCGTATTGCGCATCCATGCGCTCCTTGTTCATCTTTGCTGGATATGGTACGGCTGGTTGATATTCCATCGGTGTCACGTTCGGTGCTTCTCCACT
Organism: Platanthera zijinensis; assembly: GCA_039513925.1. Classification (NCBI taxonomy): domain Eukaryota; kingdom Viridiplantae; phylum Streptophyta; class Magnoliopsida; order Asparagales; family Orchidaceae; genus Platanthera; species Platanthera zijinensis. The sequence goes on along the minus strand of CM077084.1, from coordinate 64,983,054 downwards.
AGACTCCTCTTGAGGTGCATCCGGTGCAAGCCTTGGGTCTTGTAACTCCTTCCCGCTCCTCAACTGAATTGCTCTTGCATGTTCCTTTGGGTTTGTCTCAGTATTTCCTGGAAGTGTTCCTGGTTGTCTCTCTGATACCATCCTTGCCAACTGCCCAATCTGATTCTCCAAATTTCGAATAGAACCTTCTTGATTACGGAAGGCAACATCGGTAGTTTGCATGAACTTTGCAAGGACATCTTCCAATGTTGGCTTCCTTGGCTCCAATTGTTGTTGTTGTTGTCCAAACATGGGTGGTTTACCTTGGTTGCCTTGCCCTCCCCAAGAGAAATTGGGGTGGTTCCTCCATCCTTGATTGTATGTAAAACTATATGGGTTGTTTCCTGGATTGAAAGGTGGTCTTGGATTATTACCCATGTAGTCTACATGTTCTTGCACTTGAGGTTCACCACTAGGGATTCCAACAAGGGAGGGGTCCCATTATTGAGGAACCATTGGGGGTGGCGCTAAAGAAAGGTTGTCCATCTTTTGATGGAGCTTCTCCACTTGTATTGCTAAGGCTGTAACGGCATCCACTTCATACATTCCGGCGGGCTTGGTAGACTTCGGCCGCACGGTAGTCCATTGGTAGCTATTCATTGCCATTTCTTCTATCAACTGCTGGGCTGCGTCAGGTGTCTTATTGTTCAAGGTGCCTCCACTAGCCGCATCAATCATCTGTCTGGTGGCTGGATTTAGACCATTGTAGAAAGTCTGAATCTGAAGCCAAGAAGGTAAGGCATGATGGGGACATCTCCTTAATAATTCTTTGAATCGTTCCCAAGTATCGTACAATGATTCAGCCTCCACTTGAACATACGTAGAAATGTCGTTCCTTAACTTTGCGGTCTTTGCCGGTGGAAAATACTTCATCAAAAACTTCTCAACCATCATGTCCCAAGTAGTAATGGATCCTTTAGGTAACGAATTGAGCCACTGCTTTGCCTTATGCCTCAATGAGAATGGGAACAATCTCAATCGAATGGCATCGTTGGAGACACCATTAATCTTGAAAGTATCACATATCTCTAGGAATCCGGCTAAGTGTGTATTGGGATCTTCGTCTTGTAAGCCATCATATTGAACATATTGTTGGACCATTTGTATCACGCTCGGTTTCAGTTCGAAATTATTGGTTGGAATAGGAGGTCGAACAATGCTTGACCCAGTTCCTTGGAGATTGGGTCTAGCAAAGTCAGACATGGTTTGCTCATTTTGGTTAGCCATGGTATCTAGATTTTCAGGATGGTGTTCTCCTTGATTCACTGTTTCTTCTTCTCTCAGATCGTCTACAATTTCTGTGGTGTTAACACCCGCGTCTCTGTGATTGGTGTTGTGAATAATTCGTTCCGGTTCAGAATGAAATGGTTCTAACCCAGAATTTCTTGCCCTGGTCATAGACTAACAGACTACAAAACAGAGATTAAATAATATAATTTTACTTTAAACTAATCTACAAAGATTTATTAGTAAACAATAATGGTAGATTAATAAAGTTAAAGCTTTCAAAATATTGAAAGGTCCCCGGCAACGGCGCCAAAAACTTGATGAATATTTTCGCTAAGTTTAAACTTGATGCGGATTCATTCTACATTTTATCATAACTATGTAGATGGGCATAAACTAGATTGAATTATCTTTCAGGCAAGTGCACCTATCCATCATAGTATAAGAGAATTCTACATCTCGTATCGTATTCCACAGGGTCATTTCAACTATTCGTACTCACTCTCACTCTATTATCATACCTAAACTTAAGGTTGCGTTCTAACATAGATTAATCCTAAATATGACTATTTGGATAAAAATTGTATTGGAGAGTTATAAAAATAGTTTCAAGTCGAAAGTTAAGAGTATTCAATGAACATAATCAATTCGAGTAATCATGAAATAACAAGACTATCAAATTCATTGTATTGTAAGGGGTTAAACTAATCATCAAATTCTCTCTCGAGCAATTTAAAAATCTAAGTTAAGTTAAGTAAATTTTCTCTCGAACAATTTACATTACTCAAATATTTATTGAATGAAATACCCTATCTAATACATGGATTCATGAAACTTTATCTCTAAAATACCATAATTCCATTCATTCGTATTCTAATTTTCCAAGAAACATATCTCTCGATCATGAGTTTTGAATTACAAAGAGAAATAACACATAAATATGAAGATTTAACCATCATCCAAACAATCCAATTTCTCAATCTAGACATTTGGAATTCATGTGAAAATATATAATCATTCATAACAAGGATAATTCTCAATGGTTGCAAGTCCATATACGAATAAAATACGATGAAATTGATTAAAACAAAACGATACATGATTACTAAATTGTTCAAACACATTGTTCATGAAAATTAAAAGATAAATAAAGTTGGATTACCAAGAGAGATACAAGATTAAAAGAGATAAATTAAAGAATAAATGCATACAAATATCTCCTTCAAGCTTTCCTTCTCTTGGATGCTCCACTTTCGTTCTCCAGAAAATCTCCAAGCAAAATAATCCAAAAGTGCAGAATAAAATTTTCTCCAGGTTTTTATAGTCCAATAGCAAACATGGTCGAACACGGGTTCCGACACGGCCGTGTTGCAGGCCGTGTCGGCAGTTCCAGGGCAGTTCCACACGAAAAGACGTGTTAGATCATGGGCCGTGTTGGATCACACGGGTACTGACACGGCCGTGTTATGGAACACGGCCGTGTTGTTCTTCACGTTCTTCAGGCACGGGGGCTGGATCATTGGCCATGTTGGATCACACGGGTACTGACACGGCCGTGTTATGGAACACGGCCGTGTTGTTCTTCATGTTCTTCAAACACGGGAGTTGGAAAATTACTTCAGCTGGGAAGGAACACGGGTAGGCACACGGCCGTGTTCCTACCCGTGTGTGAGCAAATCTTCTCCTGTGTTCAGTCCTGTTGGCCCCGTAAACTCCCCTGTTTGCTCCAAGACTTTTAGTTCCACTGGCTAGTTGTACCTGCATTAGAAAAATGACATAGTAAGGGAGAAGTTCAATACATTAAATAGTAACAACTTTAAACTATGCTCTACTATTCATGACAATACCAATTCTCAATTATTTAATGCAATTACTTGAATAAAGAGGTAGAAAACAGCGGATATGATTACAATTATTACAATAAAAATCTACCATAATTGTAATCATCACACAACGCCAAAGTTGTTCATCGTTTGACGGGCAAGCTCGCCGGGTTAAGTCGGTTTCTCTCTCGAGCCGGGGAGAAGTGTTCACCATTCTTCAAGGCGCTTCAGGTGAACCAAAAGTTTGAGTGTATATGGGAATGTGAGGAGGCTTTCCGGGCATTGAAGGCTCAACTATCCCAAGCACCGCTCCTTCAGAGCCCAAAGGAAGGGGAGGACTTAGCCTTGTATCTTGGGGTTGGGGCAGAGGCGGTAAGTTCTTTATTGGTAAGGGAAGAAGGGAAGAAACATCTATCGATCTACTGCGTCAGTAGATTCTTGAAGAAGGCGGAGCTCCGCTACCCCATCCTAGAGAAGTTGGCTTTCTCTCTGATCATCTCGGCCAAGAAACTCGGGCCATATTTCCAAGCTCATTCAATCAAGGTGGTGATGGACCATCCATTACGGAAGATTTTTGAGGGAGTCGAGCACTCTGGGAGGTTGTCCAAGTGGTCGATCGAGCTCAGTGAGTTTGACGTCTCTTTCATTTCAAGGCTCTCCATCAAGGTACAGGCGGTGGATGATTTTTTGGCTAACTACATCATAGAGTTGGAGGGAGAGGAGGCACTGCCACAGGAGGTATGGAAGATGTTTGTTGACGGAGCCTCGGGGAAGCATTCCCTAGGGGGAGGGGTAGTATTGGTAAGTCCTCAAGGGGTCACCATAGAGCAAGCAGTGGTGTTGCACTTCCCGGTCACAAACAATCAAGTAGAGTATAAGGCTGTCATAGCCGGGTTGCGGTTGGCCAAGGAGCTCGGGATTCATGACGTAGAAGTGCTTTCGGATTCGTTAGTGGTGGAATCACAGATCAGTTGTGAATATGAAGCCTGGGAGCTCACCCTCCTGAAGTACTTATCCAAGATGAGAATGATTGTCGGAGGGTTCCGAGTGTTCTCAATCCAGCAAGTCCCTAGGGAGGAGAATGAAGCGGTCGACCGATTGGCCAAGTTTGGACTCGGGGGGGACCTTGACCGAGCTGTTTCATCCGGCGATTGAGGAGGGAGAGTTGATGGAGGTGGATCGGCGACCCTCGTGGGTCGATCCCTTCGTAGCCTACTTCACTATGGGCAACCCTCCTGAAGGGACCAAGAATGCGAAGGGATTTAGGCACAGGGTAGCGTACTACCTCATGCATGAAGGAGGGCTACATCGAAAGATGTTGTCGAGACTTTTGGCCCGATGTGTAACAAAGGAAGAGATCCCAAGAATTTTGGAGGAAGTGCACTCGGACGAGTGTGGCAGCCACTCGGGGGGAAGAACCTTGGAAGCAAGGGTGGTCAGGCAAGGGTACTTCTAGCCATCCCTAAGGAAAGATGTGGCAGAATTTGCGAAGAGGTGCCAAAAGTGCCAGCTTTATGCCCCCCTCCAACTCTTGCCTGCCCAGCAACTCCGAAGCATCACAGCGCCATGACCTTTTGCCATTTGGGGAATGGATCTAGTTAGGTCGTTCCCCCCGGCGAGTGGACAGAGGAGGTTTCTTTTAGTCATGATTGATTACTTCTCAAAGTGGATGGAGGTCAAGGCGTTGGCAAAAGTGACATCTCAGGTCATCAGGAATTTCGTGTGTGGGGAGATCATCTGCAGGCATGGGTTTCCTCAGGCCATTGTCACCAACAATGGGCCTCAGTTTGCTAGAGAGGAATTCATTAGCTTTTGCACCCAGGTGGAAATCGACCTTCGGTTTGCCTCCATCCACCATCCAAGGAGCAACGGCCAGGTGGAGGCGGTAAACAAAATCATAGTGAACCTGCTCAAGAAGAAGGTGGAGAACCTGAGGGGGAGTTGGGTGGAACAACTCCCCTCGGTGCTGTGGGCTTTACGAACAACCCCAAACACGACCACTGGAGAGAACCCCTTCAAGATTTCACGTAGGTGCGAGGTGGTCCTGCCCGTGGAGTTCGAGGTTCAATCCCCGCGAGTTGCGGCCGCCAATCGGGGAAACGAGGCATGAAGAGAAGAAAATGAAGGGGAGTTGCGGCTCTCGCTGAATATGGTGGAAGAACTTCGCAATGTGGCCACCGTTAAACAGGAAGAGGTCAAATGGTGAATGGTAAGGTACTTTGACAAGCATGTCCACATCAAGCAGTTCAAGGAAGGTGATATGGTTCTGAAGAAGGTCGACGCCGCAGGTAGGTCGGCGGCTGTGGGAAAGCTCAACCCCAACTGGGAGGGTCCTTATATAGTTGAAAAGGCCTTGGGGTCGGGGGGATACCACCTCCAGGATGTGGAAGGGGTGTCCATGAGCCGTGCTTAGAGTGGGGATGACTTAAAGCACTTCTACCCCTGATTTGAGTAAGGTTGTACTTTCTATTATAATGAATTCATTAAGTGGTTACAAGTTCGTTCCTCTTACAGTTGTGTGGAAAATGTATGTTTTTCAAGACCCCGAGAGGATCCCACTACTCAGGCTCCCATTAGCTAGCAGGGCTGGAAGGCGCACTCGGCTCCGGGTAGACCCACTGTCCAGGCTCTCACTAGCTGGCAGGGTCGTATGCTCGCCTAGGGGGGGGGGGGTAAGGGAATACCCCGAGAGGATCCCGCTGCTCAGGCTCCCATTAGCTGGCATGGATGAAAGGTGCACTCGGCCCTGAGTAGACCCGCTGTCAGGCTCTCACTAGCTGGCAGGGTCGTAGGCTCGCTTGGGGGGAAAGGAAGAGATGGTGGTAGTTTGTAAGACCCCAAGAGGATCCCGCTGCTCAGGCTCTCATTAGCTTGCAGGGCTGGAAGGTGCACTCGTCCCCGGGTAGCCCATTGTCAAGGCTCTCACTAGCTGGCAGGGTCTTAGGCTCACCTGGGGGGTAAGGGAATACCCAGAGAGGATCCCGCTGCTCAGGCTCCCATTAGCTGGTAGGGCTGGAAGGCACACTCGGCCCAGAGTAGACCCGCTGCCAGGCTCTCACTAGTTGGCAGGGTCGTAGGCTCGACTTGGGGGGGAGTAAGGGAATACCCGGAGAGGATCCCGCTGCTCAGGCTCCCATATGCTGGCAGGGCTGGAAGGCGCACTCGGCCCCGAGTAGACCCACTGCCAGGCTCTCACTAGCTGATAGGGTCATAGGTTCGCTTGAGGGGAAAGGAAGAGATGGTGATTGTTTGCAAGACCCCAAGAGGATCCCGCTGTTCGAGCTCTCACTAGCCGGCAGGGCCATAGGCTCGCTAAAGGGGAAAGGGATAGAATTCTCGACTGCAGTTGACACCATAGGGGCTAGCCGACCAGGCTACCATCAAGCTGGCCGGGTAAAAGGGTTCACCTGTTGACAGGACAAAAAGAAGAATAACCAAGTCGAGGGACACTCCTGCTGTCGGGTTCTCACTTAGCTGATGTGGTAGTGGAACCTATAACGAACATCGCAAAGAGCCTCACTAGCAGGCTTTTAGACAGCCAACTCTAGTTCTGAAGTTGAGAAGGGGAAACTCAGGGCCTCTCGGCACATGGCCTTCTGGCAAAGGATTCTCGGCGAGACCACTCGTCGCACCATTTCTTGGCAAAGTTAGCCTGCGATATGAACAGGTGAGGGTTATCGCCTGAAAGTCCTAAGGCATGCGCAAGGGTGCCAAAGCGCGGGCGGCCAACTTGAAGTAAGGGTAGGCCAAGATTGGCGACAAGCTCCTGGGGGCGAGATCCTCTCGGCAAGGGTCTCTCGGTAAAAGCCTTTCTGGCGGTGCCTACTCGATGAATTTTTCTCTCGGAAGGGGGTAGGTCTGTAATTACCACCTGAAGGATCAAGCGCATACCCAACTGCACCAAAAGCCCGGACTGTTGGAGAGGGCGCTACTTAATTTTTTATATAAGTAGCAGAGCGCCACGGGTCAAGTGAAGGAACGCCGGACCCAACAATCCCCCCCCCCCCCCCGGCGTCCAGCACAACCCGTCGGCTCAGAGGTGGGGTTACCACATGGCCCACACGGCTCAGAGGTGGGGTTACCACATGTCCACGGTTGCCTGACCCACCGGACCCACACAGGTAGAATGGAAAAATCAGGATTTAATAGCGCCCCCCCCGGACTTGAACTTAATTTTTTATATAAGTAGCAGAGAGCCACGGGTCAAGTGAAGGAACGCCGGACCCAACACCACCTAAGAGCCTATGTATCTAGCAGGAGCACTGAAACCTACCGTGAGTGACGCGCAAGAAAAAAGGGCACAGAACAATTTCAGCAAAAACAGAAAAAGAGTCATTACATACAAGTATCCCAAAAAGTTACATGGGGGTCTCGCCCATTGCATGAAAAATCAGAAAAGAAAAAATAAAAATTACAAATTTATGATATATCAAGGAGAGGGACGATAGGCCGTCAGGCGGGGCCGCTGGAGGTTCCACTAGAGCTTTCGCCGGAGCTACCGCTGGGGGTCTCACCGGAAGAGCTTCCGCCAGACCCTTCATCCTGGCCAAGCTCTAGCGCACCTTCCTCCAAGAATTCTCCCTCTCCCGCAGGCTTGGAAATGGGTTTGAACATCCAGGGCAGGACCCCACGCGCGGTAAGGGTCTCGCCACCTTCGTTTAAGAGGCCCGATTCTTGCAGCACCTCAATCATCATTGCACACGCCCTCTGCGCGTTATCCTGCATCATCACTTAGATTTCGTACTCTGAGAAGTGACGGATTTTGAGCCTCTAGTCCAAGGAGGGTGGGATCGACGCCTTGACTCCTTGCGCAAGCTTGAGCTCTGTCTTCAACAGCTTGTTCTCGCATTCGAGACGGGCTACCCTCGCCCGCAGAAGCTGGGCATGGGCAGAGTCCTGTGGGGATTTTGAGATTAGAACTAGCATGAGATTGTCGCAAGGCGAAAGGCCTTTGAAGATTTTTATACCTCAGTCACCGGGAGAAGGGCAAGGAGCTGTTGGGCGGCCGCTAGGTCAGCCTTCAAGGTGGACGTCTTAGCAACGGAGATTTCCCTTGATTTGAGCGCGTCGACAAGGTTGCGCTCGAGGGTGATGCCGCGGCGCGCAGTCTTGTGTGCGAGCACAAACACATGCATTTGGGCTCTGACGGTGTTGTAGGCGAGAGACTGGGTAACCTCCTAGTCGAACGTGCGGGCATCTTTCCGGTTGTAAAGCCCGAATCCCAGCGCGAAGGCATCGCCAGAGATCTTGTCCTGCTCCTCCCAGTTGGGGGGAAGTGACGAGATGGAAACCCGATTGACTTCGGGGTCCCACAGGAGTAGGGGTTGGCCCTTTTCATCAACCAACTTCTCGCCGATGCCGAAGTTCTGATGCCCTTTCGGCACTAGCTTGGCGGGGGCCTCGGCGGGGGTCTCGGCAGCCCGCCCTGCGGGGATCTCGACAACTTGCCCTACAACAATTGCTTCGCCAGCGGCATGCAAGGTCTCGGCCGAAGTCACATCGATGGACTTGCTCTTATCTGTCACGCTTATTCTCTTCTTGGGAGGAGCCGGAGGAGGGGAGTTGGGCTTCCGCTTTCGGCCACTTGGTGCGAATGGGGAGCCGGGCTCCTTTCGGCAGGTCTGGGCGGCGGATTTGGCGAGAGCCAGGGTGCTGGCGAAATCCCTGGCCTCATCGAAGGGCTGGCGGGGGGGGGGGGGGAATTTCCCGCTCACCTGCGGAAGCTTTAGAGATTAAAACTCTTGATCTATGACGAAGGGTAGCAAACATGGGGCGAAAAGGTACCTTCGCCGAGAGGAATTGACAGGAGAGAGTCTAGGCCTCGCCGAAGGAACTTGACGTCAAAAGCCTTCGACCCAAAGAACTCGACGAGGGAGCCGTCTCGCCCCCCAAGGGCGGGAGGCTTGTATGTCGCCTCATCATACTGAATGGGCGCGAGGGGAATATTGCCAAAAGGCCCAGAAAAGAAGACGAATTTCTGGGCCCAATGGTGGTTTTTGTTGGCGAGGCCGCCAGTCTTCACCGATTGCCCAGAGAAGAAAACCTTCCCACCTTTGGACCAGAAGTTGAACAACTTCCGGAAGACAGACAGGCTGAACTCGATCCTTTTCGCCCGCATATAGCAGACGAAAGCTATCGGGATGGAGACGGAGTTGGGGTTGAGCTGGGGTAGCACTACCCTGTAGTAGCGAAGGGCCTGACACACCTCCGGCTAGTGGGGTAGGCGGAACCCCACCTCGAAATGTTATAAGGGGATGGAGAGCTCCCCTTTCGGCGCAAGGTTGACCATGTCCTCGTTCCTTGGGTTTTGCGCAACGAACTCTTGCGGGATGAAGTTCTCGACTATCGAGAGGTATTCCTCCTGGGTCAGCCGACAGGGTGGAAAGCTATGGTCTAGGAAGGTCTGCGCACATTTAGAACGACCTACGGTCTCGCCAGGCATCTTGAAGAGAGGGGCGGAAAGGGAGAGAAAGGGCTAGTAGGAGAGAGGCTCTGAGTAGCAGAGGGCAGCGAGAGCAAGGGAAGACGAAGGCACTGAGTCAGAAAGAAGTAAATGTGGTTGGTGGACTTGCCCATTTATAGAGAGAGAAGAAATCATTAGGAATTTCCTAGACGACGCAGTCAGCAAGTTTATATATTTCGACTCTTCATATTCCACCCTGCCTCGCCGACGCCTCTCGCACCTGCAAGCGGCGAGAGCTTCCGGGAGGGACCCCAGGTAAGAGAAAAGCAACATACAAATATGAAAAGAAAAAAAGGTCCGAGAGCCAGGCTCTCAGCAAGATAAACAAAATAACAAAGTACGAAAGAGAAGAAAAAAAGGAAAAAGCATATATATACCAAAGGCGTCTCGGCAAGCGTGAGCCTTAGAAATAGCAATTATAAATAGTGTTTTTATAGTTGGAAGCTAGGGGTACAAGCGGGAAGGGTAGGCTGAGAGTTTGGGGTTAGAAGAGGCGAGATCCGGCGTAGTTCAATACTGCTCCCAATGCCATCGACCCCGACCTCGCCTCCCAGATCTCGACGGCACCCGCGGATAGTGGTAAGCGGTCAGGGCGGTGAGCCCCTTGTTGGCCAAGTGCAGCTGATCCCGAACTCGCGCAATATGCCTTCTGGGGGATGTCTCCTCGCTTTCAACCTGGCGCCCCTGTTCGCCGAGAAGGTGAGTGTGGTCCCTCTCGATCAGAGCCATCCGCCGCTCGACCGACTTTTCGAGTCTCGTCAATGCTAGCAAATCGGCTTGGCGCATCACAACGAGCTTGGTCAGGACTTCCGTTATCCGCTTCCACCGAGTTCTACTTCTCCCGTCGGCATCCAGATATTCCTCTATGTTGCTGGGGTAGGGAAGGGGAGAGATCGTCCCCTCTTCTTTATTGGCTCCCGCCTCCCCAGTCGTCGGATCTAACAGGAAAAACCTAGTCAAATCAAGCAAGGGAGAAAAGACTGGGCAAGGAGCGATTACATATACTAGGGTGCGAGCTCCAGGCCACAGATTGCCGAGAAGGGTCGGGCTGCTCTTCTGTGCTTTTTACAAAAAGAAGGTGGAGCGGCTTGCCTCGTCCTGGGGGTACGTCACGTGCTCCAGAGCGATGGTTTCAGCCAGTTGGGGAGCGGCAGTACCTCCTTCCACCGGAGGCTAGGACCCTGATGCGGGTGCGGTTGATTCAGGGATAACTCTTCCAGGCGAAATAGGATGACCGGCTACTGTATTATCGGGATTGTTTGGCGCGGGAGTTCGGGGGCTCAGTTGGGTGAGCCTCGGCCTGCCGGGAGCGGGAAATGCAAAAAATGAGTTAGCGAGAGGAAAGCAGGTCGTACAAGATGAATGACGAAAGAGGTTACCAGGATGGATCACATGTTGTACTTGAGTAGTCGGGGGGTTGCCTCCGTTACCAGCTGCAGGTTATCGCCCAGGGGATGAATCATCTCGATATCTGCCGGAAGGTTGTCAGCGACAGTTTCTGGAGCCTGTCAGTGAGAAGGGAAGAGTGTCAGACTCGGCAAGGAGGGTTCACAAAAAAAGAAAAGACGAGGGGAATACCTCCAGTAGGGAAGGAGGGTTCTCGGAGCGATTAAGGGTCGGAGTGGGAGAGGCTAAATCCTTCTTCGAGTGGTCTCGCCTAACCGACTTAGCCTTCCTCTTCTTTGGCCGGGGAGACGAGCTGGTCGGCCTCTCGCGCATGAGCCAGGGGGCAACCCCGGCGCGGTTGGCACGAGCTTTCGCCTGAGCCGCGTCGAGATCGTCTTGGATTTCCTTCGAGAGTGGCTTCTCTCTACGCTTGGCATACATCTTGACAGCCTTGCGGGAACTAAAGCGGAAGGCGGCGAAAATAACGGTGTCCTGAGAACTGGCCTGCTGGCATATATATATACATAGGGGCCAGGTAGGGCCCACCCAAGATTTCCTTCCAGATCAGCAAGCGCCCAGTGAATATCTGGGGTTGGACGTGTCTTTCCAAGCGCAAGGCTAGCTCGCAAAGAGCAGGGATTGTGTACAACCCTATATTCGCTGGGTAGGACCAAGATTCCCCAAGGACCCAAATTAGACTAGCCTTAGGCTAGCTTTGGGCTGAAATCAGATCAGACAAGTAAGTAGACGAGAGGGTTCCCGCCCAAGGCAGGTGAAAGGGCTTTCCCCTCCGGCCGACGGGAGCCCTTAGGCTCCTGGCGATGAGTGACTCTTCCCTCGCCTCTCGCCGCTTTAGTTTTTTAGCTCCCGCCCGGGGTAAGAGAGAAGGCTCATGCTCATGGTAAGCGGGAGGCCCGCAGGGATCAGTGGAAAGGCTTCTACCAGGTAGGGTCCAGCCAAGTAGGGTCCAGAGGTGAAATTACCTAGATGCCCCTAGTTTTGCATTTAGCTCCTCAGAACAGCGGAGTTTGGTTATTGGCAGGCTAGCCCGGGGTATTTTTAGTAATTTTAGAACATCGAAATTATGCTTTTGGCAGGCCGGATACTGAAAATCTATAAATAGACCCGCAAAGTACCATAGAAGGCAGACTTTCATATTTTCTCAAATCCTCTAGTGCTTTCTGAGGTACTCCTAGCCCAGCAATTGGCTTAGGAGGGGAAGCGCTCAAGAGCTCTTCCAGGTTAGCGGAGGGACCTCTCAGCTGAGGCTTAGGGTCAGTTCCTGGTTCTTTATTACTAGTCAGGTGTCTGGATTTGGGAGAAGTAGGTGCTAGCTACACCCCTAGGTCCGAACTCTCGTTGAGGCCAGTTTTTGGCTTCAACAACAGACATAGAAACAATTAGGTTTCAGAGTGTATATGGATTGGATGGCACAGAGTAAACTGAGCACATAACAAGTAAGACTACAAAGCTACGAGATTTATAAAGTGAATCACACGAAAACATTGTAAACATCACAGGTATAAATCGTGTGCTAGTACATATGTGCTAAAGACATATAGTGCAATTTCAGTCCAATTCTTATGCATGGAAGTATTAGATAGGGTAATAACATGTGTACGTGTAGCATCGAAAGAGAGAAACCACAAAATAGAAATATCATAGTTTACATGTTTTATCTCGATCCTATAAAATGTTAACTCAAAAGAAATAGAGTGAAAAATCACGTCACATGTCAATATATGTCATATCGAGACTAGAACTACGAGCCCTACACTTGAGTTTTAATCTATGAACAAGATCGAAATGACTCTTTGAGCCAAGGTGCTCATCCCCACAATGCTCATAAAGACTTATCAGGAGGAATGAGTAGTGCTTGGGGGGTCCTTGACATGATATTTGATAGCTTGTATAATTTTTTTGTTTGCTTAGAGCTATCACTTTTACATAATTTTTTAAGTTCAAGGGACCTCGAGTCAATCGAAATCTATCCACTTAAATAGATACACTTTAACTAGTATACATAAGACTTTAATTAACACTATAGATTTGGCCCAAACTTTTGATCTTCATATACACACATATATATCGTGACATTGATTATTCAAAGTATTTCTAACGTGTTAAGATGCAATGTCACGAGTTATATCATGTAAGCCTAGTATTTGTACATGAATGCTTCGTCTAGAGATGTGTGAATAGTGTGAAGTCATTTCCCTATCTAAATCCTCACACATACTAGAGGCATAGTCAACAGATACTAACAAGTCTTGTCACACTCAGTAGCTAAGCACCTATAGATTCAACACACCATGACCGGGGACAATGTTCACACAGATTAGCACTCTTAACTCAAAATTGTATGTAGTCGTTATGGTCTAAGTTCAGGTCATGTGTGCCCGAAGAAATGAACGATCCATAGTTTTTTTTATTTTTGTATCATTTTTTTAAAAACAATTACATAACACAAACAAAGCGAATAATACAAGATAAACATGTTTTTTGTTTTTTTTGAAGTTTTTAGTTTTTTTAATAAAAATACCGAGCAATAAACACATAAAGAGATATATATAAAAAAATTGTTCTTTTAAATTATTTTATAATTATTTTTATATATATATATATAAATACTTGTGTTTTTTCTAAAACATGAAGGCTCAAAAAGATATATAATGCAAACACAAGATAGCATGATAGAATATTGTGCATGAATATAACGTACATGATCATTGAAATAATGTTCATGTAGTGGATATGTGAATCCTAAGTATGCCCAATAATCCAATACCTAAGCTATATGTCTACATCATAGCCCCGTACTAAATGACAGATGTGCATGAGGAGCTGCATAAATCTCGTAGGGTGAGGTGTTAATCCCATGTACACACAGAAGAACCCGCTCAACCTAACACTCTTTCCCCCTAGTGCCACACAAGGATCCACTGGAACCCTCCCCAGTTAAGGACAAGACATGATTTACAGGTTAGCGCTTTTAAAGCACACACACCTACGCCCCCGCTATTGTGAGACATACATAATAGGTGAATGATCGCAGGCATATTAAGATAGCGTGACAGAATTATGATAAAAGGTAAATTATGGCCACTTATATATGATATAACTATTATTCCAATATATTCAGTTAGATTGATTTATCTTTAATCCTAATATGAGAAAGTCATATTGCAAAAAATATATATCTACAGCGTTCATGACATGTTGGCTTAAGAAAAAACAAAAACAATAAACAAAAACAAAATAGTAAAAATAGAAAGAATATTATGCATATCGTGAAGTAGACTAACGAGTAGTTTTGGTTTGATTAGTTTCTACTTCACGCAATTGGTGGATACTAGTGGATAAGAGATTTAGGTATCCAAAAGGATCCAGGGGTGACAGTTCTTTTGGGTACCCAAACATAGCGCGATACACCTTGGGGATATGACGGTGAATGAGCCCTTTTGAGTGGAATGGGTGCGCTATTTTGAATGATGGACCTTCATTCAAACTTTGTGTTGAAGTATGAGACCGAGAGGTCTGGCGGTCTAGGTCTGGCGGTCTAAGTCTGGCGGGTTGTAGACCACATTGTCTGGCGGTTACTCTCCAGCGGTTTGATATCCAAACTATTGTTGTTTATAGTCCGAGCGGTCTGGCGATTTATCTCATGCGACTTGGAGACCGGGCGGTCTAGCGGTCTCCTACTGCAACTTGTTCTCTTCCTTCTGGCATAACCGAACGGTTAGTCCATTTGTTTAACCGCTCGACCTGTTCGGTCTCTTTATTTTTAACCGCACAGCTCTATAATTTTTTAGTCCCACATTATTTATTTGTACTCTCTTCTCTCTCCTTTATTCTATAAAAGGGAGGTCATACCTTTGTAAATCTTATCTTTTTGGATAATAAAACTTTCAATTATTCAAATTTCTGGCTTGTTTTTAGTCGTATGTTTGCTACTTTCACATGGTATCAGAGGAAACAATCGATTCCACCTGATTCCTTTGGCTCTTCTGTCCGCGCGGCTTCGTTCTCTGTTTGCCCAGATACCTGTCTATCCGCGCGGCTTCTTTGCCTTATCGCTGCCCTATTTGCGCGACTTCCTTCCCTCTTTTCTGTGACCTGTTTTCGCGGGCTCTCTGCTTTCCTTCCACTCTCTCTTCTCATTCGCTCGAACCCTGTGTGTTCGCGCGACTTCTTTTCTGTTCACCCGGACTCTTTCATGTTCATGCGATCTCCCCTTTTTCTCACGAACTTCCCAGTTCGCGCGACCTCTGTCCCTATACTTTGGTCTGCTTCCTGGTCGTGGCCCTTCTTGTCGCTGGTGTGCTGACACCGTGACTGTTACGGCTTCTTCTATTTAGCCCACTACGGTTTCCTTCTTTTCCGCTGCGGTCTCCTTCTCTTTTCGCGGCCTCTTTTTTGTTCGCGCGACTTAATCTCTTTTCTATCCGCGCAACTTCTCTTCTACTCGCACGGTTTCCTGTGTTTCTTTATGGACAATTCCGGTCTCTCCACCCCCGTCATATCTACCTCCACCACTCCTGTGGCTCATCCTCCTCCTCCTCCTACTCCTTCCGGAAACCTTGGCACGGTTTCTAAACTAGTTGGTTCCAACTATCCGGATTGGAGCGTTTCTTTCACCTTTCTTCTTCGCTCTCAGTGCAAACGTCATCACCTCACTGATGACCCTCCTCCTCCTAACTCTGCTTAATTTGATGACTGGGATGCGAGTGATGCGCTTGTCCGCACTTGGCTGGCCAATAACCTCTCTGATGAATGCCTTCCCGTCATCTGTCATGATGAGATGGTTAAGGATGCATGGTTCACCTCGATGCTCTCTACTCGAATGGGGCCCAGACGTCCCGCATTTATACTCTCTATGCGGACCTCTTTGCCCGCCCTTCCATGTCTCCTGCTGCGGCTTATCAGCAGGTTCAGGCTCTTGGCGCCGAGATCCTCCAGAATCGCCCCTTCTCTGCGAACTTGGACGAGCAGCACAAGCACTTCCAGGAACTCCTGGTTTTTTTGTTATCTTCTGCGACTTCCCGAGTCCTTTGATATGATCCGCCAGCAGATCTTGGACGAGACGGAGTCTCCCACTTTGGATGCCACTGCGGCTCGCATCGCCGCTGTTACTTCGTTGCTCAAGCGTCCTCTATTGTCCTCCCCTCCTCCACAGGACTCCTTACTCACCAAGCTCAGTAGGGTGGCACTAGTGGCCGCAGCCAGTCAGGCAGGAGCGGTTTGTCCAGGTTCCTCTGCTCTTACTATGTTCATATCAGCCATTCTGTTGACCGCTGCTGGCATAAATATCCTCATCTTCGCCCCTCTGGTGATGCATCTTCCTCAACCTCCGCCTCCTCTCGGTCGTCTGCCTCTGTGTCCACGACTTCAGGTAGTGCCCACATCGTTACCCAAGGTAAATGGCTGATTGACTCTGGTGCTACAAATTACATGACCGGCAATCCTCAATGCTTCTCTCTCCTAGAAACGTAAGATCGGTTGCCCCCAGTTCTTATTGTGGATGGTTCACCTTCCTCGGTTCACGGGACGGGCGTAGTTCAAGTCAACCTATCGCTTCGCTTGGCGGACACCCTCTATGTCTCGAAGTTCCCTTGCAATTTATTATCCGTTACTACTTTATGCAAGCGACTTCAGTGCTCCGTCTTATTCACTCCAACTTCTTGTTCTTTCCAGGACGGGCGTGGTTCAAGCGATGGACTCTACTTCCTCGATAACATTTCCGCTCTGTCCGCCTTCTCCTTATCTTCTACATATCTGCTTCAATGACATCTTCGCATTGGACATCCTCCTCCTCGGATTCTTCGTCAGCTTATGCCCCACTTACCTAAGATCCGTCCTCCGCTCAATTGTGATGCGTGTCAGCATGACAAACATCACCGCTCCTCCTTCTTGCTGAAGCAAGGTCGTGGTTCCTCTCGCCCATTTGATCTCATTCATTCTGATGTCTGGGGTCTTGTTCCTACCCTTACCGTTGGTCGGGGTAGTTCTTAATTTATAACTTTTATTGATAATTTCTCTAGATGTACCTGAGTGTATCTATTAAAAGATCGCTCTAAACTCTTTTCTGTATGACAATCCTTTTATTATATGATTAAAACTCAGTTTGATATTTCAATTAAAGTCATTCGCTCTGATAATGTTAAGGAATATCTTAGACATGAATTTTCCTCTTTTTGTATGCAACATGATCTTGTTCATCAGACCAGCTGTGTTTACACCTTCTAGTAAAATGGGGTGGCAGAGCGTAAAAACCGTCACCTCCTCGATGTCGCTCACAGTCTCATGACGCCGATGCAGGTGCCTCGCTCCTTCTGGGGCTATGCTGTTCTCCTCGCCTACTATCTCATCAATCACATTCCCTCTACGGTTCTCCACGACCAGACCCCCTTATCCATTCTCTACCCGGGCAAGGAACCATTTCCTCTCCCTCTCCGTATCTTTGGGTGCATGGCCTTTGTACACGCTCCGTCCGCTACCTGTGGCAAGCTTTCCCCCCATTCCACTAAGTGTGCCTTTTTGGGTTACTCTACAACTCAAAAAGGCTATTGTTGCTTTGAACCCATTTTGTGCAAGCAGTTTGTCACCGCGGACGTGACCTTCTTCGAGAATGCGTCCTACTTCTCTCCTTAATCCCCTCTTCCCCCTGATGTCTCTGATTCTCCACCGTCTCCCTCCGTTCCTTCCAAGCATATCAACGTCTCCCCTCCTACCTCATCTCCTCCTCCATCTCCTCCTCTCTCCATTATACCCCCTCTCCCTTCTCCCTCTTCTCCGCAACCATCTCTCTAGTCCCGGGCCAGCCTTCTCTGCTACGGACGCTCCAGTCACTGAGGCATGAGTCGACCTGGATCTTCCCATTGCTCTTCGCAAAGGGGTGTGGGCGTGTACCCAACACCCGCTTGCGGTAGTTGTTTCATATGATCGGCTTACTCCTTCTCGCAGGTGTTTTGCTTTGGCTATCCAGCTACTGCCACTCCCCGCACCTACTAGGAGGCTCTTGCTATTCCTCATTGGAAATCTGTCATGGATGAGGAGATTGCCACTCTTACTGAAAGGGGTACCTGGACCCTTATTCCTCCACCAGTGGGTACTGATGTGGTTGGCTGTCGCTGGGTGTTTGTTGTGAAGTTTCACCCAGACGGTACTGTGGATCGCTACAAGGCCCGGCTGGTGGCCAAAGGCTTTACTCAGACTTATGGGGTTGATTACTTTGATACTTTCTCTCCGGTCGCTCGCCTCAGCACCATCCGGGTTCTTCTCTCTGTGGCCGTCAACATGGATTGGGCTATTTCCCAGCTTGATGTCAAGAATGCCTTTCTCTATGAGGATCTTCAGGAGAATGTCTACATGGAGTAACCTCCTGGGTATGTCGCTCAGGGGAAGACACGAGTATGTCGGTTGAAGAAGGCCATATATGGCCTAAAACAGAGCTCTCGGGTGTTGTTCGACAAGTTCAGTGGCATTGTGGCTGTCATCGGCTTTACAAGGAGTTCAGCCGATCACTCCTTGTTTATTCGCAAAATCGCCTCGGGACTGGTGGTTTTGGCGATGTATGTGGATGATATTCTTCTTACTGGTGATGACCAGGCTGGGGTGGAATTGACAAAGAAACACCTCCGTCAACACCTGGTCACGAAGGATATAGGCTCCCCGAAATAATTTTTTGGGATATAAATCTCTCGGAAGCCAGACTCGTTGGTTCTCTCCCAACGGAAGTATGCTCTTGATCTTCTACAAGAGGCAAGATTGACTGGTGCCAAACCGACCCAGTATCCCATGGCTACTGGAGAAGCAGACAAAACATGGACAGATGACTCGCCTCTTCTATCTGATGTCACGAGGTACAGACGTCTGGTGGGCAAACTCATTTATCTCACGGTGACTAGACCCAACATCTCCTATATTGTAGGCAAGGTTAGTCAGTTCATGCAAGCTCCTAGGGAATGCCATCTTCAGTCTGCCTTGAAGATATTAGAGTATGTCAAAGCAGCACCAGGAAAAGGGCTACTCTTTCAGAAGAATGGTCATCTGAGGATTGAAGCCTACTCAGATTTAAGTTATGGATGATAAAGGCGACCGCAAATCTATATTAGGCTTTTGCACATTTGTTGGAGGAAATCTTGTGAGCTGGAAGAGCAAGAAACAGTCTGTTGTCTCCAGATCCAGTGCAGAAGCCGAATATCGGAGTATGGCATCAACCACGTGTGAGTTAAAATGGTTGTGTGCTCTTATGCTTGACTTAGGAGAGGTCTACGACTATCCTCTTCATATGTTTTGTGACAACAAGTCCGATATATACATATCCAAAAATCCGGTCTTCTATGAGAGAACGAAACATATAGAAGTCGACTGCCATTTCATTCGGGAAGAGGTCTTGAAGAAACAGATTTGTACTTTGTTCGTCACCTCCGACAAAGAGTTGGCGGATATCTTCACCAAGCCGGTTTCTACTTCCTTCTTCCACATTTGTTACAAGCTGGACATGATTGATATCTATGCTCCAACTTGAGGGGGAGTGTTGAAGTATGAGACCGAGCGGTCTGGCGGTCTAAGTCTGACGGGTTGTAGACCGCTTGGTTTGGCGGTTACTCTCCAGCGGTTTGATATCCAGACTGTTGTTGTTTGTAGTCTGAGCGGTCTGGCTGTTTATCTCAGGCGACTTGGAGACCGGGCGGTCTAGCGGTCTCCTACTACGACTTGTTCTCTTCCTTCTAGCATTGCCGAACGGTTAGCATATTTGTCTAACCGCTCAGCCTGTTCGGTCTCTTTATTTCTAGCCGCACAGCTCTGTAATTTTTTAGTCCCATATTGTTTATTTGTACTCTCTCCTCTCTCCTCCATTATATAAAAGGAAGGTCATACATTTGTAAATCTTATCTTTTTGGATAATAAAACTTTCAATGATTCAAATTTCTGGCTTGTTTTTAGTCGTCTGTTCGCTACTGTCACACTTTGATTTAATGTTATTTTTATGTTGCAAATTTCCATTTAGATTTCTAGGAGTCCTTACGTGATGAATTTCAGTAGAACACAATTGTGTGGGTGGTTTAACTGTGTTGAAATTGTTTTCTGAGGTAAGATAGTTGTGCTTAGTGTACTGACTCATCATGTAATAATTATTTGAAGGATATTTGCGTTCATTTGATTTTATAAATGGAGTAGTTGATTTTTGCGAGTGAGGATGATTTTCTATGTTGGAATTTTATTTATACCTGCTTGATGTGTTCTACTCCCTTGGATTAACTCAGCCTTTGGACGGTGGTTCATATTCAACATGTTGTTGGGTTTTAGGTGCAGTTTAGGAATTGAGCTTTGCGAGTTTTTGAGCATTATTTCCTTAAGCATGTTGATTTTTATAGTTAGTTCTTCGTTCTTCAGTTTGAGGTTATGAGTAGCCCTATTGTAGGCGATCGTGCTATTTTTGAGAGTGGAGACAATAGATTCGATGTGAGCTTTATACTTAATCCTAAATTCATCAAATATCTCATTCATCTCTTCGATTTCAATTTTATATTTTTTGCACTCAGCACACTCACTCTTCAATGATAGTTTTTTAGACATAATTTTTCATTTTGCTCTTGTGCAGAGTGGAGCGCTTTTTCAAGAAGCTTATGTTTTTCTTCCAGTCCATTATGATTTATACTCGGTGTATTCAGGTTATCTAAAGAGCATGCAGGATAACTCGGCACGACGACGGTAGATTTTACATTAACTTTTTTTCTTAAACAGTTATTTTCTAAACATAGTTTTGAGTTAATACTTTTTAGTTTCTTCATTCTACGTCTAACATTTTCTAACATACGTAATGTAGAGATAGAGTTACATGCAGAAAAGGAGTTAGACTTCCTTACAGTGCTTTTGGTCACGGCACGATTTGAACATGAGGTTCCTTTGTCATCGTCCTCTTGGCTTGATGTGTTTGAGGTGCCCTTCTCCAAGAGTAAATCTTCGTTTGATCCTTAACTCAGATCCATAATAAATTGCTCTATTTCATTGCGGTGCTTTTAGTTACGACACGATTTGAACACGAGGTTCCTTTGTCATCGTCCTCTTAGCTTGATGTGTCTGAGGTGCTCTTCTCCAAGAGTAAATCTTCGTTTGATCCTTCACTCAGATCCATAAGAAATTGCTCTATTTCATTGCCTATAGAAGGAGAACTATACGTTAGCTCAAGAAATTTCCAGATATCATATGCAGTAAGAAGCATATAGATTAGTTTGAAAATGTCTTGACCAAGCCCACAGAATAGACTATTCATTGCTTTGACATTCATATAACATTCATGCTTGTTTAAGTTATTCGAGGGCTTAACACAAGTCATGTTCCAAACTTCTACATCTAATAACATAAGAAAATTTCTCATTAGTTATTCGTGCTAATGAATTTTCTGTGTACACTTTTTCATCCCTCCTATTCGATTCGAGATCGATGTTGGCCATTATTCCTGGTGGTAAAACTGTTATGGAATAACCTGCCTCTGATACCACTTGTTGGATCTAGTGGCCAACCTTAGAGAAGGGGGTGAATAAGGTTTCAAGCGTTATTTGGAAATTCAAATTATTTTGATCCAGGTAAACTAGTTCTGGAAGCTACCGCAGGGAGTTAGGTAGCTAATGCGCGGCAGTAAGTTACTGAACTCGTTTTCCTGGGCAAATCACCCTTTGGAGAACTACACACACTAGAGAGAATTGATAGTACACCGCACAGAAGAATAAAAACACAGCAGATCACAGAAGTAATAAAAATAACAAAAAATAACTTTATTAAAATTGAATCAACAATAAGTTCTTAACGATTACACAATCATGATCCCCGTGACGCCGGATATCGAAGGCGGTGAGAAAGAAACACTCTTTTGTTTTCTATACCGACCCGCTCCACGGACCGGTTGGCTCTCTCCCTTTCCCTCCAAGAAAGGTTTTCGAGTCAGCCCTTCACTTCCACGCAAGGAAGGGTCTTAGAGCTCCGCCAGATCACCCGATCTAGACATCCCAACCCTGGGATGATTTCCCATAGAATCCTTCCCGGATTCCGACGACCTTCACCGATCGATTTTCCTCACCACAAGAACGAATTGAAAAAGAAGATTACAAAAAGACAAGGTTTAAAAGAAATTAAGATTGAAGTGTCCCTCTTGATGATTTCTCCATATCGCGATCAGCGGCCGGTACTTGAGATCTCCGTGTGCTTGTAACCGGTTGTCTCTTCGTACTCGATGTAGTCCTTGGATCGTCGGAGTTCTTCGTTCACAAACGGGAGGGATGCAGAGTTCTTTTCTTTTGACGAAGACGGATGGAACGGAACGCAGAGAGGCGGCAAAACCCTGGAATGCACAGACTTGTCCTTTTTCATCTTCAATAATCAGCAAGAAAATCGAGGTGGCTTTATATACATATTCGTGAAAATAGGGTACCGCCGGCAGTAAGACTAGCGTCCGGCGGTAGGTTCACGTGCTTGATGTGACAGCTGTCCTCCAAATTTGGAAAAATATTCAAAATAAATATTTTCCTTTTTTCCATTGCTTGCGCGGCGCGGTAGGAAGATAACGCCCAACGGTAGGCCTGTCTCAACGCACTCAACGCCTTGAAGCGTTGAGTAAACTACTGCGGCGCGGTACCAAGCTAGCACCTGGCGGTAGTGCTGTCTCAATGCACTCAATGCCTCTGGCTAGCGCGGCGTGGTAGAAAGTTAGAGCCTGCGCGGTAGGTTCCCGAGAGATTGTCAAATTAATTCATCGAGCTAGCTCGGGCAATAGGACTATTGCGGCGCGGTAGCATCCCGAGCGCTCTGTCCATTTAATTCCAACTACCGCCCGCCGGTAACTCTTATCGCCCAGCGGTAGGATCCTGAGGAGACTCCCTTTGCTTTGATTGAACCTAGCAACCTGCACACACTATCAAAACACACACGTGATCAAATATAACCTGAGATTTGATATTCTCAAACACAAGGAATGTGAAACATCAGTTCCAACGTCACCGAAAATAAATGGAGGAGACTAAGGAATTTCACCCTTGTTCACAGTGGAAATGAAAGAATGGATCTTAGGCTTAATAGGAAGTTCCTAATGGGAGTTATCAAAAGAGATCCATAAATGCTCATAACTCCCAAAATAAAATCCAAAATAAATTAAATCTCATGAAATTATTTGAGATTTAAGTTTCAAGTCCATTCATATGCTAAGAGTGAGACCGAGCTTGCAATTGAATTTTTGAGACAATCTGCCCCACCTATCACAGGTTTCGATCGTTCGTGCGACTGAATTAACACACGCTCGTAGGTGTCCAAATAGGCTCAAATAGTCACGTACGACTTCACTGGGACGTCTCGATGAATCGAGTCCACGTTACGGAAAATTTTTAACATTCCCCCACTTGGACTTGTATTCAACGTAATGTATGACATTCCAATAAAATCTTCACAAAACTTAAGGATACCAATTAGCGAACACGATATTGTGTCTGCTCACACGTAATTCGGTCCAATCAAATCTTTTACTTTGAATCATGACGGTAACCGCATCATTGAGCGACACGGAACCTTCCATGGTCAAAACAGTTTACCGTCTCAATTGATATGGATAAAACACGATTATACAAAACATAGAACAACATATTGAAAAATGTGTACATGGAGGTTGTTTTAATTTGATAGTCAACCAAACTTCTCAAATGAATGCACTAAACCATGTTGCGAGAAGTTATAAAGTATTCAAAAGAACAAGTATGTCTAAACTTAAGGTTCCAAAATTCGTGTGTCAAAAGACATAATACAGACCATAATTCAACTGAAGTGCCATATGCCTTATGCTCTGACTGACACAAGTCATGAGACTTTGAATGAAATGTAACATGTTACATAAAATCAACAAATATCGAAACTTAATGATATTCCTGAATATTTTTTAATTATTATTGAATTAACAAAGTGCAATATGAATGACAGATAACTGAATTTGAGCTTCATGTAGCCTCTCACTAATCTAGTACATTAATCAACACTTTAAGCCTCATATTAAGAATATGTCTTTGAAACACATTAGGGAGAAGTCTTTTAGTAAGTAGATCGGCTAATTTGTCATCTTCCCCTAAATGCTTCACCAAAATATCACCATTCTTGACCAATTTCTTAATGGTCAAAAACTTAATTTTCATATGCTTAGACCGTGTGATACTTTTATTGTCCATCGAGAATATAACTGCAGAATGTTATCACAGTACAAATAGATGGGTTCAGCTATAGAATAGACGATCTTTAACTCTGTAATAAAGTTCTTAAGCCACACTACATGAGTGGAAGCTCCAAAAGAGCGACGAACTCCGCATGTATTATGGATGAAGTGATGAGTGTTTGATTGACACTCTTTCACGAAATGGTCCCACCAGCAAACTTAAATATATAACCTTAAATAGAATTTCTATCATCCTCACACCCAGCAAAATCAGAATCTGTATATCCCAGTCACTCAAGGTTTTGAACTTTATGTAGACCAACTTAATATCCTTAGTTCATTTCAAATACCTTAACACTTTTTGGCAGCCACAAAATGTTCAGGTCCTGGGTTCGACTGATATCTGTCTATAAGTTCTACTGCGAAGGCAATATCCGGTCTGGTACAGACTTGGGAATACATTAAACTGCCAACCGCAGGCTTAATAGGGAGGCTCTAATCGGAGTTACCAAAATAGGTCCATAAATCCTCGTAACTCCCAAAATAAAATCCAAATAAATTATATCTTATGAAATTAATTGAGATTTAAGTTTCAAGTCCATTCATATGCCAAGAGTGAGACCGAGCTCGCGATTGAATTTACAAGACAATCTGGCCCACCTATCACAGGCTTCGATCGTTCGCGCGACTGAATTAATGACGCTCGTAGGAGTTCGAATATGTTCAAATATTCGCGTATGACTTCACCGAGATGTTTCGATGAATCGAGTGCACCTTACGAGAAATTTCCACCACTGTCGACCCCACTATAGTGACATAAAGGCTTGAGTGTTGTTGTAATGTCATTTTACGATTGTAATTCATGATTTTACAATCGTATTTTTTTCAGTAATAATCAGAATATGAATAATTTGATACTTATAATGATTGTAAAAATATCAACATTAATATATTGTGATTTTTTAATTAAAAAAATTTGAAGTCAGAAAATATGATTTAGTGCATAAAATTGATCATGATGCATATAGAGGTGCACTTCGAACGCCTTAAAAGATTTTCCCTTAATGAGGAGCTAAAATCTAAATGCACTTCTTCTTCCTCGAGGATAGTTCATGAAGGATTGGGTTTGATTCGAATAAAATTTGAAATCTAGATTTTTTTTATTTGGAGGCAAGTGGATATTATTTATTTCCCGATCAAGATTTTCTCTTCATTTATTCAACTGGTTAAGTAAATCAATTAAGGTTTGGTTCATGCGATCGTAACCGCTTAATCAGTGAAAATAAGTCCCCCCAAACGGAGCCTTAATCTGGATTGTGAAATGAATGTCTCTAATGAAGAGGATCTCCATCTTCAAACTTAAATGTAGAACTTCTAATATCATCCTATTTATAGTTTACACAACTTGATTTACAATTGATTTCATGCATTTTCTCTTGTTTGATTAAACTTTGAGTTTCCATTGCTAATTGATTTTATGTCAATGGATGATATTACAAGGACTTTCACAGTTAAACTTGCTCCAATAACAATAAATATTGAATACGCTTGGGAGCTCATGAAAAATATTTATAGAGAACCTATACAAAGGATCCAATATTTCAGAAGATGCCATGAGTGTGAGCATATTAACGTGTTGAATCTAATGAGAATAGTCCTATACAAGCGAGGATTGTTTGGGGCAGAGCGGCTCAAATAAGGATACCTCATGTAAGGCCTTTAGGGTGGTATGCTTATAGGTGGAGGGAGGTGCACAAATGAACATAATTTCACATAAAAATGGAGAAAAACTATTCTAGTTGGGTAATAATTTGAATCTTATGTAGCAAAAGCTTTTGCATACCATATAATGAAATAATTTTAAGAACTTTACAGTTTGACATGCTCCAATGAAAGTAATTCTGAAATAAGTGATCTTTTGACGAGTACATTGTCCAGTATAATTCAATAATGTTGTCCAATATAATTCGAGTATATATGAAACTACGATAAATTATTGGAGCATTATTCATTCTCATAAACAATTGATAGTTGTTTGGATGTGGAGCGGAGCTACTCATTCTCGACAAGAAAAGGGATGTAGCGGAGCTTCCCACGTTGATGCCACACACCGCGTGAAGAATGTTTTCTAGGCTCCGTTTGGCACGGTGGTGGTGGCCGTAAACGCAGGGATTAAATCGTCATTCGTTAAGGATCACCTAACAAACATCATCCGTTTGAACATAAAAGTGGATGAAGTTCCTTAGGTGGGCGTTAACGAATGACAATTTAACCCCACGCTCATGACCACCACCATCATGCCCGCGATCCGTGCAGTTTTTCATTAATCAAAGCAGTACCATAATCAAATAGTTCCGCGCAATTAGAAATCGAACGGTGTTGCGATTTTTTGCAGTTTCCATTTATAATTTTCAACCTTATGTGCCACTTCTAAAATTCATAGAAAAGACCCTTGAAATTGTACAATTTTTCTAATGAACTTTCAATTTCTACTAGAATGAGGACGGATCTTATTTAAGAAATAAAGAATTCAATTTTAAGCAATTTTAATATAATTTTTTTCTCTCCGTTACAAATCATTGTAATTCTATACTAATATATAAAGATATTCGGTTATTGTGTAACACGGCCGACCATCAAATTTGAACCATCCGATCCAGCGAATTCCTTCATCCGATCGATCTGCGATCATCGTTGTCGTTCGATTAAAGCAATCTAGCCTTTAGGACTATAATCTAAACCGCCTGATCTCACGTAAATCAATCAAGCCTTTGATTATTTATACTAGAGCTCCTATACTATTATGGTAGGGTGTCTTATTTAGCTAGCCTAACCTTATCTTATAACGTGAAATTTCAATTTTATCCCGAAATTTATCGAAAAGATATGGTCATATGACCCGATTTTTAACCTCGCAAAAAATAATCTATGATGAGATTATATTTGAACCAAGGTCCACACGACATGCATAATTGAAATATATAATACTTTTGTGATAGTTCATGTGGTCTCCCATGCCCGGAGATGGGCGGATCCGTCTAGAAGACGGACAGAGCTTGCCTAATCATGGATGAATCCCATCCGACCACAGCCTGTGTGGGTACTGTTGCCCGAGGCACGGGAGGGTCCCGGTGGACTGTCACTCATTTAAATATAAAAATATTTCCTTATGATGTAATGACTTAGGCTCCGTTTGGGGAGACTTTTTTTCACCGGTCAAGCGGTTTTGACCGCATGAATCAGATTATAATTAAGGTCTGATTCATGCGGTCGTAACCGCTTCACCGGTGAAAATAAGTCCCCCCAAACGGAGCCTTAATCATGCGGACTACAAAACAATGATAGCTTTTCATTCTATCATCTCCTCCTCTCTTTATTTTTTATTTAACTAAATAAAAATCTCTTCTTTAGGCGGGCGGTGAGACTGCAATTGTGAACTCAGAGGACTACGAATGACGCAGTGTCGTCGTGCCAGAACAACGCCACTCTCAAAAAGACTGTCTTTGAGTAGAAGTTCAAAAAAAAAAACAATTCATGGTAAATAGCGTAATGGGCAGGGAAGAAAGTGATGGGAATTGAGCAGCGGAATCATTTCCCAGCCCCTTTTAGCTGGCGAACAGAGCTGTAAAAAAGGAAGGCGTGGATGGCTGCGTGGGACATTTTCATTAAATTAACGGCTCTGATCCAATTGGAGGTCGTTCGAATATCGTCTCCTCTTCATTATTGTGTCATAAATAAATAAATTAATTAATTAATTAAACGTGCTCGTGAAATCGGGATCTGACAGCTCTTTTTTTAATGCCATGTTTGGTTGTGAAATTATGCTTCTCTCGCTGGAGAGGAATGTATGTGCCATCAAATTAGGTAACTCATGTGCATTCTTTGGGGCTGAAATTAATCTGCAAATTGTCAAATTCGGACCGTTGCGACTCGTTAAAAGGGATGGTTTAGTCCCACACCGTCCAACGTGTTTCTTGGTCCTTGGTGTATAAGCGGGGTGGGCACTCCTCCCCTAACCGAGTGATTTTGGGGAGTGACGCTACAATGTTTTGCATGGTATCAAAGCAGGGTGGCACGTGGCGAGAGAGGGTGTTGAGTTCGCCACGTGGAATGGACGGTGATGTCTGAGCGTGTGTGGTTGCGGTTTGGCGACTTGGCGGATTCAACGGACATCTTTTGCGGATAGACGGTTTTGACGGCGACTGTTATTTGTCCGCCCGGTTTACTCTTGCTTGTAAATAGTCAAATTTTAGCTTGCTTATAACAAATCGCATTAAAAAGAGCGTGTCAGTGTCCCTTTGGCCCCCTTCTAGATCTGGCCGTGTGTATGGGATGACAATACATGCTTACGCTCGATATACAATCCAAAACTATCATTTGCGGAATGCATTGGTGGGGAATCAAGCAAAATTAGAGGCGTATGCAGTGTAGAAATTACAGGATTTATGTGAGTTCACAATAAGATGGGCTACCTCTACGAACAGATCAGTTCACGATTCAGAAGAACAAAGACAATTATAAGAGCGATTGTGCCATAGTTTTCGTTAGATTGCCCTAACATTCTAGTATGAGGTAGGTGATCTAACATTGTTTTCATATGACTTAATATTATTCTGTCTTGGAAAGCGTAGAGAAGATGCATTGTAATTTGTAGGTCACTAATTTATAGTTCTTTTTAAAAAAAAATTAAGTTTAAATTATTCATAAAAAGAAGTCTGCGGAAAAACAGGGAAAAAAAACTATTTCCAAATTTGTATTCAATATGCTGCTTAGGGTTTGCTTGTCTAAAATATGTGTTCTGCATGACAATAGGTGCAATGGTCGTCAAGAAAAAAAAAGAATTAATTTTAAGCATAAAAGTGAATATAGTGTTGGTTCTTAACCACTGTGTTTATGACCGCCACTTACGTGCCAAACGGACTTTTAGGTTCCGTTTGGTGCGGTGGTGGCGGTCATGAACACATGTTAAATTGTTATTTGTTAACGCCCATCTAAGGAACTTCATCCACTTTAATGTTCATTTTTTTTGAGCACGTGTTTTTCGTCTGGATGCATGTTTTTTGCTCGGACGTGTATTTTTCGTTCGAGCGTGTGTTTTTCGACAGGGTGCACGTTTTTCGTCAAGCGCGTGTTTTTTCGTCTATGCACGTGTTTTTTGCCCGGGCACGTGTTTTTCGCTCGTGCGCGCGTTTTTTTCGCCCGGACTCGCGGTTTTCCCCCGAATGCGTCTTTTTAATGCAGTTTATTTATTTTATTCGGCGATATCACGAAACCCCTATTTTTCGCTACCACAAAGTCGCAAAAACCGCAAAGGGAGTAATTTTTGGGTCCGGGTAGCTTTCCTAGCTTTGGGAGCGAGTAAAAAGATGGATGTTGGATGACCAATCTAACCATCAGTAATAAAGACGAGAAATTTTTTTTAAAAAAAACGAGTACACGCTTTGATAGGACCGCGATCAGGATTGATCTAACAACGAGCAGGGTACTCGCGCTCATTCCTCAGGGAACTAGCCCCTTGGCCAAAAAAAATTTCCGCAAAGGACACTGACAACATTCACCGCCAGCAACTTCACTAGCATAGAAAGTACACTAATACGAGTAGTGTCACCTTAGAGATGCATGAGCGAAATTATCGTCAGATATGGTTTCGATTGAGCGGATCCGGGGGTGGTCAAGTGCACTCACTGTACTTTACAGTAAAGTGTGGGCATCCAACGGTACATGTTGGATCGATGCCCACACACATCTCAAAGTGAGCTGAAATATACTCACTTTGAGATGTGTGCGATCATCCACATGAGCCGTTGAATGTCCGCGGCCCTACGAATCTATGGATTTCAGCCAATTCGCCGTGGATCGAAACATTGGTTATATTCGTGGGTTCTGCGGCCCTACGAACGGTAGCAACCACCGTGCGGCCAAACGGAGCGTAAAAGTAATTCTGGGCGGCAGCGGAGTGGAGGAACCACTGCTCGCCAACTAAAGTTAGTAGCTTGATCCACACAACCAAAGTTGGTGGGCAACAGCCCTCCACAGATGCTCAAGGAGACATGGCACGTGCGACCCTACACCTCAATTATTTAGAGCACAAGGGCCGGGCCGGGTCCTGACGGAGAAAGAACGAGTCACGTGCCGCCCACGTCATCACATTATCTATCTATGATAATATATTCACATTCTCAACGAATGGGGGGATAATCATGCACATTAATCATTCTGCACATTATTCAGGCGGCTATGTGACTTATTAAACCATTACTGTTCAATTAATAATTTTCTAAATTTCTGTTTAGGAAAAAAAATTATAATAATTAATGTTTTAAGAACCGGACTGGAGAACGAATCGGTGTGACAAAAGGTTCAAGGTCCGACCGGTTGGACCGATCAGACCGGGGTTGAACCGTAATGCTAGATAATGAAATATTACATATCATATATCATGAATCATAAGTTCCTATCATATTGTATATCTTGAAAATATCAAATTGAGCTCAAATATAATAATTTTATTAGAGAAAATAATTTTTAAATAATCAAATAGTAATGTATAGTAAGATACGTGTGTTTATAATATAAATATTTATATAAACACTCTATAATTTAAATACATATGTATTACAAATATTTTTTATTATTTTTAAATTTTATATAATTTTTTTTTGAAGCCATATTTTATATATTGCATTGTATGGAGAGGCAATTTGTAAGATGTTAATTTTTTTGTAATAATATAAATTTGTTAATTTATATTTAAATATTAAATTCTATGACAAAATTTAATAAATATTTCTAATAAATATTGTAATTTATATAAATATTTGAATATTTATTACAAATATAAATTGTACTTAGTCACACAAAATTAAATATTGAAATGTCTCACTTGTTAGTCATTATTTTTTATTAAATAGTAATATATATATAAGTTAGGTTGAAATTTGGCAGCCAATAGCTCCTGCCTTAGGCTATGTTTGGGAAACCGGTGTCGGTTTAAAAGGGAGTAGTTTAAAACTGAGAGTTTGAAACTGTATTTTCAGAACTGTATTTTCAAAACTGAGAACTGTTTGGATAATCTTCGTATCTAGTCAGTTTTAAAACTGAAAAATAATTGGTTCTGTTTGGTAAACCGGTGTCGGTTTAAAAAGAAATGTTTTTAAATATTCAATAAATTTAATAAAATATTTTAAAATGACCTCATTGAAATAATGCAACTTGTTAATACTACCCAAATCTGATGTATTGACTGAGACAAAAACACAAAGCAATGATATAAATTGTGAGAATATAAAACATAATGTATAAAGACACGAAACTTATAAAATTTTATATAGTTCATCATATGTGCTCATAAAATGAGCACGTAGTTAAATATAACATCTGCATAACTATACATAATGATCTCAATCTGGATCTCCAGCACATTTAGTATCTTATATGCTCAAAGGAGGGTTTGCCAACATGATATCAACAAAATATTCAACATTAAAGTCCGACAGCCTCATATAGTTGTTCTGCAATAGAGTCGCGAAGTGCAGCCATTTGACTCGACTGCCTCCTTGCACCCCTCATTCTCTCATTGTCCTCCCTCCTTGTGTTGCTTGACATTTGCACTCCTTCTCTAATCATATGGGCCTGAGGGTAGGCAAATGTCTCATCATAATTACATCGGAAGAAATCTCTGTCTAAACATGAATGATGCCTACGTATAAAATTATGCAGTGTCATCGTAGACACTACAATATTTTGCTGTTTTTTAAAGCTATATGGTGGCATATCACGAAGAATTCGCCACTTCTTCTTCCACACTCCAAACGTACGTTCTATAACACTACGCAATGATGAGTGTGCCTGATTGAATATTTCTTTTTGTCCTTCTATCGGACGTTGACCACGTGCAAAGTCTGGCAAATAATACCTCGTTTCAGTATACGGTTTAATATACCCTTCTTGCAAGGGATATCCAGCATCAACTAAGTAGTATTTTCCTGTATATTGAACAATATTTTAGTGACATATTAATTGTAATTGCACTCTAGAAAATATTTTATATAAGTTACCTGGCGGTGGATGAGGGAAGTTCCATCTATCATTTGTAATTGCACTCTGGAAAATACGGCTATCATGTGCTGAACCCTCTCAACCAGGCATGACAAAAGTGAATGACATATCAAAGTCACATACAGCCATAACATTCTGAGTTGGAAAGCCATGACGTCCAATGTATGGAACCTGCTTCTTCACTGGGATGCGAGCATCAACATGCGTCCCATCAATTGCGCCAATGCAATCTTTAAAATAGGGCATGTACCGATCGTCATTTAAAATCTTTGTGGGGATATGTGTAAATCGATCGTCAATTGGTGCAATAACATCTTGCGATAACTTCACTAAAGCATCTAGTCCTTTTGAAAAATATCGGCTTATTGTTTCTGTTGAATGTTGAAAACGTTCCAAACATTCTCTCATTGTCAGATTGTGTGCCATAATATAAATTGTAATCGTGAGTACCTCTTTTGTAGTGGTACTCCTGGATCCTTCTAGCCCATAATTAGAAACCAACGTTTCAAGCAAATCTAAGAAAATTTGCTTCGACATACGAAAGTTATAATAAAATCTTGTTGAATGCCCATTCAACAGTTCTCTAACCCACTTATCTCCTGTGTTAGAAGATGTCGTGCAAGGTATTCTATTTTCATAATGAGAGTTGTAATCAAGCATCATATAAACACTTGTGTTAATCATCATAAGATAATACGCTGCTTTACGACGTCTGTCATTAAGCTCAATATCATTTTCCAAAGACGTCATATAAATAATGTTCGCACCTGCAATAGAAGTCCAATAGAAATACAAGAATAAGACAAGTCCTAATCAAACAAAATATCACATTACTAAAACCATATAGTTCAAAATATCACATTACTACAATAAGATAAATTGAATATCACAAAACTACAACCAAATAGTTCAAAATATATTACATCGCACAACCATATTCCATACAGTAAGACATGTACGCACATACATAACCATACTAAATATTGTCTGTAACCATACAAAGTACAAAATATCACATTACCACAACCGTACAAAACTACGCATAACTAAGAGATTACTTTAAAGACCCCCCGGATGCATGCACGTGTACTGGCGGTTTTTGAGCCACCAAATCTATTTGGAACTTGGTAAGTTCAAAAATAACTCTCTATTCTTGTCGTCCAATAAAAAAATGGTGGCAAAGTCGTAGAGCGCTGGATCAGAACAAATGTCTGGATGTCTCTCTAATTCTGCAATTGCTTCATGTATAGTGTAAGTAGGTTCAGATATTTTAGGGGGTTGTGATATACTCTCTCCAACTTTTATGGTTGATTCAATCAGCTGATCAATGTTAAATCTTCCAAGTTGGTTTTTTTTATTCCACTGTGTTTGTTCTTTTCAAATCTTTTCCTTTTAATTCCTTGTGAGCTTCCCCCGCTTTCATAGCTCCTCACATTTTCCCTTGAGTCTTCAGTTATGTTAATCGGCGTACTCAAATTCTCCACCATGTCATCGTCGTGCTCAGACATTAAATTATCAGGACTAGATGGATCTATCCTTGAGTTGGGAGCCCATGCGTAATCACCAGAGGCGACAACCTCGTTAAACATTACATGCATTTTCTCTTCCAACTCTGGAGAAATTCCTCCATAATGAAATTTTTTCGTAGCAGGAATAACCTAAAATAAATGAAAGTATATTAATATTGTTTTATAAATTACAAAATAAATTAATGAAAGTACGTTCACCTCGAGTCTCTCTTTCCACCAATCGTCAGACGCGTCAATTGTTCTCCGAGTTGAATCCCAACCTAAACCTGTCTCCCCGCGCTTGAGTTCTTTCCATAGCTTCCAATCTTTTTTCAGTTGATCCCATTTATTTTTTAATTGTGCGGACACATACATTTTCCCCGTACGTTCCTGAAATTTAAGGGTCACATTGTTCCAGCCCGCCTTAGACAGGTGCGTCGTCGGTCTATTTCCAAGTTCTATCTCTTGTATACATAAGTCACAAAATAGTAGTACTTCATTTGACTCCCAAGTCGCTGCAATTACTCCGTCTTTAGGTTTAACCATTGTGCACTAGAAACACAAGAAGAATCATAAAAAAAAATAATCTAACGAAAATGATATTGATATTACTTCAGTATGAGAATTATTTCAGTATGAGAATTATTTTAGTATAACTATGCGAAGCAAGGAACTTGGTTTGGTAGCCTCTCAATTGGGATACCTAACGGCTTGAGAGCCCATGTTATCCCTCATTCTGTACGTGACAACAAAACCTCTTGAAAGTGTATGCACTTGAAGGCATAACTAACATCACAATTCTATGTGCAGTCAACAAATCCTAATTAAGCTCTTGAAAGTGTGGATTTTCTGGCACTGATTTAACTAACTATAAAGAAAACAAAGAGAAATTCCAATTTTAATAGACAATGTAAATGTTCATAAGATAGTTACTAATTCCTAAAGATCCCTACTATATTTTATCAAAGGTTCTTTGTTCTAAACTCTCACTTTGACAGAGGATTATACCAAAATCCCATCGATCATCATGCATTATAAAGTCTGTCAGGCTGCTCCCTTCTCGAATTCCAAGTCCCAAGTCAAGTTGCCCCAAACACAACCATTTTTAGAAAGTGTGAGATTGATGTGAAGAGTGAAAAAATAAAAGAGCACAATAAGAGAAATCACTAGTAGTATTGCAGAAAAGAAGAAGAAAAATCTTGATTTGATGAGTAAAATAAATTAATGAAAGTATGTTGGGGTGAAACGAAAATTGATACAATCCCAAAGTATGTTGGTGTGAACACATGCGTTGAAAATCGATTCTCACCCAACGTCGACAGCTTACCTTCCTGCAGTTCGAAATGACAATGTTGGCGTGAAATCGCCGGAAGAACTGCGATGGCGGGAAATCGCCTGGAGATGATGGAGGTGACGAAGAGCCCTAGACCCGCGCGTGGTACACGATGGCGGCGAGGAAACGCTGAGGAGGAGGAATGGGATGCCCTAACCCTGCGCGTGGTAGACGTTGCCGGTGACGAAGAGCTGCGATGCCGGGAAATCGCCTGGAATCGCCTGGAGAAGATGCAGAGGAAGGCGGCAGAGGTAGACGATGGCGGTGACGAAGAGCTGCGATGCAAAGGGAGGCGACAGAGGTAGACGATGGCGGCGAGGAATCTCCTGGAGAAGATGCAGAGCTGCGATGGCGGGAAGGAGTGCGAAATGCCGGGAAATAGACAACGTCAGACCTCGCCGATCGTTTTGGGAAGGCGGCTGGAGATCATGGGGTCCGGTCCAAAAGGGGGGAAAACGAAGAGTTTAAGCCGGTCTTTTCAAAACGATAATTGCCAAACAACAAAAAATCGTTCCGGTTGGAATGGAAAGGAGCAAAACCGAATTGTCAAACATAGCCTTAGTGGTCATCATCTCTCTTATATTAAGAGGTGCTTGGGTTCGATACTCAAGGCCTCTATTTTTTCTAAATCTTTTATCAAAAATATATACTAATACGGTAATACCTGTGTAATAGACCCCCTGGTCTAAATCTTTTATCAAAAATATATACTAATACGGTAATACCTGTGTAATAGACCCGCCTGGTTTCCTGATAACCGGGCTGGTTTCCGGTCTTATCGCCTGGTTAACCGGTTCTTGCCCGGTTTTCAGTGGAGGCACTTTTAAGAATCTGATCGGACCGCCCGGTGAACCGGTCCCCTATATGACCGATTGAACCGCCCGGTTCGGTCCGATTTTTAAAACGTTGATAATAATAATAAATAAAGTTTTTTTGAGTTAATGTACAGAAATTATTGTTGTGGGTCACCCATTTTTTTCCGGTCCGGAGAATCAGACCGGCTTTTCTCGGAATTGAATCGGGCGCGCAAACAGTCAATGAAAAACAACAGCAAATGATAAGAGACTTTTCTTGACATGAAAAATCAGGAATTGGTGAAAAATCACGCAGGCCGGATTTGTGCCGAGTCAAAATCCACTATTTCGGTTAGTTTACAAGAGTTGGCAGTAGTTTACTCAGATGCTAACAAGTCACCTCTCTGTTATAAAGCTTTGAGTACAAGAATAACAAAAAATAAACTAAGAGCACGATGCTCTCACAAGAGTGTCAAATAGAGTTGAGGATCTACTAAGGCTCTGTTTGGGGGACTTATTTTCACCGGTCAAGCGGTTACGACCACATGAACCTGACCTTAATTAAGGTCCAGTTCATGCAGTCGTAACCGCTTGACCGGTGAAAATAAGTCCCCCCAAACGGAGCCTAAGTCTTCAAGACTTGGTGAGAGCGTTTTTCCAGAAAAATTGGTCAAGTCCATGCAACGTTTAACGTTGCGCGCTAGACAGCCTAGAGAGGGAGCAGAGCGAATTTCAAGCGGAGGAACAATCTAAGTCTCACGTTCTCGTCGAAAAATGACAGAGATGTACAACCCCGTATTCGATTAGTGGGTTCCCCCCTCCAGGATCAGTACTTGGCGGGATCTTCAGAGGCGAGAGGGCTCAAGACACTGAGCCAGACCCCTTCCGACCTTGGCGTTGAGTGAAGCTTGCGTTGTCAACGCCTTCTGCCCTTAGCGTTGAGTGAAGCTTGCGCTCTCGACACCTTCAGTTTCTTGGCGTTGAGTGAAGCTTGCGCTCTCGATGCCTTCAGTTCCTTGGCGTGGAGTGAAGCTTGTGCTGCCAACGCCTTCCTCCCTTAGCGTAGAGTGAAGCTTGCCCTCTCGACGCCTTCCGCCCTTAGCGTCGAGTGAAGCTTGCGCTCTCGACGCCTTCCGCCCTTAGCGTCGAGTGAAGCTTGCGCTCTCGACACATTCCACCCTTTGCGTCGAGTGAAGCTTGCGCTCTCGATGCCTTCAGTTCCTTGACATTGAGTGAAGCTTGCGCTGTCCATGCCTTCCGCCCTTAGCGTTGTGTGAAGCTTGAGCTCTCGATGCCTTTCGCCCTTCGCGTTGAGTGAAGCTTGCGCTCTCGACGCCTTCCGGCCTTCGCGTTGAGTGAAGCTTGCATTTTCAACCCCTTCCGCCCTTGGCGTTGAGTGAAGCTTGCAACTTCCGTCCTTAGCATTGAGTGAAGCTTGCGCTCTCAACGCCTTCTGCCCTTAGCGTTAAGTGAAGCTTTCACTCTCGACGCCTTCAGTTCTTTGGCGTTGAATGAATCTTGCGCTCTCGACGCCTTCAGTTCCTTAGCGTGGAGTGAAGCTTACGTTGTCAACGCCTTCCGCCCTTAGCGTTGATTGAAGCTTGCGCTCTCGACGCCTTCCTCCCTTAGTGTTGGGTGAAGCTTGCACTCTCAACGCCTTCAGTTCCTTGGCGTTGAGTGAAGCTTGCGCTCTCAACACCTTCCGCCCTTAGTATTGAGTGAAGCTTGCGCTTTCGAAGCCTTCAGTTCCTTGGCATTGAGTGAGACGAGTGATGTGGACGCCTTCTGATTTTGGCTCAGGAAGGTGAGCGAGACCCTTCCCGAATAGCTTTCGCCAAAAGGGGAAAAAGGGCTCTCGCCCATGGAAGACAGGGGGGCTCTCATCCAAAAAGGCATGAAAGGTCTCGCTAGTGTTAAGCGAGTGGTCTTTAGATCCCGCATTCGCTCATAATGGGATATCGTGGAGGCGAGTTCCTGGATTCCCCAGCACTTGCCCCTTTAGGAGAGTGGTGCCCCTATGGACCACTCGCCTAATGGGATCCATAGGTAAAATTACCTGGATGCCCTTACTGGGCTGTAAATAACCATTTAGAACAGCGGAGTTACGTTATTTGCATGCCAGGTTTTAAAATCTATAAATAGGTCCAAGGGGGTGCCTCAGAAGGCAAGCTTTTCAGTTCTCTTACTCTCTTATCTTAGAGCGCTTTCTGAGGTGCCATTAGCTCAGCACAGGTTAAGGAGGGGAAGCGCTCTAAGATCTTCCGGGTGTGCGGTGAGACCTTCGTGTTGGAGCCTTAGGTTAGTTCTAAGATTTAAGTCTTCAGTCAGCCAAGTTTGCTGGGCAAAGTAAATGTGCGATCACCCCTTCCCCAAGGGTTTGGACTCCACAATAAGACGATTTTCGGTTTCAACATTTTCGTGCGGTGAGCGTGGACAGTGATCAACACCGAAAACCTCAGCGAGCTCAATGACTAAAGGAGAAGTGCAAGGTTCTGACCAGGCCGACTCGCCACCCCCTCCCCCTCTCGCCACCCTCAGCATGTTTGAGGACTTTTGGCAAGAGATGAGGAATCTCATAACCTTCGCACTCACCACTCGCGACGAGTGCTCGACACCCCTGTCCCAGTGGCCGCAGCTCCTGTCCTAGGCGAGTACGCTCCTGTTCGGCGGCCTGGGAAGGAAGCGGCGGCGAAAGGCAATGGGATGGATCTCCCTGGGCAAGATCTCCCAGGGTGAGTCCTGTTCCCCGGCTCGGTGAATGCGGGAAGGCACGACGAGATGGAAGCGCGAGACCTCCCGACCCGTCCGGCAGGGGAGGGAAGTCCCTTTAGCGAGCTGGTCTCATCTGCCCTAGTTCCAAAGGGGTTTCACGAGCTGGATATGCCCTACTACACCGGGAGGGATGACCCAGTCCAGCACATCCAATGGTTCGAGGATGGGGTTTCTATCAGGCAGATGTCAGATGCCTTTAAGTGTCGAATCTTCGTCATCACCCTTAAGGAGAAGGTGAGGGATTGATTCCATCAACAGCCATCCAGCTCCATGTACTAATTCAAGGACCTGTGTCAGGGGTTCTTGTTGAGGTTCACCACTTCCAAGAAGAGGAAGAGAAGGTTATAGTCCTTGTTCCTCATCAAGCAGGTAGTGAACGAGACTCTGGAGAGCTATGTGGACCGGTTCCAAGAGGAGGTCCTCCAGGTGCAGGAGATGTCGGGGCACACCCTCAAGGTGGCCTTCACCTTGGGGATCTAGCAGGGGTTCTTCAGAATGGAATTGAAGAGGGTGCCTCCAGTGTTCTTTGAGGAGCTTGAAAGTGAGGGTAAGATCTACCTTTACTCTAGAGGGGAGTGAATAGAGTATATTAAAATAATTTTCAAAATTAAAAAATATTTGGCAGTGGAAGACTTGATTTATTTATAGGTATATTGTGCTTGCAGTAAATAAAACTAAATAAGCAAGAAACAAAAACACAGCACACAGCAAATCAAACACAGCAACCAGAAGACACAAGGAGCTATAGTGGTTCCCCAATCAACCTGGGTACATCCACTCTTCTACCACCCTAGGTAGGAATCCACTACAGGAATAGTTGATCAGGTGTCATGGGCACCAATGAGCTTTTGATAAGGTGCTCAAAAACCAAACCAGATTTTTTGATCAGGTGTCTTGCCACTACTGAGTTTTGACAAGGTCTCAGAAACCAAACACAAAACTTTTGAAGGGAGTTTTGAATAACCCTTTTACAACAAAAGAAAAGAAAAGGAGATGAAGTTGTTCTTCTCTGTTCAACAGTCAAAGAGAAGACTAGTGGATTGATGATGACAAAGCTCCCCCTGAGATTTACAGTTGTTCAGGAAGAGAAGCTTTGCACAGGGTGATAGGCTTTCAGAAGATGAGATCTCCAGCAAAAGATAATTTCAGCAATGACTGAAATGTGATGTGTCTGGAGTCTTGATTGATGAAGCCTTGAAAAACTTGAATCAGAGATGAGATACTGTAATCCTGTAGTTCTTGTGTGTGTCTCACAGATCTCATATGTTGTTCTTAGTTTTTCTCTTGTTCTCTATTTCTGTCTCTATTGTCTGAAATGATATA
Organism: Platanthera zijinensis; assembly: GCA_039513925.1. NCBI lineage: Eukaryota > Viridiplantae > Streptophyta > Magnoliopsida > Asparagales > Orchidaceae > Platanthera > Platanthera zijinensis. The sequence continues at coordinate 64,943,136 of CM077084.1, read as the reverse complement.
TTGAAATCCAATCTTCTAGATAGCCGTTAGCTAGTCATAAATGACTTCCTTAATTGATATATGTCTCTAGAGGAAAGTCCTAAGAAACATTCTCCTTTAGTATCCTTGAAACTTGCTCCAGATTGATTGAAACGGCTACAAAATTCTTTGCATTAACTGCTGGATATGAATAAATTTGAATTCCATAACTGACTGAATTTGAAATCCTGAAATCGTCGATCTCTCAAGAAATCGTCGATCTGAGCTCGACTATCGTCAATCTGAGCTCAGAGATCTGGATTTTAACTTGAGATAGAAAGGTCGATCTGAGCTCGACTATCGTCGATCTGAGCTCAGAGATCTGGATTATAACTTGAGACAGAAATGTCGATTTGAGCTCGGAGATCGTCGAACCGAGTTCGACGACTCGTTGAACTGAGCTCAGAGATAGTCGAACTGAGTTCGACGCCTCGTCGATCTGAGCTCGACGATAATTGCCTGAGTCTTTCTGCACTTGTAATCTGATCTAGTAGGTCTTGGGGGCAACTTTCAAACCTAGGTTCTAAGCCTTAGACCTATTCCAGTTTGACCTTTAAATCTATACAATGAGGTCAAGACACATTCCTAAGGACATAGTGATCCTTACCCAAATCAGTAATAGGATGTTCCAACAATCTCCCCCTATTTGGGTTAGGATTACTATTTACATGACAGAGGAATTAAAAAGCATACAAGCAGAAATAAAAGCAAATATAACATTACAGAATAATGAATAACAACATTGCAGAAGCATCACAACAGATTGTTCAGATATATATATATATATATATATTGTTCAGCTTACATAATCAGTCCTTTTCCTTGCCCTTTTTGAATAGAATTTCTCTATTGGGATCTTGAGCTTCTTTCTTAGATCTTCTGTCATCAGCAGCACCTAGGGAGGTTTGAGACTTGGGTCTGGGGACAACTGCCTATGGGTGCAACTTTATGTAACTCTCTGGGTCAAAGAATTTTCAGGAAGAATATCTCTCAAGTTCTTTCTTTCTTTGTTCAGACAATGTAGAAATGTTGGAAGTATCTTTTCCTTGTTCTCTGGCTTTCCTTATCTGATCTAATGCAGCTAACTCCTTCATTCTTGTTGTCCAAGAGACAGGATTGTTCTCTGGATCTTCATAAGTAATAGGAGGTTCATATCTATTAATAGTATCAACAGGAGGAGCTCTAGAGGGAACAGGTTCTTTGAGCTTATATGGGAATGGACCAGAAGTTGAATCAGTTGGGCCTTGTCCTTCCCTTTGATAAGGATGCTGCCTGGATTGTCCTCTTGAATATACTTTGTAACCCCTTTGATTTCCTCTGAATATACCTCTTCTGGACTGGTAGCCTCTTTGTTGATGTCCTCTGGATTGTAATCTTTCTTGAACCTGAGAGGAACTTTGAGATGTAGCATGAGAGGTTTGAGGAGCTGAACCTCCACCAGATCCTGCATCTGGAGAGGGAGGAGGAGGAGGAGGATTATGATGAGATGTGCCTTTGTCATACTTCCTCCTCTTCTTCATATCCTTCAATTGGTTCCTTGAGTATTACATCCAGGGTTCAGTAATTAGACAGTCATGCAGAATGTAGTAGGGAATATCATTATCATTAGTGGCTTTCTCTGCAGGGACTCTCTTTAATGCTTTGCTTCTTATTTTCCTCTTCCTTATAATGGTTGCAGAGGAGTCATCAGAATCAGTATTGAATTCACCATTTTCAGAACTCTGGGGATTTTCATACAGATCATCAATCCTTTTAATATATTCTTGTTGTTGTTTAGTTTGTTTAGATGAAGCAGCAGCAGCAAGAACAAGAGCAGTAATAGAAGCTGGAGCAAGAGCAGAAGTAGCAATACTAGCAGGAGCAACAACAGAAACAGCAGCAGAAGCAGCACTAACAACAGGAACAGAGACACTAACAACAGGAGCAGCACAAACATCAAAAACAACATTAACAGTAGCAGCAACAACAGAAACAACACTATCCACAACAGCAGGCTCAATAATATTAGCAGGCTCTGAAACACTAGCCTCTGTCATCATCATATCATCAGCAGTATTAAAATAAACTTTCTCAACAGCAGTATCAACACACACATCATCAGCAGTAGTAATAATTTCCACAGCCTTGATAGAATTGATATAAGATAATATCAGGCTGGGATCACAGCTAGAGACAGGTACAATGGCCTTAGTAAGATCTTTAGCATCTTGGGCTGGAAGATATCTGCTATATAGAGCATCAAAATCTGAAAGCAGTAACCTGAAGTCAACTGTACTGAAGGATAGAACTGGAGTTAGGGCTGGAGCAACTGGCACTTCTTCTTCTTGAGCAGGCAGCATCACTTCTTCATTTGGCATCTCCCCCTGCCTGGATTCAGTATAGACTGGATCAAGGCACCCCAAAGAAGGGATTGCCTGAGGAAGATGGGAAGAAGAAAGCCTGGCAGATAACTCATTAATAGATTTGATAAGTGGAGCCAAGGAGGTATCCAGCAAGAGTGTTAGCCTGGGAGCTAACATCTCATATAGCTTATCTGTAAGGGCAGGAATGTCTACTTGCTCAAGGGATGCTTGAGTAGAGGTAAAGGAGAAAGTTGCAAAAGTTGATAATGTTGGTGGAGCTGCAGAAATGTGGAGAGTTGATGTTGATGGAAGTGGTATGGATGGTTGTGAAATGGGAATGGTGGTGATGGATGTCACTGGAATGGAGATGGATTGGGTGAAAGATGGTTGACCCAGAATATCTTGTAGCAGTTGTTGGTAAGAAGTAGACGATGATGGGGGCTCTAGAGGTGATGAATGAGAATCATCCATGAAGTAATCATCTAACAGATTGAATGATGGAAGATGGATGGATGAATCAATGTCAAGAGGGGGATAGAAATGTAGAGGATGGAATTGCTCTTGATGAGTGTCTTGTGGTGGTGAAGAGATAGTTGGAGATGGAATTGAGATGGGAGAGGAAATTGTGATGAGTGAAGAAATTGAAATGGTGGATGAAATTGAAATGGAAATGGTGGATTAAGGGATGGTTGAAGAAACAGGAGGTGGAGATGGTGGAGATTAGGAGGAAGCAGGTTATTCTTCTAGGGGGCCGGGGCAGTTGCCTGAGGGGAAGTGACTGGAACAGACCTTGTGCCTGAAGTGGTGGTAGCTGTAGGACCCCTGCTGGGTTTGGCAATTTGCCTATCCCACTTTCCAAAGAGAGCACAGGAGAGTCTCTTGGAAGCATTGATGTGCATACCATTGGACACAAGCAATTGGGGGCATCTGTTATGCAAAAATAAGCCTAATATCCTCCCAAAGTTAACAAAGTTCTTGTTAATCTTCTTCTTAATTAAATCAAAAAAGATTTCTCCCCAATTCAGATGTTTCTTATCAACTAAAGCACCCATCAAACAAAACTGATACCTAGATATTGTATCATGAGCAGAATGTTTGGCTAATAAAACTTTTCCCACTACATCAGTTAAAAACCTATACTCTACTGAAAGGTTTTTCTTAAGCAATTTGTTAGGGTTTGCTGCTGAATGTCCCATTCTATCCAACATAGTAGAAAACTCTTCTCCAGACAATTCCACTGTATCATGTCCAGTACTTAATTGAAAAACTTCTGTTAGAAGGGCAGGAGTAAGGGATACCTGGGTTCCTAAAATTGTCTCAATCACTGTATTTTGATCCAGGTTATGGGCTGTGTACACCCATTCTTTAATCTCATCTGCAGCCAACTTCATCCTTGTAGTCATGATTTTCACCAACTGTTGCTCTTTGAACAGCTCTAGAATATCCTTGAATATCTGATCACTTCCTTCAAACGAATCCATGTCTATATCAAAACCGGTGTCAAACTTCATTGCGGCTAAGACGGCAACAGAGATGACCATGTTTTCCTGCAAAAAGGAACAAACAAGACAGGGTGCAGAGAGGTTTGGAGGGAAAGAAAGCTCTGCAGAAAGTATGAATGCGCAAAAGAAGAACGACGGCCGAAAAATGAATTTTATATCAGGGTTCGACGCCGAAAAGGAAAGATCGTTGAACTCCGTTCGACGATTTGGGCTTCTAAAGGAATCTGAAAAGTCTTCAACATTGTCGATCTCCGTTCGACGATATTGGAGAGCGTCGAGCTCCGTTCGACGATCTTTGACCGGAAAGAGATAGCCTAGCACTATCTGGAAAATGCTGAACTCCGGTCGACGATTTCTGAGAACGTCGATCTCCGTTCGACGATCTTTGGGAAAAACATCGAGCGCATTTCAAAGATCAGAAATAACCTATAGACACTAGAAAAATCAAGTTTTTAGCCTAGTCTTGGTCAATTTTAAGGTTTAAAATCTTGGATCTTAATTTAAACTTCCTCCATCTAATATTCCTAACTGATTCAGGAAGAAAGTGTGTTTCTTTTCATCCAAGGGTTTGGTGAAAATATCTCCCGTTTGTAAATCAGTTGGGATATATTGAAGTTCAATTTTATTCTTTTCAATATTATCTCTTAGAAAGTGATGCCTAATCTCTATATGTTTTGTCCTACTATGGAGGACTGGATTTTGGGCTATAGAAATAGCACTGGTGTTATCACAAAATATTTTTAACTTATCTAAGTTATAACTATAGTCTAGGAGCTGATTTTGAATCCACAATATCTGTGAGCAACAACTACCTGCTGCCATGTATTCAGCTTCAGCAGTTGATATGGACACAGATGTTTGTTTCTTACAAAACCAGGAGACAAGTCTGTCACCAAGAAACTGACAAGTTCCACTGGTGCTTTTCCTGTCTACTCTACATCCAGCATAATCAGCATCTGAAAATCCAGTTAATTCAAATTCTGAATCTTTTGAATACCAGAGACCTAGATTTGGACAACTTTTCACATACCTTAGAATCTTTTTTACTAATATTAGGTGTGACTCTCTAGGGCTTACTTGGAATCTAGCACATATGCATGTAGCAAACATTATATCACGTCTACTAGCTGTAAGGTACAATAAAAAGCCAATCATTGCTATATATGTTGTCTGATTAACAGGTTTTCCATGTTCATCAGTATCTAATACAGCATTAGTAGGCATAAGTGTTTTCATACATGATGCTTCAGACATACCAAATTTCTTAACTAATTCTTTTGCATACTTGGTTTGAGAAATGAATATGCCATCAGCATGCTGTTTGACTTGTAATCCTAGAAAGAAGGAAAGCTCACCCATGCACTCATTTCAAATTTAGAATGCATTAGGTTGGAAAACCTCTTGCACAAATTTGAATCAGTAGATCCAAAGATAATGTCATCTACATAAATTTGTACTAGTATGGTATTGGACTTATGGGTTCTAATAAAAAGAGTTTGGTCTACTCTACCCCTTATAAAATCATTTTTCAAAAGAAAGCATACTAAGGTCTCATACTATGCTCTAGGAGCTTGTTTAAGACCATATAATGCTTTATGCAATTTAAAAATATAATCAGGATGAGTTGGAGAGATAAAACCTGGGGGTTGTCTAACATAGACTTCTTCCTTGATATATTTATTGAGAAATGCACTCTTTGCATCCATTTGATAGACCTTGAATCTCTTGTGAGCTGCATAAGCTAAGAATATTCTTACGGCCTCTAGCCTTGCAACTGGTGCAAAGGTCTGGTCATAATCTATTCCTTCTTCTTGTGAGTATCCTTGTGCAACTAGTCTGGTATTGTTCCTTACAATAATTCCTTGATCATCCAATATGTTCCTGAACACCCATTTTGTTCCAACAATGGAGTGATCCTTTGACCTTGGCACTAGCTCCCAAACTTTGTTCCTTTCAAATTGATGTAACTCCTCTTGTATTGCAATGATCTAGTGTGGATCTTATTCTGCATCTTGTATGGATTGAGGCTCAATTTGAGATAAAAAGCAGGTGTGCATCAGGTTTTAGTTGACCTAATTTTTGGTTTGCACACCAGCTGAGATGTCTCCAATCACTTGGGAGATTGGATGATCTCTTAATGTTACTAAATCAACAGGGGGTGTTGATTGTTCACCAACCTGTGTTGTTGTTTCCTCTTGTGGAACAACAACTGACTCTTCAATGTGGTTCTCACCAAGATGTTGAGTATCCTCTTCATCTTCATTGCTTTCACCTTTTTGTTGAATAGGTGAAGGTGTGGTACCCTCTTCAATTATGTTCAACCTATCTAAATTCTCTGAAAGAGAATGGTCCTGCAAAGGTTCTATGGTAGAAGTATTCTTCTCCTTATAAGACATGTTAGTTTCATCAAAAGATACATGTACAGATTCTTCAATTTTAAGAGAAGATTTGTTTTACACCCTATAAGCTTTACTGATCATGGAGTATCCCAGAAACACTCCTTCATCAGCTTTGGCTTGAAATTTTGCTATATATTTCTTGTCAATATTGTGTATGTAACAAATGCAACCAAAATTTTTGAAATAATCTACTTTAGGTTTCTTCTCTTTGAGTAATTCATAGGGAGTCTTGCCCTTCAACTTATGTATCAAACTTCTATTCAACACATAGTTTGAGGTGTTCACTGCCTCTTCCCAAAAGGATAGAGGAAGGTGATCATTTGTCAGCAATGTAGCAGCAGATTCAATAAGGGTTCTATTTTTCTTTTCAGCTACCCCATTTTGTTGAGGAGTTCTAGGAGCTGAGAAAGTGTGTCTGATCCCTTCACTCTGACAGAACTCTTGCATAAGAAGAGAATCAAACTCTGTCTCATGATCACTTCTGATCAGGGCAATGTGAGTATTGAACTCAATCTGTATGCATTTGAGAAACTCTGTCAAATACTTAAAGTTATCAAACTTCTTCCTCAAAAAGAACACCCATGTGAATCTAGAGAAGTCATCTACAACTACTAAAGTGTAAGATTTCCCTCCTAGGCTTTGTACGGTAATGGGTCCAAAAAGATCCATGTGTAACAATACAAAATTCTAGGTGAATCACTCTTATTTAGTGACTTAAAGCTATTTTTAGTTTGCTTGCCTAATTGACAAGCCCTACAAAGTCCTTCCTTCTTGTAGGAGCCAGAAGGTAGTCCTCTAACAAGGTTGTCCTTGGATAGCCTAGCAATGGTTCTAAGGTTTACATGTCCTAATCTCTTATGTCATAGCTCATTTGGTTTACTAACAGAATTGAACAAACAGATATCTACCTTAGTTGATTGAAAATCTACAAGATAGATGTTACCTTTCCTTTTACCTGTCAACATTGTTGTGTTGTTCTCTGATTTGATTTTGTATGAGGATTTGTTGAATGTCACCTGGTAGCCTTCATCACACAATTGACTGATGCTGATTAAATTGTGCTTCAGTCCTTCCTCATAGGCAACCTTCTTGAATATGACTGACCCTATCTGGACTGCACTATATCCCTTGGTCTGTCCAAAGTTTGAGTCTCCAAATATGACCTTGGGTCCAAGCTTGGCTTTGAAGGAAGTAAGATTATCCTTGCTCCCTATCATGTGCTTTGAGCACCCACTATCCAGATACCATTGTTGGTTTATTGTTGGATAAGTCTTCACCTGCATATATAATAATTTATTTGTTTTTGACCCAGTTTACCTTGGGCCTAGGTTGATAATCTTTAAAATCTGAAATAAAAGACATCCCTGGTTGACTCTTATAGCCTTCAGGATGATATCTCCTAGGAGGTATTATCCATTCAGCATAAGGGTTGAAGCTTTGGGATGTAGGACCACTAGGATTGAAGTTTGACTTACCCTTAAAAAAATGTTCAAAGCTCTGAGCTATGTTCGACGATCTCTGAGCTGAGTTCGACGATCTTGGGTCAGATCGTCGAGCTCCGTTCGAAGATCGTCTTTGCCTAAGTTTAGAGTTCAGCGATTGTTGACCTGAGTTTGACGATTCAGCTTGAGATCGTTGAGCTCCGTTCGAAGATCGTCGAGCTCTATTCGACATTTTCCTTTGAACCTTATTTTTCTTAGCTATATCAGAATTCTTCCTAGCTACCTCTATAACTCCATTTCCTTTATCTAAGATAAATTTGATTGGGGTTGCTAATACTATAGGTTGGCTGGATGAAGCACCCAAGACCAGTGTACTGTTAAGTCTTGAATTCACTGTGCTTGTGATGTCCATCAGTCTGATGCTTCTCCCATTAAGGGATTCTTCAAACTTCTTTGCCTGAGATAGTTCACTTTTCAGTGAGGTTATCTCCTCCCTACAATATTCTAACTCCTCAGAGAGTTTGAGGTTATCTGATTTAAAAGTGTTGTGTTCATACAGTTGATTTCTGAGAGAGATAATCTCCTTCTCAGACTTGAGTAGGTCTAAACATAGTGCCTTAAATTCAAATTTAAAGTCCTCTGAATCAAAATCAAAAGAGTCTATTACCTGATCTTCTTCAGTTTCAGGTTCAGATTCAAATCCTGACTCATGTTCTACATCAGAATTATATTGAGAGGCATTGATAGCCATCATGCAGAACTCCTTCTCTTGAGCATCATCTTCATCATCACTTGAGCTTGATGAAGCCTCTGATTCCTCTTCAGTCTCACTCCAGGTTTCAGCTACAAATCCTTTCCTGGTGTGTTTGTTCTTGCAGGAGGACGATTTGTCATTGTTGTTTCTCCTGGAGTCTTTGTCTCATCTCCTATCTTTCTTATCTTTCTTATCCTTATTTTGATTCTCTGGACAGTCAGGCACAATGTGGCCTTGTTTCCTGCATCCAAAACAAATAATTTCTTTGTTACTGGACTTGTCATACCTTGGCTTTTCATGGCCTCTGGATGACCTTTTCTTGAAGTCTTTTCTAGCCATCTTGTAGAATCTTTTGGCTAGTAGGCTCATTAGCTCTTCATTGCATGTGACCTTGTCTTCAGGCTGTTCTTCTGTAGCTTTAAAAGCAATTGTCTTCTCCTTCCTTGTTGCTAGAGAAGCTGTCTTTTGCTCTTCCTCTCTATTTTTGATGAGCAACTCATAAGACTTGAGCTTGCCCAATAGAGCTTCAGTGGTGATCTCATTCAAGCTTCTGACATCCTTGATTGGCCAGATCCTTGAGTTCCAAGTGCTGGGAAAGCACATTAGGATCTTATCATTGAGTTCAGTCAATGAGATCTCCTTGTCCAAAGTCTTTAGTTCACTAACAATCAGACTAAGTCTGTTATACATGTCAGCTACTGACTCAATTTATCCCTTCTTGAAATTCTCATACTGGGTTATGAGATGGGATCTTCTGTTTTTTCTTTCATCAGCAGATCCTAACACAATCTCAGATAGCTTGTCCCATATTTCTTTTGCTGAGCTGCATTCAGCCACTTTTGAAATATCTCATCAGACATTGTCTGAGCCAATATGTTCATTGCCTTTACATCAGCAACTTTCCACTTTTTGATTTCTACATCTATTCCTGAAGGGGGTGGAACAGCACTTGTACTTGTACTTTCTGGGGGTCTTGGACACACTGTCAAAACAGAATTATAGATGTCCTCATCAATAAAATTCATATATAATCTAATCCTTGCCTTCCAAAGTGCAAACTTAGAAAGATTACACACTGGAGGTCTGGTGCTTGCATAATCTTTGTTCTGTGTCATGGTTTTATATGAAAATAAATATAATAAAAATAATAACCCTCTATTAAAGATTGATCTTATCAGAGTCTCAGAGATCTTTTGGTTCAGGTGTTAGCCTGTAGGAACAACCAATCTGATGATGGTTTAGTTGTTGAATAACCAACCTGCCTCTGATACCAATTGAAAGTGAGGATAAGATCTACCTTTACTCTAGAGGGGGGGGGGTGAATAGAGTATATTAAAATAATTTTCAAAATTAAAAAATATTTGGCAGTGGAAGACTTGATTTATTTATAGGTGTATTGTGCTTGCAGTAAATAAAACTAAGTAAGCAAGAAACAAAAACACAGCACACAGCAAATCAAACACAGCAACCAGAAGACATAAGGAGCTATAGTGGTTCCCCAATCAACTTGGGTACATCCACTCTTCTACCACCCTAGGTAGGAATCCACTGCAGGAATAGTTGATCAGGTGTCCTGGACACCAATGAGCTTTTGATAAGGTGCTCAAAAACCAAACCAGATTTTTTGATCAGGTGTCTTGCCACCACTGAGTTTTGACAAGATCTCAGAAACCAAACACAAAACTTTTGAAGGGAGTTTTGAATAACCCTTTTATTGTAAAAGAAAAGAAAAGGAGATGAAGTTGTTCTTCTCTGTTCAACAGTCAAAGAGAAGACTAGTGGATTGATGATGCCAAAGCTCCCCCTGAGATTTGCAGTTGTTCAGGAAGAGAAGCTTTGCACAGGGTGATAGGCCTTCAGAAGATGAGATCTCCAGCAAAAGATAATTTCAGCAATGACTGAAATGTGATGTGGCTGTAGTCTTGATTGATGAAGCCTTGAAAAACTTGAATCAGAGATGAGATACTGTAATCCTGTAGTTATTGTGTGTATCTCACAGATCTCAGATGTTGTTCTTAGTTTTTCTCTTGTTCTCTATTTTTATCTCTATTGTCTGAAATGATATATTGAAATCCAATCTTCTAGATAGCCGTTAGCCCGTCATAAATGACTTCCTTAATTGATATCTGTCTCTGGAGGAAAGTCCTAAGAAACATTCTCCTTTAGTCTCCTTGAAACTTGCTCCAGATTGATTGAAACGGCTACAAAATCCTTTGCATTAACTGCTGGATATGAATAAATTTAAATTCCATAACTGACTGAATTTAAAATCCTGAAATCGTTCATCTCTCAAGAAAATTGTCGATTTGAGCTCGACTATCGTCGATCTGAGCTCAGAGATCTGGATTTTAACTTGAGACAGAAACGTTGATCTGAGCTCGACTATCGCCGACCTGAGCTCAGAGATCTGGATTATAACTTGAGACAGAAACGTCGATCTGAGCTCGGAGATCGTCGAACCGAGTTCGACGACTCGTTGAACTGAGCTCAGAGATAGTCGAACTGAGTTTGACGCCTCGTCGATCTGAGCTCGACAATAATTGCCTAAGTCTTTCTGCACTTGTAATCTGATCTAGGAGGTCTTGGGGGAAGCTTTCAAACCTAGGTTCTAAGCCTTAGACCTATTCCAGTTTGACCTTTAAATCTATACAATGAGGTCAAGACAAATTCCTAAGGACATAGTGATCCTTACCCAAATCAGTAATAGGATGTTCCAACAGAGCTGATGGAGAGGGCTGTCTGGGAAGTCATGGGGGAGGCGTCCAACCCGGTGTTTGCCAGGAAGTTAGCCAGGTGGACTACGGAGGAGGAGAAGGAGTCAGGAGGTGGCAAGGGGCAGGAGGGCAGAGCCCAGGCAGAGGGAGCAGCAGCTGCAGCCGAGATGGGGCCACCTGGAGCCGAATAATCGGCAAGGCTAGAGGCAGCCAGAGCGGCAGGACCAAGGGCCGAGGAGAGGTTTACACGGTGGAGACCACCGCCAAGGGGGGCAAGGCCAGTTCAACCATCCAGGTTTGAGGCAGGGCCAGAGGCCCCCTCTCTTTAATCAACACTAAGCTATGACGATACCTTTTAGGAGGAGGAGACCGGAGGGTAGAGCGGAGCTGCCCTACTGTGACTTCCATCAGGAAAAAGGGCATGCTACAGCTACCTGCCCGGAGTTCTTAGAGATGAGGGGGGCTAGGGGGAAAGCCCCGCAGCAGCAGTACTGCCAGGATGTGCAGATAGAGGAAGTCCTGTCGGGGGCAGAGGAGGATAGGTGTGAGGATCAAGCCAATGTCGGAGGCCGAGGAGGGATCAGAGTGATCCATGGGGGGGGGGGGGGGGTTGGGAGTCGAGGCCGCCCGCCCGCAAGGCGATCCTCCACACTATGTACATATGGAGCGTCGACTCCACATCCCTAACCTCATCCCTAGAAGAGAAGATGAACTTCTCTAGGAAGGACATGCTGGATCACGAGGATCCATTCTGCGACGCGTTGGTAGTCCTGGTCGCGGTCGAAAATTTCACCATCTCTTGGATCCTCGTGGATAATGGTAGCTCCGTCAACATCGTCTTCAAGAAGGCGTTCGATGTCATAAAGGTGGAGGCCAGGCGGGTGTTGGCCTCAGATGTGCCTCTCTTCGGATTCTCCATGGAGAGGAAGGAAGTGGAAGGAGGAGTGGGACTCCATGTTACCCTGGGGGGCCAGTCCAGAAACTGTCGGTTCATCATCGTGAACACTCCAAGCAGCTACAATGTCATATTCGGACGGACCCTCATTAACACCTTTCGTTGAGTTCCCTCCTCATTCCACCAGTGCCTCAAATTCAATGTCGAGGGCGTCCAGGTTCGGGTCCAAGGAGACCCCAAGATAGCAAGGGAGTGCTACGTGACCGCGGTCAACTCCATCTCCTAACAAGGAGAAGCCAAGGAGTTGGAGAGGAGGATGGAGTTGTCCGACCAGGAGGTCGTAGGCAGAGCTGAGGAGATGGAGGTGGAGGAGGAGGATGTCTGCACCCATATGAAGGTGGCAGAGGGAGTGTAGGTGGAGCCAGCTGAGGTGATGGCTATGGAGGAGGCTGAGGAGGAAGTTCTCGCCCCAAGCAAGGGGGCTGCTGGTGAGTGGGGTGACCAGTCCAAGCTGGAGGCGACAGAGTAGGTAGTGGAGATAGAGGTTCTCACTCGGGAAGGCAGGGTGGAGAAGGTGCGCGTCAACGGAGGGCTTAGCCCGGAGGACCAAGGGAGGATGCTATAGTGCATCTGAAAGAACATCGACATCTTCGCATGCAGCGCGGCGGACTTGTCGGGGATCGAAGTCGATGTTACATGCCACCACCTCAACCTGGATCCGAAGGCCTGCCCTATCCAGAAAAAGAAGAGATCTATCGCGGACAAGCTGGCCGAGCCCATCCGGGAGGAGGTGGGTAAGCTCTTGAAGGCCGGATTCGTTTCAGAGATCCAATATCTAGGCTGGGTCTCCAATGTTGTAATGGTTTAAAAAGGGGATGTTCGTTGTAGTATGTGTGTAAATTTCTCTCTTTTAAATAAATCATGCCCTAAGGATTGTTACCATTTGCCTCGAATCGACGTGCTGGTTGAATTAGCTATCGGTTTCTCTCTAATGAGTTTCTTAGATGCTTTTTCAGGTTATCATCAAATCAGGATGCACCCACCCGACATAAAAGATGTCTCCTTCATCATCGGGGATGAGTGCTACTGCTATAAAATGATGCCTTTTGGGGTGAAAAATGTCGGGGCAACGTATTAAAGGATGATGGACCGGGTCTTCCGGGAGCAGAAGGGGAGGAACCTGGAGGTGTACGTGGATGATCTCATGATCAAGAGTCAGGACGTTGACTCTCACCTCTAGGACCTGGAAGATACCTTCGACACCCTGCGGAAATTCAAAAAGGTTGAACCCCTTGAAGTGTATCTTCGGGGCAAGCAGGGGTAAGTTCCTAGGTAATCTCCTTACTCTTGCAGGTGTATAACCCAACCCGGACAAGGTAAGGGCCATCATGGAGTTGGGATTGCCTCGGAATGCCAAGGAGGTCCAGCACCTGTCAGGGAAGATGGCAGGGCTAAGCAGGTTCCTCTCCCGGGTCGGAGAGAAGTACTCACCATTCTTCAAAGCGCTGAGAGGGGGCCAGAAATTCGAGTGATCCGAGGAGTGCGAGGGAGCCTTCTAAGCCTTGAAGAGGCAGCTGACCCAGGCCCCTCTGCTCTAGGGACCGAAGGAGGGGGAAGATCTATCCCTGCATCTTGGGGTAGGGGACGAGGCCTTGAGCACCGTCTTGGTTCGACAAGAGGGTAAAATATAGCTACCAATCTACTATATGAGTAGGGTCCTAAGGAAGGCAAAGCTTCAGTACCCCATCTTGGAGAAGTTGGCCTTCGCCCCGGCCATCTCAGCCTAGAGGCTATGTTTGTATTTCTAGAAACACTCGATCCGGGTGGTAACTGACCATCCCCTCCACAACATCTTTGAGAGGGTGGAACATTTCAGAAGGATAGCAAAGTGGTCGGTATAGTTGATCGAGTTGGACATCTCCTTTGTCCCTCGCCTCTCAATCAAGGCTCAGGCAATGACCGACTTCCTAGCTGACTATATGGTTGAAGTGGCGGAGGTCGAGCTCACTCACCCAGCTGCTTGGAGGGTGAAGGTGGATGGCGCGTCAGGGAGGCACTCCTTGGAGGGGCAGGAGTGATCTTGGAGAGTCCACAGTGGACGAGGATCGAGCAGAACGTGGTTATTCATTTTACCATCACCAACAATCAAGAGGAGTATGAGACCATGATCGCGGGGCTGCGGCTGGACAAGGAGCTGGGGGTATAAGACGTGGAGGTTCCAACAGACTCCATGGGGGTGTCCTCCTAGATCAATAGTGAGTTCGAGGTAAGGGAGATTACCCTCCAGCTGTACCTGGTAAAGGTGAAGGGGATCATCGGCACATTCTAAACCTTCTCCATCAGGAACGTATCGTGGGAAGAGAATGAACAGGTAGATCAATTGGCCAAGTTTGGACCCCGCGGGGGGAACTCTTACTGACCTCTTCCGCCCTTCTATCGAAGAGGGGGAGCTGATGGAGGTGGACTAGTGCCCTTCTTGGATGGACCCCTTCACAACCTTCCTGCCCTCAGGAGAGTTCCCGGAGGGCCTGTGTAACACCCTCATCCATCACATGACATATAATAGAAGGTCCGGCCGGGGCCCCACGCCATATACCACGGACAATTAGCGGAGTTACGTATTAATACCAAATTTACAACAATAGGAACACGCATCCTAACTCAGAGCATTCTAGCGGATGCTTTTAAAATAGTTATAAGAACCCCAAATGCAAAAGCACGAATGTCCACTACAACCAAAGGTGGGAATGACAGCAAAATACACAAAAGTCTTGGCCTTAGGGCCTTACAAGAGTTTACTTAACCATTGCATGATTTACAAACTTTGGCACGCAGGCCGGCCACACATGATCTGTAATACAGTAAACATTCGCTTTGGCCTTCAAGGGCCAGCACAGCATCGAGGGCTTCAGCCCTCTACTTGCCACAAGGCTCACCTGTTCCTGCATAAGAACAATCCACCGCACGGTGGCAAAACAAAGCAACAGTCAGCTAAAAATGGCCAAATTATAACGACATCACCCCTTACTCGGGGCGGCGATGCTCCTTCCCTGCATTTTATTAGTATAACAAAACAAGATAGTGAAAGTACAATTTAAGCACACTTTACCACAGGCGTAGGCACACACGGCCACACACCCCGTGCTCTCAGGGCACATTTTTGGTGAACTCGGTCCACCACCGCCCCCTAGGACGGCAATATCGTGAGCTAATAGTCTCTTTCAGCTGAAGCCTAAGACTCGCCATCTATGTCATCTGTAAGTGCCATGTAACTTAGGTCTCATTAACCGAACCACATAGATTGGGTACGGTTCCACTCAACCTATTGCTCACATTGCAACAACATTTTAAGTCATCGGCGCGAGTCAAGCTTCCCTGGATCCCAAATCGATCAAACAATATTACATAACTACGTTATGTACACGATTGGCTCCCAGGTCACCAAGATGGCAGCAATGCACTTTTGCCCAATTTTCCGGGTGCACCTTGGAGTTAGTCCCCAAGGCTCCATGTTGTAATCTACCACGTAGAAAACCCGCAAAACAAACGGCACAGAGTCTTCTCCGATAATACAAGCACAATGAAAACATCACTTATCCAGACCAACTTGTCCGGATAGGCTTCACACACCATTCCTACGTCCGTACTTCGATTCCAGACTCTAAATGCAAAACGACGGTGATAAACCATATCTACCCGAAGGAAAACCTCACACTCGCCGCTCACTCACGGGAGGGAGTTTCCTATACAAAAAGGAAGAGGACTTCACATGTCCAAGTAGAAAATCGTTACCCTAGCGGTTCGCTTTGGCTCCATGGAGAAGAGAAAAAACTAGACGGATGAAAAGCACCGCAACGGCCTCGCCTCCATGGATCTGGACTCGGCTCGCAATTTGGGGCTCTGAAGCTCCACCGGTGGCCGGATTCATCCTTCTCCTTCTTCCTTGCTCTCCCCACTCTCTAACTCTTTAGAAAGAGAAAGACCTAAGAGAAATGAGGGTTTAACCCTCAACTCCCAGCCTTATAATAGCAGGGAGATTTCTGGACCATTGGATCATATTAGAAGGAAATGAACGACCATGAATCGACCTGAAAATCACTCTCCTGGGCCGAACATGGCTTGTGACACGCCCGTGTCACAGGCTGTGTCTCACGATCTGAATACGATCATCGAACACAGAGCAGGACACGGGCTCATACACGCCTGTGTTACTGCTTGACACGCCCGTGTCAGCTTCTGACACGCCCGTGTCACTAGACGTGTTTCTCAAGCGACAAAGGAAACCGTCGCATCCTGACAAGGACACAGCCTTGTGACACGCCCCTGTCATAGGCCATGTGCCAGACATGGCTTCAAACATGCCCGTGTCTAGCCCGTGTTCATCAGTCGTCACAGACTAGCCAAACACAGAGAAGGACACGGCCCTTGACATGCCCGTGTCTCAGGTCGTGTGACACACTTGACACCTCCCTGACAACACAGTGCAGGACACGACCCTAAACACGCCCGTGTCAGAGGCCGTGTGAACCTATTCGGGCACCAATTTGGCCTTCAAACGCTATACGATCCTTTTTGAGTTTTGGGGCGTTACAGCCTAGATAAGAAGCGCTTTAAGTATAAGTCGGCATACTATCTGATGCGTGATAGGTGGATATATCGGAAAAATCTCTCAGGGCTTCTGGCGTGTTACGTGGCCGAAGAGGAAGTTCCGAGAATCTTGGAGGAGGTTCACTCTGGGGAGTGCGGGAGCCACTCAGGGAGCAGGACCTTGGAAGGAAGGATTGTAAGTCAAGGGTACTTTTGGCCGACCCAGGGCAGGGATGTCATCGAGTTCGTGAGGAAATGCGAGAAGTGTCAGCTATCCGCCCCTCTCCAGCTACTACCAGCCCAGAGACTCAGGAGCATTACTGCGCCTTGGCCCTTTGCTATCTGAGGAATGGATCTTGTGGGAACTTCCTCCAAGCCAGTGAGCAGAGGAGGTTCCTGCTAGTCATGATCGACAACTTTTCTAAGTGGTTGGAGGTTAAGGTGCTAGCCAAGGTGACCTCCCAGGTAATCCAAAACTTCGTATGAGGGAAGATCATCTGTAGGCACGGGTTGCCTCAGGCTATTGTCACGGACAATGGGCCTCAGTTTTTCAGCGCGGAGTTCATCAGCTTTTGCGACCAGCTCGGGATTGATCTTCGGTTCGCGTCAGTTCATCACCCCAGGAGCAATAGGCAGGTGGAGGCGGCGAACAAAATCATTGTGAACTTGCTGAAAAATAAGATGGAGAACTTGAAGGGAAGCTGGGTGGAGCAGCTCCCTTCGATCATGTGGGCCCTTAGAACTACTCCCAATACATCAACCGGGGAAACCCCTTCAAGCTCTCCCACGGCTACGGCCTACAAAGCTGTGCTTCCAATCGAGTTTGAGGTCCAGACATCGCGGGTGGTGGAAGCAGAGAAAGGCATGGAAGAATGGAGGGTTGAGAATGAGGATGAGCTGCGACTCTTCTTGGACCTGACAAAAGAGCTCCGAGATGTGGCCGTTGTCAGGCAAGAAGAAATCAAGCGGCAGATGGCCAGGTACTTTGACAGACATATTAGAGTCAAACAATTCGTGAAAGGGGACTTAGTCTTGAAAAAAGATAGATGCAACAGGAAGATCAGTTGTCGTGGGAAAGCTCAACCCAAACTGGGAGGGTATGTTTATTATCAAAGAGGCATTGAGGTCAAGGGGATACCGCCTCCGGAATGTGGAGGGCGAGACCCTAAGTCGCACCAGAGGAGTGATGACTTGAAGAATTTCTACCCTTGAGCCATGTTAGTGATGTCCTTTTTCTAATAAAGCTTTCTGATATTTCAATTGTCTCATGTCATGATTCATATGAACGGGTGAAAAGTTCACTTAGAAGACCCCAAGCAGATCCCATTATCAGGCTCTCACTAGCTGGTAGGGCTAAATGTCACTCGAAAGCATCTCCCAGACCCCGAGCAG
The DNA here is from genome assembly GCA_039513925.1 of Platanthera zijinensis. Lineage (NCBI taxonomy): Eukaryota > Viridiplantae > Streptophyta > Magnoliopsida > Asparagales > Orchidaceae > Platanthera > Platanthera zijinensis. The sequence goes on along the minus strand of CM077084.1, from coordinate 64,925,091 downwards.
ATTCCGTTGTTAGGCTCTCACTAGCTGGCAGGGCTTGATATCACTTGAGAGCATCTCCCATACCCTAAGCAAATCCAGCTGCCAGGCTCCCACTAGCTGGCAGGGCTGGATGTCACTCGAGAGCATCTCCCAGACCCCGAGCAGATCCCGCTGCCAGGCTCCCACTAGCTGGTAGGGTTGGATGTCACTCGAGAGCATCTCTCAGACCCTGAGTAGATCCTACTGCCAGGCTCTCACTGCCTGATAGGGATGGATGTCACTCGAGAGCGTCTCCCTTCCAGTTGACGCTCAACATCCGCCGTTAGGCTCTCATCTAGCTGACCGGGCCGGTAGTAGCGCCCGGTAGTGGGATAGAGAAATATGTCTGATCGATGCTCGCCTCCCGTTGTCAGGCTCTCACCTAGCTAACGAAGTTGTTGGGCATAACTCTCTCAGTTCATCCCTAAGCATAGCCCTAACGGCCCCGTTCTCAGCATAGCCCCCTCGACATACCGCGCCGCATAGCCCTCTCGACATACCGCTACGTGTAGCCCTCTCGACATACCATGCTGTGTAGTCCTCTCGGCCCAAGTTCTCAGCATATCCCTCGCAGCATACCACCCATCATGGCCCTCACGATATAGCTCTCTGTATGATCCTCCCAGCATGTCTCTCTGTGTATTTCTTGCAGCGTATCGCGAGAACGGGTTGCGAGTAGCGCTGGGGTCATCACCTAAAAGCCTAAGGCATGTGCGAGTGTTGGGTCCATTGCCCACAATGTCCTAGATTTGAAGAAGTCAATCATATCAATGACATACACAAAGTTGTATTTGATGTATACTTAAGTTCATGCATGCAGGTTGTCCTTATAACAATGATAGGATAGATAATCCAAGTTTGTGACAGGTGGTCACAAGGAAGAAAGGTGGACATGAAGAAGCTAGCTGGAAATGTAGAAATTTGCCTAAGTCCACAAACGTTGAGTGATGCAAGCTCACTCAATGCCAGATGTCAAGGAGCAGTTGACAAAGTTTGAAAAGCAACCAGTCCATAAGCGCTGAGTGGAGCAAACTCACTCAACTCTATAGGTAAGGAAGGATGTTGGCTAGCAAGAAATTTGGCTAAGTCCACAGGCGTTGAGTGAAGTCTACTCACTCAAATCCAAATGACTAAAAGAATTGAGTACAACCTGTACAATCAAAGCCTAATAATTGGCAAGCTGAAAAAGTGGCTAAGTCCACAAGCGTTGAGTGAAGTCTACTCACTCAACGTTATACAACTAAAAGCTATGTGACAGGCTAAGCATAAGAATAAACAACAAGAATGTGGCTAAGTCCACAGGCATTGAGTGAAGTCTACTCACTCAACGTCATACTCCATAAATCGTTGAATATAGCTCAGACAGTCAACGCCACAAAAAATTTGTGTTGATATTTGACTAAGTCCACAGACATTGAGTGAATCTTACTCACTCAACGTCATGTGATAAAAAAGCGTTGACTGAACCTTAGTCAGTTAGAGACTATGATTTCACAGAAATTTTGCTAATTCCAAATGCGTTGAGTGAAGCTTACTCACTCAATGCCAAGTGACTAAAATCAATTCTAAGTATTATGGCGTTGAGTTTAGCCTACTCACTCAACGCCAAGTGACTGTACTCTAGTTAAGCAGTTTGGCGCTGAGTGAAGCTCAATCACTCAACGCCTAGAGACAGAAATTTTTCTAAGTGTTTTGGGGTTGAGTGAAGGTTGCTCACTCAACGCCTAGTGACAGAAAATCCGTCTAAGTATTTTAGCGTTGAGTGAAGTTTACTCACTCAACGCCTATACTACTAATGCTTTATTTTGGCTAAGTCCATAGATGGTGACGTCAGCAAAGTCAACAAGTCAACAGATTTGGAATTTGTTGCGGGAAAGCTATAGTACGCGACAAATGTAGTCGCGTGCCTTCAGTACTACAATTAATGCAAAAGCAAAGTTGTAGCTGTCAATTTCAGTTGAGCCCACGGGTCAAAAGAGTCGTTGATAGGCTAATAATAAAATGCAGAGATTGAGGAAGAAAAGATAGTTTTTGGAAAACACTTATGGACATCATCTTCCTGCCAACCATTGTTGTAGAGCTTGGAGATACAGTTCAAGTGCTAATCTAAGAGCAAAAAAAAGTTAGTCTGTGACTCACAGACAGTTAGTTGTTGAAGAAGCTATTCACTAAAGAATCAACACCTCTTCAACAGCAAGATCAGAAAGTCCACTTTCTGAGAAAGGAGAAGTAGCTGAATCATCTGGATTCAGTATATATAAAGATAGAGCTGAGTTTGTCTTGGCTTAAGAAGATGTTAAGGGAAAAAGCTCCAACAGCAGTTGCTTCACAGTTCCAAAAAGGCTAATCCTGAAGATAAAATGTCTAGCTATAGTTACTGCACAGTTCAGACTAGACATTTTCTAGACTATGTAGATGAAGTCTGGACTGAGATAACTCGGGACAAAAATAGATTGGCTCGGAGAAATTTCCCTGAAGCCAAATCAACCAAACTCATTTTCACTATAGGATCCTCTTGGATCTGAGTTGTAGGACCTTTGTGCCTGAGATATGGCAGATTTGTCTGAGGTAGGATTCTGTTAAGAATCTGAGAGTAAGGCTTTGGCCTGAATAGTTGGATTCAAGTTTGAATCTGAGCTATAGGATCTAGTTTGGATTTGAGGTAGGTGATCAGTTGATCACTGAGCTGTAGGACCTTTGTGCCTAAGGTAGGAGAGTCATTCTCTCTGAGTTGTAGGACACTTATGCCTGAGCTGTAGGATCCTTTGGATCTGAGGTAGGGCCTTTGTGCCTGAGCTGCAGGAGATTCATTCTCTCTGAGGTAGGATCTTTTGTGGATCTTAGGTAGGGCTATCCTCCTAGCCTGAGTGGTAGGGCCTCTGGCCTATGGTAGGTGATCTTTGGATCCTGAGTTATAGGGCCTTGTGTCTGAGTAGTAAGTCTTGGAGGAGACTGAGAGATTCTGAGGGATCTGAGGTGTAAGCTCTTTGAGTTGAGTTTTGGAGAAGTGTTTTGTCTAAATATATGTTAGAAAGGTGGGAGGGAAAGCAGACGTACCCATAATCTGGCGAACTAGTATAAATTCAGTGTGTGTTTTTTTGTGTGTTTCTTTTTTGTAGATTATTCGGTTCTTGAAAGCAAAAATCAACTAACTCACTAAGTAATTTTAAGAAGGAAAATAACGGAAATTCACAAGAGACAAATAACCTATTCACCTCCTCCCTCTAGGTGATTTAGCAATCCTTGAAACAAAAGACTTTTAAGTGGTATCAAAGGGAGGTTACTCAAAAAGGACATAACTATCTGAGTAGAACCCCAAGGATAGCTAATAGGTTAGTACTTTTGGGTTTAAGAGTGAACCATAAGGAGTGTTGTAACACCCCTATCCATCGCATAGCATATAACAGTAGGTCCAGCCGGGGCCCGACGCCATATACTACGGACAGACCGGTTGGTTACGCGTTGAAACCAATCATAACGTCCTACACAACACCTAGCAGAAGCAATTATTAAGTTACAAGAAAGGAAAGGACCCAGCCACACACATGAATGTCCACTACACAAACCAAATAGGAATGTACAATACACGAGTGCGGGCCTTAAGGCCTTACAACAGTTTGCTTTAAATAAAGTGTTTTCCAAACCTCAACACGCAGGCCGGCCATACATGATAAACGGGAAAAACATAAACATTTAGGCCTTCGAGGGCCGGCACAGCTTCAAGGGATTTAGCCCGCTATTTCCCGCTCGGCTTCGTAGCACCTGCAAGCCACAATCCACCGCCCGGTGGTAAACAAAGTAACGGTCAGCTATGCTGACCAAATTATAACGATCCCGCCCCCAAAAATTGGGGCGGCGATGCTCTTTCCCTGCACGTTGTTAGTAGGCAACAACAATAGTGTAAACACACTTCATCACAAGCGTAGGCTTGCACGGCCACACACCCCATGCACTCAGGGCACATTCACGGTGAACCGGCCAACGTCACGTCAATTTAAGTCATAGACGTTCCCGTTCCACCACCGCCTCTTGGACGGCCAACCATATGAGCATCTTGTCTTCTTGGCCTTGGTCACGATAATTTAAGCCATAGACCGCCGAAGACTCTCATCCATGCCAACGGTCCCACTGAACGACATAGATCGGGTACGGTTCCGCCTGACCCGTGCTCATATTGCAACGGAAATTTAAGCCATATGCGCAGGTCAAGACTCACCGAGTCCCGTTTCTGCCACAACAATCACATAACCCGGTTATGTTCACGTTGGCTCTCCGGCCATCATGTTGGCAAAACTCGCTTTTTCCCAGTTTTCCGGGTGCACCTTGGAGTTAATCTCCAAGGCTCCCTGTTGCAATCTACCACGTAGAAAACCCGAAAAATGCCCAAACACCTGGAGTCTTCCCCGGTTCATATGCAATGCAACATCACCGATCCGGCTCTACTTGTCCGGATAGGCTTCACACACAATGCCTATGTCCGTTTTCGCATACGGACTCTATACAAGGGGGACTTTACATATCTACCCCAAAGAATGCTCCAACTCTTCGCTCACTCGCGAGAGAGGGCTTCCTATGCAAAGGAAAAGAGGGCTTCACATGCCCTAGGATGAGAATCGTTACCCTTGCATTCTTCCGCGGCGCCATGAAAATCTATGCGGATGAAAAGCACCGCAATCTCCTTGCCTCCACGGATCCGAAGACGGTTCGCGATTTGGAGCTCCGAATCTCCTCCGGCGACCGGATCTAGCCCTTCTTCCTCCTCCTTGCTCTCTCCTCTCTCTAGCTTTTAGAAAGAGAACCACTCAAGAGAAATGAGGGTTTCTAAACCCTATTCCCGGGTAAAACTATCCAGGAGCAGCCCCCCACCGTCGGATCCAAAGCCAAGGAAATGAACGGCCACGATTAGGCCTCAAATTATAAAATTGGGCCGAACACGGGTTGCAACACGGCCGTGTGCCTGGTCGTGTCACCCATTCGCCGTCTTGACCGACTCAAAAACCAGCACACGGCATTCGACACGGCCTCCAACACGCCCGTGTCACCTGTGACACGCCCGTGTCACCTGTGACATGCCCGTGTCGGGACCCGTGTCACGCCCCCCCCCCCCGTATGCAATCGGCCAGCTTTCCCAACCCGAGAAGGACACAGCCACCGACACGCCCGTGTCGACACCCGTGTCACTACCCGTGTCGGATGACACACCCGTGTCACTACCCGTGTTGGATGACACACCCGTGTCACTACCCGTGTCGGATGACACACCTGTGTCGACACCCGTGTCACTACCCGTGTGCCAAAAATGGCACAGGACCAGAAATGTACCGAGGAGGACACGACCATGTGACACGCCCGTATCACATGCCGTGTGCCTGACACGCCCTGGGACACGCCCGTGTCCCAGGCCGTGTTCCAGCCTTCTACGATCGTCGACCGCCAAAGCGTCGACCGCACGACCCGTGGTCGAACACGCCCTGACACGGCCTCCGACACGCCCGTATCGAGACCCGTGTCACCTGCTTCAAAACCCCGTCTTGGCTTAAAAATGCCACCCGTCTCTCTTTTGAGTTTCGGGGTGTTACAACTCTCTCCCCCTTAAAAGAATTTCGCCCACGAAATTACTAAAGGAAAGTAAACATAAAACCAAGAGCGGTACCTGAGCGAAATAACTCTGGGTACTCCTCCAGCATGGTCTGCTCCCGTTCCCAAGAGAGCTCCTCACGACCGCAATTGTCCCAACGGACCTTGACCATTCGGATCTCCTTGTTACGAAGTCGCTTAACTTCGGAGTCTTCGATACGAATGGGCTTGACCCTAGTCGTCAACCCTTCGTCCACCGGTACTTGATCCACTGCGATCACTAGCAAAGGCTCTTGCACTGCCTTCCGCAACACAGAGATGTGGAACACATCGTGTAGCCCACTCAACTCCACCGATAGCTTCAAACGGTAAGCGGCTTCGCCGACTCGCTCCAGAACCTCAAAAGGTCCAAGGTATCTTGGGCTCAGCTTCTTCAAGTGTCTCACCCGCGAAACACCCTTGAACGGTTTTACTTTCAAGTACACCCAATCGCCCACCGCAAACTCCACATTCCGGTGCTTGGCATTGTAATACTTCGCCTGCCTGTCCTGAGCGATCAACAAGCGCTCCCGAATGATCCGCACCAACGAGGTGGCACTCTCCACCTCCTGCTTCTTGTACAACCTTGCCTCACCCGTTTCTAACCAAGACAACGGCGTGTGATATTTTCTACCATAAAGGGCCTCAAAGGGCGCCATTTGGATACTCGCCTGGTAGCTATTGTTGTACGCGAACTCCACCAAATACATGTGGTCCTCCCAATGCTTCCCGAAGTCTAGAACACACATGCGGAGCATGTCCTCCATCGTTCTATTGACTCTCTCGGTCTGCCCATCCGTCTGCAGATGGAAGGTTGTGCCGAACTTCAACTTTGTCCCCAGCATCTGCTGCACCAACCTCCAATCATTGGACGTGAAACGCCCATCGCGATCACTCACAATGCTGCGAGGCACACCATGCAGTCTAACTATATTGTCCACATATAGCTTTGCCAACTTCTCCACCGAGTCGTCTTTCCTATGCGGAATGAAATGCGACACTTTAGTTAACCGATCTACGATCACCCAGATGGCATCGTTCCCTTTCTGCGACCTTGGCAACCCATGCACAAAGTCCATAGATATGTCGTCGAACTTCCACTCCGGTATAGGCAAGGACTTCAGAAATCCTCCCGGCTTTTGGCACTCCGCCTTCACCAAGGCGCATGTTTGGCACTTAGCCACAAACAACGCCACATCTTTCTTAAGCCCCGGCCACCAAAACAGCTTCTTGAGGCTACGGTACATCTTTGTGCTCCCTGGGTGGATCGAGTACTTGGTATGATGAGCCTCGTACATCAACTCCGCCCGTAGGTTACTCCTGCTTGGGACGCACAACCGATGATCCTTCCTTAACAACCCATCTTCCACTGAAAATTGGGAATTTGACCCATCCAACGCTGCCTCCATAAGCTCCTTCATGGAGTCATCTAACTCCAATGCCTGCCGAACTCGGTCAGCCAGGTCATACTGAACTTCTGTCCAGTTCAACATTGCTTTGGCGCTCGTCTGCTTGTCAACGCAACAGATCTCAAGCTCCTCCAAATCCCGTATCAGCCGCTCATCATGCACCGATAACCAGTTGGCTTGGGCGGGAGCCCTGTGACTCAACGCATCAGCAACCGCATTGCCCTTCCCGGGTACATAATGAATCTTGAAGGTGTAGTCCCCCAGGAACTCCATCCACCTCCTCTGCCTCATGTTAAGATCATTCTGATCCAATAGGTACTTCAGGCTCTTGTGATCGGTATATATATCGACCCTTACACCGTATAGGTAGTGCATCCACAGCTTAAGTGCAAATATCACGGCCGCCAACTCCAAGTCGTGGACCGGATAGTTCCTTTCATGCACTTTCAGCTGACGCGATCCATAAGCTATGACGCTCCCATGCTGCAACAACACACAGCCCAAACCACTACCCGAGGCGTCACTATATACCTCGAAGCCCTCGGTCCAACTCGGCGAGCTAAGCACTGGCGCCGTGGTCAACCGTCTCTTCAGCTCCTCAAACGCTTGCATGCACTCCTGCATCCACAAGAATCTCTGATGTTTCCTTGTCAACTTCGTGAGAGGTAGCGCTATCTGCGAGAAGTTCTCTACGAAGCGCCTGTAATATCCGGCAAGCCCAAGAAAACTACGGACTTCCGCGACAGAAGACAACGCAGGCCACTCCCGTATCGCAACGATCTTCGCCGGATCCACCGCTATACCTTCCCCACTAACAATGTGACCAAGGAACGCTACTGAGGGTAGCCAGAACTCGCACTTGGAGAATTTCGCATACAGCTCATTCCTCCTCAAAGTCTCCAACATCAGATGCAAGTGCTTGAAGTGATCTTCTTCGCACTGCGAGTATACTAATATATCATCAATAAAGACGATCACAAAGCGGTCCAGGAAATCTCGAAACGTCCTGTTCATCAAGTCCATAAACACTGATGGCGCATTCGTCAGTCCAAACGGCATGACCGTGAACTCGAAATGCCCATACCTTGTGCTGAATGCCGTCTTCAGGATATTACATTCCCTTATCCTCAACTGATAGTACCCCGACTTCAAGTCCAACTTAGAATATACCGACGATCCGACCAACTGATCGAACAGATCATCAATCCTCAGGATCGGGTACTTGTTCTTCTCCGTCAGCTTGTTCAACTCTCTGTAGTCGATACACAACCGCATACTCCCATCCTTCTTCTTAACGAAGAGGACCGGTGCGCTCCAAGGCGATGAGCTTGGACGCACATAACCTTGCTCCATCAGCTCCTCTAGCTGAACTTTCAACTCTGCCATCTCCTTAGGCGCCAACCTATACGGAGCACGTGACACCGGTTTGGCCCCCGGTACGAGCTCGATGGTGAAATCAATCTCTCGCTGCGGTGGGGCCCCGGGAAGACTATCTGGGAACACATCGGGGTATTCACAAACCACGGGGATGCTATCCAACGCGGATTTTGGCTCCACAGCCCCCACTATTACGAAGAACAGCTCTGCACCAGCACGAACTGCCTTTACCACCTAAAGAGCAGACATCAGCGTCTTGCTCGACCCCTTGAGTCCCTCGAATGTTGTCCCCAGCCCAACACCCAGCTTGACCTCCTTCCGGTCATAGTCAATCCAAGCTTTCTGCTCCGAAAGCCAATCCATCCCAAAGATAACGTCGAACTCTACTAGCGGCAGCAATGACGCTAGCAAGTCAAACTCTTGGCTCCCAATGTGAACCTTTATGGCACACACTCTGTCCGCACGCATCGAGCACCCATTCGGTAGCAGCACATCCAACTTGTCTTTCACCATCGAAGAAGGGATTCCGATGCGCGATATAAAATTTTCGGACAAGAAGGAGTGTGAAGCTCCCGTATCGAACAGTGCCCGTGCCGGACTATCGCTAATCAAAACAAAGCCTATGCAAACCATATTAGGCTAACAAGCAATAAACAACAGTATCTAAGTTAACTTGCTATAAATTAACTCGTACCTGTCACCACATCCGCTTGTTTAATGGCCTCTTGCTGCCCCAAGTTGTAGACTCTAGGCTGAGTCGGAGCATAGTGGGACGCGGTTGACTCCACCGCCTTGCCCTTCTCTGCGTCGTAAGTAGCTCCTTCTCTCTTTCTCTCGGATTTTGGGCGTCTGCTCTTTGCAGCAATCGCGGCAAAGTGCCCCATCTTTCCACACGTGAAATAAGCGCCCAGGGTTCGGTTGGTAGTTGCCCCCGAGGCACCTGTAGAAGAAGCTGGACCTGATGTCCTAGTCTTCTTGAAGAATTTTCGATAGCCCGACTTCGACATAGTCGACGCTTTGAACTCCGATTTCTTCCCGCTAGATTCCTTCTTAGCTTGCACATTTCTCATGTCCTTCTCTAAGAACCGGGACGAGTTGACCAAGGTTAGGAAACCCTGCGTCATGGGCCCTGACAGTAGCAACCTCAGCTCATCTCTTAACCCTTCGTAGAAGCGGATAGTCTTTCGCTCCTCGTCGGCAAAGGTAGCGCTAGCATATCTCCCCAACCGAGTAAACTTGTGGAGGTACTCGTCTACAGTGCTATCTCCTTGCACCAACTTTTGGAACTCGTTCTCCAATGCGATCCTCTGCGCTGAGGGGAGGTATCGAGCTATGAACAATCTTGCAAACTCCGCCATAGGAACTTTGGCCAATGGCCTTCCCCTCAACTGGTGTAGCTCTAGGCCTTCCCACCATAACCTTGCATCCCCATCCAAAAGGAATGTTGCTATCGTGGTCTTCTGCCACTCTTCCGTTTCAGTAGCTGTCATCACCCTATTGACTCTTGAGAGCCAATCTTCAGCCTGGGTCGGGGTTCCCGTTCCCGAGAACACCGGTGGGTGGAAGCCCATCACATGCTTCAACTGTCTTTCAGTTGCTCTTCGAGGTAACTCTGGCTCCGCCGCCACCTGCTCAACCCTTCTAGGCTCCACCGCTTGGAGCGGCACTTGCTCCTCTGCAGGAGCAGGCTGCTGCACCTGTCTTGCAGGTTGCGCATTAATCATAGCAAAGACAACTTTTGCCACCAATCTAATGGTCTCGGCAGACGGAGGTGTTGCAGGCGCTTCACTTGGCGCACTACTTGCCTCAGAACCTGGCCGTTCTGACGGCCCAGCACCACTTCTGGTCACCTATAAACGTGCAAAACACCGATAAGCGACCAAATACTATTGCAAATAGCAATTATAGGAACACGCAGGTTCCTTAAACATGTGTATTTTCATTCCTAAGTGGACATTCATGGGCTCTTTTCATGTTATAACGATGACGCACACATGTGCTCACCACCCCTTAAAGTGAATTCGCCCACGAATTCATTTAAGTTTGACCGAAACCAGTAGTCTGATACCAATTTGTAACACCCCTATCCGTCGCATAGCATATAATAGTAGGTCCGGTCGGGGCCCGACGCCATATACTACGGACAGACCGGTTGGTTACGCGTTGAAACCAATCAACCAATCATAACGTCCTACACAACACCTAGCGGAAGCAATTATTAAGTTGCAAGAAAGGAAAGGACCCAGCCACACACATGAATGTCCACTACACAAACCAAATAGGAATGTACAATACACGAGTACGGGCCTTAAGGCCTTACAACAGTTTGCTTTAAATAAAGTGTTTTCCAAACCTCGGCACGCAGGCCGGCCATACATGATAAACGGGAAAAACATAAACATTTAGGCCTTCGAGGGCCGGCACAGCTTCAAGGGCTTTAGCACGCTATTTCCCGCTCGGCTCCGTAGCACCTGCAAGCCACAATCCACCGCCCGGTGGTAAACAAAATAACGGTCAGCTATGCTGACCAAATTATAACGATCCCGCCCCCAAAAATCGGGGCGGCGATGCTCTTTCCCTGCACGTTGTTAGTAGGCAACAACAATAGTGTAAACACACTTCATCACAGGCGTAGGCTTGCACGGCCACACACCCCATGCACTCAGGGCACATTCACGGCGAACCGGCCAACGTCACGTCAATTCAAGCCATAGACGTTCCCGTTCCACCACCGCCTCTTGGACGGCCAACCATATGAGCATCTTGTCTTCTTGGCCTTGGTCACGACAATTTAAGTCATAGACCGCCGAAGACTCTCATCCATGCCAACGGTCCCACCGAACGACATAGATCGGGTACGGTTCCGCCTGACCCGTGCTCATATTGCAACGGAAATTTAAGCCATCTGCGCAGGTCAAGACTCACCGAGTCCTGTTTCCGCCACAACAATCACATAACCCGGTTATGTTCACGTTGGCTCCCCGGCCATCGTGTTGGCAAAACTCGCTTTTGCCTAGTTTTCCGGGTGCACCTTGGAGTTAATCTCCAAGGCTTCCTGTTGCAATCTACCACGTAGAAAACCCGAAAAACGCCCAAACACCCGGACTCTTCCCCGGTTCATATGCAATACAACATCACCGATCCAGCTCTACTTGTCCGGATAGGCTTCACACACAATGCTTATGTCCGTTTTCGCATACGGACTCTATACAAGGGAGACTTTACATATCTACCCCAAGGAATGCTCCAACTCTTCGCTCACTCGCGAGAGAGGGCTTCCTATGCAAAGGAAAAAAGGGCTTCACATGCCCTAGGATGAGAATCGTTACCCTTGCATTCTTCCGCGGCGCTATGAAAATCTATGTGGATGAAAAGCACCGCAATCTCCTTGCCTCCGCGGATCCGAAGACGGTTCGCGATTTGGAGCTCCGAATCTCCTCCGGCGACCGGATCTAGCCCTTCTTCTTCCTCCTTGCTCTCTCCTCTATCTAGCTTTTAGAAAGAGAACCACTCATGAGAAATGAGGGTTTCTAAACCCTATTCCCGGGTAAAACCATCCAGGAGCAGCCCCCCACCGTCGGATCCAAAGCCAAGGAAATGAACGGCCACGATTAGGCCTCAAATTATAAAATCTGGGCCGAACACGGGTTGCAACACGGCCGTGTGCCTGGCCGTGTCACCCATTCGCCGTCTCGACCGACTCAAAAAACAGCACACGGCATTCGACACGGCCTCCGACATGCCCGTCTCACCTGTGACACGCCCGTGTCGGGACCCGTGTCACGCCCCCCCCCCCCCCCCCCCCCCCCCCCCGTGCAATCGGCCAGCTTTCCCAACCCGAGAAGGACACGGCCACCGACACGCCCGTGTCGACACCCGTGTCACTACCCGTGTCGGATGACACACCCGTGTCACTACCCGTGTCGGATGACACGCCCGTGTCACTACCCGTGTCGGATGACACACCCGTGTCACTACCCGTGTGCCAAAAATGGCACAGGACCAGAAATATACCGAGGAGGACACGACCATGTGACATGCCCGTGTCACATGCCGTGTGCCTGACACGCCCTGGGACACGCCCGTGTCCCAGGCCGTGTTCCAGCCTTCTACGATCGTCGACCGCCAAAGCATCGACCGCACGACCCGTGGTCGAACACGCCCTGACACGGCCTCCGACACGCCCGTGTCGAGACCCGTGTCACCTGCTTCAAAACCCCGTCTTGGCTTAAAAATACCACCCGTCGCTCTTTTGAGTTTCGGGGTGTTACAAGTGGTGCTCAGTGGAGCTCCAAGTCTGCAGAGAGGACAAGGACTACATTGGGATGTTGGTAGCTCTTGTAGAAGATGATGTCTATCTAGATGCAAGAATTGAGATCAGGGCCCCTCTGTCACATTTAGAGAGTGACTCAGAAGAGGAAGAAGATGATGAAGCAGATGACTGCAGATGTTATGTGCTAATGGCCATGACTGAAGAAGAATCATTTCAGGATCAGCCTGGACAAAATCAGGTACCATCCTTAACTAGCTCATCCTCAGGATCTAGTTATGAGACCAGTCCAGACTCTGATGCTTCCACATCAAGTGATGATGAGGATCCTATGATAGAAGATGATATCAATAAATTGATTGAAAATCATGATGCAATTCTGAAAGCATTCAAGGAAAGCAAGTTGCTTGTTAAGAAACAAACTGAGAAAATTGCCTCCTTACAGCTGACTGCTTCCCAGCAGGATAAGACATCATTTTTGTTGTATCTGAAAATGAGGGAAGTTGGCCATCTAAAGACCATGGCAGATATTCATGTTGAGTCCATAAAATATAAGGACTATATTATTCTGGATCTTGAAAAGAAACTTGAGAGGCAGAAGAGAATTGTGACCAATTTCTCTAAGATTGATGCCCTCAAGAGAAAATTAGAATTCAAGTGGAATTCTAGAGCTACCCTTACCAAAGGGAAAGACAAGGCACTTGTAAATCCTCAGTCAACCTTTCATAAGGTAATTCTCTCATCCAATAGGTATGACCAGGACTGCATGTATGGTCATTGGAGGAATGTGAATCTTTATTATAAGAATACAAATGTATCTTACAATGGAAGAAGAAAGGATGGTGGAATGAGTGCCTGTAAGACTCCCCATGAAGAAGTCCAAAAGTCCCATCATGGACCTTTTGTATTTAGTGCTCCAGCCCCCTCACTCATGAGTAAGGCAGTGACATTTTCTCAAGATATCCCTACACGCACTCTGACTAAGGGAAAGTCTGCTAGCAAGTTAGACTTGTGTATTTCTAAGGCCATCAATAGTGTGACTTCTGCATATAAGTCTGTTGCTGGTATACCTCAAGAAAAACCAAATTCTTCTACTGCCAGACTTACCTCAGTCAGACTATGGCTGAGATAAATAAGAATAAGGAAGTTGATCTTCCTTCTGTTCAGTCTGCAATCAACCATGCTGCCAAACCTGCTCAGAAGAGAAGGTACAATATCTATGAGTGCTGGTGCTATGGCAAAGCGAGCCATTTTTCCCTAGATTGCTTGCACAATCCATGTGTGCCTAGAGGTAATGTTAGTCTTCCTATCAGAAAATCTGCAGGAAGACAAGTAGTGATTCAGACTAACAAGAACCTAGGACCCAATATATATTGGGGTCCTAAGGTAAGATAAATCTATTTTGCAGGATAGTCCAAGTGCACATACCCCCACGTGGTAATTGGATAGACGTTGCTCCATGAATTAGATTGGAACAAGGAGTTATCTCAAGGTTCATACTCTAATGAGTTGTGGACCTAAGATATGCAATTTTACATTTGGAGATGGGTAAACAGACCATCAAGGTTACTCCCCTTACTTCCCAAGAGGAAGAGAATGTTGAGTGAAATCCTGAAGAAGGACAAGTGCCCAAGACATGGATGAAGTCCAGCTTAATCATTATTGAGGAAAGCAAAGGTTGCTCTTCTGAGAGCAGTGTTGAAGAGGCAATTGATCCTCAGTGTTTGGTACTTCTATAGAAACTAGAAAAGAAGTGTGCTCAAGTTTCAACATCATCTGAACCTGTAGCACAGGATGTCCAAGTTAGTGGGCAGTGTGGATAGAATCTGTGCAATTATTGAGGGGGAGCCAATACAGTCTAAGTTCAGTCTGGAAAGCTTAAACTCTGGTCTAAAGAATTGGTGTCTGAGAATCTCCAGCTCCAAAAAGATCAGAAGAATACTCCTGAAGTTCAGAATATCCTTATGTACAATGCTGAGGATGAGAGGGAGACTATCCAGATAATTGCACCTACTGTGAGTGAGTAAGTTCAAAAGAATAGCTTGTGTGCTCCAGCTATTATTGGTACAAGTCAGCATATTCCTATGAGAATAGCAGTGTAAAGAAAGACTTGGTATCAGAATGAAAGGATGGTTCAAGGAAAGATCATTCAAGGCTCAAGTGGTCTGAAATTCCAGCAGCTATAGGAGCAAATTCAGCCTCATGAAGAGAGGAAGCTGACTGCCCCAGTGGTATCATCTGCAATCAGCTAGGGAGAGAAGGGATTGATTATGTGGTATCGAGTGGCATAGGAGATTTGGCTCAGTGGTATCAACTCAAGTGGTATGATCTCTATGGGAGTAGTAACTGACCATGATCAAGGATGAAGACAATGATCAAGGGAGAGAATGATGTGTGGGTTGCCAATGCAAGAAAGTCATTGGGGCTTGAAAAGTATGCAGACAACATTCCTCCCATTTAAGAAGGACTATATGGTATCCAGTGTGATGATCAAGATGGTGCTCAGTGGGATGAACACTCTTGTGATGCTTATTAGAAAGCTGAAGCCAGAGGAAAGTCTGTTACTAAAGGAAAGGAAAAGATCCGGCTCAGTAAGAAGAAACCAAGCATGGTGCAAGGGATATGTTGTGCTCAACTGGTGTGGATCCAGCTTCAGCTCCAGGACCATAACCTTCAGATAAGTAGAACTCCTTCATATTATGTCTCTACTAGTGCAATCTCAATAACTAGGTATCATGTCCCTCATAATAGGACTATGCCTATTAAGATTAAGTATCTGTAAATTAGGTGTAACACCCTAAAAATCTTAAGATGGAGTCAGGCTGGGTGACACGGCCTGGGACACGGGCGTATCCCAGGGCGTGTCCAGTGCACACGACCTGGGACACGGGCGTGTTTTAGGGCGTGTCCTTTTCGGTAGGTGTCGACTCGAGTTCTCGAGAACTGATTGTCGAGAGGCGACATGGCCTAGGACACAGGCGTGTCCCAGGGCATGTCCTGCTCGGGAGAATACCGAGTGGCATTGAGTGGCGCTGAGAGGAATGAAGTTGAGTGGCGTTGAGTGTAGAACACGGCATGTGACACGGGCGTGTCACAGGGGCATGTTGGGCACACAGCCATGGACACAGGTGTGTGCCTTAGCCGTGTGCTTCTCGGGTGATTTGGGCTTGTGTTAAAAAGGGTGACACAGCCAATCACACGGCCGTGTCAAAGTTGACACGGGCGTGTCTGCCCTGTGATACGGGCGTGTGGAGCCCGTGTTCTGGTTCAATTTGAGTCGGTTTGTACACCGCTTGGGGGACACGACCTGGGATACGGGCGTGTCACAGGCCGTGTCAAGTCAAATTTGGAATTTTGGGCAGATCTTGGCCATCCAATTATTTCTATTTGGATCCAATGGCCCAGGTCCTTTCCTGCAATGATAAGGCTGAGTGTTAGCCTCTTCTCTCATTCTTATCAATAGAGAAAAAGAGAGAGCTTGGAGGAAGGATAAGGAGGAGAAGAGCAAGGCTTTGGTGGTGCTCCCGCGATCCGATTCGAGATCCGAGGCTAGTTTAGTAGAGGCAAAGCTGATGCGGTGTTGTCCAACCGGCCAGATTTTCGATGGCTCCCAAGAGATCGTCAAGGGTAACGATCTTTCTTCTTGGACATGTGAAGTCCTCCTTTATGCATGAGTAAGGAATCCTCTCCACCAAAAGGTGGAAAAAGTGAGTGATTCCAGTGGGTGATAGTTGCTATCCCCAGCTTGAGTCTGCATTTAGACCCGAAAATGTGTAGTACGGGATATGCATATTGTGTGAATCCCATCTGGACAGGTTGGTCTGGATTGGTGATGTTGTATATTGCATACCGGAGAAGACTCCACGTATAAATGTGTAGTTTGTGGGGTCAATGGGTTGTGCCTGTGAAGGGAAGTAGCGGGAAGTACTGGAATGAGGAATTCCAGGAAAACACCCTTGTAACGCTTGTATTATATGCTATAAAAGTCCAGTTTTCTGGCACTGCATGAACTGTAGGGTTTGGGTGGAGTTTGGGTGCAGATAGAGAGTCCTGCTGAACCCGCTTAGCGACCACGAAGGACACCGGTATTAACTCCCCTTTTTGATTGTAAAGCCAGTCCTTGGCGGACATGATGGCTATTGTGAGCTGCGAGCTCTTAAAAGGCCTCGTGCCGAACAGGAAACGTGAAGCCGACCCGCGTCTTTTATTCTAGACGTAAGTACGATGTGCTTGGTGATGGCAAGGCGATTTGAGAAATGGGGGTGGTGGATCTGTACCTGCATTATGTTGGCTGTACAAGGAAGTGCCAAGGCATTGGGCTTTCGTCTGCAGCATAATGAGAGTCTTAGGCCTGTGCGCCATTAAGACTAACTGCTCAAGGGTTGATCCTGATTCGCCGGTGTACCCAAGTGTGCCTGAGTGCACGGATCGTTAGGCCGGATGGCTGACTATTGTGATGGAGTGCTTGTGCGTGAGAGCACAATATATTTCCAATATCTGTCAATTTCTATATTGCTCTACAGGGAAGGAATGCCACTGCCCCGGGAAAGGGGTAGGATTGTTATAAATTGGTCAGCTAAATGCTGACAGTTGCTTTGTTTGCCACCTTCTGGGTGGATTATCCCTATGCAGGTGCTGGAAAGCCGAGTAGAAAATGAAGGGCTGAAGTCCCTGCTGCTGCTGTTGCCGCTGCTGCTCATAACCCTTGTCGGCTAAGCAAAATGTGTTTTCTTTTATTCCTGTATGGCCGGCCTGCGCGCCGATGTATGTAATCCATACAATGAAACGAGGAACTGTAAGGCCTTAAGGCCCTAACTTTGTGTATATGATACATTCCTTTGGGGTATATATATAAATGTGCAATTTATCTATAGTGGACATTCCAAATGGTTGAGTTCAATATTACCTTTAAGCTTCCGCTAGCATGCTTTGAGTTAGGGTGCGTGTATGAGTTGGTATTAACCTGTAGCTTCACCGCTTGTTTATCGCATATAGTGTGGGGCCCCGACCGGACCTTCTATTATATGTTGTGTCACGAGTGGAGTCTTTATATTTTGGTATCAGAGTCTCTCGGTCTTCCTCTTTCGAATTCGTGGTCGAATTCTTTTTTGGGGGTGGCGAGCACGTGTCTGTGCGAACCGCTGTAATACGACTGAACTCTATAATGTCCACTAAGGAATGCAAATACACTTGTTTGAGGAACCTGCGCGTTCCTAATTGTTGTTCACGCTTGCACGAGGGCGCGAATGTGTGCTCTGTTTGGGGTCCTTGTGTGTTCCTGCTTCTACTTTGTGCAACATTTTAGTTGCTTACTTGTGTGTTTCACGCTTGTAGGCGACTAGCAGTAATGAGGGACATCAAGAACCCCAGCATGCAATGGGGATTAATGAGCCAACACTCCCTCTTTCAGTAGCGACGGTCTGATTGATCATTGATGTGGTTTTGCAATGATCAATGTCCGCCACGAGGGACATGTACAACCCTCTATTCCTATGGTGCCTCTCATGTCAGTTGGTGTGCCTGAGCAGATAGCAAGGAAACGAGCATCGACCCCGCCGGTGAATATGCATCTGATCCAAGGACCATATACGGTCGAGGAGTACTTTCATGCATTTGTGGCGCTGAGACAACCTTTAGAGTGTGTGGTTGAAAGTGAGGAGATGAAGATTAATAGATTTTATAATGGTCTGCGCGAAGAACTGCGAAGTCTATTGGTGGGTCCAAAGTTACTTGGCTTTTGTGCCTTGGTCACGACAGCTCAGTCTTTGGAAATGGACTTAAATAAGTTCAGGGCAAGGTACGGTGCCAGTGTGTCCACTGTTATAAAGATACAAACAGCAAGTTCTCGTAAGCGGAAGAAGAACAGACATATGTGGGAGTTGACCTCTTCTGCCACCATGAGAGCAAAAAAAAGGCGTGTTTGTTTTGCGTGCGAAAACGTAGGGCATATTGCCCGGGATTGCCATGGTAATGCGCCAAGGATAAAGAAAGCTAAGGCTTGAGCGGTGGCAGGACGAGTTCCACCCATTTGCTACTCGTGTGGTATAGAAGGACATAAAGCTCGAGACTGTAGAGTTGGCCCTTAGACAAGTGGAAATAAGAAGAGAAAGGATGGAATGCACATAAATAATTGTCACTTTGTACTGTACATATCCGCGTGTGTTATGCTGGCTTTAAAACTTGTTTTGTATATGTATAATTATGTTTTGTTGATGAATAAGCAAAATGTTGGTGTCTAGCTTGTTCCACCCTATGTATTAATCTGGGCAACAGAGATACCAGTGAAACGACATGGACGTAGTGGAAAGAATGCATATGGGTAGAGGTCGTTTGAGGTTATCGCAGACCATAGGACCATCTGTGTTGAACGAAGGACCAAGAGTGCGTGTCTGCTCGCTAGTTGTTCGGTCATGTTTGAAGCGAGTCTTCATGCCTCTAGCGGTCTACAAGCCGAAAGCGGGTTGAGTGACCCTTCTCGTGTGTGGTCGGTTGAGAAAAATGTATTCCTGAATGACCTATATGAGTGATGAAGTCCATAGGAGATCGACTTCGCTATTGCGGTAGTGCCCGGTGCGAAACCTGTGGCCTGCTCGCCATAGCGCGTCGCGCCAACGGAAAGGGCTGAATTGAAAGTCCAATTACAAGAGTTGGTGGAGCAGGGATATTTGTGAAAAAGAAGGACGGTAGTTTGTGATTTTATATTGACTCCCGTGAATTGAATAAGCTGACGGACAAGAACAAATATCTGATTCCACGGATCGATGTCCTATTTGATCAGCTAGTGGGGTCACCGTCTATTCAAAGTTGTATTTGAAATCGGGATATTATCAATTGCGGATTCGGGAAGGCGACATTCCTAAGACAGTGTTTGGGACATGGTATGGTCATTGTGAATTCACGGTGATGCCGTTTGGTTTATGTAATTCGCCTTTGGTATTCATGGATCTGATGCACCGGATGTTCCGAGAATACTTGGATTTATTCGTAATTGTGTTCATTGATGATATTCTTGTGTACTCTCAGTCGGGAGATGATCATGCAAACTATTTGCAGTTGGTGTTGCATACCCTGTGGAGGAATAAACTGTATGCCAAGTTCTCAAAATGTGAGTTCTGGCTATCGTCAATGGCTTTTCTGGGCCATGTGGTAAGCGGAGAGGGCATATCAGTAGTTCGTCAAAGATAAGTGTCATACGGGATTGGCCAGTGATGTCTTCAGTAGCCGAAGTCAGGAGCATTCTTGGCCTGGCAGGCTACTATATACGGTTTGTAGAAAACTTATCACGGATTGCTTTACCTCTGACCCCGTTAACGAGAAAAGATCAGAAGTTCGTTTGGACGTCGGAGTGCGTGCGAGCTTTTGACGAGCTGAAGAGTCGTTTGACCACGACGCCTATGTTGACATCGCCATGTGGTACATACGGCTATGAGATCTACAGTAATGCTTCAGGGAGCGGCTTAGGTTGCATTCTTCTGCAATTTGGTAAAGTGCTTGCTTATGGCTCACGCCAACTAAAAGTGCATGAACGAAACAACCCCATCAACAATTTCGAGCTGGCGGCGGTAATCTTTGCGCTAAAGTAGTGGCGGAACTATCTTTATGGCGTTAAAGTAGATATCGATACAGATCATAAGAGCCTAAAGTATTTGTTATATCAGAAGGATCTGAATATGCGACAACGGAGGTGGATGGAGTTCCTTGGGGACTACACTTTTGATATTCACTATACTCCCGGGAAGAGAAATGTGGTCGCTGATGCTTTGAGTTGTAGGATGCCAGTACGGGCAAACTGGTTGCAGAGGCATGATGTGCGGCTAATCTAGGAGATGGAAGCGTGAGAGATATCTTGTATTGACAAGGATGTTACGGTCGACGCATGCTTGAACTGGACGGAGGTACAATATGATCTTGCGGATAGAGTTCGGCGAGCAACAGAGCTTGCTAAAAATCTCCAACGCTATGCAAAGGATGGTCCTGGTGACCAATTATCCTGGGACGATGGTGTGTTACGAAAAGATGGTTGATTGTGCGTTCCAAGTACGGGGAAGTTGAAAGAAGAGTCGATGTACGAAGCGCACCGAGCCAAGTACTCAATTCACCTTAGGAGCGCAAAACAAATGGATAAAGACATGACGAAGTTGTTCTGGTGGGCCGGACTAAAGAAAGTCATAGTCTATGTGACGGAATGTCACACTTGTGCTTTGGTAAAAGCGGAATGCCAGAAGCCTGGTGGTTTCATGAAGTCAGTACCGATTCCGGAATGGATGTTTGATGATATTTCAATGGATTTCGTACACGGGTTGCCGAGATCTCAATACGGTCATGATTCTCTCTGGATGATTGTAGACCGGTTGACAAAAGTAGTTCACTTCCTTCAAAACAAGAGAGACGATTCAGGAGAAACCTTGACTAAGCTCTATGTGGAACAGACTGTTCGACTGCACGGTGTTCCTCGGAGCATTGTTAGTGATCGTGATGGGCGATTCACCTCAACTGATTGGAGGCTAATTCATCAAATGTTGGGCAAAATAAGCATTCAGTACGGCCTTTCATCCCTAAACGGATTACCAGACTGAGCGAACTAACAGGACGATGGAAGATATGCTTCGTATGTGCGCCCTAGAGTTCGGTATGAAATGGGAAGAGTACATTTATTTGGTAGAATTTGCCTATAATAACAGCTACTAAGCAAGCATCGGTATGGCACCGTTTGAGTCTCTATATGGTCGTAAATGTCGTACACCGTTAGCTGGGGCAGAGGTAGGCGAATCCAAGCTGAATTGGCGAAAGGAAATCGAAGAAACTACCTCGATAATATGCTCTATTCGTGCGAGGCTATTACTAACCCAGCATCGACAAGCAAAATATTACAACCCTAAGCATCAGAACGTGGAGTTCACGGTGGACGATTGGAAAAATTTAAATATCAAACCCTTCAAAGGCATATCTCAGATTCGGCGGTTGAAAAAGCTAAGTCCAAGATACCTTGGTCTGTTTGAAGTGGTGGAGCGAGTCGGGGAAGCTGCTTATCGGCTAGCGCTTTCAGCAGAGTTGAGTGGATTGCATGATGTCTTCCACAGCTCAGTACTTCGCAAAGTCGTCAAGGATCCAGCTCAAATAGTTGAGAATGATCGTGTACTGGTCGATAATGGGCTAACGATGAAGGTTAGACCCATTCAGATCGAGGATCGAGCCGAGAAATAGTTGTGGAACAAGATAATCGGGATGGTCAAAGTCCGGTGGGACAATTGTGGCAGAGAGGAGCTAACATGGGAGTATGAGCAGACCATGCGAGCTGAGTTTCCCGAACTTTAGGTATAAACTGTTGACCGTGTACATTTTGTTATAATAACTCTTTTAACGTTATAGCTTTGTGATTCCTGTTTATTTGTTGAGTACAAATTTCAGGATGAAATTTATCTTAAGGGGGGAGGATTGTAACACCCCAAAAATCTTAAGATGGAGTCAAGCTGGGTGACACGGCCTGGGACACGGGCGTGTCCCAGGGCGTGTCCAGTGCACACGGCCTGGGACACGGTCGTGTCCCAGGGCGTGTCCTTTTTGTTAGGCATCGACTCGAGTTCTCGAGAACTGATCGTCGAGAGGCGACACGTCCTTGGACACGGGAGTATCCCAGGGCGTGTCCTGCTCAGGAGAATATCGGGTGGCGTTGAGTGGCGCTGAGTGGAATGGCATTGAGTGGCGTTGAGTGTAGAACATGGCCTGTGACACCGACGTGTCACAGGGGCGTGTTGGGCACACGACCATGGACACGAGCGTGTGCCTTAGCCATGTGCTTCTCGGGTGATTTGGTCTTGTGTTAAAAAGGGTGACACGGCCAGTCACACGGCCGTGTCAAAGTTGACACGGGCGAGTCTGCCCTGTGATACAGGTGTGTGGAGCCCGTGTTCTGGTTCAATTTGAGTCGGTTCGTACACCGCTTGGGGGACACGGCCTGGGACACGGGCGTGTCACAGGCCGTGTCAAGTCAAATTTTGAATTTTGGGCAGATCTTGGCCATCCAATTATTTCTATTTGGATCCAATGGCCCAGGTCCTTTACTGCAGTGATAAGGCTGAGTGTTAGCCTCTTCTCTCATTCTTATCAAGAGAGAAAAAGAGAGAGCTTGGAGGAAGGAGAAGGAGGAGAAGAGTAAGGCTTTGGTGGTGCTCCCGCGGTCCGATTCGAGATCCGAGGCTAGTTTAGTGGAGGCAAAGCTGCTGCGGTGCTGTCCAATCGACCAGATTTTCGATGGCTCCCAAGAGATCGTCAAGGGTAACGATCTTCCTTCTTGGACATGTGAAGTCCTCCTTTATGCATGAGTAAGGAATCCTCTCCACCAAAAGGTGGAAAAAGTGAGTGATTCCAGTAGGTGATAGTTGCTATCCCCAGCTTGAGTCTGCATTTATACCCGGAAATATGTAGTACGGGATAGACATACTGTGTGAATCCCATCTGGACAGGTTGGTCTGGATTGGTGATGTTGCATATAGTGCACCGGAGAAGACTCCGCGTATAAACGTGTAGTTTGTGGGGTCAATGGGTTGTGCCTGTGAAGGGAAGTAGCGGGAAGTACTGGAATGAGGAATTCCAGGAAAACACCCTTGTAACGCTTGTATTATATGCTATAAAAGACCATTTTTCTGGCACTGCATGAACTGCAGGGTTTGGGTGGATTTTGGGTGCAAATAGAGAGTTCTGTTGAACCCGCTTAGCGACCACGAAGGACGCCGACATTAACTCCCCTTTTTGATTGTGAAGCTAGTCCTTGGCCGACATGATGGATATTATGAGCTGCGAGCTCTTAAAAGGCCTCGTGCTGAACAGGAAAGGTGAAGTCAACCCGCGTCTTTTATTCTAGCTGCAAGTACGATGTGCTTGGTGATGGCAAGGTGATTTGAGCAACGGGGGGTGGTGGATCTGTACCTGCGTTATGTTGGTTGTACAAGGAAGTGCCAAGGCATTGGGCTTTCGTCAGCAGCATAATGAGAGTCTTAGGCCTGCGCGCCATTAAGACTAACTACTCAAGGGTTGATCCCGATTCGCCGGTGTACCCAAGTGTGCCTGAGTGCACAGATCGTTAGGCCGGGTTACTGACGGTTGTGATGGAGTACTTGTGTGTTATAGCACAATATATTTCCGATATCTGTCAATTGTTGTATTGCTCTGCAGGGAAGGAATGCCACTGCCCCGGGAAAGGGGTAGGATTGTTATAAATTGGTCAGCTGAATGCTGACCGTTGCTTTGTTTGTCACCTTCTGGATGGATTGTCCCTGTGCAGGTGCTGGAAAGCCGAGTGGAAAATGAAGGGCTGAAGTCCCTGTTGCTGATGTTGCCGCTGCTGCTCATAACCCTTGCTGGCTAAGCGAAATGTGTTTTCTTTTATTCCTGTATGGCCGGCCTGCGCGCCGATGTATGTAATCCATACAATGAAATGAGGAACTGTAAGGCCTTAAGGACCTAACTTTGTGTATCTGATACATTCCTTTGGGGTATATATATAAATGTGCAATTTATCTATAGTGGACATTCCAAATTTTTGAGTTCAATATTACCTTTAAGCTTCCGCTAGCATGCTTTGAGTTAGGGTGCATGTATGAGTTGGTATTAACCTGTAGCTTCACCGCTTGTTTATGGCATATAGTGTGGGGCCCCGGCCGGACCTTCTATTATATGTTGTGTAACAGGTGAAGTCGTTACATTAGGGAGCATAAAGAAGAACTCAGTCCTGAGTTTGTCCTCACAAGCAAGTGGCTGACATATTAATCAAGCTATTAGACGAAGTCAAGTTCAACACCTTTAAGGTTAAGTAGGGTATATTAAACTTGGTATAGCTTCAGTTGCTCCTAATTTTATCTCTGTTGTAGGATTTACTTTTCTTGCAGGTAGATAAGTCCTTGATGTGATATCAAGACTATAATGACCATTAAGTGGTATCAAGTCTTAAATGGACTCATGTGTCCATTAGAGATGAGGAGGAGCAAGTCCAGCACTTGCAAAGGCAGATTCAAGTGGTTCAACTGTTGCTAGAGTTGCTTATCTATACTCAAAAAGGGTGAGCAGATAATATGAATCTCCCTAATTATTTACATAAGTCAAAAAGGGGAAGGAGAAAGAGAAGGATGTAAGAAAGATGTAAGTGGTAATAATAATTAAGGCGAAGCAGGAGCAGGTGTGCCATATAGGCAAGAAAGTATGGTAACTATAACTTCTCTTGTAATATATTTTTCAAGTTGATATATTATTGTTGCATAAGTTAGTGTATGTCATTGAATCATTTGATTGAGGGTTTTGACTTCTTTAAATAGGGGGATATTGTTGGGTCTATTGTCCACAATGTCCTAGATTTGAAGAAGTCAATCATATCAATAACATACACAAAGTTGTATTTGATGTATGCTTAAGTTCATGCATGCAGGTTGTCCTTATAACATTGATAGGACAGATAATCCAAGTTTGTGACAGGTTGTCACAAGATAGAAAGGTGGACACAAAGAAGCTGGCTGGAAAGGAAGAAATTTGCCTAAGTCCACAAGCGTTGAATGAAGCAAGCTCACTCAATGATATATGTCAAGGAGCAGTTGACAAAGTTTAAAAAGCAGCCAAGTCCGCAGGCGTTGAGTGGAGCATGCTCACTCAATGCTAGAGGTAAGGAAGGATATTGGCTAGCAAGAAATTCGATTAATTCCACAGGCGTTGAGTGAAGTCTACTCACTCAACGCCAAATGACTAAAAGCACTTAGTACATCATGTACAGTCAAAGCCTAATAATTGGCAAGCTGAAAATATGGTTAAGTCCACAGGCGTTGAGTGAAGTCTACTCACTTAGCGTCATACAGCTAAAAGCTGTAAGACAGGCTAAGCTTAAGAAGAAATAACAAGAATGTGGTTAAGTCCACAGGTGTTGAGTGAAGTCTACTCACTCAACGTCATACTCCATAAATCGTTGAGTATAGCTCAGACAGTCAATGACACAGAAAATATGTGTTAATATTTGATTCAGTCCACAGGCGTTGAGTGAAGCTTACTCACTCAATGTCATATAATAAAAAGCGTTGACTGAACCTTAGGCTGCATTTGGTAATCCGTTTTTGTCCATCCCGTTTGGTCAAAACGCAACATTGAGTTCGGGTCCCATTTGTTTTTCCGCTTTTGTTTTGAATTGCACGGCGTTTCTCGCTATTCAAAACCCGGCGGAACGAAACCTAC
Source organism: Platanthera zijinensis (assembly GCA_039513925.1). Lineage (NCBI taxonomy): Eukaryota > Viridiplantae > Streptophyta > Magnoliopsida > Asparagales > Orchidaceae > Platanthera > Platanthera zijinensis. The sequence continues at coordinate 64,899,192 of CM077084.1, read as the reverse complement.
CTCTACAGCTTTGTTTTATCGCATTTAGGGCAGGGCGCTGTTTCTCCCGTCGCCGCTTCGAGTCGATCTCACCTCCTTCTTCTCCGGCCGCATTTGGGATGTAGGTCGCTTCCTGGGCTAGATATCCGGTGGCACCTGATTCCTTCTCCGAAATCTGGCGGCGCCTGCTTCCTTCTCCGCGCGCAACAGCGACGGCAAGATCCCGATCGAGAAACGCAGCTTCTTCTCTGACTCAGGCTAGTTGTTCTCTCCGATTGTGTGCTCCTTCCTCTCCAATGGCCCAGCGATTTCACAGGTAATATTCTCTATTATTAGGGTTTGGTTTTTCGGTTCCAGATATCTCACCCCCTCCGATTTTGTGCAGATAACTCCAGCTCTCGCCTTGTTCGTGTTCCCCCCATCTACAACAGTCAGACCTGCAGGTATACCTTCCTTCCCCTTCCAATTTTTTTTGGTTATTAGGGGTTGGGTTGTTTTGGTTTATGGTAATGCTCAAGATGTTGAATTTATGTGTAATGTGTTGTGTATGTGCGTATGTGTTCTATGTGTTGTGTGTGTGCATTGACTGTGTTGTGTGTGTGTGTGTGTGCATTGATTGTGTTGTGTGTGTGTGTGTGCATTTACTGTGTTATGTATGTGCTATTTTGAGTGGGTTTTATGTGGTGTGTGTGTGCTTCTGTCGTGTATGTGTGTGTGTGTGTGGTGTGTGTTTGTGTTGTGTGTGTGTGTGTTTTTGTGGTGTGTGTGTGTGTGTTATGTGCACTGTGTTGTGTGAATTTGTTTGTATGTGTTGTGTGTGTGTGTGAATTATGTGCACTGTGTTGTGTTTGTGTGTGTGTTGTGTGAATTTGTTTGTATTTGTTGTGTGTGTGTGAATTATGTGATGTGTGTGTGTGTGTTTGGTGTGTGTGTGTGTGTGTGTGTGTGTGTGTGTTTGTGCTATTTTGAGTGAGTGTTTGTGTTGTGTGTGTGCTTCTGTCGTGTATGTGTATGTTTCTATGGTGTGCGTTTGTGGTGTGTGTGTGTGTGTGTGTGTGTGTGCTTTGTGATGTGTGTGTGTGTGTGCGCTATGTGTTGTGTGTTGTGTGTGTGTTGTGTGTGTGTGTGATGTGTGTGTTGTGTGTGTTTGTGTGTTTGTGTTGTTTTGAGTGTGTGTGTGTGTGTGTGTGTGTGTCGTGTGTGTGTGTTATGTGCACTGTGTTGTGTGTACATAACACACACACACACACACTCAACACATACACACAATCAACACATACACACACTCAATACATACACACAACACAGTGCACATAACACATACACACACACACACACACACACGCACACTCAACACATACACACACATAGTCAACACATACACACACTCAACACATACACACAACCTTCATTATGTTTACCCATAACACGAACTTCATTATGTGTTGTGTGTGTGTGTAATGTGTTGTGCTTCTGTCGTGTATGTGTGTGTGGTGTGTGTGTGTATTGTGTGTGTGTGTGTGTTTGTGGTGTGTGTGTGTGTGTGTGTTATGTTTCTATGGTGGACTTCTCTATTTATAGGGAACCATGATCATTACAACTCCATCCCATAGAAAGAGAAGGGCGGCGGGGTACGACTGTCACGCCCTGGGATGGCGACAGTCTCGCATCCAGATATCTTTAGCATTATTCACCATTCCTGAGGCCATTTCAGAGCTATAGAGTATGTCGAAGGTTATGGATGAGTCACAGTTCGATTTCTACGACTACTCTACCATGCTTCTGAAGGATAAACAAAATCGAGAAACTTTTATGAGCATTCGCAAGGATAGGCGTCTTCGGTGGCTGCAGGCTCGTTTCGAAAAACGAGCGGATTAGTTTGGTTTTTGGCCCTCTGCTCTGCTGAGATTATTATGTTTGTGTTGTGTGTGTTGTTTTTTTTACTTTGAGACTTATGTTTATTTGTTAATTTGCTCTGATGCTACTTTGAATACATTTGAGACTTATGTTTATTTGTTAATTTGCTGCGATGCTACTTTGTTCACTTTGAGACTTATGTTTATTTGAAAGCAAATGATGCAATGTTGAATTCTTATCTATTTATCGCAGACATACAATGTCATCCTCAGACAGTTCTAATGAAGAAATTCAGCAACAAGTAGTTGATTTGACTTATCATAATAGAGTACTCGATGGGCATCAAATTGTAACAACTTCAGCTTTTCAAATAAATAGGACTGCTATATTAAATAGTAGAGCATGCATGACATCTGGGCATACAGGGGCTAGATGGGTAGCTGAACTTATAGATGGCCACCCGATGAGGTTTTTTAGTGCCTTCAGAATGTCGAAGGTGGTTTTTAGTGATTTACTTTCACTACTCACACTTCATTATGGATTTCAAGGTTCTAGGAGAACTCTACCATGTGAGGTGCTTGTAGTTACACTGTATATTTTGGGCCACAATCTATCCATGCAACTTGCAAGTGAACGCTTTAAACATTCTACAGAAACGATAAGTATATTCTTTACAACGGGTATCACTGCAATTAAGAGACTCTCCTCTGATATCATCAGTCCTGTAGATCCTATTTTCAGTAGTATTCCCTCACAAATTTTAAATGATCCTCGATACATTCCTTTCTTTAAAGACTTCATAGGAGCTATTGATGGAACACATGTGGATGCTCGAGTTCCAGCTAATCAATAGGTTTTCTACATTGGTCGGCATGGCACAACAACGCAAAATGTGATAGCGGTTTGTGATTTCAACATGTGTTTCACTTTTGCATTAGCAGGTTGGGAGGGTTCTACCCATGATAGCCGTATATTTCAGAGTGCTCTTATGGACACGAGTTATAATTTTTCATATCCACCGCCAGGTGAGCCTTTTATAGTAAAAAGTTATATTTTGTAAGGTTCATTCGGCTGCGGTCACTATTATTCACACCAATAAATAAGTTATAATTTTGTAGGAAAATATTATCTAGTAGATGTCGGATATCCACTTCAATGTGGTTTTTTAAAACCATATTCAGGTACACGGTATCATTTACCGGATTTTAGAAGGGGCAGTCGGCCTATACAAGAGAGCCGAGAAATATTCAACTAGGCTCACTCGTCTTTACACAGTGTCATTGAACGTTCATTCGGAGTTTGAAAAAAGAAGTGGAAGATTCTTAGAGATATGCCACCATACAGTTTGTCAAAGCAAAAAGACCTTGTGATTGCAACAATGACATTGCATAATTACATTCGCAGGCATCCATCCCGCTCAGACACTCATTTTTGTGCTTGTGATGAAGACGAGCAATTTATTTACCCGGCAGGCCTTCAGAGAAGAACAGGACAGATAAACGAAACCTGAAGTGGAAAACATGTTAGAGGGATTCGAGTAGGGGTGGATGAGATGGTGGCATTGCGTGACTCCATTGCCGATCAACTGCTCAGAGCTTGAATGTGTTTGTTGTACCTGCATAGAAAGCTGGTTTATTTCGAGTTTTTGAAATTTTAATGTTTAAAAGTAATTATGTAAAAAATTTGTATTGCTAGATTCTCAATTTCATCATTTCTAAATATATATACGCATATTACAAACATATTTTAAAAATTGATCCATTTTTTTTAAAAAAAAGCCAAAACGTCACCGCAGTTTTGCCAAACGAATCTCTGTTTGGAACAGCTCAGCAAACACAGACTATTCAAACAGATCTCCATTTCCAGCATCCAATTTCCAACAGCTCCCTTTGAAAACCTGCCTTTACAACAGCTCCTTTTATAACCGCCACCGCTAAACCAAATGAAGCCTTAGTCAGTTAGAGACTGTGATTTTACATAAATTTGGCTAAGTCCAAATGCGTTGAGTGAAGCTTACTCACTCAACACCAAGTGAATAAAATCAATTCTACGTATTATGGCGTTGAGTGTAGCCTACTCACTCAACGCCAAGTGACTGAACTCCGGTTAAGCAGTTTGGCGTTGAGTGAAGCTCAATCACTCAACGCCTAGAGACAGAGAAATTTTTCTAAGTATTTTGGCATTGAGTGAAGGTTGCTCACTCAACGCCTAGTGACAAAAAATCTGTCTAAGTGTTTTGGCGTTGAGTGAACCTTACTCACTCAATGCTTATACTACTGATGCTTGATTTTTTTTAAGTCCATAGATGGTGACGTCAGCAAAGTCAACAAGTGAATAGAATTTGAATTTGTTGCGGGAAAGCTACAGTACACGACAAATGTAGTCGCGTGCCTTCAGTACTGCAATTAATGCAAAAGCAAAGTTGTAGCTGTCAATTTCAGTGGGGCCCACAGGTCAAAAGAGCTGTTGATAGGCTAATAATAAAAGGCGGAGATCGAGGAAGAAAAGATAGTTTTTGGAAAATACTTCTGGACCTCATCTTCCTGTCGGCCATTATTGCAGAGCTTGGAGATATAGTTCAAGTGTTAATCTAAGAGCAAAAATAAGTTAGTCTGTGACTCACAGACAGTTAGCTATTGAAGAAGCTATTCACTGAAGAATAACACCTCTTCAATATCAAGATCAGAAAGTCCTCTTTCTGAGAAAGAAGAAGTAGCTGAATCATCTGGATTCAGCAAACACAAAGAGAGAGCTGAGTTTGTCTTGGCTTAAGAAGCTGTTAAGGGAAAAAGCCCCAACAATAGTTGCTTCACAGTTCCAGCAAGCCTAATCCTGAAGATAAATTTCTGGAGTTGAGGAGAAGATATAACTGAACTTGTGGATCAGTTCAGGAAGAAGTAGAACATCAGATCTGCAAAGAAGCAGCAACGGGCCAACCCTAGCTGCAGTTGCTGCACAGTTCAGGCTAGACATTTTCTGGACTGTGTAGAAGAAGTCTGGACTGAGATAACTCAGGACAAAAATAGATTGGCTCAGAGAAATTTCTCTGAATCCAAATCAACCAAACTCATTTTCACTGGAGGATCCTCTTGGATCTGATTTGTAGGGCCTTTGTGCCTGAGGTAGGGTATATTTGCCTGATATAGGATTCTATTAAGAATCTGAGAGTATGGCTTTGGCCTGAATAGTAGGATTCAAGTTTGAATCTGAGCTGTAGGATCCAGTTTGGATCTGAGGTAGGTGATCGGTTGATCACTGAGCCGTAGGGCCTTTGTGCCTGAGGTAGGAGATTCACTCTCTCTGAGTTGTAGGGCACTTGTGTCTGAGTTGTAGGATCCTTTGGATCTGAGGTAGGGCCTTTATGCTTGAGTTGTAGGAGAGTCATTCTCTCTGAGGTAGGATCCTTTGTGGATCTGAGGTAGGATTGTCCTCCCAGCCTGAGTGGTAGGGCCTTTGGCCTTAGGTAGGTGATCTTTGGATCACTGAGTTGCAGGGTCTTGTGCCTGAGCAGTAAGTCTTGGAGGATACTGAGAGATCCTGAGGGATCTGAGGTGTAAGCTCTTTGAGTTGAGTTTTGGAGAAGTGCCTTGTCTAACTATAAGTTATAAAGGTGAGAGGGAAAGTGAACGTACCCATAATCTGGGGCACTAGTATAAATTTTGTGTGTGCTTTTCTGGGTGTTTCTTTGTTGCAGGTTATTTGTTCTTGAAAGCAAAAATCGACTAACTAACCAAGCAATTAAAGAAGGAAAATAGCGGAAAGTCACAAGAGACAAATAACCTATTCACCCCCCCTCTAGATGATTTAGTTATCATTGAAACTAAATACTTTCAGCAAGTGCGCAAAAGAATGCGCGCATAACTACGGGTGAAAGTCAGAAAGAAATCCATCAGAGACTAAGAATAAACACAAACAACACAAAAAAGATCATGTATAAATATATAAGAAGGGTGCAGTTATACATGGGTATCACCCATTATATGTGTAAAAAAAACATATATATACTAGTACAAAACAAAAAAGGGCTCCCGGAAAGCCTTCAGGACGAACCATTGGACTTCTCGCTGGAAGACTCCAAGACCAGGAGTGCATCCTATTCGTCCTCGCCCTGCTGGTCGTCCTCGCCCGTGGGAACTTCGATAGGGGTGAATAGCTAGGGCAGGACACTACGTGCGGTCAGCCTTTCGCCCTTCTCGTTCAGCAATCTAGCAGCTCGTAATACCTCGATGGTGTGCTTGGATGCCCCCTGGGCATTCTACTACATCATCACCTCGATTTCGTAGTTATTGTATTAGTGACGTTTGACCTTCTCGCACAGGGGCGGCGGGAGAAGGGTCTCCTGCAAGCGCTTATTCTCCTCCTTTAGCCCAGCGATCTCGTGTTCTTGGCTGGCCACTTGTGCGCGGAGCTTCTTGGCATCCGCAGATTCCTGAAACAAATCAAGAGAGTTAGCCGGGAAGTGAGATACTATGAAAAGCTAGCGAGAAATCAGCTTACCTCTTGCACCGGCCTGCTAGCGAGAAGCGCCTCAGCGGATGCAAGTTTCTCCTATAGGGACCGTCTTGGCCTCAGCAAGTTCCCAGGACTTTTTAACCTCGTTCAAGTTCTGTTCAGTATAAAGGCTCCGGCGAGAGGACATGTGTGCAAGCTCCAGGGTGCGCAGCTGGGTTCACGCAGTCTCATGTGCAAGGGTCCTGGTGGACTCCTTATCGTAGAGTCTGGCGTCTTCCCTACTGTACAGCCCAAAGGCGAGTGCATAGGCCTCACCGCTAGTGTTATCCTGCTCAATCCAAGTCGGCAGGAGGGTAGAGATGGAAGCCCGGTTGACCTCGGGATCCCACTAGAGAAGCGGTTGGCCGGTCTTGTCCAGATGCCTCTCGTCGAGCCCAAAAATCTTATGCCCTTTCGGCATCGGGCCCTTGGGGGCCTTCTCGATAATGGCAGAGACCCTCTCAGCAATGCCTGCTGAACCAGCTGTCGGCGACATCTTGGCAGGGGTCTCGACAACAGACTTGACCTTGTTCTGCGTAGGTGTCTTGGATTTCTTGGATGGAGCTGGGTGCGGAGCATCTGGCTTTCGCTTTCGGGCACTCGGCTGAGATGTGGTCCCTGAATCATCCCGGTAGGCCCAGGCCACCGATTGTATGAGTGCCAAGCTGCGGGCGAGAGTCCCGGATTCATCGTAGGGCTGGCTGACGGGAATCTCTCGCTCTTCTGCACAAAAGCCAAAGTTCAGCTTCAGTGTTAGTAAAAGAATAATAACAAGGTAGGCGAGAGGGTGCCATCTCCAGCAGGAATGGGCTGGAGGTGGTCTACGTCCCACCTCAAGAACTTAACGTTGAAGTTCCTTGTATCGAAGAAGATGATGAGGGCGGCCTTGCGCCCCTAAGTATGGGAGGCTTATAGGTCACCTCGTCATATTGCACTGGCGAGAGGGGTATGTTGTTGAAACCCTCGAAACAAACACAAACTTTTGGGCCCAGTTGTAATTTTTGTTATCAAGGTTGATGGTCTTGATCTTCTGGCCCGAGAAGAAGACAATCCCACCAATGGCCCTGAAATTGAATAGCTTCTGGAATACCTAAAGGTTGAACTCAATTCTTTCCGCGCGCATGTAGCATGTGAAAGCTACCAGGAGTGCAACGGAGTTTAGATTAAGCTATGTCGGGACAACCCCAAAGTAGTGAAGGGTCTGCCTCACTTCCGACCAGAGCAGAAGGCGAAACCCCACCTCAAAATTATCCAAGGGAATGGCCAGTTCCCCTTCTGGCAGGAAATTCAGCTTATCGTCGCTTTTCGAACAACGCGCGACGTAGTCTGGCGAGGTGTAGTGGACCAATGCCGAGGCATATTCCTCTGCAGTCAAGTTACAGGGGAGGAAGTCGTGGTCTAGGAAGCCTTGCGCGCATTTGGCTCTGTCATCGGTCTCTCCCGGCATCTTCGTGAGGGTTGGGAGAAGAAATGGTTTGCGCAAGATGCGAGAGCTCTGGAAATCAAGCGCATGGAGGGGAGACGAGGTTAGGGATCTAATGGAGTAAATGTGGTTGGTGACCTGACCTATTTATAAAAAATTTCGGAAATCATGACATTTTCTTGAAGGCGACGCGGTGTGGATAACATTTTTTAATATTTCGACGCCTCGTAATCCACCCGTCATTGCTTCCGCTCCTTACCTGCGAATGGCAAAAAGCTTCCAGGCAGTTCCTGGGTAAGCGAAAGGCATAACACAGAATAAAAAGGGGGAAAAAACGAGCGCATTCGGCGCAAACGCATGGAAAACTAGCAAAAGCAGTCTAATTACACACAGAGGTCACTCGTCGGGCGAGGGCATAATATAAATGTTCTTATTATTATTACAAACTATGCGGAAAGTTGAAATGGATAGGAGGCGGGAATCGAAAGGGATAGGAGGCACTCACGGCCGTCAGTTCCTGATTGACTAGGTGCATTTGGTTCCGATCTCGCTCGATATGCCTCCCTGGAGAGGTTTCCACGCATCCGCTTCCTTACCGCTCCATTTCCCCAACTAAGTGTGCGTAGTCTCGCTCAAGGACCTAGTCGACGCTTCGTCGCTACCTGGAACGCATCCGCCCTACGAGAGTCATCTCGCTGCGTCCAGATCATCTTGGCCAGCTGTAACACCTCTACCCGTCAAGAAGAATATAATAGAGGGTCCGGCCAGGGCCCCACGCCATATTCCACAAACAGGCGGATACGCTACTAAATAATATCAAAATCAACGCATCCTAACACAGAGCATTCTAGCGGAAGCTTCACGATTGAAAACTTGAACTCAAGAGTTATAAGAACTGTCCACTATAACAAAATAGGAATGTTTACACCCAAAGTAAATGGCTTTATGGCCTTACAGGTTTCTCTTAATAAAAGTGTGGTTTACAAACATCGACGAGCAGGCCGGCCACACATGAACAAGAAGAAACAAAACAAAGCTTTCGAGGGTAGAAACACAGCTTGGGATTCAGCCCGCTAAGTCCCGCTCGGACCAGCACCACCTGCACCTGCAAGAACCAATCCACCAAGCAGTGGCAAACAGGGCAACGGTCAGCATTCAACTGACCAATTGTAACAACCCTGCCCCGGGCATGGGGCAGCGAAATTCCTTCCCTGCATAGCATTTTACATCTCATACATATATATCCAGCCGCCAAGGCAATACATATCACAAATGCCGGCACGACGGCCCGACATTCCGTGCACTCAGAGCACATTCTGGTGTACCGGAAACACCGGGTCCCACCACCGTTCAGAGGTCCTAGACATGACGGTCCAATTTGAGCATTTCTAGTCTGATCGGCACGCAAGCCATCGACTCTCGCTATGTGATCCTAATAGGGCCTTAAGCACCCAAGGTCAGACAACCATAACACGGGTATAGATCTACCTTTCCCGTTGCTTAAAATCATCAGACTCAAGACTGGAATGATGCGGGTACAGCTTCACCTTGCCCGTCTGCCACCAAGGCATTCCTCCAGTTGCACAGCTCAACCTCATAACATAAGGCACTCACAGCCACAAGAGTTGAACCCAACTCTCACCATTTCCTGGACTTCCTCCAGTACTTCCTACGACACCAAGCCACAGGTATCCACCACGGATTTCATGCATACAAGCAATACTCACGGAGTCTTATCCGATGTGCAAACAAGCATCACCAATCTAGACCAACATGTCCAGATGGGCTTCACACAGCATGCCTAACAATACTCACACTTCCGGTTCTAATGCAATACATAAGGGACGCACCGCCGACCCAAGGGAATCACTTCGCCATCCACCTTTTGGTAGAGGATTCCTATGCAAATGCAGAAAAGAAGGACTTCACTTGTCCAAGAAGGAAATCGTTACCCTTGAAGGACATTTTGGCGCCATGGCGAAAAGTACACTGTTGGAAAGCTTCGCAACGATCAAGCCTCTGTAGAGCTGAACTCGGCTCGCGATTTGGACCACCGCAGCACCACCGGCAGCCATCTTTCCCTTCTTCTTCTTCCCCTTGCTCTCCTCTCTTTCTTCACTTAAGAAAGAGAATGATATAACTCAAATGAGTTTTCTCCATCTCAAATCCGGCCTTATAAATTCAGGGAACAACCTATGCCATCAGATCTTGGTCAAAGAAAATGGAAGGCTCAGATTAGCCATGAAATTGAATTTCTTGGGCCGAATACGGGTTGTGACATGCCCGTGTCACAGGTCGTGTTCCTGAAGTGGTGCACAACTGACTTAAAATAAACCACAACACAGGCATTGACACGCCCGTGTCAAGCCTGACACGCCCGTGTCACCCAGTACACGGTCGTGTATCTGGTCGTGTAACCCCTGTAACACGATCTCCAAAATCACCCGAGCAGGACACGGCTAAGGAACACGCCCGTGTCCATGGCCGTGTGCCCAACACGCCCCTGTGATACGGTCGTGTCACAGGCAGTGTCGCCTCTCAACGATCAGTTCTCGAGTACTCGTCGAGAAGAGGGACACGCCCTGGGACACGCCCGTGTCCCAGGCCATGTACACCTGACACGCCCGTGTCTTAGGCCGTGTCAGCCAACCTGAATCCCAATTTTGGCTTTTGAGATTTCTGTGGTGTTACACCAACACCACCACCATCCGGTCCTTGAGTGTCTCGGCATCCCCGGGATCCCCAAGGAAGGTGGCGGGATCGCTGGGGGAAGGCAGGGGCGAGAACTCCTCGTCACCAGCCTCATGAGCCCTTGCCGAAGTATCCCAGTAACCTGGCAATAAGCTGCGGTCAGTATCAGAATGTTCAAATGAAAAGGGAAGATCAATGGTTTGTTTACCTGGAGATGGGATGGAGCTCCTGCCTGGAGCCTGGCGGGAAGGACCGGGTCTCCCTTCAAAGGGTCTCGTGTATAGGTTGTAGCGAGTTTTTCCCTGTCCCGGGCGGGTTGGCGTTTGCGCTGGCAGGTGGGGCTCAGCAGGAGGAGGGTCTTCCAGGGCCTTCCCAGTTGATTGGAGAGAGCCCGACACCAGTTCTTTGGGGATCTGGGCAGTCGTGGTCTGGGGTGCTGGGCTGACTCAGCCCGCACTTCCAAAGGGAGCTTGTTGGAACACCCTATTACTAATTTGGGTCAGGATCACTATGTCTATAGGATTATTGCATTGACCTTGTTGTATAGAGTAAAGGTCAACTAGTTAAGGTCTAAGGATTAGGACTTAGGTTTGAAGCTTTCCCCAAGACCTCCTAGTTCAGATGAGAAGCCCAGATGAAGAGTTCAACTTGTCGTCGAGCTCAGACCGACGAAGTGTCGAACCCAGTTCGACTATCTCTGAGCTCAGGTCAACGAGGCGTCGAACTTAGTTCGACGATAGTTGAGCTCAGATCAACGATTATCTTTTGAGATCGATGATTTCTGGAATTCTGTCAGTTTGTTAAGGATTTCAAATGTCTTCAAGTCAGAGCATTTATTAAAGAAGGTTTTTAGCCGTTATATTAAATCTGGAGCAAGTTTCAAGGAAATAAAGAAGGAATGTTATTTAGGTTTTTCCTCCAGAGACAGTTGAAATTTAAGTAAAGCATTTATGATTTTGCTAACGGCTATCAAGAAGATTTGAAGACTGGATTTCATATTATGATTCAGATAAGAAGAATTATATAAGAAGAAAAAAAAGATCAATAACACAGAGAGGAGAACAAGCTTCTATTCTTTTTTGATTCCTTCTGATTCAAAGTTTCTCAAGTCTTCATCATTCATACTACAGACAACACACATTTCAGTTCTTGCTGAAATCATCTTTTGTTGGAGCATTCTTTTCATTGAAGACCTATCACCCTTGCAAAGCTTTTATTCCTGAACTCTTGCTAATCTCAGGGGGAGCTTTGACAACATCAACATCCACTTGTGCTTCTCTCAAATTGTTGACAGAGAAGACAACCTAACCTTTTTCTTTTTCTTTCCTATAAAAGGGTTCTTTAAACTCCCTTCAAAAGTTTTGTTTTGGTTTCTGAGACCTGATCAAAACTCAGTGGTGGCAAAACACCTAATCAAAAATTTTGGTTTGGTTTTTGAGCACCTGATCAAAAGCTCATTGGTGCCCAGGACACCTGATCAACTCATCCTGCAGTGGATTCCTACCAAGGGTGGTAGAAAAGTGGATATACCCAGGTTTTGGGGAACCACTATAGTTCCTTGTGTCTTCTGGTTGCTTGTTATTTTGTTTGTTGTGTGCTGTGGATTTGCTTCTTGTATTTGTTTTATTCTGATTACTGTTAAGTACTCTACACAAAGTAAATTAAGTCTTCCAGTGCTAAAGTTATTTTTAAATTTGCAGAATTATTTTAAAACACTCTATTCACCCCCCTCTAGAGTGAAGGGTTGATCTTACACTCACTTTCAATTGGTATTAGAGGCAGGTTGGTTGTTCGTACGGGCTAACACCTGAACCAAAAGATCTCTCTTAAGATCCATCCTTAATAGAGGGTTATTTTTTATTATATTTATTTTAATCTAAATTCATGGCACAGAACAAAGATTATGCTAGCACCAGACCTCCAGTGTGCAATCTCTCCAAGTTTGTACTTTGGAAGGCAAGGATCAGATTATACATGAATTCCATTGATGAAGATATTTCTAATTCTATTTTGACAGATTTCCCCAAGCCTCCTGCAGACACAAGCACAAATGATGTTCCACCTCCTTTGGGAACAAATGCTGACATAAAGAAATGGAAGGTTATTGATGCTAAAGCTATGAACATACTAGCTCAGACAATGTCTGATGACATCTTCCAGAAGGTAGCTGAATGCAACTCAGCTAAAGAGATTTGGGACAAGCTATCTGAGCTTGTATCAGGATCAGCTGATGAGAGAAAAAATAGGAGATCTCATCTCATCACTCAGTATGAGAATTTCAAGAAAGCAAAAAATGAATCAGTAGCTGACATGTACAACAGACTAAGTCTGATTGTCAGTGAACTCAAGACATTGGACAAGGAGATCTCTCTCACAGATATAAATGACAAAATCCTAATGTGCTTCCCCAGCACTTGGGATTCAAGGATCTGGCCCATCAAGGATGCCATAAGTCTAAATGAAATCACTACAGAAGCTCTATTGGGCAAGCTCAAATCTTATGAGCAGCTCATCAAGAATAGAGAAGAAGAGCAGAAGACAACTTCTCCAGCAGTCAGGAAGGAGAAGTCAATTGCTTTCAAGGCAACAGAAGAATAGCCTGAAGACAAAGTCACAGGAAATGAAGAACTGATGAGCCTCCTAGCCAAGAGGTTCTACAAAATGGCCAGGAAAGACTTCAGAAAAAGGTCATCTAGAGGCCAAGAAAAGCCAATGTATGATAAATCAAATAATAAAGAGATTATTTGTTATGGTTGCAGGAAACCAGGCCACATACTGCCTGATTGTCCAGAAAGTCAAAATAAGGACAAGAAGGACAAGAGAGAAAAGAGAAAAGATAAAGACTCCAGAGGAAATCACTATGACAGATCCTCTTCCAGTAAGAACAAGCACACAAGGAATGGATTTGTTGCTGAAACATGGAGTGAAATAGAAGAAGAATCTGATGTATCATCAAGTTTAAGTGATGATGAGGATGATGCACAAGAAAAAGATTTCTGCATGATGGCAATCAATGCATCTCAGAACAACACTGATTCAGAACATGAATCTGAATCTAAATCTGAACCAAAGCTAGAAGAAGACCAGGTAATTGATTCATTTGATTTTAATTCTGAGGACTTCAAGTCTGAATTTAAAGCACTGTGTTTAGATTTACTTAAGTATGAGAAAGAAATTATCTCTCTCAGAAATCAATTATCTGAATACAATACCTTAAGTTCAGATAACCTCAAACTCTCAGATGAGTTAGAATATTGTAGGGAGCAGATAGCTTCACTGAAAAGTGAACTATCTTAGGCCAAGAAGTTTGAAGAATCCCTTAATGGGAGAAGTATCAAACTGATGGACATCACAAGCACAATGAACTCAAGATTCAATAGTACACTGGGCTTGGGTGCTTCATCTAGCCAACCTATTGTGTTAACAACTCCCATTAAATTTATCTCTGATAAAGGAAAAGGAGTTGTGGAGGTAGTAAGAAAAATTCTGATCTACCCAAAGAGAACAAAGTTCATCAGAAATCGTCGAACAGAGCTCGACGATCTCCGAACGGAGCTCTGCGATTTCATGCTGAATCGTCGAACTCAGGTCGACGATCTCTGATCTCTGAACACAGACAAGATCGATCGCTGAACAGAGCTCGATAATCTGATCCAAGATCGTCGAACTCAGGTCCACGATCGTCGAACGGAGCTCAGAGATATGACCAATTCTCAAGGGGTACATCAAAAATTAATTATAGATATCCTACATCTCAAGGGTTCAACCCTTATACTGAATGGATAATTCCTCTTAGGAGATATCATCCTGAAGGTTATAAGAATCAACCTGGGATATCTTATATTTCTGATTTCAAAGGTTATCAAGCTAGACCCAAGGTAAACTTGGTCAAAAACAAATGAACTGTTATTTGTGCAGGTGAAGACCTATCCAACCATGGACTGGCACTGGTATCTGGATAGTGGGTACTCCAAGCACATGACTGGAAGCAAGGGTAACCTAGTATCCTTCAAGGCTAAGCATGGACCCAAAGTGATGTTTGGAGATTCAAACTATGGACAGACCAAAGGATATGGTGTAGTCAAAATTGGGTCAGTGACATTCAAAAAGGTAGCATATGTGGAAGGACTGAAGCACAACCTTATTAGTATCAGTCAGTTATGTGATGAAGGTTACAAAGTCACATTAAACAAATCTTCATGCTTCATCAAATCAGAAGACAACACAACTATGTTGACAGGTAACAAAAGAGGTAACATCTATCTAGTAAATTTTCATTCAACCAAGGTAGATATCTGTTTATTTAATTCTCTTAGCAAACCTAATGAATTATGGCATAAGAGATTAGGACATGTTAACCTTAGAACCATTGTTAGGCTATCCAAGAACAACCTTGTTAGAGGACTACCTTCTGGCCCCTACAAGAAGGAAGGACTCTGCAGGGCTTGTCAATTAGGCAAGCAAACTAAAAACAGCTTTAAGTCACTTAATAAGAGTGATTAACCTAGGATTTTTTACTTGTTATATATGGATCTGTTTGGACCCATTACTGTACAAAGCCTAGGAGGGAAATCTTATACTTTAGTAGTTGTAGATGACTTCTCTAGATTCACATGGGTGTTCTTTCTGAGGAAGAAGTCTGATAACTTCAAATGTTTGATAGAGTTTCTCAAATGTATACAGATTGAGTTCAATACTCACATAACCCTGATCAGAAGTGATCACGGGACAGAGTTTGATTCTCTTCTTATGCAAGAGTTCTGTCAGAAGGAAGGGATCAGACACACTTTCTCAGCTCCTAGAACTCCTCAACAGAATGGGGTAGCTGAAAGGAAGAATAGAACCCTTATTGAATCTGCCTCAACATTATTGACAGATGCTCACCTTCCTCTATCCTTTGGGGCAGAGGCTGTGAATACTTCAAATTATGTTCTGAATAGGAGTTTGATACATAAGCTAAAGGGCAAGACTCCCTATGAATTACTCAAAGGGAAGAAACCTAAAGTTGATTATCTTAGAATTTTTGGTTGTATTTGCTACATTCATAACAATGACAAGAAATACTTAGCAAAATTTGAAGCCAAAGCTGATGAAGGAGTGTTTCTGGGATACTCCATGATCAGTAAGGCCTATAGGGTTTATAATAAATCATCTCATAAAGTTGAAGAAATAGTGCATGTCTCTTTTGATGAAACTAATATGTCTTACAAGGAGAAGAGCACTTCTACCATAGACCCTTTGTAGGTACATTCTATATCAGAGAATTTGGAAAGGCTGAATATCATTGAAATAGATCCATCACCTTCATCCACTCAACAAGAAGCTGAAAGTAGTGAAAAATGAAGATGACAGTTAGATTTTAGCAAGTCATGGTGACAATCAAAATGAAGAGCCAGGTCTTGTTCCACAAGAGGAAACAACAACACAGGGTGGTGAACAATCAACACCCATTAATTATTTAGTAACAACAAAAGATCAAATCTCTCAAGTGATTGGAGACATCTCAGCAGGTGTGCAAACTAGAAATCAGATCAATCAACATCTGATGCACACTTGCTTTCTTTCTCAAATTGAGCCTCAATCCATACAAGATGCAGAACAAGATCAAAACGGGATCATTGCAATACAAGAGGAATTAAATCAATTTGAAAGAAACAAAGTTTGGGAGCTAGTGCCAAAGCCAAAGAATCATTCCATTGTTGGAACAAAATGGGTATTCAGAAAAAAGTTAGATGATCAAGGAGTTATTGTAAGAAACAAGGCAAGGCTGGTTGCTCAAGGATATTCTCAAGAAGAAGGCATAGACTATGACCAAACCTTTGCACCAATTGCAAGGTTAGAGGCCATAAGAATCTTCCTAGCATATGCCGCTCACAAGAAGTTCAAAATATATCAAATGGATGTCAAAAGTGCATTCCTCAATGGTGATATCAAGGAAGAAGTTTATGTAAAACAACCTCCAAGTTTTATCTCTCTAACTCACCCTGATTTTGTTTATAAATTGCATAAAGCATTATATGGTCTCAAACAAGCTCTTAGAGCATGGTATGAGACCCTAGCTTGCTTTCCCTTGGAAAATGATTTTAAAAAGGCTAGAGTAGACCAAACTCTTTTTATTAGAACCCATAAGTCCAATATCCTATTAGTATAAATCTATGTAGATGATATTATTTTTGGTTCTACTGATTCAAATTTGTGTAAAAGGTTCTCCAACCTAATGCATTTCAAGTTTGAAATGAGTAGCATGAGTGAGCTATCCTTTTTTCTAGGATTGCAAGTCAAACAACATGTTGATGGCATCTTTATTTCTCAAACCAAGTATGCTAAAGAATTGGTTAAGAAATTTGGTATGTCTGATGCATCCTCTATGAAAACACCCATGCCTACTAATATTGTATTAAATGCTGATGAACATGGGAAACCAGTTGATCAGACCACATATAGAGCAATGATTGGCTCCTTATTGTATCTCACAGCTAGTAGACCTGATATAATGTTTGCTACATGCATATGTACTAGATTCCAAGTCAGCCTTAGAGAGTCACACCGCACATTAGTTAAGAGGATTCTTAGGTATATAAAAAGTTGTCCAAATCTAGGTCTCTGGTATCCAGCTGATTCAGGATTTGATTTAACTGGATTTTCAGATGCTGATTATGCTGGATGTAGAGTAAACAGGAAAAGCACTAGTGGAACTTATCAGTTTCTTGGTGACAGACTTGTCTCCTAGTTTTGTAAGAAACAAACATCTGTGTCCACATCAACTGCTGAAGCTGAATATATGGCAGTAGGTAGTTATTGCTCACAGATATTGTGGATTCAAAATCAGCTCCTGGACTATGGCTACAACTTAGAGAAGTCCAAAATATTTTGTGATAATACTAGTGCTATTTCCATAGCTCAAAATACAGTCCTCCATAGTAGGACCAAACACATAGAGATTAGGCATCACTTCTTAAGGGATAATGTAGAGAAAAGTAAAATTGAACTAGAATACATCCCAACTAATTTACAAAAGGGAGATATTTTCACCAAACCCTTGGATGAAAAGAAACACACTTTCTTCCTTAATTAGTTAGGAATGTTAGATTGAGGCAGTCTTAATTAAGTTCCAAGATCTTTAAAATCTAAAAATTGACAAAGACTAGGTTAAAAATTTTGAGTTTCCTAGTGTCTGTAGGTTTTATCTGAACTCTGAACTGCGCTCGATGTTTTTTTTCATGAAGATCGTCGAACGGAGCTCGGCGTTTCCAAATAGTGCTAGACTATCCTTCTCGATCAGCGATCTCAAATATCGTCGAACGGAGATCGACGATGTTGAGACCCTTCAGTTTCCCCTAGAGCCGTAGATCGTCGAACTGAGTTCAATGATCTTTCCTTTTCTGCGTCGAACCCTAAATAAAATCATTTTTCAGGCATCGTTCTCATTTGTGCTTTAATACCTTCTACAAGAATTTTCTTTCCCTCCAAACTCTTCTACACTTGATCTTGTTTGTTTTTGTAGGAAATATGTCGGTCTCAGTCGCCGTCTTGCCGCAATGAAGTTCGACACCGGCTTTTATATTGACATGGAATCTTTCAAGGGAACTGATCAGATGTTTAAGGACATTCTGGAACTCTTCAAGGAACAACAACTTGTAAATATTATGACTACCAGAATCAAGTTAGCAGCAGATGAGATAAAAGAATTGGTCTATATTGCCCATAATCTGGATCAAAATACAGTTGTTGGAACCATCTCAGGGACACAGGTATCCCTAACCCCAGGTATTCTTATAGAGGTTTTTGGATTAAGTACTGGTAATGATAGCATAGAACTATCAGGAGTAGAATTTTCTACAATGTTAGATAGAATGGGTCATAATTCTGAGAACCCTAATAAGCTGCTGAAGAAGAATCTATCCATGGAATATAGATTTCTAGCAGATATTGTAGGAAAGGTCATTTTGGCCAAGCATTCAGCCCATGATACAATTTTCAGGTATCAATTTTGTTTAATGGCTGCAATAGTGGATAAGAAGCACCTGGATTGGGGAGCAATTTTCTTTGATTTGCTTAAGAAAAAGATAAATAAGAATTTTGTAAACTTTGGAAGGATTTTGGGCCTATTCCTGCAGAATAGGTGCCCACAGTTGTTGGTGTCCAATGTGATGCATATCAATACATCAAAGAGGCTTTCTTCTGCCCTATTTGGCAAGTGGGAGAGACATATTGTCAAACCTAGCAGGGCTCCAGCAGCTAAAGCTTCTTCAGGCACAAGGACTGAAACAGTCACTCCTCCTCAGTCCACTGCCCCAGTAGAAGTTTTTCCATCCCCTTCCATATCCCCTCCTCCTTCTCCACATCCAGTTACAACATTCATACCTTCACCTCCAATAGCTTCTCCACCTCCTCCAGTCACCCATCAAGAAGATTTCCATCCACTACATTACTTCCCATCCATAGATTTAGAATCATCCCCCCATCTTCAATCATTCAACCTTCTAGATGATTCCTTCATGGATGCTTCTCCATCTTCACCTCAAGCCATTACATCCACATCAACATCCTTACAACAATTCCTACATGGTACCATATCTCAACCATCCATACCACTTCAATCTGCATCAACTCCATCTCTCTCTACAGCTACTTCCTCTACCTCTACTCAAGTTAATCTTGATCAAGTAGATCTTATTCCCCTAGCAGACAAGCTATATGAGTTATTGGCCCCAAGGCTAACTATTCTATTGGATGCCACCTTGGATCCTTTAGTTAAGAATTTACATGAGTTATCTGCTAGGATCTCTTCCTCCTTCATTCTTCAGGCCATCCCTTCTTCTGGGGGCCTAGATTCAGTTCTCACTGAATCTAGGCAGGGGGAGATGCCATATGAAGAAGTGCGGCCCTCAGAGATTTCAAAAATGCAAGTATCAGAAGTTCCAGCTTCAGAGAAAGTTCCAGTTCTAGCTCCAGTTCCAGCTCTAACCATCAGTCCTGCAGTAGACCTCCATTCATTATTGTCATTATTTAATTCATTTTATAGCAGTTATCTTCCAGCACCTCTCCCTGCTGAAGATTTAAACAAGGCTATAGTTCCCTTCTCCTGCTGTGATCCCAATCTGCTACAGATGTATATCAATTCTGTTAAGACTGTGGAAAGTGTTCCTTTGGTTCATGTTGTTGTTGCTGCTGCTGCTGTTGTTTTCTCAGAGGCTGTGATAGAGCCAGTTTGTTTAGTTTCTGAGCCTACTGCTTCAGTTGATGCTCCTGCTGTTTCAGCTGCTGCTCCTGTTATTTCTACTACTGCACCTCCTACTTCAGCTTCTGTTCCTGTCTCTATTTCTAAAGAAGTGTTAAGGCAAATAGATGCTTTATATGATGAGCCTTAGAGCTCTGATGATGATGAATTCAAAACAGACTCTGATGACTCTTCTGCAACTATTACAAAGAAGAGGAAAACTAGAAGTAAAGCAATGAAAAGAGTCCCAATTGAAAAGACTACTTCTGATAATGATATTCCATATTATATTCTGCACAACTGCCCTATAACTGAGCACTGGATGCAATATTCTAAAAATCAGTTGAAGGCCATAAGGAAGAAAAGGAAATGTAGTAAGAGAACCTCTCACTATGATCCTCCTCCTCCTCCTTATCCAGGTGCAGGATCTAGTGGAGACTCAGCTCCTCAATCCTCCAATATCTCTTCTCAAAGATCCTCTCAATCCCAGTTTTAAGGAAGATCTCAATTTAGAGGATATCAACAAAGAGGTAATCAGTCAAGAGACAGTCACTATAGAGGCACTCAAATAGGTTATCAGGTTTATTCCAAAGGACAGTCCAGGCATCAACCTTATCAAAGGAAAGGACAAAGCCCAAGTGATACCACTTCTGGTCCTTTTCCTTATAAGCTCAAAAAAGGTTTTCATCAAAAAGCTCCTCTCACTGACACCATCAATAAGTATGAGCCATCAGTTCCATTTGAAGATCCAGAGAATAACCCAGTCTCCTGGACAACAAGACTAAAAGAGATGGATGTATTAGATCAAATCAAGAAAGCCAAAGAAAAAGGCCAAGATACCTCCAACATTTCTACTCTGTCAGATCAAAGAAGACAAGAACTTGAAAGGTACAGCTCCAAGAAATTTTTTAATACTGAGAAGTATATACAGCTACATCCTGAAGCTGTAGTCCCTAGAGGCAGAAGCCAGAAGACCCTTGGTACTGCTGATGATATGAGATCAAAGAAAGACTTTGAAAATCCTAACAGGGAAATTCTGTTTAAGAAAGGTATTGACAAGGAAAGTTAATGTAAGCTGAACAATCTCATTTCTGCTGAACTATTTGCTGTGATATATTTATATATCTGTGGTTCTGCAATGGTTTATGTATTTCTATTTTTGTTGATTTTATTTCCTATAATTCATGTAAATAGTAATCCTAACCCAAATAGGGGAAAATTGTTGGAACACCATATTACTAATTTTGGTCAGGATCACTATGTCTATAGGATTATTGCATTGACCTTGTTGTATAGAGTAAAGGTCAACTAGTTAATGTCTAAGGCTTAGGACTTAGGTTTGAAGCTTTCCCCAAGACCTCCTAGTTCAGATGAGAAGCCCAGATGAAGAGTTCAACTTGTCGTCGAGCTCAGACCGATGAAGCGTCGAACCCAGTTCGACTATCTCTGAGCTCAGGTCGACGAGGCGTCAAACTCAGTTCGACGATAGTTGAGCTCAGATCGACGATTATCTTTTGAGATCGACGATTTCTGTAATTCTGTCAGTTTGTTAAGGATTTCAAATGTCTTCAAGTCAGAGCATTTATTGAAGAAGATTTTTAGCCGTTATATTAAATCTGGAGCAAGTTTTAAGGAAATAAAGAAGGAATGTTATTTAGGTTTTTCCTCCAGAGATAGTTGACATTTAAGAAAAATATTTATGATTTTGCTAACGGCTATCAAGAAGATTTGAAGACTGGATTTCATATTATGATTCAGAGAAGAAGAATTATATAAGAAAAAAAAAGATCAATAACACAGAGAGGAGAACAAGCTTCTATTCTTTTCTGATTCCTTCTGATTCAAAGTTTCTTAAGTCTTCATCATTCATACTCCAGACAACACACATTTCAGTTCTTGCTGAAATCATCTTTTGCTGGAGCATTCTTTTCATTGAAGTCCTATCACCCTTGCAAAGCTTCTATTCCTGAACCCTTGCTAATCTCAGGGGGAGTTTTGACAACATCAACATCCACTTGTGCTTCTCTCTGATTGTTGACAGAGAAGACAACCTAACCTTTTTCTTTTTCTTTCCTATAAAAGGGTTCTTTAAACTCTCTTCAAAAGTTTTGTTTTGGTTTCTGAGAGCTGATCAAAACTCAGTGGTGGCAAGACACCTGATCAAAAAATTTGGTTTGGTTTTTGAGCACCTGATCAAAAGCTCATTGGTGCCCAGGACACCTGATCAACTCATCCTGTAGTGGATTCCTACCAAGGGTGGTAGAAGAGTGGATGTACCCAGGTTTTGGGGAACCACTATAGTTCCTTGTGTCTTCTGGTTGCTTGTTATTTTGTTTGTTGTGTGCTGTGGATTTGCTTCTTGTATTTGTTTTATTCTTATTACTGTTAAGCACTCTACACTAAGTAAATTTTGTCTTCCACTATTAAAGTAATTTTTAAATTTGTAGAATTATTTTAAAACACTCTATTCACCCCCCTCTAGAGTGAAGGGTTGATCTTACACTCACTTTCAATGTTACAAAGAAAAGGGGTTAGCGAGAAGGTATCCTGCTTGAAAATGCGAGAAGGTATCCTGCTTGAAAATGCGATAAGGTTTTTACCAATCTTACCCGGAGTGGTTGCAGTCTCAGGCTGGTTGGTTTGGAGGGTCGTCTCCGGAGCCGACTGCTCGCTCACTTCGGGGTGTAGAAGGGTCTCGACATTCGCCGGCGGAACAGCCGCTTCGCTCTCCGGCAAAACCACCTGCAAAAGAGCCTAGAATTCAAAGTCAAAAAGAGCTTAAAAGGGTTACACCAGAGGCAAATGTACCTCCACAAGAACTGCAGGGTTCTCGCGGCTGGGAGTTCGTGTCGGAGAAGCATTTTCTTCAGCCGCCGGGTTTCACCGAATCATTTTTTCCCTTCTTAGCCAATAGGGAAGATCGTCTGACCTCCTAGAAGACATCCATGGAGCATATTTAGAGGCCTTTGAGCTGGCCTTCTCCTATGCCACCACGAGACAGTCTATCAGCTCCTGCGAGAGGGGTGGCTCGGACAGTCGTTTGTGCATAATGGCGAAGGGTGAGAACTCAAGGGGTGATTCAAAGATGAACAGGGACATCAACTCCAGGGTCGTCCTTTGGTATTTATAGAGCCGTGGAGGGACCTTCAAAATATTTCATTCCAGGTCAGCAACCACTCATCAAATACCTGGGATTGGATGATTCTTTCCAACCTTTACGGAAGCTCGCAAAGAGCGGGGATTGTGTACAACCCTGTATTCGATGAGTGGGTTACCCCTCCAGAATCAATACTTGGTGGGATCTTCAGAGGCGAGAGGGCTCAAGACACCGAGCCGGACCCCTTCCTCCCTTGGCATTGAGTGAAGCTTGCGCTGTCGATGCCTTCCGCCCTTAGCGTTGAGTGAAGGTTGCGCTATCAATGCCTTCTGCCCTTAGCGTTGAGTGAAGCTTGCGCTCTCGACGCCTTTAGTTCCTTGGCGTTAAGTGAAGCTTGCTCTCTCGATGCCTTTAGTTCCTTGGCATTGAGTGAAGCTTGCACTATAAATGCCTTCTGCCCTTAGCATTGAGTGAACCTTGCGCTCTCGACGCCTTCTGCCCTTAGCGTTGAGTGAAGCTTGCGCTCTCGACGCCTTCAGTTCCTTGGCGTTGAGTGAAGCTTGAGCTATCAACGCCTTCTTCCCTTAGCGTTGAGTGAAGCTTGCGCTATCAACTTCGTCCCTACTTCCATAACTTCATGTGGGGAGAGATCATCTGCCAACATGGACTTCCTTAAGTCATAGTCACTGATAACATGCCATATTTTTCCAGTGAGGAGTTCATCAACTTCTGTAGCCAGTTGAGGATAGACCTCATGTTTGCGTTAGTCCACCATCCCTGGAACAATGAGCAGGTGGAGGCGGAAAACATGATCATTGTGAACCTGCTGAAGAAAAGGTGAGAACCTGAGGGGAAACTGGGTAGAGCAAATTCCCTCGGTCCTATGGGCCCTGATAATAATCCCCAACACAACCATATGAGAGACCCCCTTCAAATTTTCTCACAACGACGAGGTCGTGCTTCTAGTTTAGTTCGAGGTCAAGTCACCACGGGTGGTATCCGCAGGAGAAGGAGATAAAGAATGGAGAGTAGAGAATGAAGGCGAGCTATGACTCTCTCTAGACCTAGTAGAAGAGCTTCGAGACCTGGCCGCCATTTGGCAGGAGGAAGTCAATCGAAGGATGTCCAAGTACTTAGACAAGCATATCAGGATCAAACAATTTGTGGAAGGAGACCTGGTCCTAAAGAAAGTTGATGCATTCAGGAGGTTGAAGGTTATTGGGAAGCTCAATCCTAACTAGGAGGGTCCCTATATAGTTGATGAGGTCCTAAAGTCGGGAGGGTACCGCCTCCAGAATGCGGAGGGGGTGTCCATAGGTCACACTTGAAGTGGTGATGACCTGAAACATTTTTAACCTTAGTTTGAATGACAAGATTGTATATTTTTTGTGATATATTGCTTGTAATTTATTTCTCTCTAACTATGGATGATGTTCTCTCATGATATATTATTGTTGAAATGTCAGCCTCGAGTAAACCCACTGTCTAGGCTCTCACTAGCTGGCTGGTTCGTATGCTCACTCGGAGGTAGGTTAGAAAGATAGGGATAGTTGAAATGTTAGCCCCAAGCAGACCCGCTGACCAGTATCTCACTAACTAGCAAGTTTGTAGGGTCACTCGGAGGCAGGTTAGAAAGAAAGGGATAGTTGAAATGTTCGCCCCGAGCAGACCCGCTAACTAGGCTCTCACTAGCTAGTAGGTCCGTAGGATCACTCGAAGGCAAGTTAGAAAGAAAGTGATAGTTAAAATATTGGCCCTAAGCAGACCCGCTATCCAGGATCTCATTAGATGGCAGGTCCGTAGGCTCACTCAGAGACATGTTAGAAAGAAAGTGATAGTTAAAATGTTAGCCCCGAGCAGACCCGCTGCACAGGATCTTACTAGCCAGTAGGTCTGTATGCTTACTCGGAGGCAGGTTAGAAAGGAAGTGATAGTTGAAATGTTGGCCCCATGTAGACCCTCTTTACAAGCTCTCACTAGCTGGCAGGTCCATAGGCTCACTCGGAGGCAGGTTAGAAAGAGAGTGATAGTTGAAATATTAGCCTCGAGCAGACCTCTTGTTTAGGCTCTCACTAGCAGGCGGGTCCGTAGGCTCACTCGGAGGCAGGTTGGAAAGAAAGTGATAGTTAAAATGTTAGCCTTGAGCAGACCACCTATCCAGGCTCTCACTAGCTGGCAGGTTCGTACGCTCACTCGGAGGCAGGTTGGAAAGAAATTGATAGTTGAAATGTTAGTCCCAAGCAGATATGCTGTCTAGGCTCTCGCTAGTTGGCAGGTCCATAAACTCAATCGCAGGAAGGTTAGAAAAAAAAGTGATAGTTGAAATGTTAGCCCTAAGTAGACCCGCTATCCAGGCTCTTACTAGTTGGTAGGTCTGTAGGCTCACTCGGAGATAGGTTGGAAAGAAAGTGATAGTTGAAATGTTAGCCACGAGCAGACCCGTTGTCCAGGCTCTCACTAGCTGGCAGTGTTGAAACAAAAAATCGGTCTCTTGTGGAGTTCACCCTTGGGGAAGGGGTGGTCGCACACCTACTTCGCTCCTGCAAGAAAAACAATAAGGAAAAGAGAGCAAAGGACTAGACCAAGGGACCGGCACGGAGGTCCCACAACACACCCGGAAGATCACTGAGCGCTTCCCCTCCTTAGCCAAATGTCGGGCTAAGGCACCTCAGAAGGCGCTAGAAGACTGGGAGACAAGTAAGCATGCCCTCTAAGGTACCCCTTGGGTCCTATTTACAGATTTCTGAAAAAGGTCTGCAAGTAACTAACCTCTGCCGGCTTGAAATTACTTAAAGGCCCTTGGGCTGGCCTGCCAACAGCCAAACTCCGCTGTTCTGAATAGCTATGTGCAGCCCACCCGAGTCTGCCAACAGCGAGACTCCGCTATTCCAACCGGCTATGGGCAGGACAGCGGGGGAAAATGGTAAAAACACCTTACGGACTACTGGGCGAGAAGACCTCAATAATCTCTGCTCGGTAAGGGCGGCGAGTGCTCGACGAGGTTGTCACTCGCCTCTTTCGCTCGGCCTTTGGCGAGTACGGGCCCGGCTGGCCCTACCTGTCCGCAACTTGCCGAACGCGGTGAGGGGGCCAAAAGAATAAAGGGTGTTGAGTGGAGAAGCGTCACTCAATGCCAAGGCCAGGAGGGCGCTGAGGGCGTTGAGTGGAGAGGCATCACTCAACGCCAAGGCACGGTCTCGGCCTGCCCTAACCGCATGTCGCGAGTTCGCTGAAAGGTCAGAACTTGACGAACGGGGCAAGGCGAGTACAAGCTCGCCCCTCAATTTGGCGAGTACAAGCTCGCCCCTCAATTTGGCGAGTACAAACTCGCCCCTCAAAAACATCCCACCTCGCCTAGGCGAGCCGGAGCTACTGCCAAGCTCTTTAGGGCGAGTGTAAGCCGACCGACAAGCAAACTTGCCCCACTCGACGCCGCGACTAAAGGCATTGAGTGAGCTCGCCTCACTCGACTCCAAGGCAGAAGGCGTTGAGGGAGCTCGCCTCACTCGACGCCAAGATAAAAGGCGTTGAGTGCGAGCTCACTCGACGCCACGGCAGAAGGCGTTGAGCGAGCTCTCCTCACTCGACGCCACGATAGAAGGCGTTGAGTGAGCTCGCCTCACTCGACGCCACGGGCCTGGCTCGTCTGGGTCTTGGGCTGGACTTGTCCAGTCTGGCTCATGCCGACCCCACTCACCGGATACGGGGTTGTACACAATCCTCGCTCTTTGCGAGGTTGGAAGAAGCTCGGAAAGAAACATCCAACCCCATGGGATGCGGCGAGTGTGGCAAGAGCCAGGGAATCTTTCGGCGGGGTCCACTAGCGACTATAAATATGCGACTGTGTATATGGGTGACCTTTGTCACTCCCCTCCTCCCTGAACTTGTCGAGATGCCTTTTCCTAAGGAGCTCTAAGAGAGGCTTGTGAAAGCTTGCGAGATCTCCTCCGCCCGTGTCACCAGCTAAACCTCCATTCCTCTTATCATCCCGCGGAGCGCCCCCGCCGAATCCAATTCGGCCAAGAGGGTGAAGCAAGATGCAGAGGCGTCTGAATGTGCTTACCAAGATTTAAAAAAGGCCCTGGAGCTTGAGACGGGCTCCTCCACCCTGCGTGCCCCTGGGAAGGAGGGGAATTTTATTGACCTCTACGCCGACCAGGACTGTCGGGATGGGGCGGCAAGATCACCTCTCCACGGGTCGATACTCTTCCCGCTGACCTGCGGTTTGGGGATTCGGAGGCTCGTCTTTGCGACCCATCCCCGTCCTTTGGGACCCTGGGGCTGAACTCGCAAAAACCGGACTCGCCGGTCCGCGTCCCCTCCTCTCAGCTTGCCGGGACTTCAAGGGATGGTGCCGGAATTATCCAAGTGCCAGGCTTCAACCTTATTTCACCTCGAATGCTGCCTCCGGGTCGTGGTAAAGATCTGAAGATGCCTCCACCCCGCTTTTCCCTCGATGCGCCAAGCTCTTCAGATAAGTTTTCCTTTACTGGGCTGTCCGTAGTTCCTCCTGATGCGTTCGCCTTTCACAATATTAAACCATTCTTGCAGCCTTACACAGTCAGTCGGAGGCCGACGAATCCCTGGAGCGAGCTCACTACTCGCCCCTCCCTTCTCCGAAGACCTTGGACGTCGAGCTGGGGAGCCCTGAGCTGACGAAGCGAGGAATCGAGGTCCTCAAGAAGATGGTATGCAAGGTCCACCAGTTGCAGGAAGACAATGATGTGCTGAAGCGGGAGTGCGCGTGGCTAGTAGGCGAGGCGAGAGAGGGTCTGACGGGCGAGACAGCATCCCTTTCACCATTGTTGGAAGAGCTGGACGAGAATCTTTTGGCAGCCCGGGGATGCTTGAGGCGGATCCACGAGCTCCGTGACTCGCGCCGGCCTGCGGGGAAGGAGACGTGAGACCGGGAAAGGTAAAGGATGGCCCCCCTGGCGGGCCTACCGAGACTCGCCTCCTGCCCACTCAGCTCGCGCGTGCGCCGAGATGGCCGCTTTGCTTGCATTCAATTTCCCTGGGCAATATCCCTCTTGGCCCTGTAATAACTTAGAAACGTTTTCAGACTTTATTGCTTGTTTATTCGAATATAATATTCTTGATTGGCGCGTGATGGGACGGGTCCTGAAAGTCGGCGAGCTGGATTAGGAGAGCTGGGCTAGGCGAGCTGGACCGATCGGTCAGCTCGGCCCTTGACCCTTTTTTCTATAAATAGGCACCATTACCTACTCCGACTTACTGCTTTTATTGCTTTTATACTTTCCTCCTCTACTCGCCTCCTTCCTACCTGTACTCGCTCTCTACATTTTTCGCGATCATGGGGAAGTCCAACCCTGACTCTGATGGTCGTTCCAAGTGCGCTCAGCACCTCACGGACTACTATTTCTTTGAGGGGAACACGACGGAGGAGTTCTCCGCGTTCAGTGCCGACTTCAAGCCCCCTGGCTTCGAGGCGCGCCGGTCCAGGGAGGGAGAGGCCATCAACACTTTCTACACCGAGGAGCTCGCCTTCCCTATCTCGCATTTCGAGATGGGGCTGCGCCTTCCGCTCTGGTCGGAAGTCCGCCAGATCCTCAAGTACTTCGGCACGGTGCCCGCGCAGCTGAACCCGAACTCCGTCGCCATGATGGTGGCGTTCGTGAGCTTCCTCCGTCGGGAGCGAATAGAGTTCAACCTGACTGTGTTCAGGAAACTCTTTACTTACAAGGTGACCCCCGACGACATCTCCTACTTCGGGGGCTCCTTTATCAAGGTTCGCGAGATCGCAAATAAACATCACAACTTGATGACTAAGATTGTCTTCATCAAGGGCGATCTTGGCAACGTCCCCTACTCGCCGCAGCAAAAAGGCGAGGAGGTATACCAACCCCCCACCATCTCCGACAACGACGCCGAGCTCCACAAGTTTTTCCTCCACAAAGACTTCAAGGTCGCCTTCCTCCAAAAGGGCCTCAACTCGCTCCTCCCCGTCCTTCCCGGCGAAGGTATATCTTTCAACTTTCCTCCTTGCCAGATATCGTCAAATCCATTGTAATTTTTCTAAGTTATTTCTGCAGGAGAGCGGTTGATTCCCGAGAACCCACCTTTTGCGGATCCGGGTCTACTCGCCGACCCATTCGCCCGCGAGAAGGCAGCTACATCCGCCTGCCGAGACGAGCCGTTGTCGTCTAAGCCTTCTGGCAGGAAGCGGGCTGATCCCGCGGGGTCCAGATCGCCTCGCCTCCATCCACCACAGAATAAGCTGAAAAGCGGTGGTGGTTTCTCGGGCAAAGCAACAACAACCACATCCCAAGTACATGAGCTCGCCCGAGACCACCCCGTACAGATCGTCGGGGAGCCCGCTGAAGGAGACAATGGGCAAAGAGCAGGAGGGAGGCGAGCCTTCTGCTCCTGCAATCAAGAAGCCCCCGGCCCGCGAGCTGGGTTCGCCGAAGAATCACCCCCTCTTCGGCCTTGGGGGGAGGTGGAAGGACTCGGCCGGCGAGCGCGTAGTTCAGTGGGACGAGTCTGCCCACCGGATCTCCATCTCCACCCTCTAATCCTCCTGGGCCGACCGCGAGCCCTCCTCAGGTCAAGCCTATACGCTAGGCTTAGGCCTCTATGGGCGCGAGGACGCCGCAGCCTACAAGCGTATGACCCTGCGCCAACTCGGCAATGAGGGTCTGCAAGCCCACATGCGGGCAATGGAGCTCCACCACATGGTAGTTAGTCGCAACTTCAACCTCAGCCACCTCCTATAGAAGGCGGAGCAGAAGCGCGACCTGGCCCAGGACAGGGTCGTTGACCTTGAGCGGAGGCTCGACATTGCCGAGCATCTACTCGCCAAGGGCGCCGGCGGGCTGGTGAGCACCGATCATCCCTTCCCCCCGCCCTTTTTCTTTTACTTAGGATTTTTCAGCTTTAGGTTTACCTACCCATTCTTACCTCAGGATGCCGAGGCTGCCCAGGAGCTGCGGACTCGCGCCGCTGAGTTAGAGGAAGAGAACCGCCAGCTCCGTGCTCGCTCCGACGTGCTGGAAGCTCGCGCCGTCGAGCTGGAAGCCTGCACCGTCGAGCTGGAAGGGAAGAATGCAAAGCTGTGTGAAGAGAACAAGGGGCTTTACGACGAGATCGCTCGTCAAGTCGAAGCTTTTCTCCCTCCCGGTGGTAGCGAGCCTCCTTTCCCATACAAGAGCCCCAGGATCTTCGGAGAGGTGGAGGTCGCTGAGAGGTTGCGGGTCAACTCGATCACCCGTCGAATGTACCATGCAGATTATGGAGGATATGCAGGTGCTCGTGGAGGGCTGCGAGGAGGCCACAGTCCGAGACCTGATGCCGAGTCTATTCCCGCCCACGCAGCTGAGTGAGAAGGAAGACAGTCTCGACTATTTCTTCAGCAAGGATTTCAAGGACCGCCCTTCCGACAGAGCAGACAAAGACCTCCAATCCGGGGGAGGAGGCGAGAGCTGACCCCCCTCCCCCTTCCCTTTTTTTTCTTTCTTGCAATTCTTCCTCCCCTTTTGTAACCTCGCCGAGGCGAGCTCCCCTTTTGTAATCATTTTTTTGTAATCATTTAATACTAAAGGAAAAGTGAATTTTTCTATCTTCTTTGCTTTTGAACTTTCCTTCTGCGATGCACTCGGCCGCGAGCCCTCCCCTTCGCTGGATCTCGTTAGGACAGAATTCGCCTCCAGAGTGCGTGTCTAGGATCCGTACTCGTGAGCGCATTACGAGATTTTTCCCCCCCTCACCCCCTCTTCTGGTCAGCCGGGGATGGACCACTTGTTGAGCTGGGCCCACAACCACCCAGCTCGCACGCGAGTTCTCCCTTCTATTGCTGATGTTGAGTCAAAACTATCCAAATATTTCATAAGTAAAACTGAAGGGGGGTGGAGTGCCTTGTTGGGGCTCGCCTTCCTCAACGGGGAGACCGATCGGGGCTTACCTTTTCTCTGCCGAGCTGGGCAAGCGAGTTCTAGCTCGCATATTGGGACCTTATACCCTTACACCTTTAGGAAAGCGGTCTTCCTCAATAACTCCCGGAGAGGGAGGGACTCCCTCGAGTGACATCCAGCCCTGCTAGCTATGTGAGAGCCTGACAGCGGGGTCTACTCGGAGTCCGAGGCAGACTCCCTCGAGTGACATTCAACCCTGCCAGCTAGGTGAGATCCTGATAGCGGGATCTGCTCGGGGTCTGGGGCAGACTCCCTCGAGTGACATCCAGCCCTGCCAGCTAGGTGAGAGCCTGACAACGAGATCTGCTCGGGGTCTGGGGCAGACTCCTCTTAGTGACATCCAGCCCTGTCAGCTTGGAGAGAGCCCGACAGCGGGATCTGCTCTGGGTACGGGGCATACTCCTCCGAGTGACATCCAGCCCTGTCAGCTAGGAGAGAGCCTGACAGCGGGATCTGCTCGGGGTCCGGGACAGACTCCCTCGAGTGACATCCAGCCCTGCCAGCTAGGTGAGAGCCTGACAGCAGAATCTGCTCGGGATCTGGGGCAGACTCTACCGAGTAACATTTAGCCCTGTCAGCTAGGAGAGAGCCTGATAGCGGGATTTGCTCGGGGTCTTGGGCGGACTACCTCGAGTGACATCCAGCCCTGCCAACTAGGTGAGAGCCTAGCAGTGAGATCTGCTCAGGGTCTGGGGAAGACTCCTCCGAGTGACATCCAGCCCTGTCAGCTAGGAGAGAGCCTAATATCGGGATCTACTCGGGGTCTAGGGAAGACTCCCTCGAGTGACATCCAGCCCTGCCAGCTAGGTGAGAGTCTGGCAGCGGAATCTGCTCAGGGTCTGGGGCAGACTCCTCCGAGTGACATACAACCCTGTCAGCTAGGAGAGAGCCTGACAGCGGGATCTGGGGCAGACTCCTCCGAGTGACATCCAACCATGTCAGCCAGGAGAGAGCCTGGCAGCGGGATCTGCTCGGGGTCTAGAACATACTCCTCCGAGTGACATGTAGCCCTGTCAGCTAGGAGAGAGCCTGATAGCAGGATCTGCTCGGGGTCTTGGTTAGACTCCTACGAGTGACATCCAGCCCTGTCAGCTTGATGAGAGCCTGATAGTGGGATCTGCTCGGGGTCCGGGGTAGACTCCCTCGAGTGACATCTAGCCCTTCCAGCTAGGTGAGATCCTGACAGCGGGATCTGCTCGGGGTCTGGGGAAGACTCCTCCGAGTGACATCCAGCCATATCAGTTAGGAGAGAGCCTGATAGCGGGATCTACTCGGGGTCAGGGGCAGACTTCTCCGAGTGATATCCAGCCCTGTTAGCTAGTAGAGAGCCTGACAGCGGGATCTGCTCGGGGTTCGGGGACGAATCCCTCGAGTGACATCCAGCCCTGCCAGCTAGGTGAGATCCTAGCAACGAGATCTGCTCGGGGTCTGGGGCAGACTCCTCTGAGTGACATCCAGCTCTATCATCTAAGAGAGAGCCTGACAGCGGGATCTGCTCGGGGTCCGGGGCAGACTCCCTCGAGTGATATCCAGCCCTGCCAGCTGGGTGAGAGCCTGACAGCGGTATCTGCTCGGGGTCTGGGGCAGACTCCTCTGAGTGACATCCAGCCCTGTCAGCTAGGAGAGAGCCTGACAGCGGGATCTGTTCGGGGTCCGGGGTAGACTCCCTCTAGTGGCATCCAGCCCTGCCAGCTAGGTAAGAGCCTAACAGTGGGATCTACTCGGGGTATGGGGCAGCATCCTCCGAGTGACATCCAGCCCTGTCAGCTAGGAGAGAGCCTGACAGCGGGATCTGCTTGGGGTCCAGGGCAGACTCCCTCGAGTGATATCCAGCCCTGCCAGCTAGGTGAGAGCCTGGCAGCGGGATCTGCTCGGGGTCTGGGGCAGACTCCTCCAAGTGACATCCAACCCTCTCAGCTAGGAGCCTGACAGCGGGATCTGCTCGGGGTCTAGGGCAGACTCCCTCGAGTGACATCCAGCCCTGCCAGCTAGGTGAGAGTCTGACAACGGGATCTGCTCGGGGTCTGGGGCAGACTCCTCCGAGTGACATGCAGCCCTGTCAGCTAGGAGAGAGCCTGACAGCGGGATCTGCTCGGGGTCTGGGACAGACTCCTCCGAGTGACATCCAGCCCTGTCAGCTAGGAGAGAGCCCGACAGAGGGATTTTCTCGGGGTCTAGGGCAGACTCCTCCGAGTGACATCCAGCCATGTCATCTTTATGAGAGCCTGACAACGGGATCTGCTCGGGGTCCGAGGAAGACTCCCTCGAGTGACATCCAGCCCTGTCAGCTAGTTGAGAGCCAGGCAGTGGGATCTGTTCGGGGTCTGGGGCAGATTTACTCTTCAACTTGCATAAAACATGTCATGAGCATAAGCATTTAGAGAAATTTTATTCCACAAAATAGGACTTACATGAATCAAGGGTAAAAGCATTTCAGGTCGTCACCACTCCAGGTGAGACCTAGGGTTTCGCCTTCCACATTCCGAAGGCGATACCCTCCTGACTTCAAGACCTCCTGCACTATGTATGGTCCTTCCCAATTGGGGTTGAGTTTCCCCACTGAGGCTGACCTCCCTGCGGCATCCACCTTTCTTAAGACCAAGTCCCCCTCTGCAAATTGTTTGACTCTGACGTTCTTGTCAAAGTACTTGTTCATTCTTCTCTTTACTTCTTCTTGCCTGATGGCAGAGAGGTCTCACAGCTCTTCAACCATGTCGAGGAAAAGTTATAGCTTCTCTTCGTTCTCGGTTCTCCATTCCTCCCTACCTTCTCCTGCCTCGACCACCCGAGGCGTTCGGACCTTGAACTCTATTAGGAACACTGCCTCGAACCCATGGGAAAGTTTGAAAGGGGTCTCTCATGTGGCCGTGTTGGGTGTGGTTCTGAGGGCCCAGAGGACCGAGGGAAGCTGCTCCACCCAACTACCTTTCAGGTTCTCTACTTTCTTTTTGAGGAGGTTAACAATGATCTTATTCGCCGCCTCCACCTGCCCATTGCTCCTTGGGTGATGGACCGAGGCGAACCTGAGATCAATCCCGAGCTGCCCACAAAAGCTGATGAACTCGACGCTAGCAAACTGAGGTTCGTTGTCCGTAATGATGACCTGGGGCAACCCGTGTCGACAGATGATTTCCCCCCAAAAAAAATTCATGATGACTTGGGAGGTCACCTTGGACAAAGCCTTGACTTCCATCCACTTGGAAAAATAGTCGATCATGACTAGCAAGAATCTTCTTTGGCCGCTGGCTTGGGGAAAGGGTTCGGCCAAATCCATTCCCCGGATTGCAAATGGTCAGGGTGTTGTGATACTCCTGAGGCGCTGGGCCGGTTGCAGCTGAAGGGGGGCGAATAGCTGGCACTTATGACACTCCTTTGCGAACTTTGTCGCGTCCTGGCTCAGGGTCAGCCAAAAGTACCCTTGCCTGACAATTCTCCCTTCCAGCGTCCGACTCCTAAAGTGGCTTCCACACTCCCCGGAGTGGACCTCCTCCAAGATCCTCGGGACCTCCCCCTCGGCCACGCAACATGCCAACATCCCCGAGAGGGTCTTTCGGTACAGCTTCCCATCGCGCATGAGATAGTATGCCGATTTGTGCTTGAGCTTCTTCCTGTCCATCCCCTCAGGATACTCTCCTGTGGACAAGAAAGTTGTGAATGGGTCCATCCACGAGGGGTGCTGCTCCACCTTCATCAGCTCTCCCTCCTCAATGGAGGGGTGGAACAAGTCGGTTGATCCACCATGCTTTGCCAGTTGATCTACCTGCTCGTTTTCCTCCCTGAGCACATGTCGGATGGAGAAAGTCTGGAACATGCCGATGACCCCCTTCACCTTCGCCAAGTACAGCTGCAGAGTTGGCTCCCTTGCCTCGAACTCTCTGTTAATCTGGGAGGCCACCACCATGGAGTCTATGAGGACCTCCACGTCGCACACCACCAGTTCCCTGGCCAAGCGAAGGCCTGCAATCACAGCCTCATACTCGGTCTGATTGTTGGTAATGGGAAAATGCACCACTACTGTTTGCTCAATCTTCATCCCATGTGGACTCTCCAAGATCACCCCCACTCCCACGGAATGTCTTCCTGACACGCCGTCCACCATCACCTTTTAGGGGACTGGGTGGGGGAGTTCTGCCTCCGCCACTTCCATCACATAGTCTGTCAGGAAGTCGGTCATCACTTGTGCCTTAATCGAAAGACGAGGGACAAAGGAAATGTCGAATTCGCTTAAATCTACCGACCACTTGGCAAACCGGCCTGAGTGCTCCACCCACTCGAAGATGTTGCAGATGGGGTGGTCAGTCACCACTCGAATCGAGTGTGCCTGGAAGTAGGGCCGAAGCCTCCGAGCTGAAATGATGAGAGCAAAGGTCAGCTTCTCCAGGATAGGATACTGAAGCTCTGCCTTCCTCAAGACCCGACTCACATAGTAAATCGGGAGTTATTTCTTCCCCTCTTCCCAAACCAAAATGGAGCTCAGGGCCTCCGCTCCGACCCCTAGATACAAGAACAAGTCCCCCCCCCCTCCTTTGTCCCTTGGAGCAGGGGGGCCTGAGTCAGCTGCCTCTTCAAGGACTGAAATGCCTCCTCGCACTCCGAGGTCCACTCGAACTTCTGACCTCCCCTCAGTGTCTTGAATATGGGAGAGCACTTCTCCCCGGCCCGGGAGAGGAACCGGCTCAACCCTGCTAACTTCCCTGTCAACCGCTGCACTTCCTTGGCGTTCCGTGGTGACCCCAACTCCACAATCGCCCTCACCTTGCCAGGGTTGGGCTCTACACCGGCAGGGGTGAGGAGAGTCCCCTGCTTGCCCCGAAAATGCACTTCAAGGGGTTTAGTCTCATTTTATACTTACAAAGAGTGGCAAAAGTCTCTTCCAAGTCCCGGAGGTGAGAGTCGACATCTAGGCTCTTGATCATGAGGTCGTCTACATACACCTCCAGGTTCCTTCCCTTCTGCTCTCGGAAGACCCTGTCCATCATCTTTTGATAGGTTGCCCCTGCATTTTTTAGCTCGAACGACATCATTTTATAGCAATAACATCCATACCATATGATGAAGGAGACATCCTGATTTGATGATAACCTGAAAAAGCATCTAGGAAACTCATTATAGGGAAACCGACGGCTGAGTCAACCAGCGCGTCGATCTGAGGCAAGGGGTAACAATCCTTGAGGCATGATTTATTAAGTAAAGAAAAATCAATAAACATTCTCCACCGGTCGTCCCCTTTTTAACCATAACAACGTTGGAGACCCAGCCGGGGTATTGGATCTCGGATACAAAACTAGCCTTGAGGAGCTTGGCCACTTCCTCCCGAATTGGCTCGACCAACTTGTCCGTCATGGACCTCTTCTTCTGCTGGATGGGGCGAGCCTACGGATCCAGATTGAGGCAATGTCAGGCCACGTTCGCATCGATCCATGGCATCTCCGCGGCACTCCAGGCGAAAACGTCCACATTCTTCCGGATGCACTCCAACATCCTTCCCTGAGCCTCCGGGGTTAGCCCCCCGCTGACGCGGACCTTCTCCACCCTGCCTCCGAGGGTGAGAACCTCCATCTCCACCACCTCTTCCACCGCTTTTAGACGAGACTGATCCCCCACTCTTCAGCACCCCCCTCTGGGGGTGAAGACCTCTTCCTTGGCTTCCTTCGCGGCCATTGCCTCGACCGGCTCCTGGACTTCCACCATCTCCTCCTCCTAAGGGCGGGTCACCTCCACCTCCATCTCCTCTCGGCCAGCCTCCTGCTCTGCCTCTTCCATCCTTCGCCCCATTTCCTCGACACCCCCTGCCATAAGATGGAGTTTACGGCGGTGACATAGCACTCCCTTGCTATCTTGGGGTCTTCGCGGACTCGGACCTGGACCCCCTCGATGTTGAACTTCAAGCATTGGTGGAAGGATGAGGGGACGCATCGAAAGGCACTGATGAGGGGCCTCCCGAAGATGGCGGTGTAGCTGCTGGGGGCATCCACAATAATGAACTTGTAGGTGCGGGACTGCCCCCTAGTGTAATATGGAGCCCCACTCCTCCTACCTCCTTCCTCTCCCCCGAGAACCCGAACAAGGGTTCGTCTGAGGCGAACACCCTCTTCGCCTCAACCTTCATCGCGTCGAACGCCTTCTTAAAGATGACGTTGACCGAGCTTCCATTATCGACGAGGATCCGGGTGATGGTAAAATTCTCGATGGCTGTCTGTATGACCAGCGCATCACAACGGATCCTCGGTATCCGGCATATCCTTCCATGAGAAGGTAATCTTCTCCTCCTAGGGTGGGGTCTGGGATGTGGAGGCGACGCTCCTTCGATACATGGTATGGAGGCTCGCCTTGAGGGAAGCCTCGACACCTGCCCCTCCATGGATCATCCCGATCCTTCCCGGGTCCCCACATCCTCCCGGTCCTCGCACCGGTCCTCCTCCGGGAACGACATGACCTCTTCGATCCGCACCTCCTGACGCTCCTGCTGCCGTTGTTGCTCCCTATTTCCTCGCAATTCGAGGAACTCCGGGCACGTGGTCGTGGTGTGCCCTTCCTCCTGGTGGAAGTCGCAATAGGGAAGCTCCACCCTGATTTCCCTTCTCCTTCTCCTTGCCGCCCTCTTTTTCTCCCCCATGGCTATTGACATAGCCTACTCCTAGTCGGGAAGAGGCGGCCTCGGGGCCTGCCATCCTCCCGGAGGATAAAACTGGTCCTGGCCTCTCTGGCGACGGTCCCGTCCATGGAACCCTCTTCTCGCCCCCTGATCTTGCCATTCTGGCCTCCACCCTAGTCGGTTATTCGGCTCCTAACGCCCCTACCTGGGCTTTTGTTGCTGCTGCTACTGCTCCCTCTGCCAGGGTTCAACTCTCCTTTCCTCCTGACCTCTGCCCCCTCAGGGCCTCTCCTCCTCCGTAGCCCACTTGGCTAGCCTCCGGGCAAACTCTGGGTTCGACGCCTCCCCGTCAACTTCTCTCGCCGACCTCTCCATCAACTCCTCATAAGAGATGGGGGATCCTCTTCAACTCTATCCGAAAGAAACCCTACTGCAGCCCCAAGTTGAAGGCCATCATCAGGGTATGCCCCGACATCTCCTAAACCTGGGTGACCTCCTCCTAGAAGCGATCGACGTAGCTCCCCAGGGTCTCATTCACCCCATGCTTGATGCGGAACAGGGACACCGACTCCCTCTTCCTCCTCTTCGAGGTTATGAACCTCAACATGAACCCCCGACGTAGGTCTTTGAAGCAGTAGATGGAGCTGGCCGGCAGCTGGTGGAACCACTCCCTTACCTTCTCCTTCAAAGTGATGGAAAAGAGTCTACACTTAAAGCCATCCGACATCTGTCGGATCGAGACCACGTCCTAAAACCACTGGACGTGCTGGACCGGGTCCCCCTTTCCGATGTAGTAGGACATCTCGGGCTCCCTGAACCCATCTGGGAATGGTGCAGAGGAGACCAACTCGTTGAAGGGGATATCTCCGCCCACCGGGCGAGCTGGAGGGTCTCGCGCCCCCAACTCACCGAACCTGCCGCCACTCCCCGAAGCTGGGAAGAGCACTTGCCCGGGGAGCTCGGCACCTCGACCTTCCTCGGTGACCTCCTTACCGTCTCGCCTGGCTGGCGCAACCTCGCCGAGTGCTGGATCCGCAAGGACCGGAATCGCCGGAGTCGAGCTCTCGGCACGCATGCGGAGCGCGAATCGGACCATGCCGAGCACCTCCTGCCTGAAATCCTCGAGCATCCCCAGGGTGGCGAGAGGGGGAGGTGGTGGCAAGTCGGTCATGTCCGATCCTTGCCCTTCTCCTCCAGTCATTGAGCTCGCTGAAGGTTTTCTGTGCTGACCACTCTCCACGCTCACCGTACCAAAATGTTGAAACCGAAAATCGGTCTCTTGTGGAGTTCACCCTTGGGGAAGGGGTGGTCGCGCACCTACTTCGCTCCTGCAACAAAAACAATAAGGAAAATAGAGCAAAGGACTAGACCAAGGGCACGATGCGTAGGTCCCACCACACACCCGGAAGATTACTGAGCGCTTCCCCTCCTTAGCCAAATGTCGGGCTAAGGTACCTCAGAAGGCGCTAGAAGACTGGGAGACAAGTAAGCATGCCCTCTGAGGTACCACTTGGGTCCTATTTATAGATTTCTGAAAACGGTTTGCAAGTAACTAACCTCTGCCGGCCTAAAATTACTAAAAGCCCCTTGGGCTGGCCTGCCAACAGCCAAATTCTGCTATTCTGAATAGCTATGTGCAACCCACCTGGGTCTGCCAACAGCAAGACTTCGTTGTTCCAACCGGCTATGGGTAGGCCAGCGGGGGCGAAATGGTAAAAACACCTCACAGACTACTGGGCGAGTAACCCTCAACAATCTCTGCTCGGCAAGGGCGGCGAGTGCTCGACGAGGTTAGCACTCGCCGCTTCCGCTCGGCCTCTGGCGAGTACGGGCCCGGCTGGCCCTACCCATCCGCTACTTGCCGAATGCGGGGAGGGGGCCAAAAGAACAAAGGGCGTTGAGTGGAGAAGCGTCACTCAACGCCAAGTCTAGGAGGGCGCTGAGGGCATTGAGTGGAGAGGCATCACTCAACGCCAAGGCACGGTCTCGGCTTGCCCTGACCGCATGTCGCGAGTTCGCTGAAAGGTTAGAACTCGACGAACAGGGCTTGGCGAGTACAAGCTCGCCCCTCAAATTGGCGAGTACAAACTCGCCCCTCAAAAACATCCCACCCCGCCTGGGCGAGTCGGAGCTACTGCTGAGCTCTTTAGGGCGAGTGTAAGCCGGCCGACGAGCAAACTCTCCCCACTCGACGCCGCGACTAAAGGCATTGAGTGAGCTCGCCTCACTCGACGCCAAGGCAGAAGGCGTTGAGGGAGCTCGCCTCACTCGACGCGAAGACAGAAGGCATAGAGTGAGCTCGCCTCACTCGACGCCACGGTAGAAGGCGTTGAGCGAGCTCGCCTCACTCGATGCCATGACAGAAGGAGTTGAGCGAGCTCGCCTCACTCGACGCCACGGGCCTGGCTCGCCTGGGTCTTGGGCTGGACTTGGCCAGTCTGGCTCATGCGACCCCACTCGGTGGATACGGGGTTGTACATGCAGGTCCATAGGCTCACCCGAATGCAGGTTAGAAAGAAAGTGTTAGTTGAAATGTTGGCCCCGAGCAGACCTGCTTTCTGGGCTCTCACTAACTAGCAAGTCCATAAGCTCACTTGGAGGCAGGTTAGAAAGAAAGTAATAGTTGAAATGTTAGTCCCGAGCAGACCCGTTGTCCAGGCTCTCACTAGCTGGCAGGTCTGTAGGCTCACTCGGAGGCAAGTTGGAAAGAAAGTGATAGTTAAAATGTTAGCCTCAAGCAGACCCGTTGTCTGGGCTCCCATTAGCTGGCAGGACCGTAGGCTTACTCGGAGGCAGGTTATAAAGAAAGTGATAGTTGAAATGTTAGTCTCGAGCAGATCTGCTATCCAGGCTTTCACTAACTGACAGGTTTGTAGGCTCAATCAGAGGCAGGTTAGAAAGAAAGTGATAGTTGAATTGTTTGTCTCGAGCAGACCCGTTGTCCTGGCTCTCACTAGCTGGTAGGTTCGTAGACTCACTCGAAGGTAGGTTGGAAATAAAGTGATAGTTGAAATGTTAGCCCCGCGCAGACCCGCTTTCCAGGCTCTCACTAGCTGACATGTCTGTAGGCTCACTCAGAGGCAGGTTGGAAAGAAAGTGATAGTTGAAATGTTAGCCCCGAGCAAACCCACTGTCTAGGCTCTTACTAGCTGGTAGGTCCGTAGGCTCACTCGGAGGCAGGTTGGAAAGAAAGGGATAGTTGAAACGATATCCCCGAGACCTGCTGTCCAGGCTCTCACTAGCTGGCAGGTTTGTAGGCTTACTCAGTGGCAGGTTGAAAAGAAAGTATATGAAATTGATGGTCCCGAGAAAACCCGCTGACCAGGATCTCGTTAGCTAGCATGACAGAAATTCGCTCGGTGATAGGTTGTGTGTAAAGAAGGGATGGGGGAAATAAGGGAAATGAAAGCATGGATAGCGAGTGGAGCCATGCACAGTGCACTCGCCTGCCAAGATCTCGCCCACTCTATTGGACAGGTGTTGCCTAAAGGGTCGTGAGCGAACCGAACACCAATAATCCTGCTCGTGCGTGCTAGATCGTACCCATACTTGAAGGACAAAAATGAAGTGCACTAGATATCTCAACGACCGTTAACATAAAAATAAAATTTACTTGCCAAGGAAAGAAACCAGTCCAAAAAATAGAATCAATGTATATTCAATGAAGGTTCTCGCACAAAATGCTCTTGTCTGGGAGTACATGAGAAGGAACACATGACAAAAAATGAAATAAGGGTCAAGTGCTCAGAGAAAAGAAGGTGATAATAATAATAAACATATTCTAAGTCCTAGCCTTTAGGCCTTGTCATCATTGTCGTCGGCGTCTCTCCCATCCTATTCATTGTCTTCGCCATCAAAGAGCGAGTCACCCTCCTCCGAGGATGAGTCTTCTGATATGAACATCTCCGGGACTAGGTCCTTGGTGGTAATCTTCTCGCAGCCATCTTTTAGAACGCCAAGGGTTTGCATCATTAGGACCATGTGCTCGACAACCTTTCATGCAGTGCCACTGACCTCTTTTCCATCTACTGCTTAGAGAAGATTCTCACTAGGGGGATTTTTGAGAGAGCTCGCCACGCTCTGGAGGGATAAGGGAGGCCATCAAGCGAGCGGCGTCGGCCCTCAAGCCTTTGTTCTCCTCCTCAGAGCAAGCGACACACGCATGAAGTCGATTTACTGTGGCGGCATCCTGAGGAAAGCGAGTGGAGGCTGGTTAGAATGGTGAAAGGGAATGCCGGTACAAGCATCCCGATGAGTTGAGGACTTACCACCCCACCAGAACTCGCTATCAGGAGCTTCTCGAAAGTCGCCAACCGGATTGTTAGACCTTTCACCTCCTCGACCACAGCCTCCCACGTGGCTTCGACTTTGTCTAACTCCTTTTGGAGATGAAAGGTGCGACACGAGCTCATGTGGGCCAGCTTAAGGGCTCGTAGTTGAGCCCACGAGCTCTTGCGGGCCAAAGTTTAGGAGTTAAGGTCGCGATATCTCGTCGCGTCCTGTCATCCGTAGAGCCCATAACAGAGAGCCTAAGCGTGCCTGCTAGGGGGCTTCAATCTGACCAAGAAGGGAAGAGGGTGGAGATAGAGGCTCGTCCCGACTTCTCGTCCCAAAGGTTCATAAACTCGTCGGATATGTCTTTGACTTTTTGACCCAGCCCGAAGTTCGGGTGAGGGTTGGGCTTCCCTTCCTCCCGCTCTAGTGATTTCAAATCGGTAGGTGGGTCAGGAGCCCCACCTCTTGTCGATTTCTCTTTGGAGACTCTCTCGCCCCCTTGACCTTGAATGTCGTTGTTTTCTTCATTTTTTTGGGCGGGACAGCTGGGGGCAACCATTCATAGCTAGCGGGTGCCGACCTTTTCTTGTTATTGGAAGGAGCGGTTGAACAAGACATCTCACGGTGGACAGCCCCTGCTTTTTCAGCTCGCACAATCTTTGATATATGGGTTTGGGCACTCGTATAGGGGGGTTCTCAGGAATGAATCTCTCAACTGCGTCGCTAGGGAAAAACTATAATAGAAGAGCAAATAATCCGCGAGAGGTGGGGAAAGTACGGGACGTAAGCTGATTCGTACCATCGCCGTGAAGCGCCGAGAAGCACCGAGAGTAACGAGTCGACGTAGCGTCGGAGGTAGGCAACTTTGAAGTTCTTCTGGAGGAAGAAATGATGAAGCTTCGAGTCCATGCCACTCACCTGTGACGCGCGGTAGGTCGCCTTTTCCTACTAGGTTGGTGAGTAGGGGATACCCCTAGATTACCAGCTTTGACGAAGATGAACTTCGTGATCCAGTGGTGGTGTTTGTTGGCGGTCTCGCACATTTTGAAATGCGAGTCGGAGAAGAAGCAGATGTCGTCGTTCGTCGCTCGGAAGATGAAAAGCTTTCGAAAGATGGTGAGGTTAAACTCGATCAACTCCTTGCGCATGTAGCAGGCAAATTCCATAAGCATAGCAATCGCATTGGTATTGAGCTTGGTCGGGACAGTGCCAAAGTATTTCGGGGCCTATCGGATTTCCAGCCAGAGGAAGATGCAACCCACCTAGAAGTGCAAGATGGGGATCGAGAGCTCAGCCTCATATATAGAGTTAATCGCTTCGTCTTTGGTGGGGTCACGTGCGACAAAGCTCGGGGGGATATACTCAATGACGCAGGACAAGTACTCCTGCTCGGTGAGGTTGCCTAGGAAGGAGTGATCCAAAAGATGTTGTGCGCACTTGGACCGACCATCTACGGGGTCAGCGCCTTCCCCCGTTGCAGCAATGCGTGTCATGGTAAGAAGTAGAGGGGCAAGTGCAAGAAGAAAAAGGGGGCGAGGCCATGAGAGCAATAAATGTGGTAGTTGGGGTGTATAGTGAAAATAAAGGGGGGGGGGGGTATTTGTAGGGGACGGGGCATGGTGTATATGCGGATAGACGGGCTGCCACTTCGCAACCGCACCCGCAGACCTGCCCCCCGATCCCTGCCTCGCCTTAGCGCGAGTCCATTGAAGATCGTTCTGAATGAAAGTATTCGTAAAATAATCACAATACAATATTACATAAAACTTAGGTTATTAGCGCTCGCAGAACGAGCCAGAGTTCGTTAATTTCTGTGAAAAATTTAAAACAGAAGAGAGACATGGCAGAAATAAGTCCAAAGATAAAAAGTAAGAAGAGCAAGAGGGGTTGGGGGATGAGTGTCGGGAGGCTCGGTACTGGAGCCATTTCCACCGTCCCCGGCCTCGCACCCTCGCCCCAGGAGGACGGAGAAGATTGTGGTACTCCTGAATCGCGTCAAGCTCCAATTGTATGATGCGAAGGTGTTCCTCGATTCACCCACTATTCACCCAGGGAGAAGTCGGCCCCTGCCCCTTGCCCCCGTCTTATCTCCTTCGTCAGCAGTACATAATCCTTCCCCAGGTTGCTCAGCCGCTGCTTGCTGATGGCTCGATCCGCCTGGATCTCACGAAGAATTTGTCTGTGGATCAGAAAGATCAAGACTATTGCTAGCCAAATCCTGCCACAGAAAATTACGAAGACCTTTCGAAGAACCTCCACGAGCCGCCTACTCTGCTCCTCGGGGTCACCCGTGTCACCAAGAAAGTTGTCCATATCTGAAGGTGAGGGGGTGACGAGTAAGCACCCGCATCTAAAGACTCGGTCACCCAGACATCCTGGCTTCCTGCGAGAAGAGGGAGCGAATGTCAGAGTCGGCACATCATAAAGCGGAAGCGAGTGTTATGACTAACCCTGTGATAGACCAACTTCTCCGCCAAGGAGACGATGGGATGAGCTTGGTCGCCCTTGAAAGAGATTACTGTGGGGGGGAAGAGTGACTTTCAAAGACCTAGAGGGAGGAGATCTGCTCACGCATTTGCGTGATAGAAGGGATTGGAATGGCGAGGGCGCCCTTAGACTTATGGACAGTGGTAGAGGCGGGATCATCTCCGGTCTCGCGATTTGGAGACTTGACGTCGCCCCCAGTCTGGTAGTCCCAAAGGGTGGTATTAGAAAATGAAGCCGAAAAAACAGCACGACGAAGAGGGAGGTGAGAACAAAAAAATAAGGGCAAGCAACTCACCAGGCGTCTATCAAAGGTCTCCCGGTGTGGCACCGAGACTCGCTACTTCAATGGGAGTGGTCTCCCGAGCCTCTAAATGGCTCGCACTTATAGAAGGAGGCACAGTGGTATCTGCAACGATGCCTTCAATGATAATTTCTTGTAGGACGGCCCTCCTGCGAGTGCTTAAAAGAATCACGTTATAACAACAAGGCT
Source organism: Platanthera zijinensis (assembly GCA_039513925.1). Taxonomy (NCBI): domain Eukaryota; kingdom Viridiplantae; phylum Streptophyta; class Magnoliopsida; order Asparagales; family Orchidaceae; genus Platanthera; species Platanthera zijinensis. The sequence goes on along the minus strand of CM077084.1, from coordinate 64,854,656 downwards.
AAACATAAGAGATTTCATCGATAGAACTCGCGGTCTCTCGAAATGCACAACTTGTTGAGATGTAGAAGTAAGCAAGCTGGTTAGGGCGGGATCATTGGTGGTCGCGTCACACTTTATTCTCTTGGCTGTCATCTTACATTTGGAGGGGGAGTCCGCTGGTTTGGACGGTGACCATGACAGCATCGCAAGAGATGAGGACTTGTTCCTCTCCCGGGCGACAACTCTGTTGAAGTTCCTTTGAAAGAGGCATCTCAGTAAGATGGTCAAAAGGATGGAAAGAAGTAAGATGGTAGGTAGGTCTTCAGCCGCCCCCCCCCCCCCCCACAACGGGGAGGGGGGTCATATATATATTACAGGATGTGGAACCCATCAAAAGATTTCCTTGGGCCACCAACTGCCACACCAAATACTAGGAGTTGGACTTTTCTTTCTGAGCTTGTAACAATCTCGTAAAGAACAGAGATTGTGTAAAATCTCGTATTTGACTAGTTGTCCTCTGTGACAATGTCACGATCGGAAAGGACCATTCAGGTCAAGGCGAGTTGAGTGGGCGAGCGGCTAGGATCTCGCCCCACCCGTGCGTGGTTCAGGGGAGGTGGGATATTTCGGCCCACACTCGCCCCAAGATTATTTGGGGTAGGCGAGTGCAATTACACAAAGCACTCGCCCCCTTAGGCGATGATGAGCGCCCAACAACATCTTCTCTATGGTAACCCTCAATTTTGTCTGCTAATAGCTTCTCCAAACAGCGGAGTTTCGTTGTTGGCAGACCACTTTGGGCAGTGTATAATAGAACCAAAAGGCGGGATTCCGCTATGTGCAAGTCACACTTGGAAAACTATAAACAAACTCTTAAAGGCACCTTTGGAGGGGATCAGTTTTCTTTGACTTCTTTCTCCTCTGGACAGCTTTGGTTGGCTTTGAGAGCTCTCCAGGATGCCCATCTTCAACATTGGTTTGAGAGGGGAAGGTCTCATTAATCTTACGGGTATGTAGCGGGACCTCCACGCTGCAGCTTAGGGTCTGTTCCATAATTTTTAGTCACCAAACAAGAGTCTAGATTCAGGAGAAGTAGGTGCAAGTTACCCCAATTTGATCCGAACTCTTCCTGCGACCGAGTTCCGATTTCAACACTCACCATAAAAATATGTCACTGAGCTATAGAAATTTGAATAAGAGATGCCAAACATCAACTTTTTCCAACAAAACAAAAATTGAATGCTTCATCTTATTGGATTTGACACAGGGAGAAATTCAAATCCAACTAGTTTGAAAAATAATGCGGCCAGTCCCTCGGGCCCCTTCTCTATCCGCCGCTGCCACGCCCCCAGCCGTTCTGCTTATTAAAATCGAGAATTTCTGGATATAAAGACAGAAGCAACATGGTGTACGCCGACGCATTGACGCCTCGCCGGAGAAGGAAGCAAAGTTTGGTTGCAGTGTATTAAACTTGGCCGGAGATGGAGTCCCTCATCGGGCTTCTCAGGGTTCAGATCATCAGAGGTGTCAACCTCGCCTTCCGTGATACCCGCGGCAGCGATCCTTACGTCGTCCTCCGCTTCGGTGGCCAGGTTTATTCCCATCCTCACTCCCCTTCACGATTCGATTCCTTTTTTTTATCTACAAGCAGTCAATGGCTGCGAGAGGGAGATTAAAGTTTGGTTAGTTGGTGTATTAAACCCTAGTTGAGTTCATACTGCCTAAATTCAATTATTTCCTGGCATGACATGGCAAAGAATTTAGTAAAATCCGTTTGAAAACTAGTTGAATTAAGTTCCTGTTTTAGAAATAGGATGAGGGCATATTTATGAAGTTTGAATTTTTCAGTTATTCTAGTAGAAAGCATTAAAATGGTTCATCAAAAGTGTTAGGATTTAGTATTGTTTTTATTATTGCATGTTCGGAGCTTAGTATGATTCCCTATGTTTGTTTCCTACATAAAGGTTGTCATTTTTGAGAACTAGTATGAATTTTTGTAAGTATATATTTGTTGGATCCTGGATTGTGTAGATTGAGTACTCTCATAGGGTTGAGATTAGCATTGACTGGCCTGCCCGGTGTGAAATTCATTTTTTTCTTTGTTGGTTTAGATGAGCATTGATAGAGAGCTAGGGGCTACAATGGCAGGAACCTGATAAAGAAAAAAAGGACACGCCTAGATTAGAAAGTGTGATGAAATCCAAGAGAAGTAGAGGGTGATTCATCTTCTTGTATTAGAGAATCTAGTGCATATTATAGCTTTAAGGGCGATTGGAGAAAACCTTCTTGCATCAAGTCTGACCGCCCTTTGACCTTCGTACCCCTTTTAGGGTTAAGGGCATGTTGTAACATCCCTACCCGTTATATGGGATATAGTAGAAGGTCCGGCCGGGACCCCACACCATATTTCACAAACAGGCAGAGAGGTTACTATATATTATCAAAACTACCAACGATTTCTAACACAAAGCATTCTAGCGGAAGATTCATGATTGAAAACTTTGAACTCAAGAACAACAAAAGAAATGCCCACTACTAACAATTAGGAATGTATACAACCCAATACACAAGGTACATGACATTATGGCCTTACAAGTTTCTCTTAACAGGAGTGTGGTTTACAAACATCGGCACGCAGGCCGGCCACACATTAACAAAAGTAAAGCAAAGTAAAGCCTTCAAGGCAGCAGCGCAACCAGGGCTTCAACCCGCTATTTCCCGCTTGGGCCAGCTCCACCTGCAAGAAACAATCCACCAAGCGGAGGCAAACAGGGCAACGGTCAGCATTCAGCTGACCAATTATAACGACCCTGCCCCTGACACGGGGCAGCGGAATTCCTTCCCTGCAAAACATTTTATTAACCAGCATATGTATACTACAATCCACCACGGTTGTGCACAACCGCACTAACCAATACATAACACAAACGTCGGTACGACGACCCGACGGCCCGACGCTCCGTGCACTCAGAGCACCTTATTTGTGTACCGAAAAATCCAGGGTCCCACCACCGTTTCAAGGGCTCTCTACCTTACGGTCCAAAATGAGCATTCCTAGTCTTTACGGCGCGTAAGCCTAAGACTCTCGCTATGAGATCCTAACAGGGACTTAAGCACCCAAGGTTAGACAACCATAACGTGGGTACAAATCCGCCTTGCCCGTTGCTCATCATCGTCAGTCGTCACACCGGACCGACGCGGGTACGACATCTCCTTGCCCGTTCGCCACCAAGGCTTTTAGTTGCAGCACAACGGCCCAACAACACGCAACGTGGTACTCATGACCACACGAGTTGAACACTAAGTATCAACTCTCACATTTTTCTGGACTTCCTCCAGTACTTCCTGCTGCACCAAGCCACAGGTATTCACCAAGGGACTCCATACAAACAATCAATGAACACAGAGTCTTCTCCGATTTGCAAACAAAGCATCACCAATCCGTACTTCTCACTTCCGGATGGGCTTTACACAGAATGCCTAACCGTACTACTCACTTCCGGTTATAATGAAACAAAGCAAGGGGATGAACCACTGATCCCACGGGAATCACTTCGCGTTCCACCTTTTGGTGAAGGATTCCTATGCAAATGCAGGAAAGGACTTCATATGTCCGAGTGGAAGATCGTTACCCTTGTAGCACGTTTTGACGGCATGGAGGAAAGTACACGGTTGGAAAGCACCGCAACGATCTTGCCTCCGCGAATCTGAACTCGACACGCGATTCGGACCACCGTAGCACCACCGGCGGCCGGATTCCTCTCCTTCTTCCTCCTCTTGCTCTCCCCTCTCTCTTCTTCTTAGAAAGAGAAAGCCAAAGATGAAATGAGGAATAACTTCCTCATTCCCGTCCATAAACCATCAGGAGGCATGTCAGGGCCGTTGGATCGTAATTAATAAAAACGAACGACCGAGATTAACTCTGAAAGTCATTTCAGATGGCCGAACACGGCTTTGCACACAGCCGTATGCCCTGTTCGCACACGAAATCATCGATCCAAAATAGGACACAGGGTAAGACACGTCCGTGTCCAAAGTGACACGCCCGTGTCGCCCAAACTTGCACGCCCGTGTCGGTGGGCGTGTTCCATAACCACTCTTTGGAACCGACACGACCCTTAGTGGACACGGGTCCTGACACGCCCGTGTCAGGAGTGACACGGCCGTGTCGACCACGACATACCTGTGTCCTGAGCAGTGTACACGCCTCTCGACACAACCCAGTTTCCAGAGAAGGACACGACATGTTGACATGCCCGTGTCAACTTTGTCACGCCCGTGTCGGCCCTTCTGACACCCCCGTGACCTCCAGCCGTGAAATTCTCAGGGCTCCAGAACCCATAAAAACACTTCCCAACACTATAGTGTTTTTGGGGCATTACAATTCTCCCCCTCTTATAAGAATTTCGCCCCGAAATTCACTAAGCGCAAAATAAAATTATATATTATGCAAATATATACTATTGTCCATACACATGGTTACAACAATACTACAAAAATATCTCGGGAAATTCAGTACGCATGGCTTGTTCCTGCTCCCATGACAACCCCTCTCTGCCACAATTGTCCCATCGGACCTTGACCATCCCGACAGCTTTATTTCGTAGTTGTTTAACCGCCGTATCCTCGATCCGAATAGGCCTATCGATAGATACTCGATTTGTATCAACCAACTGAGATGACTCTTTCACTGCTTTCCTTAATACCGAGACATGAAACACGTCATGCAAACCACTCAGTTCTGTTGAAAGCACTAACCGATAGGCTGCCTCACCAACACGCTCTACCACTTCAAACGGTCCCAGATACCTTAGACTCGGCTTTTTCAGACGCCGTATCTGGACACGCCCTTGAGGGGTTTAATCTTCAGGTATACCCAATCACCCACCGCAAACTCCATGTTTCGGTACTTGGTATTGTAGTACTTTGCTTGCCGGTCTTGAGCCACCGACAATCTTTCTCGAATCATCCGAATAGTCGAGTTAGCATCATCCATTTCTTTTCGTTTGTACAGCTTCGATTCGCCAGTCTCCGCCCAAGCCAAAGGGGTACGACACTTCCTACCGTATAAGGCCTCAAAGGGCGCCATCTGAATACTAGCTTGATAGCTATTGTTGTAGGCAAACTCGATCATAAATAGATGACCTTCCCAACTCTTTCCGAAATCTAGTGCACATATTTAGAGCATATCCTCCAACGTCCTGTTGGTCCTTTCGGTCTGACCATCCGTCTGAGGATGAAAGGCCGTACTGAAATGCAACTTCGTACCCAACAGTTGGTGAATTAGCCTCCAATCTCCGAAGTTAAACGCCCATCACGATCACTAACGATGCTACGGGGCACACCGTGTAATCGTACAATGTTATCCACATACAACTTTGCCAACTTGTCAACTGAGTCGTCCTTCCGGTTCGGAATGGAGTGTGACACCTTAGTTAACCGATCCACAATCACCCAAACTGCATCATTACCGCGTTGCGACCTCGGCAGCCCATGCACGAAATCCATCGAGATGTCATCAAATTTTCATATAGGAATAGGCAATGACTTCAGAAGACCACCTGGCCTTTGGCATTCAGCCTTTACCAAGGTACATGTCTGGCATTTCGCAACATAATGTGCTATATCTTTCTTCATTCCAGGCCACCAGAATATTTCCTTCATATCCTTATACATCTTCGTGCTCCCGGGGTGAATTGAATATTTTGTGAAGTGGGCTTCATACATCAATTCTTCACGAATTTTACCCCTACTTGGGACGCACAAACGACCGTCTCTCCGCAAAAGGCCGCCCTCAAAAGAAAACTGAGAATCTGAACTCTCTGCTGGATACCGTTGTAGACTTTCATCAAGTTCTGTTGCCTGTCAAACTCTATCCATAAGGTCACACTGTACCTCTGTCCAATTCAAACACGCCTTTGCAGTGGAATCCTTGTCAACACAAGAAATGTCTAAGACTTCCAGTTCTCGAATTAGGCTTTCATCATGCCTTAGCAACCAATTAGCCCTTGCCGGAGTCCTACGACTCAAGGCATCCACGACGACATTCCCCTTACCGAGAGTGCAGTGAATCTGAAAGGTGTAGTCTCCAAGAAACTCCATCCACCTTCTCTGTCGCATGTTGAGATCCTTCTGATCCAACAGATACTTCAGGCTCTTATGGTCCGTGAATATATCCACTTTCACGCCATACAGATAATGACGCCACAGTTTAAGTGCGAATATTATCGCCGCCAACTCCAAATCATGGACGGGATAATTCCTTTCGTGCACTTTCAACTGGCGTGAGCCATATGTTATCACCTTCCCAAACTATAGAAGAACGCAGCCTAAGCCGCTCCCTGAAGCATCACTATACACTTCAAAGCCGTCCAATCCACGCGGCGATGTCAAGATTGGCGTCGTGGTCAACCGACTCTTTAGTTCTTCGAAAGCTCGTGCACATTCGGGCGTCCATACGAACTTCTGATCCTTCCTCGTCAGTGTGGTGAGATGCAAGGCTATCCGCGAGAAATTCTCTACGAAGCGCCTGTAGTAGCCCGCCAGTCCAAGAAAACTACTGACCTCCGCCACAATAGTAAGAACAGGCCACTTCCGTATAGCAGCAATCTTAGCCGGATCCACCGCAATGCCCTCTCTACTAACCACATGGCCAAGGAAAATCATTGACGACGACCAAAACTCACACTTAGAGAACTCGGCGTAGAGCTTGTTCTTCCTCAGGGTGTGCACCACCACCCGCAATGATTTGCATGATCTTCTTTAGTTTGAGAGTATACGAGGATATCGTCGATAAAGACGATTACAAACAGATCCAAGTATTCCCTAAACACCCGATGCATTAAATCCATGAATACCGATAGCGCATTGGACAACCCAAACGGCATTATCGTGAACTCATAGTGACCATAGCGTGTTCCGAACGCTGTTTTGGGTATATCACTTTCACGAACTCTCAGCTGATAATAACCTGACTTTAAATCCAACTTGGAGTATACAGTCGAGCCAACTAACTGGTCAAACAAGTCGTCAATCCGTGGAATCGGATATTTGTTCTTTTCCGTTAGCTTGTTTAGTTCTCTGTAGTCAATATATAGACGCAAGCTACCGTCCTTCTTCTTCACAAAGAGAACTGGCGCGCACCAAGGTGACTGACTTGGACGTATGTAGCCTTGCTCTAGAAGTTCATGCAACTGAACCTTCAACTCCACCATTTCCTTTGGCGCCACTCGATATGGCGAGCGGGCCACAAGATTCGCACCTGGTACCAACTCGATAGCGAAGTCGATCTCCCTTTGGGGTTGTAACACTGGAAGATCTTTCGGAAACACATCAGCAAACTCTGATACAATCGGCACCTCTCTAATACTGGCCTTAGGCTCCACAACCTCTATAAGTGTGAAGAATAACTCCACACCCTTCCGAACTGCCTTAACGACTTGGAGAGTAGATAACAGTATCCTACTCGTCCCTCGCATGCCATTGAACTTAGTCTCTTGCTCGGTATCTTGACCCAGTGTAACCTCTTTGGAAGTGCAATTTATACTGGCGTGCTGCTCTGAAAGCCAGTCCATACTAAAGATAATATCGAACTCAGATATCGGTAGCACTGATGCGTTCACCAAGAACTCCCGACTTCCTATCTTTACTTCCACACTACACGACTTATCCGCGCACAACACACATCCGTTAGGTAGGAGCACCTTAATACTGTCTGTCGTGGTCCGTGCAGGTACCCCGATTCGTAAGACAAAGTCTTCAGACAAACGAATGTGAGGCACCTGTATCGAACATGGCTCTTGCCGGATGGTCCCGTATAAGGAAAAAACCTATATTATCAAAACTAAAACAAGCACAACACAAGGCACAAGGTAAAACTACAAACTACCCGGTTCCAGACTTCTTCGGACGCGGCGTCTTGAACTCTGGCTTTGTCACTGCCAAGTTCCTCTTGCCCTGTGTCCTCTTCAAGTCCTTCTCCAAAGACCTAGCCGTACAGACCAACGCTTGAAATCCTTGGTTCACAGAACTCGAGAGCAAAACCCTTAGCTCATCCCGCAGTCTTTCATAGAATCTAATGGTCTTACGCTCCTCTTCGGCAAAGATAGATCCTGCATAACATCCCAGATGTGTACACTTATGGAGATAGTCATCCACGCTCTTTTCTCCTTTCGTCAGCCGTTGAAACTCCAATTCCATACCAATCCTTTGCGGCATCGGCAAATGCTTTGCCAAGAACAACCGAGAGAACTCCACCATCGAGATCTCAGTTAACTGCCTGCCTGCCAAGTGATGCAGTTCGACCTCATCCCACCAAAACCGAGCCTCTCCCTCCAGCAGGAAAGTGGCTAACGTTACCTTCTGCTCCTCCTCAACCCTGATTGCTGTCAAGATCCTTCTTATCCTTGAGAGCCAATCCTCTGCCTGGGCCGGCAAACCGGTCCCATCAAACGTTGAAGGATTGAAGCTCATGAACCACTTCAGTTGTTGATTTGCTACTCGGAGATCAACCACAACTTCTACCGGTTCTTGCCTTAGCCCAGCCTGATTTGGCACCGCTGCAGGCCTCGCCTGTCCAGCCTGCTGAGCATTCATCACAGCAAGTACCGTCTCCGTAATCATACGAACAGTTTCTGCAGAAGGAGGAGGCGTGGGCACCTCCGCTGGTGCCGCACTCTCCTCGGAACGTTGGGGTTCTGACTGTCCTGCATGACTTCTAGTCGTCTCTATGTGTGAGAAACACAACTTAGCGACTAAACAAAATTGCAAACTTACAAAAAGGAATACTCAGATTCCGCAAACAAGTGTATTTTTATTTCTAAGTGGACATTCTTGAGTTCATTTTGTGTTATAACGACAACACTTACACGTGCTCGCCACCTCTCAAAATAATTCGCCTACGAATTCGGAAGAGAAAGACCTACAAGCTGATACCAAATTGTAACATCCCTACCCGTTACATGGGATATTGTAGAAGGTCCGGCTGGGGCCCCACACCATATTCCACAAACAGGCGGAGAGGTTACTATATAATATCAAAACTACCAACGATTCCTAACACAGAACATTCTAGCGGAAGCTTCATGTTTGAAAACTTTGAACTCAAGAACAACGACAGAAATGTCCACTACTAACAATTAGGAATGTATACAACCCAATACGTAAGGTACATGGCCTTATGACCTTACAAGTTTCTCTTAACAGCAGTGTGGTTTACAAATATCGGCACGCAGGCTGGCCACACATGAACAAGAGTAAAGCAAAGTAAAGCCTTCAAGGGCAACAGCGCAACCAGGGCTTCAGCCCGCTATTTCCCGCTTGGGCCAGCTCCACCCGTAAGAAACAATCCACCAAGCGGCGACAAACAGGGCAACAGTCAGCATTCAGCTGACCAATTATAACGACCCTGCCCCTGGCACGGGGCAGCGAAATTCCTTCCCTGCAAAGCATTTTATTAACCAACATATGTATACTACAATCCACCACGGTTGTGCACAACCGCACTAACCAATACATAACACAAACGTCGGCACGACGGCCCGACGCTCCGTGCACTCAGGGCACCTTATTGGTGTACCGGAAAATCCAGGGTCCCACCACCGTTTCAAGGGCTCTCTACCTTACGGTCCAAAATGAGCATTCCTAGTCTTTACGACGCGCAGGCCTAAGACTCTCGCTATGAGATCCTAACAAGGACTTAAGCACCCAAGGTTAGACAACCATAACGCGGGTACAGATCCGCCTTGCCCATTGCTCATCATCGTCAGTCGTCACACCGGACCGACGCGGGTACGATATCTCCTTGCCTGTTCGCCACCAAGGCTTTTAGTTACAACACAACGACCCAACAACACGCAACGTGGTACTCATGATCACACAAGTTGAACACCAAGTATCAACTCTCACATTTTCCTGGACTTCCTCCAGTACTTCCTGCTGCACCAAGCCACAGGTATTCACCAAGGGACTCCATACAAATAATCAATGAACACGGAGCCTTCTTCGATTTGCAAACAAAGCATCACCAATCCGTACTTCCCACTTCCGGATGAGCTTCACACAGAATGCCTAACCGTACTACTCACTTCCGGTTCTAATGCAACAAAGCAAGGGATGAACCACCGATCCCACGGGAATCACTTCGCGTTCCACCTTTTGGTGAAGGATTCCTATGCAAATGCAGGAAAGAAGGACTTCACATGTCTGAGTGGAAGATCGTTACCCTTGTAGCACGTTTTGACGCCATGGAGGAAAGTACACGGTTGGAAAGCACCGCAACGCTCTTGCCTCCGCGAATCTGAACTCGGCACGCGATTCGGACCACCGTAGCACCACCGGCGGCCGTTCCTCTCCTTCTTCCTCCTCTTGCTCTCCCCTCTCTCTTCTCCTTAGAAAGAGAAAGCCAAAGATGAGATGAGGAATAACTTCCCCATTCTCGTCCATAAACCATCAGGAGGCATGCCAGGGCCGTTGGATCGTAATTAATAAAAACGAACGGCCGAGATTAACTCTGAAAGTCATTTCAGATGGCCGAACACGGCTTTGCACACGGCCGTGTGCCCTGTTCGCACACGAAATCGTCGATCCAGAACAGGACACGGGGTGAGACACGCTCGTGTCCAAGGTGACACGCCCGTGTCACCCAAACTGGCACGCCCGTGTCGGTGGGCGTGTTCCATAACCGCTCTTTGGAACCGACACGACCCTTAGTGGACACGGGTCCTTACACGCCCGTGTCAGGAGTGACACGGCCGTGTCGACCACGACATACCCGTGTCCCGAGCCGTGTACACGCCTCTCGACACAGCCCAGTTTCCAGAGAAGGACACGGCATGTTGACACACCCGTGTCAACTTTATCACGCCCGTGTCGGCCCCCCTGACACGCCCGTGACCTCCAGTCGTGAAATTCTTAGGGCTCCAGAACCCATAAAAACACATCCCAACACTATAGTGTTTTTGGGGCATTACACATGTATCCCTGTGCGGTATCAAATATCTTCTATTCTTGCGGAGCATGGGGTTGCCCTCTCCCTTTTAGGGTTAAGAACTTGTATTCCTGTGCGGTATCAAATATCTTCTATTCCTGTGGATTATGGGGTTACCCTCTCCCTTACTGTTTTTGTGCTATTCATTTTTTGGCAATGGGCTAAGTGTTGCAACTTATGATTTTGGTTATTTTATCTCTCTCCGAGTGGTCTCCTTTAGAGGAACAACACATTCTTCCTTCTATCTATTAAGAATTTTACCTTTTTACTGAAGAATAGGGCTTCATCTCTGTCTCCTATTGTCTATTGCGGATTTGCGGGTTCTTTTAATTTGTTGGGAAAAGCTACATGCATGTTTCTTGTGGAGGGTTGGGATACATAAGACCACTCTAATTGTGTCTAAATTTTTCACCCATGAAGACGAGAAATCTCTGATGTGATTTTTTGAAACCTGCACATAAAACCTCTCCCCAAATGAAATTTGGATCCAACAAAGGTGATGATATTTAAGGAGGAGGAATAAGACAAAATCTCAAAATTTAGATAAAACTTATTTCAGTAGTTAGAAAGTAGACAAGATAGCGGTGGAAGAAGATAAAATTGAGCGCACACAATTTTTATTCTCTCCCTCTCTCTTATCGAATGGGTGATTTTAAAAGCCACTAGACTCATGATTACAAGATAAAAAATAGTTAATAAATTTATAAGTACCATAATTGCCACCATGGCAGGAACCCATGTCTCCTCCATTTTTGCACCACTTCGTGCATGACTCACAAAAAACATGCTCACCAATCAGTGATTGCTGATCTGTTACACTATCCATTCAACGATCATCGATCAGTTACACGCTATCCGATCTATGATCTCCAATCGGTTAACCTTATCTCATCGACATTCGTCGATCCGTTACCTACACCATTGAATTTCTTCACAAATACCTTTCTTAAACTCAAATTCCTTCCAACTTTCATGTGTCGACTGATTTATTTGATCTCCTCATCCATGGCGCTTGCCATTTTTCATTCGTTTTCGCTTCTTCAATGCTTATGTTCTCGGCATCCACCAGAAGACAGGCGATATGTACCTCGATTGTAGATTCGTATAGATCTCGTAGACTTCACATACTTGGTTCTCTTGATTCTTCCTCATCATCAGTTGTTTGAATACTTCTCACTTCTTGAGAACTTGTCGGTGTCAGAGAACTTCTTAGCGAATTGTTGACGATTCTTTTTTTTTTTCCACTGTTATTTCCGACGCTTTGTTCCAATCCACTCTCTTTCTTTATTGACATGAACATCTCGAATCACCATCAATTTTTTGTTTATTGGGTCGAGTAATTTAAAGCTTATAATTTTCTCAGCATTGACAATCAATATGAACTTCTTGCTCTTGTCCTCTAACTTAGTTCTTTGTTGATCCGACACATGTGCATATGCCACACTACTGAATATTTTGAGATGTGAGACTGTCGGTTTTTAACCACTCCATGCTTCTTGTGGAATTTTATCTCCCAACTTCATATGTGAACATCTGTTTTGTATGTAAATAACACATTGCACAACTTCCGCCTAATTTTTGTTAACATCTTCTTACATTTCAGCATTGATCGAACGATGTCGAGAATGGTCAGGTTCTTCTTCTCTACCACACAATTTTGCTGGTGAGAGTACGGTGCCGTTGAGAACCTTCTTACTCCTTGCTCCTCGTGATAACTTGCAAAATTCGCTGAGTTGTATGCGCTGCCTCTCTTGGATTGTAGGATTCTAATGAACTAGTCAGTTGACTTCTCCACCATGACTTTGAATTTTTTAAACACTTATAGCATCTCATATTTTTTCTTGAAGAATGTAACTTAAGTTTTTCTAGAATACTTGTCGATAAATCACCTTTTATCGTTGAGTGACTTAGGAGTGATTGACCCGCATATGTCAATGTGTATCAATTCAAGAAGATTGTTGCTCGATATTCCACCTTCTTTTGAAAATGAATTCCTCGCACGTTTCCCGAGTACACACTCCATAGAAAACTTGTATGTGCAGTATATCTCTAGTAGTTCATACACCATCTTCTTCGACAGTTTTCCAAGCCTCCTTAGTGCAAATGACTGAATCACAAAGGCTAGAGGGATATCTTGTCTTCTATATCGACTTGCAAACATCTTTCTCGTACATAATTCAGGTTAATCTTGTACATTTGGTTCTTCTCCATCACAACTTATGCAACTAAACATCAATTCTTGTTTTTTAGTTGCAACACTCATTTTTTCATAAACATCGAGTATTCTTTCTCCATTAGTTGCCCCATACTCAGTATATTGTTTTTAAGATCAGATACATAATAGACATTCTCTATCAATCCTTTATGCCATTTTTTTGTAAGTAGGAAATTGTACGTTAATCTTGTTGAAAATGGTGAAGTGAAAGTGGGTGATTGGGCGACCTGGGCGGCCTGTCCGCGCGGTCTATGCAGACAGGACTGACGGTTAGCCAGGTCGGCAGAGTTGCTTCAGTCGGCTTGTTCTTTGGCGGCCTGAGCGGTCTGTTCGCGCGGTCTATGCAGACAGAGGTGGCGGCCAGCCAGGCCGACTTATGCACAGCCAGCAGTTTGGTCCCAGAAGGTAACCAGGCGGATAACGTCTCTATCCGCGGAGTCCGGCAAGATGCAGATTGGGCTGGAGCCTAAGTTATCAAAGGCGCAAGGCGCACCGAGGCGCAAAGGGCCCCTGGAGTCTAGGCGCACCGAGGCGCAAAGGGCCCCTGGAGCCTAGGTGCAAGGCGCATGCGCGCGCCTGAAGCACGTGGGCGCAAAAATTGGGGAAAAAGGAAATTGAGCGAATTGGGCGCCCAATTCGCTGAAATTGAGCGAATTGGACGCTGAATTTCAGTGAATTGAGAGCCCAATTAGCTGATTTTCAGCAAATGAGCGTCCAATTCGCTCAATTTCAGCGAATGGGGCGCCCAATTTGCTCAATTTCAGCGAATGGGGCGCCCAATTCGCTGAAATTGAGCGAATGGGGCGCTCAATTCACTCAATTTCAGCGAATGGGGCGCCTAATTCGCTCAATTTCAGCGAATGAGGGCGCCCAATTCGCTCAATTTCAGCGAATGGGGCGCCCAATTCGCCCAATTTCAGCGAATGGGGCGCCCAATTCGCCCAATTTTAGCGAATTGGGCTCCCAAGTGCGCCTAGGGGTGCCTCGGGTGCGTCTAAGATAATGTTTTTTCCCATATCAAATTTTTTTTAAAAAAAATTACCTTGAAAGGCCCGGGCGCGCCTTTGGCGCGCCTGGGAGCCTGTAAAGCGCGCGCCTGGGCGCGCCTGAGGCGCGCCTGGGGCACATCGCCCGCCTCAGCTGTGCTGAAGAGCGGCGGGCTGCGCCTAATGCGCCCGACGCCTCAGGCGCGCCTAGGCTCGTGCCTTGACAACTATGGCTGGAGCTCGGCAGACCGGCATGGCAAATGCCTTGGTCTAGCTCTGGTGGCACGACAAGTGGAAGCCGCAGAGTTAGCCTGTTAGATCGGACAGGTGCTGGAGTTCACCGGGATTGGCGAACTGGGGCCAGTGTCCGCCAGTAAGCGCAGACTGGCCCTTGTGGCCGGTGGTGTGGACTTGGTTGGTTCTGAACCAAGTCCAGGTTGGCTCAGTCCAGGGTGATCACGTGGTTAAGCGCGGACTGTTTCTCAGTCCGCCCAGCTCGGCAATAATTAGCCTTGTGCCTTGGTTGCGAGCTTGGGAGCTTGGGGAGTGCGGACTGGAGCAGTATCCGTCTGGGCTTGCGGATTGTCTTCCTTGTTCGCCGAGTCCGGCAGCTGTCTCATGGTAACTTGGCCGCGGGCTCGGAGTACGCGGATTGGAGTTGTGTCCGCAAGGCGTGCGGACTGAAGCCGGGTCCGCTAGGTTATGTGGACTGCTGTCATTGTCCGCCAAGTTCGGCAGTTGGCTGTTATGCCTTGGTTGCGAACTTGGGAGTGCGGACTGGAGCGGTGTCCGCTGATATACGGACAGGTGGTATTGCTGCAGAGTTCTGTGGATGGCTAAGTCTGGTCGGGCCATTGGCGACAAGGCAGATAGGGTTGGCTATCCGGCCTTGGTGAAACTACTTGGCGATCTGGCTATCTTGCAGGTCGCGACGGGCTGGTTGTGTATCCGCGGCCTGCGGATACACTTGGTGCTCGCCGCATGATGGGGCGATTTTTCTATCGGCTAGGGCGGTGACCACACTCCTCATCGTACATATAAATAGGACCCCCTGTCACATCAATTATAAGCGAATGAACAGTAAGTGAATTCGCAGGTAGTTGCTGCGGTCTGGATATTGTATTCCCGCGGTTTGAAGGTTGACCGGTTTGTGCTTTGCAGGTTGTACGGATAGCGCTGGAAGCCAGAGAATTAGTTCTGACTGCGGTCAGGGATAGTGTGGACTCTATGGATAGCAACCAGCGGTTAACAGCAGGTTGCGGGTTGCGGCTAGGCGGTCTTCTCTTCTGCAACTAGTTTCCCAGTTCATAAACTGTCCGCTACTGGCGGCCTGTTTAGTTCGGCAGCAGCAGATCGCGCGGTCAGGAGGCTATGCGACCTTGCGGTTAGGCGGCTTGCTGATCGGCGAGTAGAGCTTGCTTTGGAATAACGGGCAGTCCGCGCGGCTTGGCCGCGGTTTGGCGGCTTGATGGTTTATGCGGACTCCGTAGTGCAGCAGTAGAGCCGGCAGTTAACTCCTTGAGTCCGCGCGGTTGGGTTTTGCCTTGTATTGTTTTTGCTTTCCCTTTGGGTACATTGGCGAATCATGTCTCTCCATGTATGTCTCGCCTTGTAAAGATTGTATAGTACAAGATTCTTGCTCTTCTGGTTTGCATCTGATTTATTTGGGCTCGGATAGGTTGAGTGTCCTGCGCCTTGTTTCCCGTTTTCCGCTATATCAAATTTTTATTATGGTATCAGAGGTAACATAGGCTTGAGCAGTGGATCAACCGGCAGTTTGCTTCAGTGCTTCTGTGAGTTTAAGTGAACTAGGGTTAAGTGCAATGGAAGGTGGTTTTGCAAGAGATCTTGGAATGGAGCTTCTTACATGGACTAACTTTGAAAAGTGGAAGTCTTGTATGGAATGCTATCTTCTTGGCGAGGACCTTTGAGAGGTGGTTTGCGGAGACAGAAGGCAAGTGATTACTGCTGGCAATGCTGAAGTTATGAGAGCTTGTAAGGAGACAAACGCAAAAGTGGAGGCTGTTCTCAAACAGGTGATCTCATCAGAACTCTTGGACCACATCGGCGGATGTCGGTCAGCTGCGGAGATTTGGACTTCCCTCGATGGGTTGTTCAACAAGGAGGTGAAGTTGGCTACTGAGGTTGGTTCCTCTACTTCTGATCAGCGAGAGAGGAGTGTTTATCCTAGGCGTGATGGGAAGAGGAAGGAAGGACCAATGTGCTATAGATGCAAGCAGCCTGATCACCTCAAGGAGTGTAAGATTGTCCTGCACTCGGTGAATGTTGCTCATGTTGGGAGTAAGGAGAAGAACTTGGTTGGGTCGTCAACAAGTTCTGATGCTGATCGGTTGAAGGCCAATGATGGTGCAACTATCTGACACGAAATACTGGGACATGTCGGGATGGACAAACTGAAAGCAATGACAGTGAGAAGCCTTGTGAGAGGTTTGCCTAGGATGTCATCCTTCAGCGACGGTCAAGCTTGTGCAGGATGTCAACACGGTGAAGCTTATCGCTTTACGTTTGATAAGACGCAGTCCAGGTGTAAGGCACCATTGGAGTGTATCCATGGTGATCTGGTGGGACCGACCGTCACCCCCAGTCTTGGAGGCAGCAGGTACATGCTGATTTTGGTTGATGACTACTCAAGTTATACTTGGGTGTACTTCATGAAGGAGAAGTCGAACGCGTTCCGTTTGTTTGTGGAGTTCAAGAAGCTTGTGGAGGGCCAGCTTGGTCTGCGGATCAAGAAGTTGAGAATGTGTAACAGAGATGAGTTTGGTTCAACCGTGTTCTCTAACTTCTGCAGGAAGCATGGAATCCGAAGGGAGCTCTCTTGTGGACATACTCCAAAACAAAGTGGAGTAGCAGATCGGAAGATCCGTCTTTTAACGTAGACCTGCAAGTGTTGGCTTCAAGTGCAAAGGCATTCCTAAGGCTTTTTGGGCGGAAGGGATGACCTGCGCGACACATGTCGTCAATCAGATGCCTTTGAGTCTGATCAACATGAAGACTCCGTATGAGCTGATATTTAGAATAAAGCCCAGCGTGAAGCACCTTCGGGTGTTTGGTTCTTCCTGCTATGTACACGCACCGAATGCTCTCAAGACGAAACTTGTCTTCGTTGGGTATGCTGAGCAGAAGAGGAGATGGAGGTGTATGGATCCTGCAACGAAGAAGTTCATCATGTCTAGAGACGTTGTCTTCGATGAGCTGACGTCGTATTGGGGTAGCTCATATATGGAGCTAGAGGTGAGCAGGTCAAAAGGTGGGCTGGAGAAGGCTGCTGCAAAGGTTCAGATGGAGCTTCCTGTATCACCAGGAGCTTCAGGTTATTCTAGCTCCGGGGCAGGTGCTTCTGGTTCAGGAAGCAGGGGGTGCGATGTTCCAGACTGTTCTAGTTCAAGAGCAGAGCCTTCTGGTTCAGAAAGCAGGGGGAGCGCTGGTCCAGGTGCTTCTGGTTATAGTGCGGTGGTTTCTTGTTCATGAAGCAAAGGGAGAATTGTTCTGGGTTTGCCCGAGAACGGAGCTGGTTCAGAAGGAGCAGCGGAGGTGGTTAGCCGTGATCAGGCTATTCGGAGGTCGAAGAGGATCACCAACCCACCAGCTCGATATAGCGAAGGAAACACGGTGAGCTTGGTTTCATGTTTCCTTACTGCCCCTCAGATCGAGCGAGTGTCTTCTAGCTGTGATGACACCACTGGAGTCAAGGAGGTGGATGATACCAAGGTTGAGGAGGTGACTACCCTCAAAGGAGACGGGGTTTGGGATCTTTTGCCCAAGGTCGTTGGTGTTACTCCTGTGGCATGCAAGTGGAGGTCGAAGCTGAAGAAGAAGGCAAATGGAAGCATGACTCCTTTATGGAGATGTTGGAGGGATCCCTTATGGTCCAGGATATGCGGGGCGAGGACTATGTCTCGGGCGTCTTCTCGACGGCGCTATCGGAAGGACCATGTGCAAGGTTACGGGAACTGCTGGGGTTGCTCACCACTTCTCACTTCAAGGAGTGTTGAAAATGGTGAAGTAAAAGTGGGTGATTGGGCGACCTGGGCGGCCTGTCCGTGCGGTCTATGTGGACAGGACTGGCGATTAGCCAGGTCGGCAGAGTTGCTTCAGCCGGCTTGTTCCTTGGCGGCCTGGGCGGTCTGTTCGCGCGGTCTATGCGGACAGAGGTGGCGGTCAGCCAGGTCGGCTTATGCTCAGCCATCAGTTTAGTCCCAGAAGGTAACCGGGCGGATAACTTCTCTATCCGCGGAGTCCGGCAAGATGCGTTCTGGGCTGGAGCTCGGCAGACCGGCATGGCAGATGCCTTGATCTAGCTCTGGTGGCACGATAAGTGGAAGCCGTAGAGTTAGCCTGTTAGATCGGACAGGTGCTGGAGTTCGCCGGGATTGGCGGACTGGAGCCAGTGTCCGCCAATAAGCGCGGACTGGCCCTTGTGGCCGGTGGTGTGGACTTGGTTGGTTCTGAACCAAGTCCAGGTTGGCTCAGTCCGGGGTGATCGCGCGGTTAAGCGCGGACTGTTTCTCAGTCCGCCCAGCTCAGCAGCAGTTAGCCTTATGCCTTGGTTGCGAGCTTGGGGAGTGCGGACTGGAGCAGTATCCGCCTGGGCTTCCGGATTGTCTTCCTTGTTCGCCGAGTCCGGCAGCTGTCTTCATGGTAACTTGGCTGCAGGCTCGGAGTACGCGGACTGGAGTTGTGTTTGCAAGGCGTACGGACTGAAGCCGGGTCCGCTAGGTTATGCGGACTGCTGTCATTGTCCGTCAAGTTCGGCAGTTGGCTGTTATGCCTTGGTTGCGAACTTGGGGTGCGGACTGGAGCGGTGTCCGCTGATATGCGGACAGGTGGTGTTGCTGCAGAGTTCTGCGGGTGGCTAAGTCTGGTCAGGCCTTTGGCGACAAGGAAGATAGGGTTGGCTATCCGGCCTTGGTGAAGCTACTTGGCGATCTGGCTATCTTGCAGGTCGCGGCGGACTGGTTGTGTATCCGCGGCTTGCGGATACACTTGGTGCTCTCCGCGAGATGGGGAGGTTTTCCTATCGGCTAGGGCGGTGACCACACTACTCATCGTGCCTATAAATAAGACCCCATGTCACATAAATTATAAGCGAATGAACAGTAAGTGAACTCGCGGGTAGTTGCTGCGGTCTGGATATTGTATCCACGCGGTTTGAAGGTTGACCGGTTTGTGCTGTGCAGGTTGTGCGGATAGCGCTGGAAGCCAGGGACTTGGTTCTGACTGCGGTCAGGGATAGTGTGGACTCTGCGGATAGCAGCCGGCGGTTAACAGCAGGTCGCGGGTTGCGGTTAGACGGTCTTCTCTTCTGCAACTAGTTTCCCAGTTTATAAGTTCTCCGCTACTGGCGGTCTGTTCAGTTCGGCAGCAACAGATCGCGCGGTCAGGCTGCTAGGCGACCTTGCGGTTAGGCGGCTTGCTGATCGGCGAGTAGAGCTTGCTTTGGAATAACGGGCAGTCCGCGCGGCTTGGTCGCGGTTTGGCGGCTTGGCGGTTTATGCGGACTCGTAGTGCAGCAGTAGAGCCGACGATTAACTCCTTGAGTCCGCGCGGTTAGGTTTTGCCTTGTATTGTTTTTGCTTTCCCTTTGGGTACATTGGTGAATCATGTCTCGCCATGTATGTCTCGCCTTGTAAAGATTCTTGCTCTTCTGGTTTATTTGGGCTCGGATTGGTTGAGTGTTCCTGCGCCTGGTTTCCCGTCTCTCGCTATATCAAATTTTTAACAAACCTTTCACTTGGATCTTTGACTCATCTCCAAATGACACGTATCCATCTTTAACAACTCATATTTTTGTAACAAATGCTTATGCCCGCACGTGTGGCTGCTCGCCCTAGTGTCGAGATACCAAATTGTCTCGCCATTGACATTCTTCTCATGAGCCATCATGAGAAGCCCATTCTTCACATCTTCTTCTGTGACCAAATTGATGTTCTCTTTGATCTTTTTTGCTGCATAACAATATCTTGCGTGATGTCGAAGCTTGACACGATTGTAACACCTGTCGAAGTTACAATCCTTCGTGTAGTGAAATTTTTTACCACATGTACAACACTCGATCTTTGGGTAGTTTAACCAGTAGCCTCTTCCACGACCTCGTCCTCGACTTCATCAATTTTGTTGTTTGTGTTTTCATAGTGTCCTCCTTGACCACAAACTCTTCCACCATGACCAATTCCTTGACCTCCTCTGTCGCGGCCTCTACCTCCTCTGTCACGACATCAATCTCGAGAATTTTTAGAATTGAGTACCTTTTTGTTTTCAATCATCTCCTTGAATTGAAGAGCTTCTTCGAGCGACTCCTCCTTATTTCGCAGCTCGTGTGCCTCGAGAGAGTCGGCAAACTCATCAACTGTTAATGTGCCAATGTCCGTTGACTTTTCGATCGCGCACACAATGTTCTCGAAACTGTTGGTTACCGACCGCGGTATCTTCTCAACAACTCGCGCATTGTTCAGCGACTTATCATTTTTCTTGAGCCTATTCACTTCAGTTTGCACTTACGTGATGTAATAAGATACACCTTTTGACTCCTTCATTCTCATTCCTTCAAACTTACCTTTGAGAGTTTGGAGGCGCCCTTGCTTGACATGATTGTCTCTTTTGAACACTTTCTCTAAAATCTTCCACACTTCTTTTGAAATTGTCGCACCGACAATCTTTTCAAAGCCCGACTCGTCTATTGCTTGGTAAAACAAGTAAAGAGTGGTTTTATCCTTTGCTCGCGTCTCAACGTCTTTAGTTGGTTCGTTGTCATGCCTGCGGTATCTGCTGCCTTGGTGAAGTCTATCTCAATGACTTCCCACACATTTTGTGCGCCCACTAGTGCCCACACTGAATACTCCAGTTGTCGTAATTCATCTTCGTAAATCGTGATAGCTGTATTTGCCCCAACAACAAATTTTCGAAAATCGCCATTACTCTCCTTCTTGGCCTCGACAGAGTCGACAATCCCAATGCTTTTTCTCAATGGCTGTCAACTCCAATGGACGTCAACTCCAATTGCAGCCCAATGGTCCTCCTTCATGCACGCAACATCAACAACTCCCCTTCACACATGCAACATCACCGACAGTTTCCCTTCGCTCTGATACCTATTTATGGAGGATCGGGATACATAATACACTAATCGGGTCTAAATTCTGCACCCAGGAAGACGAGACATATTTGATGCGATTTTCCGAAACCTACACATAAAAACTCTCCAAATGGAATCTCGATCCAATAAAGTTGTTGATATTTAATGCGGAGGAATAAGACAAAATCTTGAAACTTAAATAAAACTTAATCCAATAGTTAGGAAGCAGACAGAGGTAGAGGAGGAAGAAGATAAAATGGAGCGCGCACAATTTTTTAATTTCTTTTCTTCTCTCTCTCATCGAATACAAACAAACACGGGTGCTTATAAAAGCCACCAAACTCACGGTTATAAGCTACAAAAATACCGTCAATAAACTAACTTATTTATTAACTTATAGGTATCACAATTGCCACCATGGCAGGAATCCATGTTTCCGCCATTTCCGCACCACTTCCTTCATGACACACAGAAAGCACGCTCACTGATTGATTACACTACCCGATCAACGATCTCCAATCAACGACTCACTATCTGATCGGCGATTGTCGATCGGTTACACAGACTATCCGATCGGCAATCTCCGATGTGTCAATGTGTTACACAGACTATCCAATCAGTTACACTATATCCGATCGCGACCGGTTACATATTATCCGGTTGTCATTTACTGATTGGTTACCTGCACTATTGAGTTTATTAACAATTTCTTACTGTTTGGCACAATATCCTCCCTCTTCACTTTTTGATCCCATGGAGCAATTTCACATCCATGTCCTTTGTTGACTTCCTTCATCTGCTTCTATTTAATGTTCTTCGTCCCCTTAGAATAACTGAATCTCTTTAGCAACTACTTCTCATTCTCCAAGGTATTTTTTGTGTAAATTACATTTTTTCATGGGTCTATGGGCTTGATGCTTCTTAAATAATAGAGGGATTTGAGGATGATTTTTTTTTGCACTTTTCTCATTTTAATTGTCAAGAAAGCTACCCTTCCCCTTGTAAGATAAAGCATTGGAATTATCCAGAAAGTAGTGGAATTATAAGCCCATCCATTTTGAAGGATATTGACGCAGGAGGGATCTATAGGCGGCGGATAATCTGCGATCTAACGTTACATGCTATGCAAATCCGACGGTTAAGTCACAATTGAATGATAAATAATATATCACACGCAGATAAAATTCAAAGCAAAGCAAAGAATATTTTTTTAAGCGAGGCAGGCTTAGGCTTTCCTCTGCGTGGAGTGTCAAAGTAAGAGCGCGCAACGAATAAACCCTGCAAATCACAATAATAATCTAAAAGCAAACAACTACCTTATAAGAGATCCACAACAAGCATAAAATCCAGTACAATATAAATATGTTGAAATAATAATCCAGTACAACGAAGACTCACCAAGTAGTGGGCTGACCAAGAAACTGAAGAATTCGGAGCCGGATGCATATCGACGACGATCTATTGTGGAACCGGTGGCGTGGAAATAGCGTGGGTTGCTGACCTCGGCGGAGGAAGGTGGAATTGAACCTAAAATGGGTAGATCCGACCACGTATGGGTAGATCCGGATGTGGAAGGGTAGATCCGATATTTTGAGATCGGATCCGAACTGAAATTTCTAGATCGGGGCTGATCCGGAGGGGAATGGCTTTGGCAAGGTGGTCCCACTGGGGGGGGGGGGGGTTGGGTGGGGTTGAGACGAAGGTGGAAAGGGGGATCGGTGTGTAGCTGAGGGAGGGAGGTGGTTGGCGATGCTGTCAGGCCCTGGGTGAGATGCGGCAGGGAGAGGTAAGTGAGGGGGTGCTTGACAGTGCTACAGGGGGTTGGGTGAGAGGCTGTAGGGAAAGGGAGGAAGAGGGTTTGGCGGAGGTTGGTTGCAGGGAAAGATTGTAGGCCGGCAGTGGTGCAGTGAGGGGAAACTATATGAAATGAATAATACATTTCATTTTTAAGCAGTAAATAGAATAGAAATGAAAATGCTATACAGCCACCGGTGGTGGTGTTTGGGAGGGAATGAGTGGCTGTGGGAGAGGTTTGGGAGGGGAAAAGAGGCTTAAGGTTAGGGCAAACCTTGGGGAGGGAGATACAAGCCTAAGAGTCGTCACCAAGAGTTCTACAGAGTTGACTCCGTGACGGGATCACGGGATTCCAAGAATTCTTTCACCAAAATATGCAGTCACTCTAATCAACCAACAAATTACCTATTTATAATAAAAAGGGAATTAGGGCATCCCACCATCGACGGCTATGATTGGCCGGATGTGAGGTCACTCAAATACAACAAAACAAAAATGCAAAATAATGAAGTAATATATCAAATCGATTCGCAACACGACTACAGACACATTTGCTGAGTCCGATCGTCGATCCGG